>OY744481.1:314864186-316074685 GCA_963556165.1 Tipula helvola
AAATGGAATGTTCCAGTGATTAAATTAAATAGTATTGGTGTGTGCGAGTCGATTTTTGGGTGCGGTTGTATGTATATACGCCACCCGAAATCTATCGGTCGGGTCATGGTATATTTTTTTTTCTTTGGTAAATAATTTTTTGGGTGGGGATAAAATTTTTTGGTACACGTCGGGTTTATTTTATTTTTTTTGAGTCTAGTTTTGAATTTCATATAATAAAAGTCTAGTTTTGCGTTTTGGGTTAGGCTTGTTTAAAATTTTTGGAAAAATACTAAGTCTGGTGTAAACTCTTGGAAACATAATAAATCTCGTTGTGAAATTAAATATAATAAGTCTTGCTTTATATATAAAAAATTAAAAAAAACAATAAAAATATATAATAAAAGTCGTTAAAATTGATAATGAAAACAGTCAATGGTGGAAATAAAAAAAGAAAACATTTTTTTTATCGGCCATTATTTAGTAAATTGTATATTTAACTAAATTATATAATCAGACATTTATTTTTGTTGTTTGTGTATTTTGGCTGCTTTGTTAGCAATAAATTAAATAAAAAAAAAAAATCGTTGATTGAAAAAAAAAAAATATGAAAAGATATGTTAAACTTTGGAAATTATATTGATTTGTGTTAAAAGACAATTAGTTCAGATTTGGTTTGGTTTTTGTTGGAAAAAAAAACCGATCCTAATTACCATGTGTATATGTGTATATCTAAATAATAATAAATAAAAAAATAAAAAAAAAAAATAAACAGTTCTTGTTGTTGATGTTGGGGATGAATAGTTTAAATAAATAATAAAAATTATCATAAAATAATAATAACCAAGTCATTGTGTTTTCATTGTCCTTGGAAAGTGAAAACCAATAAAAAACCCCCTGTGAATTGCTAAATTAATCTTGCACGGAAAAAAAACGATAAATAATACTAGCGGTTATTGGTTGCTTAACCGGGTAGTTATTCGTGAACGAGGTGTGTCCTTGTTAAATACGCGGGGGCATCTAAAGGTTGAATTGGTTGATACTGTGGCAGCTAACCTTGCGGTGGGTTGAGGACGGTGCGAGGGGGCTGCTGATTGTTCCTGCGTCGGCGCTGTTGGTTTGTGGTCGGACGGGCCAATTTTGTTTGGTGTTCAAGGTAAGGTTGCTAGCCGGTAAAATATATAAGAAACCGGTAGCACCGTGTGTTTTTTTGTTATTCTTAAAAATTTTGTAATCCTCCTTTGACTGTGGGGTTTTGTTTTATTATTATATTTTTTCTATTTTTATAAATTTATAAATTTTTTTTTTATTATTTTCGCGGTTTCAGGTTCCGGGTGGCGTCACATGCGACATCACCCCATAATCGATTCGCACCACGTTTTTTTTTGTGTAATTTTGCTAACGGTTCGTTTTTATTTCAAATTTTTTTTTTGATTTCATTTTTCCGTTTTTTTTCCGATCCGGTTTCCATTCGTAATTGCAGATTTTTCTTATGATTTTCTTTTTCTTGCTTCAATTTTTTTAGTGATGAGTGAATAAATAGTTCTGTGTGATCGCGTGAGGATGGGCGGCCTTATGCTGACCTAGGCCTTGAGCAGGGACGCCGGAGTGGCACCGGCGTCCTTGTCGAACGCTCACAAAATTTATGATTATCTACCACTGTGGTCGTGGCACAGTAGAATAATTTTCTTGTCCCCTTCGTTGTATCTCTATGCGGTTTTCAAGCATAGTAATATGTCTGGTAACCCCCACGCCTAGCGGCGAGCTTCAGCCAGTGCAATACCGCAACCAGACCTCTATTGCTATGTTCTGTTTAACAAAATCCCTTTTGGGGGATTTTGTTACAATGGCGCCCAAACTTCGGCTAATTTTTTTTGCATTTTTCGTCTTTTCAGATTTCACAATTTTTTTCAGCTTACTTGTTGTGAGTACCACGTGCAAAGTCCAACGCTTGCGTTGTTTGAGCTTGCACGGGTGCTCACATCAACGTTTTCTGCCCGATCAACATTCAAATCTGCATTGCAACCAGCGTAAGCTGTTTGATTGCATGCAGATGAGAATGTTGATCCCTATTCTCAGCTCGTCTGATGAATGGGCTTACCATTTCTGCCATGTGGCATTGATTGTGGTTAAGCTCATTCTTCTTTCGTTCTGAGTTTAGTCTTTTTAAATTTTTAGAGTCTTCGTACCTTTTAATTAACGTAATTTTCTATTTCAGTCCGACTACCTACATGGGGAGGGATCACAGCATGTTCTAACCTTTGGTTATTTGATCTTGCTGGATCGCTCGTCATGTTGGTTCCATGTGTCATGGGTGTTGGGATCGCGAACTTGTTGTTTCCACCAATGTGGTGTTGATTGGACAGTTCGTGATCGCAGTACTCATTGGCACATCTTTAGTCAACTTCTACTTTCAGGTAAAATTTTATTTTTCAAATTTTTTTGTTCAATTCTAATTAAACTACTGGGACCACAGTGGTAATTTTTATTATTATAGCGTTCGTGTCTGGCTCAGCATGGGGCCGTGCTCACTTCTCACGTGATCACATTTTTTGTTATTTTTTGATACAAGTAATACATTTTACTTATTTTTCCTTTTGCTTTTTCATTTTTGTGAAATTTTGTTTTTTGATTATTGGTTGTTTTTCAGTTGGTTAATGGAGCAGCTAAAATACTATTAATAATTTTGGTCAGTTCATTTTTTTTTTTATAATTCTATTTCGGTATTTTGATTTTTTTGGTTTTGGGTTTATATTTGCTTGCGAATGAATTCCGGCAATAATAATCTACCGTGGGATAGACCGGCAAGTGCGGTTGTTCATACAGTGTTTGAGTCGAGTGAAAGTAGTGCTTTACCGCGGATAAGTCCTTGGGATAACCATAGTAATTTTCCAGCTCCTCAATCCTTCCGACTTGTTGATATCTACGTGGTTATTATAGTCATAATTTAAAAGTTCATTCTAATTTCATTATTTTATTAAATTATTTACTTTAATTTTTTTTCGGTTTTGGTTAAGTTTTTTTTTGAAATTATTAAATTACTCATTCAATATTAAAAAAAAAAATTTTATTATTCGATAATTTTTTTTTGATCGGGAATCGGTTTCATTTTATTTAAATTAATTTTACCGTAATTTTTGGTGTATATATATATATATACATATATATTATATATATATAAATTCACTCTATTTTCTTTTATAATTCTTTTTATTCATATTCATTTCAATAGTAAACTCAGTAAACATAAATTCTTTTTGTCCTTTAAATTATATTGAGGTATTAAGCAACACTTTAGATTCCAACACATTACCTTGGGATAGACTGGCGAGTACGGATGAGAAAAAGGTTTTGAGTTGAGCGCTAGTTCAGTATTGACGCGAGTGGTCCAGTGGATAGTAATTTGTGCTCGCAGCTCCTCAAACCGCCCGGCTTGTGGATATCTACTTGGTCATAGTGAGTCTAATTTGAGATTGGTGCTTCAATATATGTTTTCAATAAATTTCTTTAAATAATTAATTAATAATTTAAAAATTTTTTTTCTGCTTTAAATTAAGTAATTCTATCTTGTTTTTCATATATATATATATATATATTCAAATATTTTTATATTTAATTTTTTTGGTGGGTAAAAATTTTTTTTTTTTTGTAATCTCTTCAATTAAATAATTTGATTTTTTTTTGTGGTTGAAAGTGCCAGTATCGCTGGTTTTCATTTATTATTTACGTTAAATTTTAATAACTTTTGGTTTAGGTAATTTTAATTATAACTATAATCTATTCAGTAAATATAAGTTGGAATTTTTTTTTTTAATTTAAATATTGTTAGTTTACATTTGTTGAGAATTAATTCTCGTTAAATTTAAAATCACGTTTAAATTCCATTTTTGATTAAGTCATTTTTCTTTCTCGTTAAATCCGTTGTTGCGTGTTAAAATGGATATTTCACATCTTAAGGCTGATGAGATCGAAGTAGAATTTTTGCTTCGATCTATCCAACCCAATACTGAGAATGCTGTGAATGAATTAAGGAAGGCGTTGGCCGCAGAGCGGGATGGCACTCAGGACAAACCGATTGAGATGCACAATCGAGCTAAAAAGAAACCCAATGAGGAAATCCTCACTTGTCAAACCAAAGTGCAGAGTCTACAACAAACTTTTATTGGTATTGAAAATCTAGACGTAGAAGATCAGGTTCGAACAGCTCAGCGTCTGCTGTCGCGGTTACTTCACGTACATGATCGGTTGGTGCGAGCTACTCAGTCTCCTACATATGGACAGCAGGCTCAAATTATTTTAGATATTTGTATTAAATTGCACACGGCGTTAGATCAGTATATAACTGACCCTTCCTTACTGGATCAATCTGTTGAGTCTGCTAAAGGTGTTGATGGAGGTCAAGCGTTGGTATTTCAGGAGGTATATCCGGTAGAATCAAAACTGACCATCCCAGAAGTAGTGAGTAAATCCCAACCTAGTCCTGCGGGTAAGATTAGCAATTCGGTACAGCATCCTTCAACCTCTAACACCATTACCACGGCAGATAATGCAGTTAACTCTAGTGACCAAGCCGAACTTTTAAAATCATTAATGCAACAAGTGCAATTTCTCACCAATCAGCTTTTAGTAAGACAGACTGCTCCAATTTCTTCGGGGGATAGCATTCCTGTAGTATCCGGGGTTAGAAGTTCTGTTGACGAATATCCTGGCGGTCGTTCTTTGGCAATGGACCCGGCTGTCGTAGCAGCGAATCAAAATCTTCAAAAATCAGCCCAAGTTCACTTTCCACCAGCACATACCTCTCAGGGAGGACTCGAACAGTTAAATGATTTCCTTGGTTTAACGTCTTCGCATTTGGAACCTGTCTCTAAAGAGCGTTCATCTCCGGAGCAGGCTACCCAACGTTCCAATTTTCAGTCAGCACCAGATGCTAGAGATCTTCATAATAGTATTTTGAATCCCGTGCCTTCAGCAATTCATAATCCATCTACTCAATATAATCCTGATTTCAATAGACGTTCTTTATCTCGATGTGGGATTTCCTACACAGGTTCACCTTCTGGTATCACTGTGGACATGTTCCTTTTTCAGCTGGACTCTGTAGTGAAATCCAACAATCTATCACCTTTCTCTGTACTTCTGGATCTGCATCTTGTCCTGAAAGATGTGGCACTGCAGTGGTACTGGACCTACCGCAGGTATAATCCGTCAGCACCTTGGGATAGTCTCCGTTTAGCCTTCCAAGAACGATTTAAAGATAGGCGTACTCCCTACGAAATTCGTCGTATGGTTGAGTCTCGCAAACAGTTACCTAACGAATCATTCTTGGAGTTTTATCATCACATGTGGAATTTGGCCCTGCAGTGTCACACCCCTTACAGCGACGATGAATTCATACAACTACTGATGAACAATATGAAGCCTGTCCTTCAGTATCAACTTACTGATCGACACTTCTCACATATCAATGAGCTCATCAAAAGTTGTACTTCATGGGAGGATTCGCTAAAACGTTTTCGTTCTCCACCTGATTACTCGATGCACCCTCGTCGTAGTATCAATGAACTCGGTGTTGAGAGAATGTATGATTCAGAACCAATCGTTCCAATTTCTAATCCGTCAGTTCCATCCGCAGATACGTCAGGAACCGCATATCACGTTCCATCCGGTGTTTTTGTTCCGACGTCCGAATCTGTGCAACATATTTCTGCTATCAGCCCTAGCCATTCTTATCGTGCTCCAATGGGAACGACTATTACAAATTCTAAGTCTTTTAAATCCCCTTCTACTTCAACTACACCTAATGTAAACAATACCTCCAGATCTGGCCGCAATTACATTTGCTATAATTGTTCTGATATAGGGCATGGTTTTCGAGACTGTCCTCGTCCTCACTTGGGTGCCTTTTGCTATCGTTGTGGTCTCAAAGGCACCATTTCAACAAATTGTGTTCGTTGTGCGGGAAACCAGATCAGTGGTTCATGGAGATCGGGGAACCAGGAACCACAGACCATCTCAACCCCAACAATAATTACCAAAGTAGATGCAGTCAGCAATACCGACCTAGAGTTTCGGAAGAGACTAATGCCAGATGGAAAGAATCAGTCGAACCAGTGAAAGTTCGCGTTGAGTCCTTTGACTCCGCAATCTCTTCTGGATCTGGTTCAGCTGGTTCCGACCTAATGGTATCGGACTCTTGCTTGCCTGTTTCTCCACCTGAATGTCGAGTAAATTCCTTTTCCAAATTGGAACACTCCATTCCTTCAATTTCTTCATTTAACAATAGTTCCAATTTTTCTGATTCCGGTCCATCTATCCCCAACACTTTTAGGAAACTCATCTCAGCTCAGTTACTTCGCTCAAAAAAATACTGGGAGCAACGTCGGATTTTGCGATCCTTTGTTGTTTCTTCAGTACTCGGTTCTGAGACTAGCGATAAACGGCCTTATGCCGATATTCTTGTCAATGATGTTCCATACCGAGGTCTATTAGATAGTGGAGCGAGTGTGAGTGTGTTGGGTTGTGGTTCTGAAAAGTTGTTGGCGGACAATAATCTTCATATTCATAATTTTCCTACTTCTATTCAGACTGCGAGTGGTCAATCTCAGAACGTCATTGGTTACATAAATGTTCAGGTTAGCTTTAACTCCCAATCTCATTACATGCGATTCTTTTTAGTACCTTCTTTAAAGCAATCTCTCTATTTAGGGATTGACTTTTGGAATAAATTCGGCATTACTTTGCAATTACCTGCGTTGAGTGAATTATCGGACTCCGCAGAAATATCTTGTTCTCCTAAATTCCATTCTCTCTCTCCAGATGATAACTTAAAGCTCTCTACAATAGTTAAAAAATTTCCGTCAAGTGCTAAAATGGGTCTTGGACGAACTACATTAATCTCTCATGAGATTGATGTTGGTGAATCCAAGCCTGTTAAGCAACGTTTTTACTCTGTTTCTCCTGCTAAGCAAAAACTAATGTACGATGAGCTAAATAGGATGTTATCACTGGATGTGATTGAAGAAAGCCACAGTTCATGGTGTTCTCCTGTCACCATGGTGCATAAGGCTAATGGCCAAGTACGCTTGTGTTTGGATGCCCGTGAGGTGAACAAGGTGACGGTCAGGGATGCGTATCCGCTTCCACTTATCAACGGATTGTTGGGTCGTTTGGATCAAACTCGCTATATATCAACTATTGATCTAAAAGATGCCTTTTGGCAGATCCCTCTTGACCCGCAATCCCGAGATAAGACGGCGTTTACTGTCCCTGGTCGTCCCTTGTACCACTTCAAGGTCATGCCCTTTGGGTTGTGCAACGCTCCCCAAACACTGTGTCGCCTTATGCATCGGGTGATTCCTTATCAACTGCACGACAAAGTATTCGTCTACCTTGATGATTTATTGGTTACTTCGTCCACTTTTGATGAACACTTGGAACTTTTGGAAGTGGTGGCTTCGTTGCTAGTAAAGGCTGGTTTAACCATAAATTTGGAAAAGAGTCAGTTTGTTTTGAAGGAGGTTAAATACCTGGGTTATTTAGTGGGTGATGGTTGCCTTCGCACCAACCCAGAAAAATGTAAGGCAATTAGAGAATTTCCTCGACCAAAAACAACTAAACAAATACGTAGTTTCTTGGGTTTATGTGGGTGGTATAGGCGTTTTATTAAAAACTTCGCGTCTTTAGCTGCTCCACTAACTGATCTGACAGGGAAAAAATCTAAGTCTAAATGGAATCTTCACGCTGAGGAATCCTTCCAAGCTCTTAAATTATCTTTATCGTCTGCTCCTGTTTTAGCTAACCCTGACTATGGGCGCCCTTTCTTTATCCAATGCGACGCCAGTGCTGTTGGCGTGGGTAGTGTACTTTTTCAGCTTGATCCTGATGGCGCTGAACACCCCATTGAATTCTTTTCGCACAAACTTAATGCCGCTCAGAGGAATTATTCTGTAACTGAGTTGGAGTGCTACGCAGCAGTACTTAGCGTCCAAAAATTTCGGCCCTATATCGAGGGATACCCGTTCACGATTTATACCGATCACGCTAGTCTCCGCTGGTTGATGTCCCAAAAAGATCTATCTGGTAGACTCGCCCGCTGGAGTTTAAAACTGCAAGCGTACAAATTTGATATCGGATATCGTAAAGGAACGGTGAATGTTGTACCTGATGCCCTCTCCAGAGCTTTTTATAGTGAGCCCACAGACGATTTAAGTAAAGATCAACCTTTTCCTCCTGTTGAAACTACTTTGAATGATGATTCCTCCTTACCTTGTAATTCTCCTGTTATACAAGAAAATGTGTCCAGTTTAAATTCTTCAAGTGACAATTCGGTTCTACACATTGATCTTAACTCTTCAGCTTTTCAGGACGATGAATATGTACAACAGATCAATCGAGTACAACTATTAAAAGATTGCGATCACAACTTCAAAATCCGTGATAATAAACTCTTGATCTTACCTTCCTACGCTTCTCGTTATACGTCCACTGATTTGTCTGAATGGAAGTTAGTAGTTCCGTTGTCCTTGACTGCAAACTTAATTGAACTGGCTCATTCTTCTCCTACTTCTGCTCATATGGGTATTAAAAAAACTGTAGAACGACTTCAGCGGCAATTTTTCTGGTTTGGTATGACTAAACAAATCAAACTTTTCATCTCTAATTGTGTACAATGCAAGATGAATAAGCCTGTAAATTTTAGCACTCAACCTTTGATGGGTTCTCAAACTGAGTCTACTAGACCTTTTGAAAAATTGTTCGTTGATTTCCTTGGACCTTATCCTCGCTCCAAACGAGGTAATACCTGTATCGCTATAGTGTTGGATCATTATTCAAAGTTTGTTCTAGTCAAACCATTGCGTGAAGCTTCCGCCTCTTCTCTGTGTAACTTTTTGGAAAATGATGTGTTTTTACTTTTCTCTGTACCTGCAGTGATTACTTCTGATAATGGCAAACAATTCATATCTAACTTATTTAAAGATCTCTTGAAAAAATATAATGTTGATCATATACGTACTCCTATTTACTCTCCTCAAAGCAACGCTTCTGAGAGAGTTAATCGGACGTTACTGTCTAGTATTCGTTCTTATCTTGATGATCATGCACATAATGAATGGGATTGCCATCTTTCTGAAATCACTGTGGCATTGCGAAATGTTAAACACGACGTCACGAATTTTTCTCCTCACTATTTGGTCTTTGGTCAACACATGTCATTAAACGGTTCAGATTATGCTTTACGTAAACTTTTATCTCCTCAGGATGATAACGAAATACATGTGTTGTCCAAATCTAATAGATTAAATCTTATTCGTGATCAAATAACTCATTACCTGAAGGTTGCACATGAGAAATCCGCCATTCGGTATAATTTACGAAGTACCAATAGGAATTTCCTGCCTGATCAACCTGTGTTTGTCCGATCCTTCGCACAAAGTAGTGCTCCTGATAGATTTTCTGCAAAGTTAGCTGCTAAGTTTATTCCTGCTTTTATCACTGATAAAATCGGAACAGTCTCTTATAATATCAGAAATCTTGATGGAAAACCTTTGGGAGTTTATCATGCCAAGGATATACGATTGTGACAAATTATTAGTGAAATTTTTTTTCTCCTTCCCTCTTACTTTCATGCCTGGCTTTGAGATCTTTTCTCGGGTGTGAGTCGTCCCCACGCTGTAACAACCGCTTGTGGTTGTTATGATCTGTTTAATTTAAATCTGTAATTACGGTTGAAAATCCCAACAAGGTTGCATGTTTATCCACTGCGCTGCATAAAATCTCTTCCACTACACGTCATTCTTTCTTTGGCTTAATTTGTAATAGAAAATATTTTTTTTTTTTTTTGGTAGAGTGTACCATTTAGCATTTTATACTTCTCCGTATTTTGGTCGGTTACTCGATTCGTTTTATCATTTTTTGTTTTGATGGTATGTAATGACGTGTAGTGGTTGGTGTGTTGCTTCATCTGTTTTGTTTTGGTTAGCGCGTGGATTTTCCATGTAAATGGAATGTTCCAGTGATTAAATTAAATAGTATTGGTGTGTGCGAGTCGATTTTTGGGTGCGGTTGTATGTATATACGCCACCCGAAATCTATCGGTCGGGTCATGGTATATTTTTTTTTCTTTGGTAAATAATTTTTTGGGTGGGGATAAAATTTTTTGGTACACGTCGGGTTTATTTTATTTTTTTTGAGTCTAGTTTTGAATTTCATATAATAAAAGTCTAGTTTTGCGTTTTGGGTTAGGCTTGTTTAAAATTTTTGGAAAAATACTAAGTCTGGTGTAAACTCTTGGAAACATAATAAATCTCGTTGTGAAATTAAATATAATAAGTCTTGCTTTATATATAAAAAATTAAAAAAAACAATAAAAATATATAATAAAAGTCGTTAAAATTGATAATGAAAACAGTCAATGGTGGAAATAAAAAAAGAAAACATTTTTTTTATCGGCCATTATTTAGTAAATTGTATATTTAACTAAATTATATAATCAGACATTTATTTTTGTTGTTTGTGTATTTTGGCTGCTTTGTTAGCAATAAATTAAATAAAAAAAAAAAATCGTTGATTGAAAAAAAAAAAATATGAAAAGATATGTTAAACTTTGGAAATTATATTGATTTGTGTTAAAAGACAATTAGTTCAGATTTGGTTTGGTTTTTGTTGGAAAAAAAAACCGATCCTAATTACCATGTGTATATGTGTATATCTAAATAATAATAAATAAAAAAATAAAAAAAAAAAATAAACAGTTCTTGTTGTTGATGTTGGGGATGAATAGTTTAAATAAATAATAAAAATTATCATAAAATAATAATAACCAAGTCATTGTGTTTTCATTGTCCTTGGAAAGTGAAAACCAATAAAAAACCCCCTGTGAATTGCTAAATTAATCTTGCACGGAAAAAAAACGATAAATAATACTAGCGGTTATTGGTTGCTTAACCGGGTAGTTATTCGTGAACGAGGTGTGTCCTTGTTAAATACGCGGGGGCATCTAAAGGTTGAATTGGTTGATACTGTGGCAGCTAACCTTGCGGTGGGTTGAGGACGGTGCGAGGGGGCTGCTGATTGTTCCTGCGTCGGCGCTGTTGGTTTGTGGTCGGACGGGCCAATTTTGTTTGGTGTTCAAGGTAAGGTTGCTAGCCGGTAAAATATATAAGAAACCGGTAGCACCGTGTGTTTTTTTGTTATTCTTAAAAATTTTGTAATCCTCCTTTGACTGTGGGGTTTTGTTTTATTATTATATTTTTTCTATTTTTATAAATTTATAAATTTTTTTTTTATTATTTTCGCGGTTTCAGGTTCCGGGTGGCGTCACATGCGACATCACCCCATAATCGATTCGCACCACGTTTTTTTTTGTGTAATTTTGCTAACGGTTCGTTTTTATTTCAAATTTTTTTTTTGATTTCATTTTTCCGTTTTTTTTCCGATCCGGTTTCCATTCGTAATTGCAGATTTTTCTTATGATTTTCTTTTTCTTGCTTCAATTTTTTTAGTGATGAGTGAATAAATAGTTCTGTGTGATCGCGTGAGGATGGGCGGCCTTATGCTGACCTAGGCCTTGAGCAGGGACGCCGGAGTGGCACCGGCGTCCTTGTCGAACGCTCACAAAATTTATGATTATCTACCACTGTGGTCGTGGCACAGTAGAATAATTTTCTTGTCCCCTTCGTTGTATCTCTATGCGGTTTTCAAGCATAGTAATATGTCTGGTAACCCCCACGCCTAGCGGCGAGCTTCAGCCAGTGCAATACCGCAACCAGACCTCTATTGCTATGTTCTGTTTAACAAAATCCCTTTTGGGGGATTTTGTTACAATGGCGCCCAAACTTCGGCTAATTTTTTTTGCATTTTTCGTCTTTTCAGATTTCACAATTTTTTTCAGCTTACTTGTTGTGAGTACCACGTGCAAAGTCCAACGCTTGCGTTGTTTGAGCTTGCACGGGTGCTCACATCAACGTTTTCTGCCCGATCAACATTCAAATCTGCATTGCAACCAGCGTAAGCTGTTTGATTGCATGCAGATGAGAATGTTGATCCCTATTCTCAGCTCGTCTGATGAATGGGCTTACCATTTCTGCCATGTGGCATTGATTGTGGTTAAGCTCATTCTTCTTTCGTTCTGAGTTTAGTCTTTTTAAATTTTTAGAGTCTTCGTACCTTTTAATTAACGTAATTTTCTATTTCAGTCCGACTACCTACATGGGGAGGGATCACAGCATGTTCTAACCTTTGGTTATTTGATCTTGCTGGATCGCTCGTCATGTTGGTTCCATGTGTCATGGGTGTTGGGATCGCGAACTTGTTGTTTCCACCAATGTGGTGTTGATTGGACAGTTCGTGATCGCAGTACTCATTGGCACATCTTTAGTCAACTTCTACTTTCAGGTAAAATTTTATTTTTCAAATTTTTTTGTTCAATTCTAATTAAACTACTGGGACCACAGTGGTAATTTTTATTATTTTTATTATTATAGCGTTCGTGTCTGGCTCAGCATGGGGCCGTGCTCACTTCTCACGTGATCACATTTTTTGTTATTTTTTGATACAAGTAATACATTTTACTTATTTTTCCTTTTGCTTTTTCATTTTTGTGAAATTTTGTTTTTTGATTATTGGTTGTTTTTCAGTTGGTTAATGGAGCAGCTAAAATACTATTAATAATTTTGGTCAGTTCATTTTTTTTTTTATAATTCTATTTCGGTATTTTGATTTTTTTGGTTTTGGGTTTATATTTGCTTGCGAATGAATTCCGGCAATAATAATCTACCGTGGGATAGACCGGCAAGTGCGGTTGTTCATACAGTGTTTGAGTCGAGTGAAAGTAGTGCTTTACCGCGGATAAGTCCTTGGGATAACCATAGTAATTTTCCAGCTCCTCAATCCTTCCGACTTGTTGATATCTACGTGGTTATTATAGTCATAATTTAAAAGTTCATTCTAATTTCATTATTTTATTAAATTATTTACTTTAATTTTTTTTCGGTTTTGGTTAAGTTTTTTTTTGAAATTATTAAATTACTCATTCAATATTAAAAAAAAAAATTTTATTATTCGATAATTTTTTTTTGATCGGGAATCGGTTTCATTTTATTTAAATTAATTTTACCGTAATTTTTGGTGTATATATATATATATACATATATATTATATATATATAAATTCACTCTATTTTCTTTTATAATTCTTTTTATTCATATTCATTTCAATAGTAAACTCAGTAAACATAAATTCTTTTTGTCCTTTAAATTATATTGAGGTATTAAGCAACACTTTAGATTCCAACACATTACCTTGGGATAGACTGGCGAGTACGGATGAGAAAAAGGTTTTGAGTTGAGCGCTAGTTCAGTATTGACGCGAGTGGTCCAGTGGATAGTAATTTGTGCTCGCAGCTCCTCAAACCGCCCGGCTTGTGGATATCTACTTGGTCATAGTGAGTCTAATTTGAGATTGGTGCTTCAATATATGTTTTCAATAAATTTCTTTAAATAATTAATTAATAATTTAAAAATTTTTTTTCTGCTTTAAATTAAGTAATTCTATCTTGTTTTTCATATATATATATATATATATTCAAATATTTTTATATTTAATTTTTTTGGTGGGTAAAAATTTTTTTTTTTTGTAATCTCTTCAATTAAATAATTTGATTTTTTTTTGTGGTTGAAAGTGCCAGTATCGCTGGTTTTCATTTATTATTTACGTTAAATTTTAATAACTTTTGGTTTAGGTAATTTTAATTATAACTATAATCTATTCAGTAAATATAAGTTGGAATTTTTTTTTTTAATTTAAATATTGTTAGTTTACATTTGTTGAGAATTAATTCTCGTTAAATTTAAAATCACGTTTAAATTCCATTTTTGATTAAGTCATTTTTCTTTCTCGTTAAATCCGTTGTTGCGTGTTAAAATGGATATTTCACATCTTAAGGCTGATGAGATCGAAGTAGAATTTTTGCTTCGATCTATCCAACCCAATACTGAGAATGCTGTGAATGAATTAAGGAAGGCGTTGGCCGCAGAGCGGGATGGCACTCAGGACAAACCGATTGAGATGCACAATCGAGCTAAAAAGAAACCCAATGAGGAAATCCTCACTTGTCAAACCAAAGTGCAGAGTCTACAACAAACTTTTATTGGTATTGAAAATCTAGACGTAGAAGATCAGGTTCGAACAGCTCAGCGTCTGCTGTCGCGGTTACTTCACGTACATGATCGGTTGGTGCGAGCTACTCAGTCTCCTACATATGGACAGCAGGCTCAAATTATTTTAGATATTTGTATTAAATTGCACACGGCGTTAGATCAGTATATAACTGACCCTTCCTTACTGGATCAATCTGTTGAGTCTGCTAAAGGTGTTGATGGAGGTCAAGCGTTGGTATTTCAGGAGGTATATCCGGTAGAATCAAAACTGACCATCCCAGAAGTAGTGAGTAAATCCCAACCTAGTCCTGCGGGTAAGATTAGCAATTCGGTACAGCATCCTTCAACCTCTAACACCATTACCACGGCAGATAATGCAGTTAACTCTAGTGACCAAGCCGAACTTTTAAAATCATTAATGCAACAAGTGCAATTTCTCACCAATCAGCTTTTAGTAAGACAGACTGCTCCAATTTCTTCGGGGGATAGCATTCCTGTAGTATCCGGGGTTAGAAGTTCTGTTGACGAATATCCTGGCGGTCGTTCTTTGGCAATGGACCCGGCTGTCGTAGCAGCGAATCAAAATCTTCAAAAATCAGCCCAAGTTCACTTTCCACCAGCACATACCTCTCAGGGAGGACTCGAACAGTTAAATGATTTCCTTGGTTTAACGTCTTCGCATTTGGAACCTGTCTCTAAAGAGCGTTCATCTCCGGAGCAGGCTACCCAACGTTCCAATTTTCAGTCAGCACCAGATGCTAGAGATCTTCATAATAGTATTTTGAATCCCGTGCCTTCAGCAATTCATAATCCATCTACTCAATATAATCCTGATTTCAATAGACGTTCTTTATCTCGATGTGGGATTTCCTACACAGGTTCACCTTCTGGTATCACTGTGGACATGTTCCTTTTTCAGCTGGACTCTGTAGTGAAATCCAACAATCTATCACCTTTCTCTGTACTTCTGGATCTGCATCTTGTCCTGAAAGATGTGGCACTGCAGTGGTACTGGACCTACCGCAGGTATAATCCGTCAGCACCTTGGGATAGTCTCCGTTTAGCCTTCCAAGAACGATTTAAAGATAGGCGTACTCCCTACGAAATTCGTCGTATGGTTGAGTCTCGCAAACAGTTACCTAACGAATCATTCTTGGAGTTTTATCATCACATGTGGAATTTGGCCCTGCAGTGTCACACCCCTTACAGCGACGATGAATTCATACAACTACTGATGAACAATATGAAGCCTGTCCTTCAGTATCAACTTACTGATCGACACTTCTCACATATCAATGAGCTCATCAAAAGTTGTACTTCATGGGAGGATTCGCTAAAACGTTTTCGTTCTCCACCTGATTACTCGATGCACCCTCGTCGTAGTATCAATGAACTCGGTGTTGAGAGAATGTATGATTCAGAACCAATCGTTCCAATTTCTAATCCGTCAGTTCCATCCGCAGATACGTCAGGAACCGCATATCACGTTCCATCCGGTGTTTTTGTTCCGACGTCCGAATCTGTGCAACATATTTCTGCTATCAGCCCTAGCCATTCTTATCGTGCTCCAATGGGAACGACTATTACAAATTCTAAGTCTTTTAAATCCCCTTCTACTTCAACTACACCTAATGTAAACAATACCTCCAGATCTGGCCGCAATTACATTTGCTATAATTGTTCTGATATAGGGCATGGTTTTCGAGACTGTCCTCGTCCTCACTTGGGTGCCTTTTGCTATCGTTGTGGTCTCAAAGGCACCATTTCAACAAATTGTGTTCGTTGTGCGGGAAACCAGATCAGTGGTTCATGGAGATCGGGGAACCAGGAACCACAGACCATCTCAACCCCAACAATAATTACCAAAGTAGATGCAGTCAGCAATACCGACCTAGAGTTTCGGAAGAGACTAATGCCAGATGGAAAGAATCAGTCGAACCAGTGAAAGTTCGCGTTGAGTCCTTTGACTCCGCAATCTCTTCTGGATCTGGTTCAGCTGGTTCCGACCTAATGGTATCGGACTCTTGCTTGCCTGTTTCTCCACCTGAATGTCGAGTAAATTCCTTTTCCAAATTGGAACACTCCATTCCTTCAATTTCTTCATTTAACAATAGTTCCAATTTTTCTGATTCCGGTCCATCTATCCCCAACACTTTTAGGAAACTCATCTCAGCTCAGTTACTTCGCTCAAAAAAATACTGGGAGCAACGTCGGATTTTGCGATCCTTTGTTGTTTCTTCAGTACTCGGTTCTGAGACTAGCGATAAACGGCCTTATGCCGATATTCTTGTCAATGATGTTCCATACCGAGGTCTATTAGATAGTGGAGCGAGTGTGAGTGTGTTGGGTTGTGGTTCTGAAAAGTTGTTGGCGGACAATAATCTTCATATTCATAATTTTCCTACTTCTATTCAGACTGCGAGTGGTCAATCTCAGAACGTCATTGGTTACATAAATGTTCAGGTTAGCTTTAACTCCCAATCTCATTACATGCGATTCTTTTTAGTACCTTCTTTAAAGCAATCTCTCTATTTAGGGATTGACTTTTGGAATAAATTCGGCATTACTTTGCAATTACCTGCGTTGAGTGAATTATCGGACTCCGCAGAAATATCTTGTTCTCCTAAATTCCATTCTCTCTCTCCAGATGATAACTTAAAGCTCTCTACAATAGTTAAAAAATTTCCGTCAAGTGCTAAAATGGGTCTTGGACGAACTACATTAATCTCTCATGAGATTGATGTTGGTGAATCCAAGCCTGTTAAGCAACGTTTTTACTCTGTTTCTCCTGCTAAGCAAAAACTAATGTACGATGAGCTAAATAGGATGTTATCACTGGATGTGATTGAAGAAAGCCACAGTTCATGGTGTTCTCCTGTCACCATGGTGCATAAGGCTAATGGCCAAGTACGCTTGTGTTTGGATGCCCGTGAGGTGAACAAGGTGACGGTCAGGGATGCGTATCCGCTTCCACTTATCAACGGATTGTTGGGTCGTTTGGATCAAACTCGCTATATATCAACTATTGATCTAAAAGATGCCTTTTGGCAGATCCCTCTTGACCCGCAATCCCGAGATAAGACGGCGTTTACTGTCCCTGGTCGTCCCTTGTACCACTTCAAGGTCATGCCCTTTGGGTTGTGCAACGCTCCCCAAACACTGTGTCGCCTTATGCATCGGGTGATTCCTTATCAACTGCACGACAAAGTATTCGTCTACCTTGATGATTTATTGGTTACTTCGTCCACTTTTGATGAACACTTGGAACTTTTGGAAGTGGTGGCTTCGTTGCTAGTAAAGGCTGGTTTAACCATAAATTTGGAAAAGAGTCAGTTTGTTTTGAAGGAGGTTAAATACCTGGGTTATTTAGTGGGTGATGGTTGCCTTCGCACCAACCCAGAAAAATGTAAGGCAATTAGAGAATTTCCTCGACCAAAAACAACTAAACAAATACGTAGTTTCTTGGGTTTATGTGGGTGGTATAGGCGTTTTATTAAAAACTTCGCGTCTTTAGCTGCTCCACTAACTGATCTGACAGGGAAAAAATCTAAGTCTAAATGGAATCTTCACGCTGAGGAATCCTTCCAAGCTCTTAAATTATCTTTATCGTCTGCTCCTGTTTTAGCTAACCCTGACTATGGGCGCCCTTTCTTTATCCAATGCGACGCCAGTGCTGTTGGCGTGGGTAGTGTACTTTTTCAGCTTGATCCTGATGGCGCTGAACACCCCATTGAATTCTTTTCGCACAAACTTAATGCCGCTCAGAGGAATTATTCTGTAACTGAGTTGGAGTGCTACGCAGCAGTACTTAGCGTCCAAAAATTTCGGCCCTATATCGAGGGATACTCGTTCACGATTTATACCGATCACGCTAGTCTCCGCTGGTTGATGTCCCAAAAAGATCTATCCGGTAGACTCGCCCGCTGGAGTTTAAAACTGCAAGCGTACAAATTTGATATCGGATATCGTAAAGGAACGGTGAATGTTGTACCTGATGCCCTCTCCAGAGCTTTTTATAGTGAGCCCACAGACGATGTAAGTAATGATCAACCTTTTCCTCCTGTTGAAACTACTTTGAATGATGATTCCTCCTTACCTTGTAATTCTCCTGTTATACAAGAAAATGTGTCCAGTTTAAATTCTTCAAGTGACAATTCGGTTCTACACATTGATCTTAACTCTTCAGCTTTTCAGGACGATGAATATGTACAACAGATCAATCGAGTACAACTATTAAAAGATTGCGATCACAACTTCAAAATCCGTGATAATAAACTCTTGATCTTACCTTCCTACGCTTCTCGTTATACGTCCACTGATTTGTCTGAATGGAAGTTAGTAGTTCCGTTGTCCTTGACTGCAAACTTAATTGAACTGGCTCATTCTTCTCCTACTTCTGCTCATATGGGTATTAAAAAAACTGTAGAACGACTTCAGCGGCAATTTTTCTGGTTTGGTATGACTAAACAAATCAAACTTTTCATCTCTAATTGTGTACAATGCAAGATGAATAAGCCTGTAAATTTTAGCACTCAACCTTTGATGGGTTCTCAAACTGAGTCTACTAGACCTTTTGAAAAATTGTTCGTTGATTTCCTTGGACCTTATCCTCGCTCCAAACGAGGTAATACCTGTATCGCTATAGTGTTGGATCATTATTCAAAGTTTGTTCTAGTCAAACCATTGCGTGAAGCTTCCGCCTCTTCTCTGTGTAACTTTTTGGAAAATGATGTGTTTTTACTTTTCTCTGTACCTGCAGTGATTACTTCTGATAATGGCAAACAATTCATATCTAACTTATTTAAAGATCTCTTGAAAAAATATAATGTTGATCATATACGTACTCCTATTTACTCTCCTCAAAGCAACGCTTCTGAGAGAGTTAATCGGACGTTACTGTCTAGTATTCGTTCTTATCTTGATGATCATGCACATAATGAATGGGATTGCCATCTTTCTGAAATCACTGTGGCATTGCGAAATGTTAAACACGACGTCACGAATTTTTCTCCTCACTATTTGGTCTTTGGTCAACACATGTCATTAAACGGTTCAGATTATGCTTTACGTAAACTTTTATCTCCTCAGGATGATAACGAAATACATGTGTTGTCCAAATCTAATAGATTAAATCTTATTCGTGATCAAATAACTCATTACCTGAAGGTTGCACATGAGAAATCCGCCATTCGGTATAATTTACGAAGTACCAATAGGAATTTCCTGCCTGATCAACCTGTGTTTGTCCGATCCTTCGCACAAAGTAGTGCTCCTGATAGATTTTCTGCAAAGTTAGCTGCTAAGTTTATTCCTGCTTTTATCACTGATAAAATCGGAACAGTCTCTTATAATATCAGAAATCTTGATGGAAAACCTTTGGGAGTTTATCATGCCAAGGATATACGATTGTGACAAATTATTAGTGAAATTTTTTTTCTCCTTCCCTCTTACTTTCATGCCTGGCTTTGAGATCTTTTCTCGGGTGTGAGTCGTCCCCACGCTGTAACAACCGCTTGTGGTTGTTATGATCTGTTTAATTTAAATCTGTAATTACGGTTGAAAATCCCAACAAGGTTGCATGTTTATCCACTGCGCTGCATAAAATCTCTTCCACTACACGTCATTCTTTCTTTGGCTTAATTTGTAATAGAAAATATTTTTTTTTTTTTTTGGTAGAGTGTACCATTTAGCATTTTATACTTCTCCGTATTTTGGTCGGTTACTCGATTCGTTTTATCATTTTTTGTTTTGATGGTATGTAATGACGTGTAGTGGTTGGTGTGTTGCTTCATCTGTTTTGTTTTGGTTAGCGCGTGGATTTTCCATGTAAATGGAATGTTCCAGTGATTAAATTAAATAGTATTGGTGTGTGCGAGTCGATTTTTGGGTGCGGTTGTATGTATATACGCCACCCGAAATCTATCGGTCGGGTCATGGTATATTTTTTTTTCTTTGGTAAATAATTTTTTGGGTGGGGATAAAATTTTTTGGTACACGTCGGGTTTATTTTATTTTTTTTGAGTCTAGTTTTGAATTTCATATAATAAAAGTCTAGTTTTGCGTTTTGGGTTAGGCTTGTTTAAAATTTTTGGAAAAATACTAAGTCTGGTGTAAACTCTTGGAAACATAATAAATCTCGTTGTGAAATTAAATATAATAAGTCTTGCTTTATATATAAAAAATTAAAAAAAACAATAAAAATATATAATAAAAGTCGTTAAAATTGATAATGAAAACAGTCAATGGTGGAAATAAAAAAAGAAAACATTTTTTTTATCGGCCATTATTTAGTAAATTGTATATTTAACTAAATTATATAATCAGACATTTATTTTTGTTGTTTGTGTATTTTGGCTGCTTTGTTAGCAATAAATTAAATAAAAAAAAAAAATCGTTGATTGAAAAAAAAAAAATATGAAAAGATATGTTAAACTTTGGAAATTATATTGATTTGTGTTAAAAGACAATTAGTTCAGATTTGGTTTGGTTTTTGTTGGAAAAAAAAACCGATCCTAATTACCATGTGTATATGTGTATATCTAAATAATAATAAATAAAAAAATAAAAAAAAAAAATAAACAGTTCTTGTTGTTGATGTTGGGGATGAATAGTTTAAATAAATAATAAAAATTATCATAAAATAATAATAACCAAGTCATTGTGTTTTCATTGTCCTTGGAAAGTGAAAACCAATAAAAAACCCCCTGTGAATTGCTAAATTAATCTTGCACGGAAAAAAAACGATAAATAATACTAGCGGTTATTGGTTGCTTAACCGGGTAGTTATTCGTGAACGAGGTGTGTCCTTGTTAAATACGCGGGGGCATCTAAAGGTTGAATTGGTTGATACTGTGGCAGCTAACCTTGCGGTGGGTTGAGGACGGTGCGAGGGGGCTGCTGATTGTTCCTGCGTCGGCGCTGTTGGTTTGTGGTCGGACGGGCCAATTTTGTTTGGTGTTCAAGGTAAGGTTGCTAGCCGGTAAAATATATAAGAAACCGGTAGCACCGTGTGTTTTTTTGTTATTCTTAAAAATTTTGTAATCCTCCTTTGACTGTGGGGTTTTGTTTTATTATTATATTTTTTCTATTTTTATAAATTTATAAATTTTTTTTTTATTATTTTCGCGGTTTCAGGTTCCGGGTGGCGTCACATGCGACATCACCCCATAATCGATTCGCACCACGTTTTTTTTTTGTGTAATTTTGCTAACGGTTCGTTTTTATTTCAAATTTTTTTTTTGATTTCATTTTTCCGTTTTTTTTCCGATCCGGTTTCCATTCGTAATTGCAGATTTTTCTTATGATTTTCTTTTTCTTGCTTCAATTTTTTTAGTGATGAGTGAATAAATAGTTCTGTGTGATCGCGTGAGGATGGGCGGCCTTATGCTGACCTAGGCCTTGAGCAGGGACGCCGGAGTGGCACCGGCGTCCTTGTCGAACGCTCACAAAATTTATGATTATCTACCACTGTGGTCGTGGCACAGTAGAATAATTTTCTTGTCCCCTTCGTTGTATCTCTATGCGGTTTTCAAGCATAGTAATATGTCTGGTAACCCCCACGCCTAGCGGCGAGCTTCAGCCAGTGCAATACCGCAACCAGACCTCTATTGCTATGTTCTGTTAACAAAATCCCTTTTGGGGGATTTTGTTACACTGTATTGTACACAGCATTATGGCAAATAACAATTTATTCATCTAAAAAAGTTATTTATACACCAAAAGTAATTCTTGCATTCACTCAGTACTATGATTTTTATATTGAACACACAACTACATATATGTGTGTAAGCTATGTAAATAAATTAAATGTTCATGTACAGTGTGGAAAATAATTACCGTCGTGCTTCTTGTTTTTTTTTATTTAATCGCCATAATCCAATAATTAGACATCCTCATTTCCCGTTTACTCGTCACCATACCACAACATCTCGCTCAAAAGCGGTAAAATTAAATCATTTAGCGTATGCATATAAGAAACTCGTACACAAAGCTTATTATTATTTTTATTATACAAAAGCTTTATACTAAAAATATTTATTTTTTTACAAATATTAAAAAATTTAATTAAATTTTAATGATATTTTAATTATTTCGTTTTTTGTTATATTTATTAAATTATAATGAATTATTTATCATGATTACATCTTTATTTATAAATTAAAAAAAAAAAATGTATTTAGAAATGTACGAACGAAAGAAAAAAGCTTTCCTCTCTTTTGTAAACATTTTTTTAGTATTTAAACGAGAGTACGCCGCATATACAAAACAACAACAACAACAAAAAAAAAAGCTTTTGTATCTCTAATTTTATAAAACTTATATTTTTAATTCTGTTTGAATATGAATAAAAAATGTAAAAAAATAATTTTGAATGTGGTAGTATGGTTAGCTTATTTAAAAGTTTTACATAATGAAAGCTTTTTTTATTATGTTGCAAATTGCAGTAATATGAGGGGTAATGATGGTGGATGGTGGTGTGGCTTGGGAAAATTTTAATCGTTTTTGAATAATGGAATTTTTTTTTATTGTTTTATTTTGTGCTTTCGTATAGAAATAGAGTCTGTGTATCAGATAGCAGTAGTAGAGTACTTGAGATTCATTTGGCGGTTTAGATCGTAAGCAAATATAATGAAAAACGTCATAATGAAAAATGTGTCGCTCTAAATAGACCTTCTTCTTGTGTTGTAAACATGTTGATCATGAAATTTTGTCAATTCAAAATTATGTTTTATCTGGTTCGTAACTATTTTATGTATCAAAATTAAAAGTTCTCGATCAATTAAAAAGTGCAAGAAAACAAATTCTTTAAAAAGTTGCTCAGGTGGAAACCTGATTGAAGCTTTAATTATCACATTTTACTACTCACTTCTGTTAAATCCAAACTCTTTGAGAAGCTTCTGGTAAAAAGGTTAAATCCGATAATCGAATCAACACTCAACAATTGATCAAGTTCACCGAATAACCAGTATAATTGAGAAATCACTAGAGGAGAAAAAAATCTGTTCAACAATATTTCTAGACGTTAACCAAGCATTTGATAGAGTGTGGCATGAAGGACTTAACCATAAATTAAGAAAAAAAAAAGAAAAAAAAATCCTTCCTTGACCTCTTGAATATAAAAGTAATACGGCAAGACAATATCTACTAATTTCTTACGATAACCTTTCCAGACTAGAAAGTGGTATGGAAGTCTGAATTCTGCAGTATGATATGGCAAATTTCGGTTGTGCAACATAACTTGAAATCAATATTCTCAAATCGTTTGTTAATTGTACGCTTATATTAAAACCTCCAGAATACAAGTAAACAAAATATTCTACTTATTGTAGTCAAAGAAAAAATTTTAGAATATTGAATTCAAAGCGTATTGAACGACTGAAATTTGGCTTATCCATATCCACTGCATTTGAATAACATCTACACTTCCATGCATCTTTTTTGCCTGGCAACATGTTTGAAATGACATATCCAAAATGACTGCCAGCAAACAGCAAGAAATTATTTTTACTTTTCTAAGTTTTAAATAAATGGAACAAATTATAAAAGAACCTCGAGAAAATGATGTAAGCAACAAGCCAGTTATCTCCCAGACTATAAGGATTTCTATAATTTATTGTACCTATATAACCAATTTTTTTATATTTTTATTTAAAGCTATTTATTTTTAATTTAATATTACAGCTTTTCCAAACCATTGTTACGCTTTTGAAAATGAAAGAGGTTCGAAGCCAATGTTGCTCTAAGATAAATTTTTCATTTAAGTTTGTAATAACATTTAGCTATAACTAAAACTAGCTAAAAATTAAAAATTTAAAAATTCAATTACGATTTCGCTGATCTCTTCTTTAAGCGAAAAAAAATCTCAAAACAATACGGCTGTGAAGTTTGTCCCAAATAACAAAAATACGCATGTATTAGTATATACACTGCAAATATAATTTCTTATAAGAATTTTGAGTGAAATTTTCAGAAACAAAAATTGAGGAAAAGCTACAAAATTAATAAATATAATTAGCTATGTAAATAAAAGTAAATCTAATGTTTCCTGAATCAAACGGAGGGGATGAAAATGTTTAATAATTTTTTGAACGTCGTATCGATTCTATTTGTTTGAGTGGTATACGAATCGGTCAATATCAGAAATCCTAGAGTTTGTCGGGTAATGCCCATACATACATATGACACCCTAATGTGTCCTGAATCAAATGAGCCATAAGCCATTTCTAAACGGAGGGGATGGAAATGTTTAATAATTTTTTGAACGTCGTATCGATTCTATTTGTTTGAGTGGTATACGAATCGGTCAATATCAGAAATCCTAGAGTTTGTCGGGTAATGCCCATACATACATATGATACCCTAATGTGTCCTGAATCAAATGAGCCATAAGCCATTTCTAAACGGAAGGGGTGGAAATGTTTAATAATTTTTTGAACGTCGTATCGATTCTATTTGTTTGAGTGGTACACGAATCGGTCAATATCAGAAATCCTAGAGTTTGTCGGGTAATGCCCATACATACATATGATAGCCTAATTTGTCCTGAATCAAATGAGCCATAAGCCATTTCCAAACGGAGGGGATGAAAATGTTTAATAATTTTTTGAACGTCGTATCGATTCTATTTGTTTGAGTGGTATACGAATCGGTCAATATCAGAAATCCTAGAGTTTGTCGGGTAATGCCCATACATACATATGATAGCCTAATTTGTCCTGAATCAAATGAGCCATAAGCCATTTCCAAACGGAGGGGATGAAAATGTTTAATAATTTGTTGAACGTCGTATCGATTCTATTTGTTTGAGTGGTATACGAATCGGTCAATATCAGAAATCCTAGAGTTTGTCGGGTAATGCCCATACATACATATGACACCCTAATGTGTCCTGAATCAAATGAGCCATAAGCCATTTCTAAACGGAGGGGATGGAAATGTTTAATAATTTTTTGAACGTCGTATCGATTTTATTTGTTTGAGTGGTATACGAATCGGTCAATATCAGAAATCCTAGAGTTTGTTGGGTAATGCCCATACATACATATGACACTCTAATGTGTCATGAATCAAATGAGCCATAAGCCAGTGGAGATTGTAGTCTTCGCAACATCGGACTCCTCGATTGGGATTTGGTGATAAGCGCGTACCAGGTCGATGGTCGAAAAATATGAGGTTCCTTTCAGCTGGTGCGTGAAATCCTGCATATAGGGGATCGGATATCGGTCCGGCACTGTAACATTGGTGAGGGCCCGATAGTCCCCGCAAGGCCGCCAGCCGCCATTTTTTTTTGTACTAGATGCAACGGACTTGCCCATAAACTACCAGAGCGCCTACAAATGCCTTGGTCGACCATGTACGGGAATTTTTTTCGGGCAATCTCCAGTTTTTCTGAGCTCAATCTTCTCGGTTTGGCGAACACCGGAGGTCCACGCATCACCGTAACCTTATATGTTTAAAGGTTTGAACGCCTGGTTCTCGTGGGTTATTTCTTTGTATTTCTCTAATATGGGAAGAATTCGATTGTCGACTGTATTAGAGTTGATCACTCTGACTGAGGGAAAGTTGTCATGTACTTTGACGGCTAACGCGGATAATGAAGTTAGTGGATCCAGCAATCGGCCATGCTGCCCCAATGATCGGCATTGTTACCTCGGCCACCACGAACGTCCAAGTGAAGTGCCGCGTAAGCCACAGGTCCAAACTGATTCGCTGATTTCCGAACGTTTTGAGTTGGGACCCATTCGCTGCGTACAAATAAAATTCTGGGTTGTGTTTCTTCTGATCGCCTGTAGATATGTCGGCGCCCGTGTCTATTAAATACGTCTTGTTTGAGGTTTTGTCATAGATTTTCAGGCGACAATTTTGTGTATTACCGGAAAAAGACGCCGTTTGTATTGGGGACATTAATTTTTTTGCTTTAAACATATCCCAATTAGGGCAGTTTGGTCTGCAATTCCGTGCTGCCTCCTTAAATCTGTAATGTATTATTATTATTATTACTTGAAGACCATGTGGGCGTTAAGCCACCTCGCACTGCGACCTAAAAAATCTTTTGTGCATCAAGCCCTACTTAATTATCCGTCCAGCCAATATTCAGGCTCTTAATGAACCTGATAATACTGCCGATCGGTAAGTGATACATACTATCTAGGTTCATTGCTCTCCCTCCTAGATGTCTACTGTAGGAAATACTTCTGCATGCATTACATACTATCTGGGCTCATTGCTCTCCCTCCTAAATGTAATAATATTTACTTCTGCTAGAAGATCCGTGCCTCGTCTATCGTTTTGATTATACTCTTGCGAGTGGCTGGGACATACTACCCGCCTAGATGTTTACTGTTGGAAGTACTTCTACACGCGTTACATACTATCTGGGCTCATTGCTATTCCTCCTATATGTAATAATATTTACCTCTGCTAGAAAAGCGGTAGGACTTGGACTCAAAGACTTCAAGAGGGCAGACCGTTTTGATTTAACTCTTGCAAGTTGCTGGGAATAGAAAAGTCGCCTGTGGGTCACCCAGGTTTACTACAGGAAGGCTAAATAAAACTGAAGGGTGCCTGGTATCCAGAGCCCGCATATATAGACTGATTAACCTATCAGCCATTCATCCTTCGGCATATGCTGTTCCATCTTAGATTAGGGATTTTTTGTCAAGGTTTTCTCCTTTAGCGCCATACTTTAGCCTGTCACAAAAAGCCACATTGTGCCTAATGGTTACATTTACCGGTGGTTACCGCGGGGACGCAGTACGTACACTTGCGCCTATTGGAAGGTTACGGAGCTGGTAGATTAATACCAACTTTGGTCTGCCCCCCCTCCCCCACAACTCCAGTTTTTTTTCTTTATTGCGGTGTCCAACAAGTAATTAATTAAGCAATGATAACTTTCGCGAGCGCAATTTTTATTTTTTCCGCCACAATTTTAATAATCAGTTATTTATTCCGCTGCTTGGCTATAGCGGTCATAATCCGAAGGGCGCGAGTGATACACCGTCTTCCTCGGTGAGTTCTGTGACTACGATTCCTTCTGGCGATTCCGCCACGGACACGATTACATTGTCGACGGCACAGTTGCGGGACATTATCGATTCGCGTGTTAGGGAGTTAGTTCGTGCTCAATTATCTGAGACGCAGGTCGTAATTCCATCTACTAGTGACAGTGAGTTAGGCATAGCTCCACAAATTTTAGGTAACGACAGACAGATTACCCCTGATTTAAAAAAAATAATTCCTAAATTTTCGGAAGTGGCACATATAGCTTTCAAGCCACCTCAGAAATTATTCGGCCAGAACCCAGTGGTATGGTTCGAAATTCTCGAGCAACAATTCAATGTGGCTGGAATTGTCAGGGAGGGCACACGATATTCACACGCCGTTAGTACACTGGACGCACGGCTACATGATCAATTCGCTGGTTTAATAAATCGAAACAAAGGAGACACACCTTACACCATTTTTAAACAGGAGGTAATCAAAGGACTGGAAGAGTCAGAAAAGAGCAAACTGCATAATTTATTGCACGGTTTGTCGTTAGGTGACAAAAAGCCATCCCAGTAATTCGAGAAGTTTCGATTGGATGCCGGTGTTAGGTTCAACGATGATTCGATTCGTCAATTGGGGCGACAGCGTTTGCCACAGCAAGTTCAAATGGTTTTGTCGCCATTTGAGAACGACTTAACCCTATCAGTCCTGGCTGAACGAGCGAATAACATAATGGAGACCCATTTACAAATACATTTCGTCGCATTTCACCCGGTTACAAGCCCGACATCCACACTCATGGCTAGCACTCCGTCAGTAACAAATCCCGACGAAAGGTGGCATAATTTTGAATCTCATATTATGAAAGAAATATCAGCGTTAATAGACACCCGATTCCGATCGCGTAGTACATCCAGAGGACGTAGTAACCAACGTGGATCTCGCTTAAATTCTCGCGAATTAAGCAGCAATTTCGAATGTTATTATCACAGACGTTTCAAAGACAAGGCAAATAAGTGTGTTACAGGTTGTAAAATGTAAACATCAATTAAAATTCACTGAGGCAAACCAGATGGACCTCAATTTAAAAAAAATAATTGCACATCAGCATTCGACGACGTGTCCTGATGATGCAATTTCCAGCCGTCTCTTAATTTTCGAAAAAAATTCACAACACAAATTCTTGATCGATACAGGCGCAGATGTATCAGTAATACCAGTCAACTTTAGCAAAAACATAAGCGATAAATCCGACTTTAGTCTTTACGCAGCAAACGGTACCCGTATCAAGGCTTTCGGCATTCGCACACTTCACCTAAATATTGGCCTTAGACGAGATTTCGTGTGGAATTTTATTGTGGCCGAAGTATCAATACCAATTTTAGGGGCAGATTTCTTAAAAAACATTGGTCTTATTGTCGACCTTAAGAGAAATCGAATAGTAGATCCTTTAACTTCGTTGTTCACCATTGGTTCTCTGACAGCAGCACAGGTTCCATCACTGTCAATTTTAGACAAGACAACCCTTGGAGCAGATATTTTGAATATTCTTGCAAAATACGAGGAAATCACACGCGAAAATTTCGGCATCAAACCTCTGAAACATAACACCACACACTGCCTAGAGACTCGCGGACCACCTGTCAGTTGTAAATCGCGACGTTTATCTCCAGAGATGACCAAGATAGCCAAAGACCATTTCGAGAGCATGATAACACAGGGTATTTGCCGCCCTAGCAATAGCTCTTGGTCCAGTCCATTGCATTTGGTCAAAAAGAAAAATGGATAGTGGAGACCTTGCGGTGATTACCGCGCACTTAATAACGTGACGATTCACGATTGTTATCCAGTGCCTCACCTCCAGGATTTTTCTTTCCAACTGGCCGGATGTAACGTTTTCACTACATTGGACTTGGTACGAGCATACCACCAGATCCCCGTCGAAACAAAAGATATACCTAAAACGGCAATATCGACACCATTCGGACTATTTGAATTTTGCAAAATGACCTTCGGGTTAAGAAATGCAGCACAGTCATTTCAAAGGCTGATGCACTCAATCTTACGCGGATTACCATTTTGTTTCACTTATCTTGATGACATACTGATAGCATCACAATCCAGAGACGAGCATCTAATGCATTTGAATACAGTGTTTCAGAGACTATGTATCTAACAATGGATTAGTCATTAACGTGGATAAATGTGTTCTCGTTCAGTCCGAAGTCTTGTTCTTGGGTCATACAGTATCCAACAAGGGTATCCTTCCGTCACCCGAAAGAGCTCAAGTCATATTCCAATTTAGCCGACCCACAACAGTTCAGTAATTGAAACGGTTCTTAGGCATGATCAATTTTTATCGGCGTTTTGTACCGGCAACCGCAAAAGATCAGGCCGTTTTAAATGACTTTCTGAAGGGATACAAAAAAAAATAGTAAAGTTGTTATCAATTGGACAGACACAGCCGTCAAAGCTTTTGAGAAGTGCAAGAGAGCAATGACTGAGGCAACCCTTTTAGCTCATCCTGTAAGTTCGGCTCGTAAGTCAATAATGGTGGATGCGTCGGACACTGCAGTTGGGGCAGTAGTTCAGCAATGGGTAAACCAAGCCTGGGAACAATTAGGGTTTTTTTCTGTGCGACCTACCGTGACGCAAAGCAAGTACAGCGCCTACGACAGGGAAATCTTGGCGGCTTATTTAGGCATAAGGCATTTCAGGTTTCTTCTTGAGGGACAAAATTTCACACTGTTTACGGATCATAAACCCTTAGTTTACGCTTTTAGACAGAATAGTGAAAAAGCATCACCCAGACAGCGCCGACATTTAGACTACATAGGGCAATTCACAACGGACTTACAACACGTTTCAGGCAAGGACAATATAGTAGCTGATACTCTTTCCCGCATAGAGCAAATAGAAGTCCCTGGATCAATCGATTACTCAATTATCGCGAAGGCTCAAGTTGGCGACGAAGAATTATTAAAACTTATCGAAGACAATAGTACGTCAACCCTGAGATTCGAGCAATTCCCCGTACGCTTTGGTGCCGATAGAACATTGTATTGCGACATATCTACAGGTAAATCTCGACCTTATATTTCTTTTGCGTTCAGGAAACAAGTTTTAGAATCATTGCATAATTATGCTCATCCAGGAATAAGGTATTCAGTGAGGCTTCTTACGGATCAAGTCGTTTGGCCATCTATAAGAAAAGATGTTGGACTCATGGCTCGTTCATGTGTCGCTTGTCAGAGGGCTAAAATCGCCAGACATACGAAATCTCCTATCGGATCATATGAACCAACTACTGATCGTTTTACCGATACTGTATAACGATTGTACGTTTTGGTGTCCCATTATTCATCGTAACCGACCAAGGGACCCAGTTTGAATCCCAGTTGTTTGCGGAATTGTCAAGCTTGTTAGGTTTCCAACATAAACTTACGAAAGGCTGCGATTATGTGTTATGACAGACCTGATTGGACCACTATTTTACCTTCCGTCCTACTAGGATTAAGAACTAGTTATCGCGAAGATTTGTAGGCTACTTCAGCAGAGTTAGTGTATGGAAGTAACTCGCGAATTCCAGGTCAATTTTTTGAGGGGAATAAACATCCAGTCCCACAATCAGATTTTGTCAAGTCACTCAGACAGCATTTTTCGGAATTAAAACCAGCCACTTCATCAAAACACACTACAGACAATATTTTCGTTAGTCGTAATTTAAAGGACTGTTCACATGTCTGCATACGTACAGACGCGTTACGCAGGGCTCTCCAACCCCCTTATACTGGACCATATCAGGTGATCAAACGTTTCGAGAAATTTTTCGAAGTTCGTATCAATAACAAATGCTGACAGTAAAAGCCGACAATTCTCAAACCGAAACACAACCTTTACGAACAATCACGCAACAGACAGGAATCAAGACTGATACTGATTCGTCGGTTAGCTCTACAAATAATTCGGACATCTTCATTCCGGATTCAGTTCAGACTCATGTGCCCGAAGCAACGGTTACTAGAACCGGACGCGTCGTTCAATTGCCATGTCGATACAGATAGGTATCGTGTAATCATTAAATCACACTGAGGGGGGGAGTGTGTGGCGTCACGTATCATTCATAGAAGAAATTAATCATTTTATGTAAAATTTATATTTGTTCAATAACATCTACATCTATACCAAAATCCCATAAAGTGCTTTACTTATTTTTACAATTTGTGGCTGAAAAATAAAAACTAGAGAATCAAAAGAAACCAAAAGTTTCTTTTTCAGTTTGATTAAAAAGCCCGTTTCCATTGAGGTTCCATATAAAATCGAATTCTTGTTAATTTTATACAATAATTTTAGTAAGAAGATGTGATCACCTCCCCCTCTTGGAATAACGCAAACAGATAATGTAGAGGTTTACATAAATCATAGAAATTTTATTTTCCATATACTCTTTTGACCTCATCCATTATTTTCCAACATTTTCTTGTTCCAAAACCAAAAAAAAAAAATATTTTGTCATATTTACGGTGTTAGTTCCCTAATGATTTACATATTTATGGAACAAGATCATAAAAATCAATGACACAGCCAATCTTTATGATATGCGCACACACATTCATACATACAAATTGTGTCCTTCAAAATATAATCCTCGATGCTTATGTTCTCCAAAGAATAATTTTCATATCCAATTAACTCATAATTTTCTGAAAAGAAAAATGAAAATGAGTATAAAACAACAACAATGGTCGGTTTTGTATATACATATTTATAAACTGTATTTTTCCTCATTTTCGTCGACATTGTCATCATTGTTGTTGCTTGTTTGTTTTTTATTCAAATAAAATCTACAAAACACAAAAACCGTCATTATTAACCAACCAAACAGCGTTAATTCGACCATTCATAATACCGAAAAGGAAATGATTTAACATTTTGTGTGCTGTGTGCAATTTGAACCAGTTTTCATGTATCGTATTCCATATACGTTTGTATCGAATATTTCAAGGGCGGATTTGGTATAAATATACAAAAATCGAATGGCGATTTATTTATAAAATCGCGATAAAATCTTATGTGTATCACACATTTATATACAAGAATAGTGCTTTGGTTGCAAAATATTTATGGTATGATACGATAGAACTGGATAGACAATGAACACAGATTAATCATAGTAGACACGATGTCGCCGAAATCGTTAAAGATGAGTGGTTTTCAATTTGTTCAATGAATTTTTTATTATATCGACAAAAAAAAATGTTTATTTTGGTTTAGTGTTTTTGTGTCCACATCTCGGTTTTTCCGCTTGTCGACAACATCAATGGGAGGAGAAAAACTGTTCGTCGATATATTGATTTAATTTTTGGACAAGTACAATGGCACAATAAAATGTTTCAATTAGTTGATTAATGTATACAAATATTGCCACAAATAGAGACAGAGAGCAAATAATGGTATATGTACAGTCGAAACTGAATAAGTTTGATTGATGAGATCTTTGGTTTAAAAAAAAAAAAAAATTTTGGCGCCAATTTACACATAAAACTGATCTAAATTTATCAGAACGCGATCATAACAATAAAAAAATAAAAATAAATCGTACAGCATGATATTAAACTGTTTCCTACATGTGTGTGTGTGTGTGTATACTCATAGATTATAATTTATGATTACTTTTGGGTTGTTAACACTTATACTTATCTCGCAAAAATTGTTTCATAAAATTCTTGGCAACGAGCACCAAAATTGAATTATGGAAATGAGATAAATTATAACAGATAAAATATTTGTTTATGGTCCATGATAAAATTTCAATTTTTAGTTTTTTGTATCGCATGTAATTTTAGCACTCTACTCTCCTCGTTTATTTTAGCCGCAGTTATATGCAATATGTACGAGACGATTGAATGCATTACTATTACGCTTTTATGTTTATTCTGAATAAAATTTTATCGTATCATAACACCAAACTATTTGCGAGTAATGGGTTATAACCTCCTCAATATTTAGTTGTCTAAAACAAAGTATAATTGAATTCCATATTACTTGTGTACATGTAGCAATTTTATTAATTCGTTCAATTAAATTTTATGGTTTATGAAATTGAAGAGCAAAATTAATTAATTGTTTGCAATTATATTTGATTGCATATTAAAGATGGTTCAAGTCTTAATTTGATTAAAATAAACGATTTTATAAATGGATGAGCTCAGATTTATTCCGCAGTTATTAATTCTAAATTGCAAAATAGTTTGTAGTAATGTCTTTAATGTTACAATATAAGCAAAATACTGGCTGCGAGTCTAATTACACTCAAGTAGCCTCAACTAATCAAATTTGAAATTTTTATAATATAATACCTGTGTGAAGTTCTTAATGTTAACAGAAAAGTGTAGCCACATGAATTAACAGAAAAGTGGCGATTATACAAAAAAGTGGTAAATCCAAATGAATAATTCTAATGACATTTTTATCGCCCGATTTTATATAAACTATAGAAAATAAGTAAATTTCAAAAGATATTTCATAGTATGTATCAATTTAAGGGAGTATAAACTAAATCAATTAGTGTTGTAAAACCGGCTATAGAAAATGTAGATGGTCTGTCTTAATTTTACTAAGATTGAGTGTCGAATATAATGACCATATTCAAACAAATAGGAGACCTTTCAAATAAAATTAAAAAGTTGGAATCCTTACTAGTTCCAATTATTAATAATAGTATACCATCTGAGCAGGTAATGTGACTAGATCACAAACCAGTAAATTGGCGAAAAAACCGTTGTGCCTCCAGCTCAAGTACCCGTAATTCCGACTAGGCAGCAGGACGACTTAACGATATTAGAAACCCATGATATATAAACCCAGTAATTTGGAAGGATGCTGATATTATCAGTCATGATTTACGATCTTCTCTAATTAATTCTAAACTTTGGCCGCCTGGTATGTTCATCAAGAAGTTTGAATTTTCGCCAACCAGCGAAATTACGTAATCATATCGACAAATACCATCACATTTGAATTTAACGTAGGCTGTTCTACAGATACTCACCAGGTGGAAACCGATTCTTTAAAACCTAAAAGTAAATCAAAAATATCTACAAAATTTAAAGATGTATTATGCGATGTGAATAAGGGTATAATGCACCTCTTATGCATAGCAAAGAATATCATAAAGTGCAATCAGTGAACTTCAATAATGATAATCAAATCTTGCGGAAACTCAGACTGAGGAGAAGACTTGATTCATCGCAACCGGAGAATAAATCGTTTATGAAATTGCGGTGGTTCACGTTTTTTTATCTTGCGGCAAAACGGAATACACCCAATACAAAAACAACTGAACCACGTTCTCTTCCACAACAACATGGCAAAACAAAAATAAAATAAAATCACTAATCACTATCAGTCTGCTCTCGATTATCATTACAGCAACATGCCGCGCGTGGTGGTGGTGGTACAAAATATAAAAAGGAAACAAATTAATCTTGTATTAAAATATATAAATTTTACGTTTAAAATTGTTTATTAAAAATAAATAATAAATTAATAATTATATAATTACAAACAAAATTGTACCGCTAAAACTTGCATAACTAATAAAAATTAAAAAAAGAGTTTTTATCATATCTTTAAAATCCAAGTTACTGGCAAAAAAAGGTTGCAAAACTGCGTACGATATGGATTTTACAAATGGATATGACTTTATCAAGCAGATTTCTTCTCATCTATTTGTAGCTGCTGAACCTCAAATCACCTCTTGGATAAATGGGACGTATTTACCAACATCGTCTCTCATGATTTGCGTTGCTATGCAAGCCAAACTAGACAAGTATCTTCTTAAGGAATATTTGGCTGAAAACGGGAAGAAACTATGAAATCTATCAACGAAGTTACAAATGTCTATGAAATCGAGGGGAAACCTGTCATTGTTATTGCTCAACAAGATAAAAGAAACTTTGAAGACATATTTGCAGTAACGTAAGAGTGAATCCTGTATCCTCACTATTGATAGTAATTGCTATGCAGACAAGTTGAAGTTGGCCTTGGTTTATATTAAAAACTGCTCTTGTTCAAATATCCAATGGGGTTTACATATACAGTTCAATATTTCAACGCGTTATGAAAGAGCTTTATCGTGTCGATCGATTACTGGTGAGCCCCCCAAATTTTTGAAGTTTTTAATTATGAACGATTCTTCAGTTGCAACCCCGTTATTTTATGCTGATAAATCTGCTGATTCCTAATACCAGAACTCATTCACAGAATAAATTTTTCATCTGATGCCCTTTGCAGCTTCATCTTTACTATCGGCACACATCTTCATATATGATAAAGAGAACAATAAGTACCTTGATTACAAATTCTTTTCTGAAATCACAAAGATACGTTTTCTGCTTGACGGGCACTGAAGTTATGCTGGATCTCCAAACGTATACAACCATTTAAATACCGTTTTTACTAAGGACAACATCAAGCGGCCTACAGTTATTTCCGTTCAAGGTGTTCCAGGCTGCGAAAAATCTACGTGGATCATAAACACTCATAAATTAGGTATTAAACTCACCTTAGCTGATCTCAAATCTAAAATTACTGCTCGTTGCATTAAGGAGAAGACTCACTTCAATAAAATCATATTAAACTATAAAACGACTACTTCCTATCTAATTAATAGAACCCGAAATTATGATACGGTATTTATTGATGAATATATGATGATACATGCCGGTTATATTGGACTTGCCGACATGCCCAGTAAATGTTCAAAAATATATCTTCTTGGGGATAAAAATCATATTCCATATATGGACAGATTTCATCATGTTAATATGCAATTTTATGATGCGAATTCGGGGCAATTAAATATTACATGTAAATGTTCTATTAATGTTGCGTAAGCAATAAAAGAATTTTATCCAGAAATCAGCAATAAAATCGGTATAAATGTACCAAGGGAATTCTTCAAGTTACAATCAAATATCGGTGCACTACTAATACGTATTATCTAACTTTCACCAAAGCGGAAAAGCGTTTATTAATCGCCCAGCTTTCCTTACCACCAACAAGTAGTCTCTTAACTATTCACGAGGCTCACGTACTAACGTCGCCAAATGTTATATGTGTAAGAACCAGTGTTAGTTTTATTCTTCAGGTAGATTTATATTACCAGCGAAAGTAACTTAAATCCGGGAATTAACAGTTCTGAATATATTGTGTATGACTATGTTGTTTATAGATGTGATCGCAAACTTGAAACTAGTTCTAAGAAATCGGACGGTGGTGTAATCATAGCCGTGCATTCCAAACTAGTAAGTGATCCAGTAACATTAGTCCCATCAAGCGTTGAGCAGATTTGTGTGAAATTTAAAATCAACAAACGATATATATATTTATTTACACAGCGTACATACCACCTCATTCTAACAGTGATTATTATGCAGTATGCGTCGATTCGATTAAAGAAATCATTAACACATCAAATCCATCTGATTTGGTCTTACACTTGGTGACTTTAATCTTCCGAATAATCATCTGGAATTTTGACCGTGAATTTAATTACATTCTTGCAAACAATATGAAATCATACGCAGAGTCTTTGTTCGTTGATGCAATGCTTGGTTATAATTTAAACTCCATTGCTAATAATCTCCGGGAAAGTTTTTAGATCTTTCCTTTACCAATGAAGGAGACGCGGTTAAAGTAATTGAATCACTCAATCCAAGTCGAAAATGATACCAATCATAAATCTTTGGATATTGTATTTGATACTACAGACTATATGACGAAATTTGAACATCTGCAACAAATCAAATACAACTTTAAGAAGACAAACCATACTGGTCTGCATGTTTATTTGGAAGCACTGAATTGGGATGAGATTCGAAACGGAAGGGATGTAAATGAAAATATCGACAAATTGTATGAGATATTACTACAGGGCTTTGAACTCCATGTGCCTATTTTCAATAAATCACCAAGTACTCACCCTCCATGGTTCGATGACCGGCTTATAAATCTAATAAATCGAAAATGTAAGGTCTATGCTAAAATGATGAAATCAAGTTTGGAAACAGACAAGTTGTGCTTTTTCAGCACAGTGAGGAGAAGGGTACTCTGCCAATATGACCTTCAACAATATCAGCACCTCAAATGCCAAAGAGATAGCGTATATGTTTGCTGCATTTTTCAATCTGTCTATCGACCAACCGCTAGTACTGATTAGGTATATCGATAGAACAAGAAATAGTAACATACCAATCACCCCTCCAGTCATATATAAAGAAGGCATTCTAGCATCTTTGAAGGGTTTTGGAGGCGGTAGTGGTGGGTCAGATGACAATAAAAACAATAAAAATCCTTGGTCCAATATGTGATCCTTGAGGAACACCCGATGTCAATTTGATAACGTTGGATTTTTTATTTCCAATTATTACATATTTTAGACGGTTTAATAAGTATGACTTGAACCAATTAATGTATTCTAATGAAATCCAAATGCAAATAGACTTTGGAGTGCTTTATGATAACATATAGAATGAAAAGTCTCACTGAAATCCGTACTTCTTGGCTGGTGAATTCAACCAGGTTAGTTCAAATAATTTAGGAATTGGTGATGTTGGTGATGACGTTTGATATTCCTCTGTAACATGTGACGTCATCGCGTTGTCTGATTTAAAGATTGGAGTTATTTTAGAAATTTTACATTTTTCGAGAAAAACAGTAGTGGTTAAGGAATGATTGAACAGTTTGTACAACGGATTTACCAAAATAATCGCAAACGTTTTTAATATAGATGAAGGGGCCCGCTGGCCACATGCTGTAAAATGGAATAACTATTACGGTGGTCCCCTCATCGATTTCTAATTGATAAATTTTGTGAGTTTAGATACATAAATAATTACTGCATCGGCCAGTTGACTTTTTTCCTAATCGGAATAACAAAGTTTGTTTACAGATAATAATAATATATAATTAATTATTATAATTGCAGATGATTAATAAAGTACTAGGTCAATTATTTGTTTTGTTTACTTGTGATGAGCTGATCTCGAAGGTAATCGACAAAGCTTGGTGATTGTTCTACGAATTTTAGCCTGGCTGGTAATTATGTCAGCACTACGAACTCGTTCATCGTTTCCAGGGAACTCTTGTGTCACTTTACCTATTTTCCATTGATTGTATAATGGATTTTCTTCTTTGGCGAGAACGATTCCAGCTAGCTGCAGATTGTCTTTTGCCGTGTGTCATTTGGTGCGAATTTGCATATTAATGTAAGATATTCCATATGCCACCGTTTCCAAAAGAGTTGAGTCATTCTTTGGATAGCGTTCCAGTGTGACAATATATTATACGGACAATCAGTAATATCTGGTTGTGGTACGTTGGTAATAGGATGCCATTTAAGAAATGTGCTGGCGTTAAGGGATTATGTTCATTTTCTGATAATGCGCATAATGGCCTGGAATTAGGCAAACCTCTTCACTTTCTCTTGAAAACTGGCCAATTATCTGCATATGTTTTCAAAAATTCCGGTCAATTCCACCATAACACATAGGTATTCAATTCATTAAGCCTTAAGCCTTTTATCGCACAATCGGCCGGGTTGAGTTTTGATGAAATGTGTCGCCATTTGTCTCTTGGTAGTGTTGCCAAAATTTCACTAGTGCGATTTGCTATATATGTTTTCCATTTGCTTGGTAGTTCAGATAACCAAACCAAGACTATGGTGGAATCAGCCCAACAGTACAATTGGTTGTCTGTAAAATTAAGCACTGATTGGATATGTTTTACTAATTTTGATAGAAGTAAAGCCCCGTTTAGCTCCAAGCGTGGTAGTGAAATATTTTTTAAACTGCGGCCGCGAAAGCTGTTTCACTGGAATCACAAAATCCATGTAATTCAGTCGGTTCATCGGTTATAAACACCCATCGCGGTATTTTCACTTTAGTTATATCTGCTATTTCTTCTCGAATTTGTATCCATTGTTTTGAACGTTTTTTGATAGGTTGTCGTTTCATCCCACACCGAAATGACAAAATGCTAGAAAGGGCTTTTTATTTTAACGACGAATGTAGCTAGCAACCCTAATGGATATAAGATTTGACTCGCTTGGATAGTAGTGCTCTTTTGCTTATTGGCACTGTATCATTGATGGTGACATGATTCGTAAATAAATCGGTGCTTGGTTGCCATTGCAATCCCAACACCTTAATTTCATGCGTTTTTTCGGAGAAAAGTTTTGGAATAAATGGATTAGGCTCGAAGACCTTCAATTTCTTGAGGAGGTCCGATGAATTGGAGGACTATTTACGAATATTAAACCTAGAATGGGTCATTATGCCAGATATACCTGTTTTGCCAATTCAACAGCCTTAGATATTTCGACTGATCCAGTTAATAAATTATCGATGTATGTTACATGTCTTTCAGCAGTATTTCGGACGCCTCTGAGCATAAACCAGCTTCGCATTTAGCTATTTGCTTGATGACTCTAGTCACCTAATATGGTGCGGAAGACATACCATAAGTTAGTGTCATCAGTTTTTATACGCTAAACGATTCGTTAATAACAGCGATCTTCAGGGCTTATCCATATTTGGCGAAACATCTTTTCGGCATCCGCTGTGAATACTATTTTATGGACTCGAAAACGTAATAGGATGTCGCCTATAAGGTTTTGCAATACCGGCCCTGTAAACAAATTATGATTTAACGAGTAACCTGATGTGGTTTTGGCGGACGCATCGAATACTACGCGTAACCTGGTCGTGGTTTATGTCTCTCTCTGCAAACTGCATGGTGGGGCAAATATATATAGTCAGCAGATTGTTTTAGTGGCTTAACTTTTACCATGTGTCCGAGCTTGCTATACTCCTCCATAAATTCAACGTAATGCGTTTGCAGTACGGGATTTTATGCGAACTTCCTCTCCATTGCATATAGTCGCTAAAGTACCATGCATAACGATTTATTCAATGGGTTTTGTTCGATTTTTGTCCCGTAATTTAGTAGTGGAGGTTTCAAATAGCTCCTCACAACTTTGGTCTTCCGGTAATGGTAGGGCATTAATAAATACTTCTTCACACTCCCAGAATCTTTTCAGGTTTCTCTTCAAATCGATATTGGTCACAATCATATTGCATTGACTCAATATCCATCTAAAATGTGTATTTTGGGCATACATTTTGCCCTCGGAGTCCTTCAGTTGGTGTGATTTAAAGATTTAATAAAACGTATCAGCACCAATCAATAAGTAATAATCGAAATATTCATTTCATTAAATTTAATTCAACTTAATTGTAACAAAAATTAATTCAATTTTTTTAAATTCAGTGAAACCGAAAACCCAATTTACTTCACAATTAATTCTTTATTTAAAATCAACCCTTAATACCCTTAAATAAATTAAATTCAATTCGGCACTTAAATTAAAAAGACAGCAAATTAATCACTAACTAAATAATCTGAAATTCGAGATGCATAAAAAAAATTGTAATGTGAAAACAAGAAGTAACTGAGTTACCTCAGCTCGACATATACAAATTTTTGTTTCTCGACCGCTGTTGTCACCCCTGCGGCATTTGCCTGTGCTCAAGGCCGGTAGAGGTAAAATTAGTCGTGGGGTGGGGGTGACGCAGTTGAGAAACCTTGTTATACCGCGGTTGAACAAAAATATTGGGTGATCATTGAGATCACAAAAGGATTGGGGATTAGAAAAGTTGGACCTGTCTACAGCGACCAACAGAAAACTGAGTTATTTGTCCAGCATGAATGGACAGTTTTTGGGCCTTAGCCACACATTATTTGAAATACACAAAAAAAAATTAATTAATAAGTCCCTGGATGAGGGTTTAATTAGTAAAAGTAAACTTGGTCAGTAGCAGGTAGTCAAAAGAAAGGGTGAATGACGCGGTTTAGCTGTACATTCACCTGCCTCTAATGAGGCTATTGACTCCCTACTATACTGACTGGACCTCTTTTAGTTAGTTATGGGTTTTTTTTTTCTTTTTATATTTACCTTTGTTTTCCTTGATTTAGACAAAACAACTGAAAAAAACTATTTATTTTCAAATAAAATTTTTAACGTAGGAAACTTCCAACCTGACGGTTAGCAAAAATCAACCGCCCTGAATAAAATTTTTGCGAGGTTTTTATACAATTTTTCTGCTGATCGAAAAAAAAAAAAACACATATTTTTTTTCTCTTCCAATAAACTTGAAAAATTCCATAATCACCCCACTGACATCTTATCCGAATTTCCGGTCATATACAAGAACCGTAAGCATGAGGCACGTTTTGGCTGCATGTGTAACCACATGAACTGCCCAAGTCGCAAAAAAAAAAAAAAAATTATATTTTCACGCTTATTTTTACCTTGAGAAATTCAATTTCATCGACAATGACCCAGGTTGAATAAACGGAAACGAAAATTGAGACTTCAACAAAAACAAATTTGTCTCCACACTGATTAAAGAATGTGTGATAATAAAAAAAAAAATTCTTATGTTTGTTTACCGAAACTTGAGCTTCCGCAAATAAACATAAATGAAAACACAAGTCATATGGGCACGCGCCATTGGACATATTAGGATTTTACATTAATTTAGTTGTTGGTTATGAATCTTGCTTATGTGCATGTTTTAATATGTACAAACAAGATTGTTCCAACACAATTAATGTAAATGTAAAGTGAACTGTACCCGGATGTCATGTAAATTTGTATAATTTAGAAGAAAAAAAAAAATCTTCAAATGTGGGGTACAGTTTTACACGCGAATTTGATGGATAAGGTTATTTTGTGACGGGGATGACAAGCGCCCGTTACAAAATTTAATTTTAAATTATGAATAGGTATTAAATACTAAATATCTTTTTTTTTTTTTTTAAACTAAAATTCTAAAATCAGTAACTAAAAAATCTGAAACCCTATAAAATTTCATTTCCAAATCTATAGCTATTGACTCTAGAAATTACCTCCAAAACCAATATTAAAATTGCTGCCAGAAACTTTTAGAATGGAAAATTGTTAAAATTTCAATAAGATTCTTCTGACTTAATAATCTGATGTAAAATCAAACCGTTCGATTGAAAATTTCAGTTTTGTATTTTGCAAACTTAATTAAAAAATTGCCAGAATGTCAGATTTTTGCAAATGTTAAGGTTGTCATAGAAACTTTTTGCGTATTTAGAGGAACCCTCACATATTATAAGCAATATTCTAGGTTTCAGAATTTATTTGATACATCTTACAAATTTTAGAGTTTTGCAATATTAGTAAACTGCTTCGAGAAAAACAATTGTGGATGTACAAACTAAAGGACAAATTAACTAAAAATTGTACGTAGAAATAGCTGATATGCTGGAAACATATGAGCAGAATTTCTGCTAGCAGCACTGTCGGCAGAAATTTGGTTGAATTACATGAGCGTCTTTTTTGGCAAGCAGAATTTTAATTTGTCGTATTTATTTGATACATATTTAATTTTAATGTACAATTTTTTTAAATGAATGATGCATTATTAGGTCACAATTTAATTAATTTGTATCCTCCATTCTGGCACTTGTCACACAAAACTTATTTTCTGTCAACAAATTAAAAAAAATTCTTGAAAAAAATAAAAAGTATACAAATTGTACTAGATTTGTTTCTTTTACGTAATGTAGCCTACTGATTCGCAGCAAAATTAGAAATAGAGACATGAAGCAGAATTCTACATGACAAGCAGAATACATGTATTTCAATTCATTTAAACTTGTGTTTTCTAATTTTGCTGTTTACAGAATTCTGCTCATGTGTTTCCAGCAATAAACTCAAATCAATTAAAAATTTTTCTACGGTTTCAGAAATTTTTCAAAATATCAAAGTTACTGTATTAAAGGCAATAGAATAGAACTTAATTCCGAACAGGTTTCCTTACAATTGAAAGTTAGCTTTGCAATTTGAAAATTTAGCACGAAATTTTTACAAAAAACTCGATAACACAAAAATGCCTGAGTTATTTCTAGTAAATTCTAGAGAATTCTATAATTTTTAAAAATCTGATGAAATTCCAGAATTTCGAGAAATCCCAAATCAATTGTTTGGAATTTCTAAGAATTTACAGGTTGAAAGCCAAAATTCGTGATTCAAGAATATCCCAAAATTCTTTGAGCTACTAAAAGTTGACAACAATTTTTAAAATTTCTGAAAATTAAAACTAATTTAATTTTTAAAATGCTGGGAAGGTTTCCAGAATTACGCAATAAGTAACTAATATTTTAGGAATCCAAGGAAAATATCAGAGTTTTCATAAATATTAAAAACTGAAGTTGGAGAAATTTGATGCGGAATTTAAAAGCAAGGAATGTTTATGGATAATTCAAAGTTTGTCAGAATAACAGAATTTTCATACATTTCCAAAACACCAAAAAATTTTGTGGTAATCTTCATTGATTGAGTCGTTAGTAAATTTGAATAATTTTTAAATCAGAATCCTCGAATGTATTTTGTGGAACATAAGTGTATGTATCAGTATTTGAAAAACTTCTGCTACCCAAAACATTCTAAATGAAAAATTTTGCAAAATTTAATTAAGATTCTTCTGACTGATACATTTTACTAATCTGATCTATCGTAAAATCAAACCGTTCAATTCAAAATTTCAAATTAATCCTGCTATTTATTCAAATTAAGAAACTGGCATAGAATCGAATTTTTCAAAATTTCAAATTTGGGATCTTTAATTTTAAGTAATATTCTAGATTTCAGAATTAATTTAGAAAATTTTATATCTAGAAAAAATTTTGCAATGTACAAATTACAAAAAAAAAAATAAATAACTACAAATTTTACTGTATTACAGATCAGAATGTTTCCAAACTGCTTTTATTACACATTATTTACTAGATTGATCAAAAAATTCTTTACTAGAAGAACAAAAAATTACTTCTCTAAAAAAACTGTTTTTGTTAAATTAGAATTTGAATTTCTGCAGATGCAACGGAATTTTCAATTTTGCTGGCATAGGTCATAATTTACTAAATAATTTTAACGATCTTGTTTAAAATAATCAAGTACATTTATGAAAGTTTATAGGACTAAATTCCGAATAGGTTTCCTGATAATTGAAAAAAAGCTTTGCACATTCCTATTTTAACATTACACAAAATTGAGACAGAAAAGGTAACAACAGATGAATGTCTGAGATATTTCTTGTAAATTCTGGAGAATTCTGGAATCAAAATGAAAAGGTGAAAGTTTTGTTGTCCCTTGATTTAAATATGAAAAACCTAGAAGTTCACCAATTACTTTTTTCCCAAATTCCAGAATTTATGAAACAATAAAACTCTACGTAGAATCAAAGAGTAATACATATACAGTATCCCAAAAGTTCAATATTAAATTCTCTATTGTTTAATATCTTTAGCAAACATACACACACACACGCCCACACACACAAATCCAATGACACATCCAACACCACATTACCTGCCAAACGAGTACCTGAGCAGTACCGTTATCTACATTTTGAACGTGATTAATCATGTATCCGTTCAATTATCACATATTTTACGTTGATTCACTAAAAAAAACGCATTATGCACTTTTGACAACACAAACACTTAACAATATATACATATAATAATTCAATTACTTGGCACATTTTCCAATTTCGACCGCATTACTTCGCATCGCAACAAAACGATGCACTTTCCATAGACTGGTTCGGATCCCTGTAACAGTAATTATAAACAGAGTACCGTATTATCACTAACAACACAATGCATAATAGAAAACTAAATTCTTTAAATATTTGCAAAATTAATGTGTGTGAAATACTTCCCAAAATAAAATCCCAAATTTTCCGTATATCTTTATATATTTTATGTATGTGGTGGTGTGGTGGTAATTTATTCGCCTAAATGCCATTTACAGAAATAAGATTTTTCAAATAATCTTCTTTTAGGAAAAAATCCAATAAGTATTCAATTTTGTTTAAAAGATCCCATTTAGGCAGCTTTTATTAATCAAAATGACTAAAGCAAAAACCGTACATTGGCTGAACATCTTGACTTTATGTAATATTAAATAAATAACAGGCCCGTTTCAACATATTACATACCGTCAGTTGCACAAAATTCAACGTCGACAAAATCCAAAGATATTGTATAAGCCTCATTGTAAAATATCTTTTGGTCGATCCCTGTGGTCGGCGATATTAATAACACGCAATATGTATACCAAATGTTGCAGCATGTTTCATTGAAGAAATCTCTTCAACAAAAATCAAAAAACCAAAATACGAATATTGTTTCTAGCATATCTGTTATATTGGCTTTATACTGGAAATTACAACTGATCGATCCCTGGGGTCAGCAGATGACGTTGATTATTAATTTTTTTACTGCAAGCCGCGTGCCGTTGCAAAGCTTTGGCTGGTTGATATTTCGCAACATGTAAATTGTCATGCCGATTTTCAATTGCAGTACGTGCGGTGGCATCCTTGGCAGATCCAGTGAATTCGAAAATTCTAATGGATAACTAATCGCTTTATCTGCTTCCACAACAGTGTCGACCGACTTGTATGTGACTGTCTCGTTTTGAATTTTAGACTAAATAACATTGTTATTTTGTAGACGTCTTTGTTCTAGGCGGCAAGAATAGCTCAGTCACTGAGCCAATCGTGATTCTTATAATTGGTCTGAATATTGAGAAATACTTTTCCAGCCAAATATTCTTTTGATGTCGCTAATTTGCAGAGGTTATGAAGCAATGAAATTCGTCTTGAGGTCAGATCAACCGGCACCTTTCCGTTCCCAATTTCCAGCAATTGATGTGAGAATATTTCAGCTGATCGATCGTTTTGCAGCTAGACACGCATATTTGTAGTTAATTTCAGCGTCTTTACGTGTAGAATAGTAGAATTTATTTCGTCCGCTGGTATTGATCGAGGAATTACAGGTAATGTTTACCTGAAATCTCCTGCAAGCAATATGAATGAATTCCCAAATGGTTTAATATATCCACGCAAATAATTTGCATTTCGGCAACACTTCCCCATGCTGCATGCTTTGTAAATACTGCATTTGGGAGTCTATTTGAAATTCCCAACACAAATTCTATGCGACAGATATCCTAGAAACAATATTCGTATGACAGATTTTTGATTTTTGTTGAAGAGATTTTTTCATTAAAACCTGCTGCAACATTCCGTATATAATTTGCCTGTTATTCATATCGCCGACACCAGGGATCCCCCGTTTGACTTTTATTATACAAAACCTAAACAGTTGGTATTTCAGAAGCCCTTTTCGTATGTATATGAATCTTTTGACTTTTGTTGAACAAATTTTTTGTTGATACTTAGTGCATCATATATACATATATTGCCTGTTATCGACCATTTGGCATTTTTATTTCAAAGCCTATAGGCTTGTTGGCATTTAGCCAACCCTAATATTAAATTTTTTGTGATTTTTATTTTATAAGCAACTTTTTTGGGATTTATATGCAACTTTTGTTGCACAAAATATCGCTTGAATGAATGCAATCTATACAAACCCATGCACACATATTTTTTGTTATTTGGGAAGAATTTCACTTCGGTCAAAATTATCGTTTTAAATGTATAATTCCAACATATCTCACTTTATATTTACGTTTAACATTTTATTCATATTATAAAACTTGCGAAAACATTTAAATGAATTTTAAAACTTTATAATAAATAATCTGACACTTGTATAGTCACAGGGATATACCAATGACAATGTTGAAATTGAATAATAATTTATTAACTTTTCTCGTTCAATTGGTTTAACCATGGTAATGAAAGGGACCACATACTGATGATACAGATATTTTGACTATGCCTCTACTCTAATGCTGTGACGCCTATTGGAGGGGGCAGGGGACAAATTGAGTAGAATAATGTACCAATTCCGTAGCTTTCCAGTAGGTTGCGCATCATGTGAGCTGTTCCAGTCATGTATTAGGCTGATGGGTACAATTTTGTAAGGGATAACCTGGTCACAATTCGCAAGTGTACGTGCTGCTTCTTGGTTGCAATCACTGGTAACTAAGGCCATTTGGCACTGGATAAAGTACGGCACTAAAGGAAATCCTTGACACAAACCCTAATCTAAGGTGGACCAGCATATACCGATGGATGATTGGCTGACAGGTTAATCAGTCCAAATATGCGGACTCTGGGTACCAGGCATCCTCCAGTTTTATTTAGCATTCCCGTAATAAAGCTGAGTGACCTACAGGCGACTTTGCGTTCCCAGCAATTCGTACGAGTAAAACCAAAACGGTAGGCGGTGTAGGGGTAGGAATATACAGGAGTGAAACTGCCCTATCCAAGTACCCGAGTCCCAATACTACCGTCTTTCTAGCAGAATGCTATAATAAATATCTGGGAGGGAGAGCAATTTGCTCAGATAGTTGTATCGCGTACCGGCCGGCAGTATTATCAGGTTCAATAAGAGCTTGAATATTGACTGGACGGATAATTAAGCAAGGTCCAATCATAAAAGATCTTTTAAGTCACAGTGCGAGGTAGCTGAATGCCCACAAAGCCCTACAACAATAATGATAATAATGCCTCTAGTGGTTAAAAGATTTTGGTTTGAAAGTCCTTGGATACCAATGTTCCCATGTTTTCGTTCCAGCCCCAATTTTTGGAAAAATAATTCCGTAATTAGGGAAGTTTGAGAACCCGAATCTACGAGAACTCGAAACATTCGATGTTGGCCACTTCTACCTTGTACTCTTAATGTTGCGGTAGGTAACTTGAGCGAATGGTGACTGGAATGCTTACACGATGAGTACTGTGGTTGAACGTCCGTTGCTGTTGTAGGAGCCCTTGTAAGTAAGGTGGTAGATTTTTATGGGGTGCTCCTGCTGTGTTGAGCTTCACTGGATGAATAGTTGGCATTGGAGATGGGGTGGAACAATTATTTATGGCTTCTCTTACACATGTGACATCTTCCCTTGAAGTGTGCTCTAGTATTTTTAAAGTTGTGCTGAGTTTCAAGCGCATGACGCTTCTTCACCAATGCCTTAAATACGGCATGGAATTAGAATCGAATTTAAACAAATTATATTGAGCTATCTAGATAGTATACAATAGTTCATCGCCAGGCAAATTATTAATCAGAAATTTGTCCATATTCTGTGACCTCTTGCATCCATTCCCATATTTAAAATGATGAAGTGTTAAGTGTTGATAAATAAATCAATAAAAAAAAAAAAAACAAACAAAAAATCCCGGTTTCTTTCTTCTCCTCAAGCTTTTATCACCCTCTCAAATACAATAAATATTATTTTTCAATTTTTTTCGCATATTTTTTTATTGAGCTTTTATTACTCCTCATAAAAAATGATTTACGTTACATTATTAAAATTAACCGATTTCTAAAAATGCTACTCCATATCCGTAGATACATCATGTATACAAACGACTATGGTGGCTGCTGTACAATGTAATAAATTAAGAACACATTTTTTATTGTTGGTTTTTTGTTTGTATGGCCCCTAATACAAAAAAAATAAAAATTCGTTACTCACCCCTCGAATCGACGTCATAATTCAAAACTAAACAAACACCACAAAAAAAGGATTTTTTTTTTTTTTTAAATAATACAACACCAAAAAAAAATTAGGTTAGAACACATAAAGTTAACGATTTTCATTATTTTCCTCAAATTATTGTTTAGTTTTTGTTTTGTTTTGTATGGTTAGTTGGTATAAAACGAAAAGCTTAACTTTTAAGGATTTTGGTTTTTTGTTTAGTTTATCCTTAAGTGGTTAAATCGTACGCAAAGTGTAGTTATTTGGTTCATTGCTCATTTTTAAATATTAATTCTACTAATTGTCCAACAAACTGATTGAATTTTAATTTTCACAGTTGAAATGAACGAAAAGTTTTTTACGATGAATTTAAGGTGCATGCCCAAACGTTATACGAAAAATTGTGAAAATCGTTTCGATTTTTTTTGTATTTTCGATATACATTAGAAAGGATAACAACATGAAGTTGTAATATATATATTGTGGAGAGCTTTTAGTATATAAACAATGTTCTATATGTAAGTAAGTAGTTGTATATTCTTGGAAGAAACACTGTACATATAGGAGAGACGTAGTATAAAAGAAAATTCCGTTTTTTATGCTTTCCTATTTAAATTGTACTTCAAATAATGTTCGACATGGGAAATGAATGTTGGTTCAGTAAATTTTTTTTTTGTTTGTGCTGCTTCTTCTGCTTCTGTTGCTACAATGCTCTTTCGTATTGGATGCTATTTTTTTTTGTATGTTTGGTGAATCGTATACGTTATGATAGGTTATATATACATACTATGTAAACATTATTACGTATATATTTTAGTATGTACATGTGGAATCGAGCTTTTTATTTTTTTTTTTATTTGGTGTTTCGGTTTTTTATTGGAAATGAAATGAATACAAAGCAAATTATACTTAAAAGTAGATTTTCTACTTATAAAATGAAATGCTGAGGGAGTTATAAATCTTCTATTTCTGGTATTTTTGGTTTTATGAGGGAATAGCTATATACAAAAAAAAATTTAAACATTTTGAGATTTCAATTATATGCGATGATATTTCATATGTGTAGTTGCTGCTGCTGCTTCGTGTATTTGGAAATTCGTTGAAAGGCTGCTGCAAAGTTTAATTTAGCAGCTATAACATTATTATTATACATCTGACTGTAAACTGAGTGGAAATTAAAATGTTTACTCGAGTGGAATTACGTTGTACGATGATTTATTTCCTTTCTTTACTTATTTTACTTATATTGATGGACTCTTGCATTAATTCAACATTGAGTTTTAACCTCTTACTTAGAGTTGTTTATCACAAAAATATTTTGTAAAATTTTCTAACCACAAGCTCTTCATTTGTCACAGGCGAGATATTAATTTCTAATTTATTATTATATGATATTTAATCCGGTTTAATTATATGTCGTAAATTCTAAGTAACTTCAATAAGCTGTTTAGACTCAAAGCCTAGAGGGTTCAGATGTAGTTCCCAGCATCGTTGCCTGCAATGTAAATGCAAACATCACAGCTTGTTCCAAGACAAGGAGAGATGGTTAAATCTCTGCGATCATCTAGATCTTGTATTTGGCGGCATCTACATGGTCATTTCACGATATTCATTTTACCGGAAACAAGGACAAATGGAACCTATGTAACCAATTCTCCACTGATGTTAATATAATTTACAAACAAGAGTAGATTAAATATTAGGTTCAAGTGAAATCAAGTTTCAGAAGTCGAAAACCTGCATTTTGAAAATTATTTTCATTCTGCTGGTGCTACATCACATATGGATGGTTTTAGCCGCCAAAACACTCACTACTCACGGCCAGACCCAAACACCAACTAGTTGTCTATTTAGATGAACTATTAACAATTACTTCGATTTTAAAGACCAAAGTATTGAAATCCTTATAAAAAATTACGAAAAATTTGGTTGGTTCAAAACCACTTTTCTCGACGTTTTGAAAGTCCCTGAGTCTGAAAAACAAAAACAAAAACATAAAGGGCTGAAACCTCACGATGTGATCAGAAATATATCTTTAATGGATGAAGCATTCACCTGTTTCATAAAGTTGGTGTGATAATTTTGACAGAATTGATTTCTATTTTAACCAGCATATATTTACTTACAATAACAGCCAAACAGCTCAAAAGCTTCAGTAACATGAGTACAGGCATCCAATTTAACACGAAAAATCGTATTCTAGAACATTATACAGAAAGTAGTATACCAAATTATACTGATATTTCTAACCGTTTAACTGACCATATTCCAGAGCTATCTCCAGAAATCATTTTAGATTACCATTTCCAACTCACATATCAAATTTCATCATAATCGATAAGAAGTAGCCAAGTTCCATCCTACTTGGCCATATTCCAGAACTTCACCCAAAACTCATTTTATTTATTTATTTATTTATTTAAACCTACAGTAAAGTACAATCGGTAATAAGAAATTATAATGCAATACAAAAATATTAATAATACGTTAATGGTACAAAAAATATTAATTATCAATAGCAAACAATTTAAATAACTCATTTCTAAACGAATTTCTTGACATATTAAAATCAAAAATTTCAAAAACATAGTTAAAAATTTGCGACATTCTCAAGACTGGTTCAGAAAGTGCGTAGTTTGTCGTAACAGAATCAATGTGTATAAGAAACCGTCTCGTCGCCGCAAACAACGCGTAGGAGCGTAAAAATTGAAACGCGTAAGTATTTCATCACAATCAATTCGTGAGGTCAAAACATCGCGCATAAAGATAGCTGATGCTATGTCTCTTCGGTGATTTAATCGTTGTAATTTTAATAAATTACAGCGATCTTTATAAGGCAGAAGAACATAGTTATTCACTCTATCAGAAGGTAGACCTCGAAGAGCATACAGTACAAATTGCTTTTGAACACTTTCAATTCTATCTGAATGACACTTATAAAATGGTGACCAGATCTGAGAAGCGAATTCAAGAATAGACCGAACAAAGGACACATATAAAGATTTTAGTGTAAGCGGGTCACAAAAGTCTTTACAATTACGCTTAATGAAGCCTAACATAATGTAAGCATTAGCAATAATAGAATCAATATGTTTTGTAAAGGAAAGATCAGAAGAGAAAATTATACCCAAGTCAGACTTGAACTCAATTCTGTCAACCACCATATTATAAAGAAAATACTGCTGAAGAATAGGTGATCGCTTTCTAAAAAAAGAGATAACCTTACATTTGGCCACATTCAACAACAATTTGTTGTTAAATAGCCAACTGCAAAATGTATGATTTGAATCATTTTGTAACTTTATACAATCAGAAATTGAAGAAATCGGAGCGAATATTTTCATATCATCTGCGTAAAGAAGGCAATGTGCAAATTCAAAACACTCCACAACATCATTAATAAATAATGAGAATAGAAGTGGACCAATGTGACTACCTTGCGGTCCTCCAGAAGTTACACGAAATAAATGAGAAGCAGAATCATTAATCTTAACGTATTGTGACCGGCCAAACAGATAAGATTCCAACCATTTGATAGGGATAAACTCACAATTTAGTTTCTCTAGCTTATAGATAAGAATTGAATGATCAATTTTATCAAAAGCTTTTGAAAAGTCAGTGTATATTACATCTACTTGTTGCCGGCCCTCGATTCTGCTGTATAAATGTCCACAGAATGCAGCCAAATTGGTAATTGTATAGATCTTCCCGGATAAAACCCATGTTGTGCAGGCAAAATAAGAGATTTCACATGAAAAACAAAAATTTCTGCACCATGGCTTCGAAAAGTTTGGGAATAGCAGAAAGAATAGCAATTCCTCGATAGTTGCTAATTTCACATCTTTTGCCAGATTTAAAAAACGTACGAATGAAGGATATTTTCCAGGGATCAGGAAAAATCCCATTCCGAAGGCTTTCATTAAAGATGTGGGTAAGCAGAAGAGCTAAACTTTCTGCACAATTTTTTATGAGGATGGGTGGAATGCCATCATGACCAGCCCCCTTACTTACATCAAGAAGAGACAAGCAATCATAAACCTCCGTTTCAGTGAATTTTAATAAATTGTAATCAGTACGATTAGAAGCTAATGAAGACGTGTTATGTAATGGAAATGATATCGCGGATGTTTCGTGCACGGACTCAAAATATTTGGCGAATAGATTGCAGATATCAGGGAGTTGACTCGCCAATGAATTCTGATAAATCATCGGTGAAGGAAACCCAACTGCTTTCCTTTTACCATTGAGGAAATTCCAGAATTTTCTTGGATTGGACGTTAAGTCCACTTCAATCTGCAAAATATAGTTATTATATAGGAACCAATTTAAAATTTTAAATTCTTTTCGAGCTGCATCGAATCTAGAATAAAACTCAGCACCATGTAGCCTATATAATGAATGAAATTTGTTACGCCGTTTTTCCAGGCGCAATAGTTTCCTATTGTACCATGGTTCACGAAACCGAGGTTCATTTTTAATTAAAGGGACATACCTTTCAACACCAGTCTTGAGTAGTTCATTGAACAAAGGAACGGCTTCGTTCAAGTTTTTCCCACGCCTAAGGAACTCCCAATCAGAGTTGACAAGAAATTCGTTTAAAGAAATGTAGTCAGCATGTCTAAAATCAAAATGAAAATAATTATCATGGGAAAAATTAGTATTGCATTTTTCATGAAAAATATTTATCATTATTGGAGTATGGTAGACACTCCCACATCCAGTAAAATCCTCACATGAAGAAATATCCGAATACATAACATCAGATGAAAATACTAAATCCAATAGTTTTCCTCGACTGTTGCTTATTTGGTTCAATTGCTTGGTTGCTATACTCGCAAAATAATCGGTGATGGCTAATGCATTTTGATCGTTAGAAGAGGGCGTGAGAACACAATCAACGTCAAACCAAACAATGTCTGGAAGATTGAAATCACCAATGATCATGAGTTGTTCATCAATATGCACGGCAGACATTACTGAATTGAAAAAATCAATAAATTCCAGATAAACTTCTAAAGTTGATCCTCAGGGCACATAAACAGCGACCACGAAGATAAAAGAAATATCGGCTTTAATACGTACAGCCATAATATCGTATACCGGATGACACGCTATAACTTAACTCGAAAGTAAATTTTTCACGGCGATCAACACACCTCCTCCTTTAAGGCTGGTATCAAAATCATGCCTGTCTTTTCTATAGACCACGTAATCTGATGGAAAGTATTCTTCTGAATTGAAATTTTTTGTAAGCCATGTTTCACAAATAACTGTAACATCATAATCGTTGTCGAGGACACCCAAAAGAAACAATTTAGATTTCCCTCGAATACTGGATGCATTATGGTAATAAATAGAGGTTACTGTAGTTAGTTTTGAACATATGGGCCGAATCATCCTCTTATTTAAAACAACATCCCTTAAACTCTGGGAGTCTCGACTTCTACAGTTGGGTTGCAAAATTTGTCGTTTGAGGCAACTGCTTTCCGAAAATTTTGATTCCTAAATGGTCTAATATATATGCCAGTTGGCCAGGTTTCCGAACTTAAAGCCTTGTCCTTGAGATCTTCGTTTATTCCCAACTTAAAACATAAGTATTCCAGATCCTGAATTTTTTTCGTTTTAGATTCCCATTTTCAATGCACATGTCAAATTTCATCATAATCGGTTGAGAAATGGGCAAGTTCCATCATACTTGGCCATATTCCAGAATCTCATCCAAAAAACATGTTAGAATCCCATTTCCAACACACATGTCGAATTTCATCATTATCGGTTGAGAAATGGGTAAGTTCCATCATACTTGGCCATATTCCAGAACTTCATTCCAAACTCATTTTAGAATCCCATTTCTAACACACATATCAAATTTCCTATTAATCGGTTGAGAAATAGCTAAGTTCCATCATACTTCGCCATATTCCAGAACTTCATCCAGAAATCATTTTTGAATCCCAGAACTTCATCCGAAAAACATTTTAGAATCCCACTTCCAATACATATGTCGAATTTCATCGTAACCGGTTGAAAAATGCGCAAGTTCCACCATACTTGGCCATATTCCAGAACTTCATCCAAAAATCATTTTATATTCACATTCCCAACTCACATGTCAAATTTCATAATAATCGGGTGATAAATAGGTAAGTTCCATCATATAAAAAATTTGTTAACTACTCACTACATCCTAATCCAACTCCAACTCAACTCTAACTCAACTTCAACTCAACCCGCAAATTGACCACTAGCTTAACGTTCAAATCAATTCTCAATTCAATAGTCAAACCAGCATATTATATAAAAAAATCGGAAATATTTATAAAACCAGGTATTTTGGGTCAATTCGTATGACAGGTAACCCACCCTCTGGACGTACATTCTCCAAAAGCTTTTCAAATCTCCGCCTTGACCATACAAACAGATTGGCGAAAAAAAATTACAAATCGGACAAGCTGTTCTCGAGATACCACTGGTACAGACATCCAGACATCCAGACATCCAGACATCCAGACGTCCAGACATCCAGACAGACAGACGGACATTTTTTTTTGTTTTGCTTTTTCGGACTCAGGGACTTTCAAAACGTCGAGAAAAGTGGTTTTAGATCAACGAAATTTTTCGTCATTTTTGACAGGATTTCAATATTTTGATCTTTTTAGACCGAAGTAAAAATGTCCGTCCATCTGTCTGGATGTCTGGACATCTGGACGTCTGGATGTCTGGATGTCGGGATGGCTGTGGATGTCTGGATATCTGTACCCATGGTATCTCGAGAACGGCTCGTCCGATTTGGATTTCTTTTTCGCCAATCTGTTTCTATGGTCAAAGCGGAGATTTGAAAATCTTTAGGAGACTGTACGTCAAGAGGGTGGGGTACCTGCCATACGAATTGACTCAAAATACCTGCTTATATAAATTTATGATTTTTTTATAAATGCTGGTTTGATTATTGAATTGAGTATTGCGTTTGGAGTTGATTTGAAGGTTAAGTTAGGGGCCAATTTGGGAGGTAATTTGAAGTTGAGTTAGGGTTGAGTTGTGGTTGGATTACGATGTAGTGAGCAGTTAAACGATTTTTTGTATATGCTGGTTTCAGGATTGAGTTTGGCGTAGAGTTTGCGGTTGAGTTGTGGGTTGAGTTGGGTTCCGTTTGCGGGTTGAATCAGGGCTGAGTTGGAGTTAAAACAGTTAAACTGAGGATTTGTGATTTTTTTTTATAAAAAGTTTATTGGGATTCTATATCTCAGCCAATTTTGATGAAATCCAGTATTTCCAATGGAAATGAGATTCTCAAATGAATTTTAAATGAAGTTTTGGCATATGGCCAAGTAGGATATAACTTGGTTATTTGTTGACGGATTTTTGTGAAATTTTACATCTGCAATGGACATAGGATTCTAAAATAATTTTGGGATAAAGCTCTGTAATATAGCCAAGTAGGATGGAACTTAGAAAATTCTTAACCGATTATCCTGAAATTTTTTAGGGATAACTGTTGGCTATGCACACTAATTGAACCACATTCCATATATGACACTTTAAAATTTTTACATTTTATATGGGCCTTTGATTCTAACGAATTTTCCCGGGCTCCCCACATGAAACTTGTCTTGATAATTTTTCTGAGAATAACTGTTAGCTATGCACACTAACTGAACCACATTCCAGAAATGACACTTTAAGGTTGAATTTTTTATGGGCATTCATACGAATTTTCCCGGGCTATCCACATGAAATCTCCTTGATAATTTTTCTGGGAATAACGGTTGGCTATGTACACTATTTGAACCACTTTCCAGACATGACACTTTAAAGGTTGAATTTAAACAAATTTTTACATTTTATATAGGCCTTTGATTCAAACGAACATTCCCGGGCTCCCCACAAGAAACTAGTCCTGATAATTTTCTAGAGACATCTCTTGGCTAGAAATTTTAATTGAACCACCTTTCAGACATGACACTTGAAGGGTTGAATTTATTCAAATTTTTAAATTTTATATTACGCTCTTCTCATGAAACTTAACTTGTAATTACTATCGCAAACAATGACGACCAAATGAGGCTTTATCTAGCCATAAATTCACTATATTGAAATTCCAGTTTATATGTTGTTTTGCCAATTTTTCGTTTTATATGAAATATGCTTTGACTGAAATATGTCGCTTGATAACTTTCGGCTGAGATAGTCAAGACACTATTTGCATTGCCGACATTATAAAACTTTCGGCTAACTTTAACAAGGTCCAATCATATCTACCAAAAAAGTAGAAAAATCAAAATCCCCCGTACTTTAACCAAAGAGTCATACAAAGTGTTTCGACCCTGAAAAAAAAATTCAGAACCCTCCTGAGTTCTCTATGTGGTAGTTTGGTATCGTACTGAAAAGTTCGCACGTCTATAAAAAGCCGAAAGAATCTAATTCATTTTAATACACAGACAAACTTCTCTTTCTATTGTTTGGGTGGGCATAAAACACACAGAAATGAGGGTTTTTTTTCAGTTTTTGATTTAGTGAATATAATTCGCCAGATCAGTACGTTCTTGCATGATACTTAATGTATAAAGTGAGAATTGTATTTTGTAGTTTGGTCGTAGCTACCTAAAGAGTAGATCGAACTTTCTGTACGTGCTAACTTTTCAGTATGAAACCAACCTACCACATAGAGAACTCAGACATGTTTTCAATTTTCTTCAGAGTCGATACGATTTGTATGACTCTTGGGTTATAGTACGGAGGGCGGGAAGGGGGGGGGGGCAAATAAGCAAAGCTAAGCATTATTGCCGATATGACCATAGCTGATATATTAATACTTAACCCGTAAAGTGAATCGTGGAAAAAGTTGCATGGTAAGAGTTGTGCCTTCCAGCGGACCGCAATTTTATATTAATTATTTTTTATTTAATTAGAACGATACTAAAAATTTCGATTAGGAAAAGATACTAAAACTTTCAGAAAAAAATTTAACGGAGTGGGGATATTTTTTTATTTTTAAGTAGAGCGGACCCACGGACTGCACAACGGTCTTTACGGATTAAGTCGTGGAAAATGTAGCCTAGTAATCATGCATGCTCGGAAACTTTTTATTCCTGCCAAAAAATTCTAAATCCTATTTTAGTAATCAGGCCCTAAAGGATACTTGGCATTAATTCTGATTTTGTATTGTTTGTATTACTGAAATGGTCCAGAGCGATGTTCCATCCAGGCTGAATCACTATAATTAAACAATTATATAAGCCAATTCTAACATTGCTCACATAACGTTGTGATTTGAACAAACGGCATAAATTTTTAGAACAGAATTTTTGAATATTCTTGCGTTTAAAATTTTAATTTTAATTTTAACTCTTTGGTTTCAAAAAACATAAAAATATCCCTTACATTTAATCCTTCACATAACTGTTATTATTTGTCTTGTTTAATAAAAATTAAACTTAAACTAGGATCTGACGCTAAATAATTTTAAGTTTTAACTAACAGATAACATAGATTTAGCTGTAGAAATTTCATAATATTTAAGCTTAGGTCAACGGTGGTTTAATTAAGTAATTATCGAAAAATATCCTAACTTTTTGGTCAGATTCTGACTATTTTTTAACTTTAATTAAACCATGGTAATAATGTTTATATTAATTAATTTTTAAACTATTTTTGAACCAGTTGGTTAAATAATACCCGTTCAATCAATTTTTAAAAACAAACTATTGTTTGTTTAAAGTTGTTTTTACACCAAAACGATCAATTTAACGATTTGTTTAAGTTTCGCAGTTTTCCAAAAACCCAAGCCTAGATAAAGCATCGGCGTTTGGCGATAAAGAACTCTTCAGATAGGTTAGGTTAGGTTAGGTTAGGTTGAAGTGGCTGCTATCGCACACTTAGGCTAGCAGTGGCCCGTTGTGATACCACAGGATCCCATCTCCCCATTACTCCCGTTGAAACCAACCAGAGCTATTTATATAGCGTAATAAATCTCGCACTCCACAGTCCGCGAGTTCCGAAAGGCTGTCCATACCGTACACACCCAAATACACTACATCTTCAGATAACTTATCTTATAATCGTAAGTAGATAAGATTAGTTGTAAGTCTGTGTATTCGTGCCGCTGCAACTGGTCGCAAATGATTATTATGCACGACCTTCAAGGACCGTCCCATTTGGGTTGTAGAATTTACTTCAGGATTTATTTCGGTATGGGGATTGCTGTTGCAAATTTCGTCAGATAATCTTCCAGCGTCAATATATATTTGTTGTTTCTGTAACTTGACGGAAGTGAACCGACGATGCCTAAAAAAACCTTTTGAAAAGGTTTTCTTGAAGTTGTCATTATGACCATTGGCATTTTTGTAATTTTGCGTGATTTATTTCGAGCACAATCTTTACAGTTTTTGATATATTCCTCTACGGTACGATACATGTTCGGAAAATAATACATGGAACGGAGACGTTTGCATATCCTATAGATACCTTGATGCCCTCCCAATGGACTAGTATGGAATTCGGTAATCACATCCTGTATTATTTCCGGATCGCTTAAATTTTAATTTTGTCTTGGATATTGAATTGTTTTCCAATTTGAGAATTTGTATTTTGGATATTAGTTTGATTTTGAGATTGAAAATTTAAATTTTGAATGTTAGATTGATTTTGACGTTGAGTATTTGAATCGGTAAGTTTTGTTGATGGATTACAAGATGAATTTAAGGTTTTATTTTTTAACTGAGCTCGGGTTAACGCACCTATTTCGGCATCATGAACAACTACGGTTCTGCTTAAGGCATCTGCGTTGGTATTCTCCTTCCCAGGTTTATACATTATCCCAAAATCATACTCATCTGATGGGTTACTGATGTTGCACAGCCATACAAGAGGTTTGTGATCAGTGACTATGGAAAATTTCCTGCCATAAATATATGGTCGGAAATTATCGACAGACCAAACAACGGCTAAAATCTTTTCTCTATGGATGCATATTTCTTTCAGCACAATTCAACATTCTGCTGGCAAAAGACATTGGTAGATCGGTGGATCGATTCGATTGAGATAGGACAGCTCTAATAGTTATATCACTTGTATCATAAGTTATTGTAATTTATTTCGAAAAATCCGGATATTGTACAATAATATTGGGGGTTTTTATAAGACAGGATTTCAGTTTGCGAAAGGATTCGTCACGGAACTCATTCCAAATAAACGGTTCGTTCTTATTTAGTAAGTTGGTTAATGGTTGTGCAATAGATGAAAACTGCGATATAAAACAGCGGAATATGTAGCTAAACCTAAAAATGATTTAACCACTTTAGCGTTATGTGGAACTAGATAATGTTGTGCCCAAGATAAACTATCTCCTTCCGTAAGAACTGACATTTAGTTGGGTTTATTTTTAAATTATTCAGTCTAAGACGATCAAAGATGGATTTTAATTTATTTAAATGATGTTGTAGACTATGCCCGTATACAACAATATCGTCCAAGTAAACAAAACATTCTAAACAATTCAATCCCGTCAGCACTGCGTTCATCAGCCTTTGAAAGGTTGCGGGTGCACCCTTTAAAGCGAAGGGCATCCTATTGAAATGATAATGACCTGTAGTGGTGCTGAACCCAGTTTTGTATTTATCTGCTGAATGAACTGGAACTTGATGGTAACCTTGTTCTAAATCTATTGTGCTAAAATACGTCGAATTTCCTAATTGATCCAATATTTCGGATATGTTTGGAAGAGGGAATACATCTCCTATCGTTATGCCATTCAGCTTCCTGTAGTCAATTACTATTCGCCATTTTTTTTTACCGTCTGATGACTTTTTTGGAACAATTAATAGTGGGAAATTGTAAGGACTTTTACTAGGTTCAATTACGTTATCGGTTAACATCTGCTGAATTTGACTATTTATTTCGGATTTAGTAGCTTGAGGTAACCGATACTGCTTTATATTTATCGGAGTTGTGTTAGGAAAAATTTTGATTTTGTGAAAAATGGTTTCAGTCGTAGTTAATTTATCTCCTTGTAAATGAAATATATCATTATATTCTCTACAAATTTGTAATATTGTGGATTGTTCCTCATCATTAAGGTGATTTAAGACTAAGACATCTTGGAGATTTGAAAGTCTATTTTCTATTTCGTTTGACCAAGAATTAATTTGACACAATGTAAAACTTTGTAAGGGTTCAGTGGAAAGTTCGATATTGTTGATTTCTATTGGTGTTTCATTTATGTTGATAACACTTATATTGACATTATTATTTGGCGGTTGAATTAATGAATTTCCAATAAAATCTCCGAGTATGATTTCTTTTGAATAACAAACGGATTCATTTTCATTAGTGCCATCGAAATTCATTGAAATAAGTTGCTTTGATCGCGGGGCAAAAACTATTTTTTCACTGATGGGACATAAATCAAGCACGATTACTTCAGATTTATTAAGAATTTCTAAAGAATCAGGAAAATGTTATAATAACCGCACCCAAAATTTAATTTATTAAATCCAATTCAATTCCCCAATTAATTTGGTACCGTTCAAACGAACATCTTTCTCAATTAATATTCTAACTAGCTATTCTTAAATTTTATTAATTAATTTGTTTTCATTTTCTATTGAACCATGCACCTTAGAACAATTATTAATTAAATATCTTTAAAACAAGTCATTAGTTAAATTGACTCAAGCTATCTATGAGTATAAGCATAGTAAATAATTAGTTATTGAGTGAATTAAATGTATAAACACGTTTCGTATCTTTATACGGGCTTACTTTTATCCAATTATGTTAGGTAATTTGGTTAAAAAAAAATATTTTTATTTTAGAGCTATAAATAAATATTTGGAGTCCCAAAATTATTGTGGTGCCTCAAATTATTATCGATATAATATGCGATCAGAATGAAATTGTCGAGTATAGATAAGATTAGATTAAAACAATTTATATGATATATGGTAAGGTGGTTCTTATACATTCTAGTTTAAGCTATGTAAAACCACACCTACTGTTTGTGTGTCGGTTAGATCGTATTGTATAAGCATTTAGTAAATATTAAGTCATTGAATATTTTAGTGATGATAAGGTAAACGGAAATAGAACCACAAGCAAAAAAACAAACAAAAACGGAATACTATCTAATCGAACTTTATATACAACAGTGTATTATGTTACCAAAATAACCACTATCATCGTGATAAGATTTTGTTGTTTTTTTGTTCGTTTTCGGTTTTTTGAATAAATATAAAATAGACAGTGCTTTTTTATGAATATTTAAGATGATAAGAAAACTTCACTGTTTCTTCTGCCTGTAACAGTTTACGTATTCAAATGAGATGAATAATTTACATTTTTTATCGTGATTTGTTTGACCTTTCTGCTGGGTAGTTTAGAGTTGATTTTTTTTTTTTTTTTGCTTTATTTGTGTACTGTGTTTGAGTATTGCAGATAGAGACTATTAAGGGGTTTTGTTACAATATTGTCGAGGGTGTAGATACCAAATGACTTACTTGTATACAATATGATAATTCGGAAATTGTTAGAACATCTGGTTCGGATAAACTATAGTATGAGGTTGCATAATTTTCGGCGATTCATATTTATTAGGGTTTGAAACTTTTGTTTCGAAGGTTTGGCTTTTTATAAACTGATTGTTCCTGTAGGTTGGCATAGAGCTATAAGCTACATTTTGAGGTGAGGCGATCATTTAAATTAATACGAAAAAATATTTCTATTCTAATATTAAAATTAAATAGAAAAAATATTTATTTAGTTTTAATTTAAAATTTTGTTTAATATATTTTTTGAAAAAAATACCTCCGACGCGACGTTTCGTTGGGTTTTTTCTTTCCAGTTTCCTTGAGGCTTGAAGGACTCATTCCTTGGAATTTATGGAAAAAACCCATCGAAACGTCTGAGGTGTTTGTTGATTATAAATTAAATAAACAATATATTAAACAACATTTTTAAGTTAAAATTAAATAGATACATTTTTTACTACAATCAAGCTTAATTAATCGTAAAACATTAAAATTAAATCTCCCCTTCTTAGAAACTCAATTCTATTTTTGATTTTATTATTTGGATGATTGGAAAGTTTTTTTACTTGTAAAACTAGGCCCCTTGTCAACAATATTTTAAAATAAAATGAAAATTGTTTCTTATTTTAAAATGATACCTCTATTATCCAGAATTTCAAAATTAAATGTTTCTTGCATGCGAATCTATTTTTAAAGTTAAAACCCGCATTGACCAGATAATTTAAAAATTAATTTTTCCTTCTGTGGAAATTTTATTTTAATTTTGAATTAAATATTCTTCAAAAGAAAGATTTGATGAATTATGATATTAAAATTAAATCTTTTTTCCAGAATAGTTTAAAATTAAAATTTCTTTTTGCAAGAAATTATAGAATTAAATATATTTTCATTCTTAACTTTTTAAAATCAAAAATATTCTAATTCTAATTTTAAAATTAAATCTCAATTTTCAAAAATATTTTAAAAATATTCAAGATCAAAATTCCATATTCCAAGATCTATTCCTACTTTCAACCAACCTGGATCAATAGGTATATTCTTGGGCTGCGATCTGTTTCTCAACAAGTGGTCGCATTAACTACCAAGTTTGGCTGGATTATAGGAGTCTTGAGAAATCCAACATTTTGCGAAGACTTTGGGAGATTGATGAAGTCGTCTGTCAGCCAATGTATACTACCGAGGAGAAAAATTGTATTACTATCTACCATAATACCATCACTAGAAATGACCAGAGCTGACTAGTAGTTTCACTATCGCTTAAACGCAATGCACCGCAGTTATGTTAATTTTCACTTTATTATCCAAGTCGTAAATTTGGGCAAGCGATAAATCACAATATTTATGCAGCTAAAGAACTTGCCAATGTAGGGGAACTTTAGCTGAGAATGAATCAAAATGTTTTAATGCTTTATTTTAACTGTGTTTATTACTCAAAATGTAAGTGTTTATATACAAAAATAATTTGCCAACAACGCAAAAATTATGTAGGAAACAATTAGTATAATTCAGAAATTGGATTCTATATCCGTACATAACAATTTTACTTAAAGTCACTTAGTTGACAATTATTGCATCGCTAGTTGTTGTATTTGTAATGTGCCATGATTAGTGCAATGTGTTTGTGTTGCATGATAAACGTAATCTATGTTCAAATCTGTGATTGAACATCCTGCGGGGCCGACAGAGTTAGAGACCTCGGCCGTGGAATTTGTTGTTGCGAGATAGTGTCCCTTAAAGCTGGTGGTCGTTTTTTCCCACATAACGATGGGTATGATGTCCGAAACTTGGTGCATCTATTGATTCTGGCAAGGCTGCTTCATTGATCTTTTGCTGAGCGACGGTTCCCTCAAGATCAACTATTTTCTTAATCAACCTGATGTGGTGTACTCTTCGTTTTTTAACTTCTCGGTCAGGTTGAACACGTGGTGGAAGCGTTAGTTACATTACTTATCTGGCATCTGTGTTGGTGTTGTGTCATTCTTATTCTCGGGTTCTATGGGCAGACGAGATAGTTTATGGATTGGCCTTTTCATGAGAACCCCTCCTGGGCCTCGAAGTGATACTACTCGAATCTTCTGATCTAAACCTGGATGTACTTCCATCACACGTCCAGTCAGCCATTTTAAAGGTGGAGTGTTGTCCTCTTTGATAAGCACTAGGTCACCTATTTTTAGGTTTGGTTGTTCATGTGACCATTTTCTTCTATGTTGTAATCTATTTAAGTACTCTGAATGCCATCTTTTCCAAAAATCTTGTTTGATTTTTTCTACCAGTTTCCATCGTGATATCCCATGAATATTTGTATCAGCCATAGCATCATGTGGAACTGATAGCAATGGTGCACCAATTAAGAAGTGTCCAGGAGTTAAAAAAGTTATGTCTGTGAGATCGGCTGTCATAGATGAAAGTGGTCTTGAATTAAGACAAGCCTCTACTTGTGAAGTGACCGTTGATAGTTCTTCAAATGTAAGTGTTGCTTCTCCTATGACCTTAATTAGGTGTTTTTTTACTGACTTTACAGCAGCCTCCCAAAGTCCACCAAAATGTGGTGAAGCTGGTGGTATGAAATGCCATGTTGTCCCATCGTTTATCAATAGTTGAGCGATTTCTTTAGATGACTTACGAAGTAATGTAGCCATTTCTCGTTCAAGCTGGTTTTTTGCCCCGACAAAATTAGATCCGTTATCGCTATATAAATCACTGCACAATCCTCTTCGTGCAGTGAATCGTTTGTAAGCTACGATGAATGATTCAGTGGTTAAATCACTGACTGGCTCAATATGTATGGCCTTAGTTGTCATGCAAACAAAGATTGATAAATAACCCTTGTGTGCTTGATGACCTCTTCCCTTTGTTGTGCGAATAAGTAGAGGTCCTGCATAATCGACTCCGGTTCTCAAGAATGGTCTTCCGGGTGTGACACGTACTTCTGGTAAATTTCCCATTAACTGTGTTCCGGATTTAGCATTAAACCGATGACACTTCATACATTTGGATATTAAATTTCGTGTTAGATTTCGACCGTGTATGATCCAGTATTTTGTTCGAAGATGAGCTAATGTCAATTGTGTTCCTCCATGCAATGTTTGTACATGGGCTTCTCGAATTAGTAGTTTAGCTATTGGATGATTCCTTGGAATGATAACTGGATGTTTTTCATCATAGCTCCAACTTGTTGTATTTTCAACTCGACCGCCGACTCGTAATATATCTTGGTCTAGGAATGGAGACAACGATTTTACCTTACTTCTATTTGATATTCCTTTTTGGTTCCTAAGGTCGTGAATTTCAGTTTTGAAATGTTTTCTTTGCGATATTTTGATCAACAGTTGCGTGGATTTTCGAATTTCTTCCGCCGTAGGAGCTTCTTGGTTAGTTATTACCTTCTTTCGGCATTTGTTGATGAATCTCGCAACATATGCTATAATCCTTTTTATAGTATTGAAGTTGGAGTATTTTAGATATAATGGATCGATAACGTTGTCTGATGTTACCGTAGCTGTACTCAATACTCGTTGTTTAAGTTCCAATTGGTCTGGTATTTCCTCTATTATCATTGGCGTCAGCTGGATTGCTTTCTCAAAGATAACCTCAGGCCCGTTCCACCATAAATTATGTGTTATTAATTCTGTTGCTTCGATACCTCTGGATGCACAATCCGCTGGGTTGTTGGTTGATTTGACATAAAACCACTGAGACGGAGAACTTAAGTTCTGGATTTCCGATATTTTATTTGCCACGAATGTTTTAAATTTGTGGGGCTTATTTTTCACCCACCCTAACACGATCATTGAATCCGTCCAAAAGTATGTTGTTGTATCGCCAAACTGCATATCTTGCTGCACCCTATTCATTAAATTTGCAAGCAAACTTGCTCCGCATAACTCTAGCTTTGGCAATGTTAGCTTGGTTGCTATTGGTGCTACCCGTGTTTTTGATGTTAATAAAGTTGCTTTATTTGATGTCTTATCATAGAAGTAAACCACTGCTGCATAAGCCACTTCGGAAGCATCACAAAATCTATGCAATTCTCCTTGTAGGGATTGATCGAATTTAATCCACCTCGGAATTTTTATCTCCTCCAACCTTGGGAGGGATTTGTAATATTGCTGACATGTGTTTTCGATGTTTGTAGGCAGTTTTTGGTCCCAAGTCACGCCAGAGATCCATAGCGTTTGCATTAACACCTTGGCTTTTATCGTAGTTGGAGATAGCCAGCCTAGTGGATCAAATAATTTTGACGACTCAGATAACATTTTGCGTTTGGTCATTTCTCCAATTTTGACGTTGATATTCACCTTAAATTCAAACGTATCGGTGCCTGGATTCCAAATTAAACCCAATGTTTTTACTGACTCTGATTCGTCGTTGTTGTGAAATATGATAGGCTCGAATGCCCTCTACTCCGGATTTACACCTTCTAAGAGTTGGAAACAGTTGGAGGTCCATTTTCTCAGGTTAAATCCTCCAGATTGTAGCAATTTTATCAGTTCGGTTTGTGCTGTCTGAGCTTCCTCTATATTGTGACTTCCTGATAATAAATCATCTACGTAGAAATTTTTCTTAATTATCCTTGCCGCTATTGGGTAGTTTTTCTCCTCATCGGCCGCTAGCTGTTGTAGTCTCTTGATGGCCAAATATGGTGCCGAAGCCATTCCAAATATCAAGGTTGTCAGCTGGTACGACTTTATCATTTTGTCGGATGATGTTCTCCATAATATTTTCTAATATTTTTGATCCTCCGGAGGTATTCTTATTTGTCGATACATTTGCTCTATGTCCGCTGTGTATGCTACTTTGTATTTTCTCCAACGTAGTAGAATTGACATCAGGTCCTCTTGTAACTTGGGCCCGACGAGTTGTATTTGATTCAAACTGATATTGTTGCTTGTCTTAGCTGATGCGTCAAATACGACCCTTAATTTTGTTGTGGTACTGGTTGATTTGAGCACCGCGTGATGAGGAATATAATATTCATTGTCGTTATATTCCTTACTCTCAATCATATGTCCTTTATTATAGTACCCTTCAATACACTCCTGATACTGCTTGAAAAATTCCTTTGCCACTGAAAACCGTCGTTCCAATTGAATGAATCTTGCTACGGCCCTTTGTTTGGATGATCCAAGAGATGGTACATTTTGGATAAAAGGAATTCGTACCGTGTAACGACCGTTTGTATCTCGACAATAATTCTGATGATAATGGTTTTCACATAGAGTTTCTTCCTCGTCATCAGCTTCTTGGGTTGCATCTCTTCTACTTCCCAGAATTTCTTTAATTGTTGGTCGATGTCTGTTAAGGTAACCAATGACGTGATCTTGGAAGGTTTATTGTTGTTGGGGGTATTACCAAATATATGCCATCCTAATTCTGTTTGTTGGGCAATTGGTTCTCCTTGTTTTCCTTTGACCACCTGGTTCATCACAATGTTTGGATAATAATCGGCACCTAATAAGATGTCGATTTTGTTTGGTTGATTATAATTCGGATCGGCCCACATCAAGGTGTTTAAGTGACGCCATCTTCTACTGTCAAAATGTTGGTCAGGCAGTGGTCGTGTTATATACGGTAATTCTACTGCCTCCATTTCCATGGAGAAGTTCGATGAAAATTGCGGTTGTACACGGAAGGTGACTGACCTTGTGGCAGTTGTGATTTCGCTTTCGTTTATACCTCCTATTTCCATATATGTTTTCTTTGTTCGTTGTTTAATTAGCGTGGATGCCTCTTCGGTAATGACTGAAATTTGTGAGCCAGGATCTATTAACATCCGTAAGAATTTTGGTTCTTGGTTTCCAGTCTGTATTTCAACCAATGCCCTGGCCAATAATGTGGACGTTAACTGCTCGTACTGGTTTACTAGATGGTTCGTTATCTTTAACTGAACGGTTGTCTCACTTTTTGGAGTGTCATCTATCTTCGTGGTGAGCATCGTGCGTTGTGGTGGGTTATTGGAGTGTAATAAAGTGTTGTGACGTCCCATACAAACTAAACATCGTATAGAATGTGGACAGGGTTGGTGGTTCTCCTTTAAACACATGTTGCAAAGCCGCTCTTGAGCGATGAATTTGGAACGTTCTAAGGTAGACTGTTGTTGGAAATTTATACAGTCTGTTAATTCGTGCTCTTGTTTACACAATACACAGCTTCTTTTAGTTTGTGTTCTACATGTATTGACCCTTGCTGTCTGTGGAGCGGATGCTCCGAAACTGCGACTTACTGGTTTTGATTTTGTTGCTTCTAAGGCTTGGAATCTCCGTTATAGGAAATTGAGAAATTCTTCTAGTGTTGGCATTTCTCTAGGATCCGCTATTGACATCTCGAATAGTTTTGAAGTTTCAATGTCCAACTTTTTTATTATTATTGGAATTATAATGTAATTCCAAGACAATGTAATTATGCCTAAGTTTTTAATGGCATGTAGGCTCTTGGTTAATAAATCATGTAATGATTTAATTGGTGTTGCTGATTCCGAGTGTATTGGTGGAAAATTCAGCATCGCGTTCACATGGTTCGACGCCATTTGCCTTTTATTTTGGTATCGGTTTACCAACAGCTGCCATGCGTCTCTGTAATTATCACCAGTGGTTTCAAGGTGGCTTATTAGTCTGCCCGCGCTCCCAAGTACCGTAGTTTTTAGTTGGTGCATTTTTATGGTGTCACTGATGCCGTCGTTTTCATGAATAATCCTTCTAAATAGGTCATAAAAGGACGCCCATTTTAAGGGGTCCCCATGAAATGTGGAATTTTAATTGGCCTTAGTTTGACTTCATGTTCCATTGATTTTTGTTTGTTCAGCACGTTGGTGATTCTGGATCTTAGTATCTCGAATTTGTTGATTAATGTTGAGTAGTAATCCTCGGTGAAGTACGGCATCGTATCTTCTTCATCAGCAGTAGCGTCCACTAATAGTTCCTCATGAAGCTGCTCGATTTTTGCTATCCTGGCATCGAGCTGAGTTAGCTTGTGTTTAATTTGATCTTTGCAACCATTAGCTTCTAACAATTGTGCAGCGTCTGCCATTAATCTATAGCACAAACGCATTTTGACCTCTTGCTCTTTATATTTGCGTATGTGCTCGCTGTCTTGCATCGTCGAATTTTGTACATCGTTGTTTTTTGTAGTCTCGTTGGCATTAGAGTTGCTTGTCATGTTGATGTTGGCTGGTGTGGTGAAAAGGCTTGGTAGACTATTTGATGTCGTCGGCATATTGGTTGATGGTTTGATGGCTAGATAAATATCATCATTTGCCGGCCTTTCCGTTACTGCTTTTAATTTCTCATTTAAATGTTGTTGGAAGGTATTGTAGAATGTCTCAAATGACTTTCGTTCCACCCAGTAATTATGAGATGGATTTTCCTCATAGTATGTATCTCTCATCTCTCTATCGGTACGGGTGACCTCTTCCCAGATGGTGTTAATGGTGTCAAGTTTTTTCTGCAGGTAATCTTCTGTTTTTCTGCTCTCGCCATCTTTGTTGTAATTTGTTTTGAGTTTTTGTATCAACTCAAAACGAATACTCTGTGTTTTGTAATCTTGCTCCATTGCCTATTGTTTTTATGTGGCGTTGATGTGACGAACTTTAATTTTCGAGAATTGTTTTGAATATTCTCGCACTTTCTTGATTCAACTGGTAGCCGTTTGTTGCTTGGCTCGAAGGACCAATGTTAATTTTCACTTTATTATCCAAGTCGTAAATTTGGGCAAGCGATAAATCACAATATTTATGCAGCTAAAGAACTTGCCAATGTAGGGGAACTTTAGCTGAGAATGAATCAAAATGTTTTAATGCTTTATTTTAACTGTGTTTATTACTCAAAATGTAAGTGTTTATATACAAAAATAATTTGCCAACAACGCAAAAATTATGTGGGAAACAATTAGTATAATTCAGAAATTGGATTCTATATCCGTAAATAATAATTTTACTTAAAGTCACTTAGTTGACAATTATTGCATCGCTAGTTGTTGTATTTGTAATGTGCCATGATTAGTGTAATGTGTTTGTGTTGCATGATAAACGTAATCTATGTTCAAATCTGTGATTGAACAGTTAGGAGATTCGATAAACCAAGCTTCACGAAGACTTTTTTCATTAGAAAAGAAGCTATCAAATAATCGGCCGCCCTTCAAAATAGGCTTCTTTTGATCCAATACAAGCATGCTATCGGTTAATCTATTTTGTCATACACATCTTCTAGGTTTCGGCCGGGATGGCCTTTAGTTCCTCCAGTGAATTTGCTTTTATGGCTTCAATCGTCTCATGGCCGGAGCGGATATTAGAGGTTCGGAAACAGGAAAACATCACAGGGGCCAAATCTGGCTAGTACGGCGGTTGAGCAATGACTTCTGTTTCTTGTTTGGTCAAAAAGTTTAGTCACAATCAGGCTGGAACGTGACGGCGCATTATCGTGGCGAAAAATCCATGAATTGTTTGCCCGCAAATCCGGCCGTTTGATATTGAGAGCCGCTGATATATCTCTAATGCCAACGCTACGATTTTCGAGCAAAATTTTGACGACTCGAATGAGGCATGTTTTCCTTACGTCCCTCACTGAATGCGCTTTATGTCATTCAAATACTTGCATTCTCGATAGAGTAGACTCCCCCAAAAAAACACTTCTACAACATTTTCAATGATTCCGTAGCCGAATTTCCATTGGAAACACAACATTTTGAGATAAACTGGTTGTTTAATTTTTTCTTTTTTTCAACCTTTGCGATTTATTTTATTTTTGCCATATTTTTATCTCGATATGTTATTTGCAGAAACACGGAGCCCGCCACATATTTGAAGAAACTTTCGCAATCTGACGTAGAGGTAGAATATTTTGTCAGATGCTTATCTATTAAAACCCACGATGCTACTGAAATTGTTGATAGGCTCTCTATCAGATGAAGATGCTAACAAGACCGGTTGGTTCACATGTCAACTGAAATCCTGTGGAAGAACTGGAAATTTGTCAAGCAGTATGCGATGAACTGTAATAGTTATTCCAATAACAAGGGGTGGCCACACCATTTGTATATCTGTAGTTAATTGTGTGGCAAAAGTATCTCACTACAAAGATCGACTTCTGGCAATATTGGAAATATTACGAATATGTCCAGTATAATTTGTAGGATTTACAATTGGCATGCGAAATTATTTACAGAATATTGCACTTCGACCGCAGGTATTTCCATAGCAAACGAAAATAATGAAAATAATCTCGTGAATCGAGCAAATCAAAGCAGTATAGCAGTGCAATCACAAATTCCACAAAAACATTTGGAAGAGATTTTATCGGCAGAAGCGAAGGATTTCAGAGAGTTAGTGGCTGATTTTCCTCCAGATTAATAAGCGGCGAAGCAGCGCTAGGGCTGAGTACGACCATTTGATTTCTCTCAAAATAATACAAGACCACAACAGCAAAGTTTGATAAGTCAACCTGCAAAAATTAGTAAACCACCAGGGCACCAATTTCATATAATAACTACAAACCACGGAAAAACAGGAATTTATATTTTGACGGTAACGATTCGCACAATATCCATGATTTCATTTATCGTCTGAAATGGCCAACAATGATGGATTTTCAGATGAATATCTGCTAAAAGTGATACTGATCAGATCCTTCGACGATACCAAGGGAACAGAGAGACATTTTCTGACTTTGCATTAGGAGTTCAGAAACTAAACGCAAGACGACAGCATCGGATGTCTGAAAGCCGTTTAATTACTTACTTAACAGCCTTACAAAATGTAACATTGTCCTATCAGAAGTCAATTTAAAACAGTCGAAGACCTGAAAGTTCTTTGTCAGAGTTTTGAACACATGTGGGAACCAACAGGATAAGATTCACTTAGGCTTATAGAACCATCGATTGCTCATTGGCAAATTATAAATGAAATTTTTCCCAAGATGGAAAGATTGGAGCTCAACTCTAAATCCAACGAGAGAATGAAGTTTAGCGAGCAACCGTCATTTAATCAAGACAACGAGGAAGCCGAAAATATTAATACGTTTAAGAAGGTCCAAACAAATGCCATCCAGCTTATTTGGTGGAACTGCAAAGACTTAGGACACCGCTATCAGGATCGCCCGCAGGAGTTGGTGAATATTTTTTTATTTCGGATGTGGCGCAGCTAACGTGCGAAAACCGTAATGTCTTGGGTGCCAGCTAAAAAGTACAATGGAAAACTTTCGACCGGGTGTGAATATGTCCAGCGGATTACGCTACGGAGGGCAATCGACTTCACAACCAGAACAATGAGACCCGAATTCAAGACCATCAGCAAGAATGATAGATTAGAAGATTGTCCAACTCCGATGGAGAGTAAAACGACTGGTTCCTATGCTTTATTTTTTAATTTTATTTTTTATCCTCTCTTCTAATACGATAGTGAACCAAAAATGTTGTACTTAAATGAATTGTCGTGTCGTCAAATTACTATGAAGAGAACGATAATTTTGTTTTCTACTGTATATACAACATAAACATTAAATAAAATAAATAACCAATGAAGAATGAGAGTGAATGACCAAATATATTATACCACCACACTACATACAATAAGAGGAAATGAAAGGTATGTAGATTAACGCTTTCACATCAATGATCATGTGATCATATTTATTCATGTTTCTCGCTCAAACCGCTGTAAAACCAACCATATATTTGAAGAACTAAGGGTGAGTGAAACAAAGTTTAAATAATAGGTGAAAATAAAGTCAGATATACAGACTGGTTCCTACGCTTTATTTTTTTACAAAAAAAGAGAGTAACGTATTTTGAGTTGCATAATCTTGTAAATCTATCATTCTTGGACCATCAGTATAAAACCAAATTCTAGCCTTTATACAACACCTATATCAGAACTATTAGTCAAACAATATCAAATATTTTTTCTAAATCTCAATCATCCAAACATAAATCAGTAGATCTGTTTCATGTTTGTGAAATAAGCAAAGACTAAAACAAAATTGTGTGTATTTGTGTTATTTGTGTTATTTGTGTAACCAACGCATTCTTTTGCCAATTTCGTGACATCCGCATTCATATGCTGTGACACTTGGATGAGAAAGACCGTGCAATTCATCGAAAACTGCACGGCTTTTGTTAGCTGAGACAAACGGACGATTTTTACCTGTTGATGTTTCACAATATTTCGAAACATTATTTCGAACCAGCCGGACACGATGAACTTAATAATTGTTGCAGCTCATCGTCAGACCGCTGAGTCTGACCTAGATTCTTCAGGTCTAGTGTGACAATATGCACGTTTTCAATGTAGTCACATGATCGCGACAAAGTGTCTCTTGCAACCATATTGTCCTTGCCAGATATATGCGTAATGTCCGTCGTAAACTGGGCGATATAGTAAAGTTGTCTTAGTTTTGCCGTGGATTTTTATCAATCAGAAAGACTATTGCTCTTGTAAGCGCTTTGTGGTCAGTTAAAACAATAAATTGTCTACCATTTACAAAATATCTGCGGTACTTAATGGAAAGATAAACTCTCAAAAGTTCCCTGTCAAACGTGGAATACTTCTTTTCTCTTTCACTTAGCTTGCGGGTTCCTCATTCAATCCTTAAGGTTGCCAACATCCATTATACCATTTATATAATACAGTTTCTACAGCTTTATTTGACGCATCAGATACTATACACTGTTTCTCTTGCTTTTGCCAAATGCTGCTGTGAATTGGAAACAACAATTCGGCAAACCTTGGAATAAATCGATGATAATAATTGACCATTCCGAGGACTTGTTAAATTTTTCTGATGGATGTTGGAGACACTAATTCTTGAATGGCGTCTGCAGTGATTTGGTGGCTGAGGAATTCTAAAGCATGAACATACCTAATTAGTATTTTGAAGTTTGTATATTTACTCCAAACTCGGTCAATCTCTCAAAAAGTTTCTTGAGGTGTATTTTATGCTCTTCCTCATTCTTACTGGCCAGAAGTATATCATCAATATACGTGAATATAAAATCAAGAAATTTCATCACTTCATTTATGAAGCGTTTAAATGTTTGTGCAGAATTTATGAAGCGTTTAAATGTTCCTCGTGGTGACTGCTGGTAACTAGATTGCTGATTTTTTCGGCTTCTAGGCTAAAACACGGCGCTAAAGGAGTCAACCTAAAACAAATCACTGTGCTGGGTTAAGGTGTTATTCGTACCGTGCCGATAACCGGCCAGACTGGGGGCCCAGTTTAAAAACTAGCTCAGTCGCAAACGGTGGATCCGGATACCTGGCGACCTCCGGATTAAGTGGCCTTATCTGTGTATTGCGGATCTCTGCACATATGGACACAATTTTCTCCGCTACTCGTGGGACCAAATATAGGACACCAAAAAACACAAAAAAAAAAAAAAAATTGTCGGTTCTCTTACAAAACCGGAAAATGTAGGAAAGGGGCTCGGGTCTTTAGGCCTACCTCTAAACCTATAAACAAACAACGGGCCATAAGATTAAATTGAGGCTGGTCTCTCCGCTCGGGTCACCAAACCTGACCAAAGAAATACAATGCGGAACCAAAGCACCAATGAAGCTGGTTCCTCAAAACCAACCTATAACAGTAGGAGGAAGGCATGGAGGGCCCTGGATAAGATAAATAACATCTCGCCAGAAGACAGGTCGGAGAAAGACAAAGCCACGCTTGCGTGGGCGAAAAAAGTCATCGAACAGAAGTCAGAAGGTCCTTCAGCTGGCTTAAAGATCAAAAGAAACAGATCTCAGGAGGACAGTTCTAAGATCGCAAAAAGAACGAAGCTCCATGCTACCGAAATGAGGCCTTTTAACGAGGTATTCAGGGATCAGCTGGTTGTGGCAGTTGTTGACCAGTCCCAGGACGATGGCAGTATTACGCCAGTCAGTTGGAGAAAGGTGGAAAGGGTAAGCTCTTCCCCAACCACCACCTACCTGAATATCCTGGCAGAAAACCCAGGACCTGCTCCGACTTGTCGGGATGCGGGCTGGCACAAGACGCAGGTGAAACTGACTCCATGTGCGGATCAGAGATTTCTTCTGCTTTACACGAAAGCAGTGGAAGGACTTGGCGAGGTGTGGCCCGGAGCCAGCCTTGCTGTTAAAGCTAGGGAAGGGATCCCCTGTAGGCCGTGAGCCAGGGTGTGGATTCCTTTGGTGCCTAGCGATCCAAAGGTGATACTCTAGTTACTGCAGGTTGGTAACTCAGATTTGACAACGCACAACTGGAAAGTTGCTAAGCTCGAGGAGCCACGGGCCGATTGCAGCTCAGCCGTCATAATTTTAAACAGAGAGTCACTGACTGCACTGGAAAAAACCAATGGTATCGTAAACTATGGTTTCAGTGCAGTCACACACAAAATCTACAAGAAGGACGCGGACAAGCCGGAGGCTCCAAAGTCTGAGGAAGCCGTTGAAAACTTATCTGGGTACCCTGAAGAAGGGGAAACTATCTCCACAGATACGGAGATGTCAATGTCCTTTGAGTCATTAAAGCGAATCTAAAAGGACTTCACATCAGAGGAGGACTCTGATGATACAGTGGTAGGGAAGGAAGTCTAAGAATGGTGACGTTCTTGCAGATTAACCTACACCACTCAAAGGCAGCATCAGCTGCTCTACTTTTAAAAATTGGAAAGGAAGGGACGGATATTGTCTTGATCCAAGAACCTTGGGTGGCTGGTGACCGGGTACTTGGACTCAAGACACCCTGTTATAGATTAATGCACACGGAACAAGAAGGTAGGGTTCGGTCGTGCATTCTCGTTAAAAATAATATAAATTGTTTTCTGCTATCAAATTTCAACAATGAAGATGTGGCAGCGGTCAGCATTAAGGTCAATAAACGAAGCCTCTGGCTAATATCAGCCTACCTAGCCTATGATGCAGTGAACATTCCACCAGTCATTCTGGGTGAGGCAATTTTGGAGGCTCAGAAGCGTAAGGTTGGAGTCATCCTTGGGAGTGATGTAAATTCTCATCACACAATCTGGGGAAGTACGGACACAAATGAACGAGGTGAGTTACTCCTTGATTACATTCTAAGTACTAACCTTCATATATGTAACATAGGCAATAAGCCGACTTTTATAAATAGAAATAGACAGGAGGTATTGGATATTACACTTGTCTCAAACTTTTTGACGACCAAACTATTAAATTGGAAAGTTTCGGAAGACCACTCTTTTTCTGATCACTGTTATCTTCAATTTGAAATGAGCTTGGTCTTTCCGAACAGCCCTCTCTACAGGAACAGGAGGAAAACCGACTGGGATATTTTCAGAACTATTCTGGGGAATTCACTACCAGTGCAGGTGCCTGAACCTCCAAAAACTACGGTAGAACTCGATGGATTAGTGGACGAACTGTCCAGCGCTTTTAATGAAGCGGTTTTAGGCTCTTGCCCTCTTAGCAGGCCTAGGGGCAAATCTCGGCCACCTTGGTGGTCAAAGGAGATTCAACAAATACGTCAACGGTGCAAGAGACTCTTCAAAACAGCAAGGAAAACAAAAGCCGCTGTAGACTGGGACTCCTATAAGGAAGTCCTCAAAATTTACAAATATCAGCTAAGAAGCGCAAAGAACAGATCTTGGAGACTATACTGTGGTAAAATTCAGGAGTCTTCAGAGATGTCCAGGCTTCGCAAAGTACTATCTACTAGTCCATCCATCCCAAGCTTCCTTCAAAGGCCGGATGGAGCATGGACCACAAATAGTATGGAATCGCTGGAACTACTATTGGAGACTCACTTTCCTGGTTGTTCCGAATCTGCACCTACTTTATCAGTAGGTAAAAGGGCAAGCAGCCTCGTAGGTCAAATTATTAGCAGAAGAAAGATTCTGTGGGCTATAAGCAGTTTTAAACCATACAAGTCACCAGGGCCTGATGGTATTATCCCTGCGGATATACAAAAAACTACCGATCTAACCATTCCCTGGTTAGAGGTAATTTTTAGAGGCAGCCTAGAACTATGTCACATTCCCAGTAAATGGACGGAAGTGAAGGTTGTCTTCATACCTATCCTTGGACATTGAGGGAGCCTTTAACAACGTGCTAACAGGGGCTATAACTCGGGCACTTTCGAATCTAGGAGTGGAGGATTCTCTTAAGGACTGGATAGATCAGATGCTAAGAGGCAGAATCATAAATGCCAGTCTGGGGAAATCCTCCGCCAGAAGATTTGCAAGCAGAGGCACGCCGCAGGGTGGCGTACTGTCCCCCCTTCTCTGGAACTTGGTCATAAATGATCTGTTGCTGCGGATGATGTCGCTATTGGCGTTCGGGGAAAATATCCCGGGACACTTAGCAAGCTTATTCAAAATGCTCTGGGCATTCTTTCATTATGGACCAATGGTTGTGGGCTAAGTGTGAACCCACAGAAAACCGAATTGGTTCTCTTCTCTAGGAAATATAAAATTCCTCATGTCGATCCTCCTACTTTAAATGGTTTCAACTTGGCTTTTACAGGTGAAGCAAAGTTCTTGGGTCTCGTCTTAGACAGTAAATTAAACTGGAAACCGAATATTACGGCAAGGGTAAAGAAAGCTACGGTAGCGCTATACTCCTGCAAAAATGCAATTGGGAAAGGTTGGGGGCTGGATCCCTACATGGTCCTTTGGCTATACACAGCAGTAGTTAGACCCATTCTTCTGTATGGGGTAACAGTTTGGTGGCCTGCTCTGGACAAAACTGTCAACCTAAAGTTGTTGACAAAAGTTCAGAGAACAATCTCTCTGTGGATCAGTGATGCAATGAGGAGCACATCCACTCAGGCACTGGAGACTCTGCTATTTCTAACTCCTCTAGATATCATGGGAAAACAGTGGGCAGCTAGCACTGCCATACGACTGAAATCCACCTTAATGTGGACCTGTAACAACACAGGGCACTCATCTATACTTTGTAACAAAGGGCTTCCCAAGACCACCGACTATACTGTCCCGTCACTATCTTTTGATAGAAAGTTCCGGACTATTATACCATCTAGAGAGGACTGGATGATGGATACAGTTTTGGAACCAGGAGTTTTGAACTTCTTCACTGATGGTTCAAAACGGGATAGAGGAGTAGGGGCTGGGGTGTTCTGCGAGGAACTCATGTTAAACCTCTCCTTTCGTCTCCCTGACTACTGCAGCATTTTTCAAGCTGAGGTAACTGCGATAAAGGAAGTCGCGGACTGGTTGAGGTATAATGTAATATCGACTAGTGATATTCGCATATATACGGACAGTCAGGCAGCCATTAAAGCGCTTCAATCACACCTTCTCACGTCGAAAGTAGTCCAGAGCTGTCTCTCATCTCTTAACGAGATGACAGATCAGTTCAACATCCATATCATATGGGTGCCAGGACATTTCGTTAGTACGGGGAACATGAAAGCCGATGAACTGGCTCGACGTGGTACAACGGACCACATTTCAAACAGCAGAAAGGATATTGAAATTCCTCTTGCGGTATGTAAACTGCTGCTTCAGGAGGAAGCCAGTAAGTTGACGAATGACAGATGGTCAAATAGTACCTCATGCGTAATAACTCGGCAAATCTGGCCAAAGTTGAACTTGGTGAGATCCAAACAGCTGATCTCACTTCAGCGGAGTCAGATCAGTGTGGTTGTTGGAGTGATTACGGGGCACTGTCTCATAGGCAGACATGCAAGTAGACTTGGTTTCTTCTCACATGACTACTGTCGTAGTTGCGAAGACGAAGAGGAGGAAGAGACAGTACTTCATCTTCTTTGCACCTGTCCTCGTCTGGCACGAAACAGACTGAATTTTCTAGGGGCACACCTTTTCAACGACCTGGCGGAGCTCAGCGAGAAGGACGTCAGGAGTATCCAGCGCTTCATAGCAAGCTCAAAGTGGTTTCAATGAGTTGGAGGAAAAATTTTTAATTTGTGGTATGGCTACGGACCTTTTTGTGTCTATGCCTGGTCCTGGTGGACCGCCACCCAAACCTAACCTAACCTAAGTGGTTCAGTGTTTATGATTCTGAATTTAGTTTCATTAAACTCAAAATTATAGATGTTGTGTTTCCCTTTAGTTTATAGTGGCATACTCAATTCTTTGTATTTATTTTCATCAACTTGCTTTTAGTTTAAATTCCCTAATCGAGTAAGGAATTATGTTGTTCAGTAACCGTAGGTGATTGATTCTACTGAGTGAGTCTGGTCACCGTAATTAAAACAACTAACCATAATATTTTTCAAACATAAAATGTCAAACAAAAGAATCAAAATTTAAATATTTTCTGATACAATTGCACGATTAACTGTTAGGAAATGTTAACCTATAACTTTTTATTGACGCATCATTATCACGTATGTTAATGAGATGGGTTAAGATGTTATCAATTTCAAAATGAGGATTATAAGTTAGACGTTTCTTAATAAATCCTAATGAATAAACTCAACAACAATTTAATGAACAATGAAATTAGCCCAATCTATGCCATTCGTTTATTCAAATTATTTCCAACAAATTGATAAACCTCAGTAAATGTTTACATTTTGAATTATAATATGTTTTAATTAAATGTTCAGATTATCGACAGAATATTGTTTCAAAATTGCAAATCTTTTGGCTTAGTCACACGCACACATCCATTTCAATCTCTTTAAATCATTTTTGTTGTTGTTCTGTTTATATAAAGTATTTCTAAGGCAAATAGAACCTTCCTCACATAAATGACAATTTCCAAGACAAATTATGGTAAACCATTTCCATTTTTTATATTACAAACATTTTCTAAATTAATTAGAATATTTTCTATTTTAAATAATTCTTTTGGTAAAATTTATCATACCAATCATTTTCATAATTCGCCCAAAAAACGGTGAACAAAGCAAATAATTATAATTTTCAGCGAAAACCGCAAACAATCTTAATTAATTAACTTAATATTTTTCAATAGTTTTCAACCCTGAACCAATTTGTGCTTTTCATAAAAATATAAATTTAAACAATTTTCATTCATAAAATGTTTGAAAATGAAAATTAGAATAAACCACATCACATCAAAACAATGATGGCGGCAACTGGTTAGACGTTTATATTTAGAGACAATGGCTCTAAATAAAATAAAATTAAAATATGTTGTAATCAGATTACTGGTTTAGGTCAGATGGGTACAGGAACAACGAGAGGTATTACAACAGTCACACTGTCCTCACTATCCACAAATGATGTCAGAATGGAATCATCTAGATTGTAGATGGTCTTCAACTAGCGTATCCAGATTTCAACACACCTGGCAAGGTCACCAGACGAGACAATCAACTGATCGCAATCAATACACTTTTTGGATGCGTCGTCAGTGGGAAATTAAGCCAACTAGATGGCATCGAGGTGTGTCATACAGCTGTGGCTTTACACACTGAGATCGACATCAACAACTCGCTGCACATGTTTTTAAGAAACGGAGGAACTGAAATCTCCTACCAAATATTTAACGCAAGAAGAAATAAAATGCGAACAACACTTTGTGGAAAATACGGTACGCAATGACGATGGAAGATTTGTCATACATTTTCCGATCAAATAAAAAAAAATATCTTTGGCAGATTATTATTATTATTACTGTAGGGACATGTAGACTTTCAAGCCACCTCTCACTGCGACCTAAAAGATGTTTTGTGCATGGACCCTGTTCAATGATCCGTCCAGTCAATATTTAGGCTCTTAATAAATCTGACAATACTACCGGCCGGTATATGATGCATACTATCTGGTCTCATTACTTTTCCTTAAATAGATAGAGCACAGAACATGTTCCTCTGATTCCGCTTCGAGGTCGCAGAAGCGGCCTCCGTTTTGCGTACTTAGGCCCATTTTCTTAAGGTGATACCTTAAGGGGATGTGACCTCTAAGGAAGTCAGTAAGCAGTCTCGGCTCAAATTTCTTCGCCTGTTGCAAACCTGGAAATCTGCGCCAATAGGAGGACTTGTGAACATCCTCACACCGTTTTACTGCTGCCCTAAGTGGCGCCTTAGAAGTAGGACTCTGGTCCAATGAATGGAGAAACCGAACCCTCGCGGACGAGGCTGTCAGCTACCTCATTCCCACAATTCCAGTATTAACTGGCACCCAAATAAGTGTTACATTATTTGAGCTTGCCATTCGAGATGCTTAATAACCTATAGACATACCCATACCAGCCTTAACTCAACGGTAAAATACCTCAGAGCCTTTAAGGCCGATTGACTGTCTGCTACAATATATACATTTACATCGTTAAGGCCTTTTGCTAAGCCTATCCTAGCGCATAGTTGTATAGCATGCACTTCTGCTTGAAACACGGTAGCGTTATCACCCGAGGCCTTGGAGAATGCAGTCCCACTCCCGTATATTCCTACCTCCGCCCCGTCTTCCATTTTTCATCCATCTGTAAACCATACCAATGACCCTCGCTCAAAGGATGGTCCCCTTGTTCTCTACAAATCCCGGTCAGGTAACCTATCGCAAAATGGTTTGTGGAAATCCAGTTTAGCTGGCATACAGTCGGGAAGCATTCCTATGGTACCGTCTGTCTATAATTCACTGAGGATTTCCAGATGGCCCACCATATTGCCCGGTTTGATATTTCCCTCCGCCTTCGTTTGATCCTTTGCCGATTGATATTCGAGTCGATTGGCTCATTTTGCGGAACGAGTTAAATCTTTTGGGACAAATTCAAATTCCAAGGTGGTTATCGACGAAGAGTAATTCTTCAATCCAACTCCATGGGTTCGCCAATGGTTCAAAAGATGCAAATGCAGCGCCAGTTTATAGCAGAACGATTTCCGAAAACGGAAAATATGTCACGATGCTGGTATCCTCGAAAAGCAGAGTTGCTCCGTTAAACAAGAATCGATCCCAAGATTGAAGTTGTGTGTAGCTGTACTCCTCACTGAGTTTCTCAAGCATGTTCAAGATGCTCTGGATTTAGAAATAGAGAAGATCGTTGCATGGACTGACTCCATGATTGTTCTTGGGTGGCTCTCTTCAATTCCACGACGATGGGATACTTATATTGCAAATAGGACTTCTCAGGTCCTCTCAATATTACGAAGAAATAATTGTGTAAAATTCTGCGGATTGTGCATCGCGGGGTATTTCTCCTAGAACATTTACTTCATTTGATTAGTGGTAGAAGGGTCCTAACTGGTGGGCAGAATATGAATGCAATTGGCCTGATCAACGTAGTATGCAAGAAGATGTAATGGCAATGAAGGGTTTGAACCTACATTTGTTAAAAATCTCATCGCAAGGCAATCACGTTGGATAAACCTTCTAAAAATCGTATCATATGTCAAAAGATTCGCACACAACTCTAGAGTTTCATTAAAATTGAGGCGATTTGAAACCATTAACCCAAAGAAATTAAACGATGCAATAACTTGGTTCATCAAAGAATTCCAACAGAACACCTTGAATTAGAGCTAAAAGAATTGGCCTACAAAAATTATATCTCAAAAAATAATACGCTGGCACTTTTAAATTGTTTTGTGGACCGAGATGGAATAATTCGAGTAGGAGGACGAATAAAAAATGTAACAATTCCTTACTCTGCAAAACATCCCATCGTCATTCCTGATTGTGATATCGCAAATTTAATTTTGCATCACCTTCATATTGAGCATCATCACATCGATTTAACCAGTTTAATTTTCCATGCTAGACAAAATCCTATTGGATCGTAGGAGTTAGTCGACTGGCGCAACAAGTTGTTCGAAAATGTGTTATCTGCGCCAGAAACAAGGCTGTCTGTCATGAACAACTAATGGGCAATCTTCCATCAGTGCGATTGGAATTTGTTCGAGCATTTCTGAAGGTGGGAGTTGATTATGTTGGTCCGTTTTTGATTCATTTGCGGAGAGGACGAGGACAAAAAACATGCGAGGCGCACGTATCTATATTTGTCTGTATGAGCACAAAGGCGGTTCACCTTGAAGTCGTAATTGAATTAACGCAACCGATGCATTTTTGGGCGCCCTCAAGAAATTCATGAACAAGCGAGGAATTTGTTCTGATGTTTATTCGGATATACGAACTTTGTTGGAGCCGCTGTCGGAGCTGTTTGATTTTATAAAGGCCAATTGTAAACCAATTTCGGATTTTATGCTGAAGAAATTTGCGACATGAAATTTTAATCCCCCTGGAGCACCGCACATTCCGGTGGTATTTGGGAAGTTGCAGTCAAGGCAATGAAATATCACTTGAGGATATAAGGGAGGTGTTATCAAGCGACCTGTTCAGAAAGTTTGCAAGATACTATTGAATCGAGTGATCCAAGGCCGGCAGGATGTTCATCATCTGGAAAAGATGAATGAAAATAGAATTAATAATGCACAATACTTAAAATTAATTTGTTACTTTCCTGTATTTGTTTTTTACAATATTTTATTGTAATGTCTATAAATGTCAATACGAGATAAATCTACTACATTTCTCATCAACCAAGTATTACCAATGATACGGGGGGAAGGTTACGATGATCGACACGACATCTCTCAGCAGAAAATTATTTGTTATGCAACTGCAATAAAATTACTTTTACTATAGCGGCCTACTCATGCGTGCTCCGCCACAATGTATCACTCACATACATTGGTGTCTGAGTTCACCCAACCACCAATGTAACGTCTCACGGCGCCCAACGTTGACATTACCATTTGGGAACGAACGCATACAAACAACGACCTGCTGTCTCTTCGATATGAAGAGACAATACAAAATAAAAATAGATTATTACACGTCGCTGGTGTTGGCCGTCAACTATATTTGTGTTAATAAAATGGTGGTGATATAATGAGTTAATTTTGTAAAATTTAAGTAAATAAATTCTGTTAACAATAAATTTAATAAATTATGTATTAATAAATAAATTGTGTGTAAATTTATTTTCTAACAAACTCAATAATTGGTGACCTCCAACGTCCGTTTTTACGGAGAAAGAATACGCCAAAATGATCGGCACAACCATTTCATAATATTTTTGTGCATTAAAATTGTAGATCTGATACGAACCCGTACCAGGTAAACGGTACCTATCACTTTTATAAAATAAAATACTTATATTTGGCGTTATATACCTATATAATTATAAATATTTTTATTGCATTCTTTATGTGTCTTTGGACGCAGATATGGCCACGTGCATACACACACAATGAAGTAACACCACAAGACACCACACCATTTCCAAACAGTGCACCTACGTATAAATTTAACAACAACAAAAACACACATACAAACACGTACCAACCACACCGTCACATATAAGCCGATCACCTCACAACAAAATGGAGTCGCATTGAATAAATAATAAAAAGGCAGGTATCTCACACTTATCTTACCTCCACACGCTTTCTTATCATACCACCAGCGCCTAATAACAGCAACAGCGGCAGATATAACAGGGCAATAATATTAACAACGTCATCAACATCATCACCACCATCGCCATCATCAACATCATTGCCCATCGCCATCATCACCATCATGACCACCAATACAACAGCGCCAACACCTTCACAGCCATCATCGCCTTCAGCAAAAACAACAACATGAACTCACTATATTTTTTTTTATAAGCAAAATTGTAAATTTTTTCACCAACGGGTTCACTTTCGGGTTCATGTTTCCTTAATTCTTTTTAGGTTCAATAAAATTATTATTTTTTGTGTTTTATTCAAATGGCTCAAGCAAAATGACGTACGGCAGAACGTCATTTTGCTTGAGCCAGTCAAAACCGCACTCACCATCGCCTTTTATACGGCCACAATCGCGACTCACTACGACTGCCCCCGTATAACTTTCCATGTCACTTGACCACAGTCGAAACTCACTTCGACTGTCCCACTTTCTCACAAGAAAATCGAGACTCAGGTTGACTTTCTCCGGCCACAGTTTTGCCCGCGACTGACCTCAAACCGGTCACTGCCAACACCTCTTGGCGCTGACTTTAGACTACAGAAATCATTATCTGGCCTGGCATGCCACATCTTTGTCGTGACATGGAAACTCGGTCACTGCACCATTCCCGCGTCGGACTGGTATGGTGGACAGTAAGGGAAGGCACATCAGGGGCCCTATGAAATTATTATGAAATGGATCGCATTTTGCGATTTTGGAGGATGCGATTTGCTGCCCATGTGTTTATTATGATCGCAATTCTCATAAAAAATTTTATTTTAACAAATAAATTTTTTTTTTATTATTTTGAAATTATTAACAATTAACAGAAAAAATTATTTATTAACACAATCACTTCGCAAATGCGATATGCGACTGCTACAGACTAGCCGGATTTGTCAATTTTAATTTCGCAAAAATCCGCTAACGCATTTTATAATAAGGCCACTAAAAGCGCATTTTTGCGAGAATGTCTTTTCATAATACCGAAATGTGATATCGCATAAAAATGCGAAATCGCATTTTTTTCATAATAGGGCCCCAGATATTAGTCGAAGCTCCTGCTCCCAACGTATCTGGTGTGTGATTCGACCCTTTCTTTCACCGTTGCTCACCTGACTAGTACGACACAGACACACTCACTCGCTTGCGTTACCAGACATCTAAAGACAGCTCTGTCTGGGCACAGCACACTTCAGTGAAGGAAGATAAGAGGTACCGATCAATATTTGGTCGATGCCTCCTGCTCCCATCCCATCAGGTGTGGGCATTGGCGAACATCCTCCTTCACAGCTACTGACGTAAGCATCGACCGACCACATTCTCGTCGTGATGTTTAGAGTCGTATGAGTAATAATTTGGTATTATGATTCCAGCTTTATTTTGGCGAGAGTTTATACGCAGCGCTATGCATCATTTATTAAAAATTATTCGTCGTCAAGTTGGTAACTATTGTTTTTTGAAAAGTTTTGACATTTGACATATTTTTGTTGATTTTAACATTTGTGTTTATAAATAATAAATCAAATTATTAATAGATTTTGTGTTTTTATAAATGAATATATGTACTAAAATTTGTTTAAATGCAATATTGTCATGTTGACAAGCTTTGATTTGTTTTTATCAGAAAAAACATTCGGAATAAATCTGATCCATTCATACTTCCAGATAACAAGTACGTTTGAAATAGATTTTTAATTATAAATATATATGTACCTAAGCACCTTCTATATTTTTCGTATTAACTAAGATGGTCTTTCATACCTACTTGATAGGCTGGATGGAAAATTTAAACCGTGTACTATTTCATTAGTTATCAAAGAAGTAATCAATTTATTTGAAGATCAGATGTGCTATAAGTGGATCAAATCCGAAATGAGTGAATCGGATAAATTAATTTGCAAAGTACACCTCATGACTAATCACAACATTCCCGGAGTAGTCGGTTGTGTTGATGGGACTCACATAAAAATAATTGCACCCAAAAGAGAGAAACGCCACTTATTTTATAACAGCAAAGGAAATTATAGCCTAAATACAATGCTAGTGAGTATTTTTATAAAACATGTAATTTAATTATAATGCATATTATTTTGTCTTCCAGGTCTGTGACCACAATGTATATATCAGGTACGTAGATTCAAGAGATTCCGGAGCCGGTGGTAACAGTGGTAATAAAACGTCTATGGCTCGAAAATATCAAAATGGAGAACGTAACAGCTGGTTTTGGCTTTTAGGTGGTACATAAAGAATTATTATAATTTATGACATGCGTGCAAAATTATAGAGTTTTATATTAATATTTTATAGAGGGTTCCCGTTCGGGGTACCCATTACCTTATGACACCATAGAAACAGACCGATCACGAAAGTCGGGAGGCCCGATTCAACACGGCTCATTCAACACTCCAATAATTAATACTTGCTGCGTGCTCCATAATATTTGTAGATTTTACAAAATTGAGTTCACTGAGGATATCGAAGAATTTACTGAAGAAGAAGTGAATTCATACCTGTGCAATCCGAAGAAAGCTGCAATATGTTGCAGGAAGGAAAAAAATAAGAAATGAAATTCTTAATTCATTTTAACATGTTTATATTTTATTTCATTTGGTGTATATAAGTTATATAATTTTAATTAAGAAATAATAATAATAAAAATATTTCAAATGACTTTATCACATAATTTCTTTGTATTTACTAGTAAAAATGGTAAAAAATAATTCAGTCATATATGTTGTAAGTGGATCAAATAAATCCAAGTTATACTCAGTCATCACTCACAGAATTGCCGGCGATTTGGATGCCTAATTTTCGTTCTTGTAAAGTTAGTTTTATTTTTTTTAACTTTAATTTATCTAAACGTAATTTTTGACTAAAAAGTTCATTTTTCTGTTGTCTCTCAATTTGTTGTTCAACGAGTTTGTACTTTTAACCTTTTAGCTCATTTATTTTTTTATTATAATACTGTTAGATTATACGTGTTTTTTTATCTTTTAAATAAGCTCTACGATCTCGTTTTGTTTGCCAGTTTGTTGTTCCAATAGGTGTATCCGTTTTTTCTCTATATTTTCTTTTGTGTTTTGGGTGACTGGTTTAGAATTTCTTCTGTTTTTGTTTGTATGCTTTTAAACATTGCTTTGGTTCACTATTATTACATCGACAATTATATTGTTTATTGGTTTATTTTCTATGCTATTATTATCGGAATTGAAGGACTTAATTTGATGGCCGGATTGTGATAATGTGGATTCAGTAACATTTTCATCAACTCTTATTTGTAGGTTTGGTTGAGATAAGTGTTCCCTGCAAGGTAAAACCCCAAAACTCTTCCCACTAGGAGCACCAGATTTTTCTAATTGAAGAAGTGCATCGACCTGCTGCTCTATAGGATTTAGTGGAATTTGTTTATTCTGGCCACCTCCTGTCCTTCGAACATCTCCATGATTATTGGCAATTTTTTGTTTGACGTTCCTTTTGTAGTCATTCCAAACCTACATAATTCATAAATAAATACGACGCGATTACACTACATACAAAAATACTATAGATAATACCTACTTAGCCGCACTACAGCAGAAATACTTACCTTTCTCCATTGTAAACTTTCTTTAACTGGTGGCCCTAAGCTATTCAGTATTACAGCTAAATTTTTCCAAAATTCGGTGAGATAAGATTTAGATTTTACAAAGTTTGGGAATCCCCGGGCTATATCCGGATTTTTCTCCATATCTTCAATCAATTTTGCGAATTGGTTACTATTTGTAATCTTTGGTTTCTGTTTATCTAATAAGAAAAAGAAGTGTGAATTATTGAATATATTCTTACCAGAGATGGGCGACGTAGATTACGTGATGTAATCTACGTGGTTGTCGACGCGTAATCTATTACGTAGATTTTTTGCATTTTTGGCGTCGACAACGTAGACAACGTCGACAACCTACGAAATGATTAATTGCCTCATTTATTTAGCCGGTCTGAGCATATTGCTGTCTGTTAATAAATAAGTCATTGTCTAATTAACCTAGCCCTTTCGGGTTCACAAAACACATCTGTGTGGGTACATTTTGAGTTCCATATAGTAATCTAATTGAAGATTGGTAAAAGATAAATATAGGTCCAAGTAACACATTTGTGCATAACATAAAAAGAGTTTCCTCAACAAAAAACGGAGCCACAGTAAATACTAACTCGCACAATTGTGCAGGTCGAAATTGAGATGTAGTTAAGTTCAGGGTATCTAAACAGGCTCCAATTTTCTTGAAACTTTCAGAAATTAATAGGAAGACCGCTAATAAATAGTCGATTACATTTTTTTTTAGTAAACAATAGTAGTTGTTGGATATATGGCACCCACACATTTGTGCCGGTTGAACTTAAGAAAATATGATATATTTTTTACAAGCCAGTTCGTTTGAAGAAATCAAAAATACATTTGGTTTTTATTCAAATAATAATATTGCAACATAAACAAATATCACACCTAAAATTCAGTCAAAATAAATTAAGTACATAATTCAATTAGTTATATATCTTATAATAATAACTTAATGCAAGAAAACAATAAAAATGTTACTTTTTAAAAGTATGGAATTCTTTGAAGCAATTGTTTAGGGTTGAAGAACACAAATACACATTACACTTTTCACATCGGCACCGAGTACGACTTTTACATTTTTCGAGACGGCAGCACCTATAGCTGATGACAAAGCATCCCATGCAGGTAAGTGGTCGTAACCATCATACCGTTTTCCAATAGATGGAAGTGGTGAACTCGACGAAGTAGTTGGTTGTTTAGTAGCCTCTTCCTCATCATCGCTGCTTTCTCGTCTTGGCCGCTTCGTGTTTGCTATTAGAGCGTCCGCTAACTCCAATTTGAAAACTAATATGTCCAAACATTTGTTTTTTGGAACTCTACAAATTAAACAATCCTGCCGATATTCCATCCAACTGTTGACAACAGCTAAATCAATAAAATGGTTGGTGGCTTTCAAGGTCCACTTTTTCGTTTTTATGAACGTTCTGTAATACTCCATCATCTGGTCAACAATATTTACACCGCCCATATTTTGATTATAGTCGGCTACGATGGTGGGGCATGGAAATTTCTCAAAACTTTTCGAATTTTTAATCCATCGATTCACCGCTGTTAATGGATTTGTTCCAGAAATTGTAGATATGCATGTAACACCCTTTGTATCCTTCCATTTTACTGCTGTTATTTTCTTTGTGCCGTCATTCAGAATAAATTCTTCGCTGTTCCCTCTTTTCATATGGCGATCAGCTTTAAATGGAACTTTGTTTAAACGGTTGCTCATTATCGTTCCTAAAATCGTATAAATTAAAATATTTAGTTATCAATCGAACTTAATTTTAAATCATACCATATTTAAAAATGTTACCTGTTGCTCTGTAATCCATCTCCAACAATTTTTTTAAAAGGGGTACGGTCGTAAAATACCGATCGAAATAAACAAAGCTGCCTTTGGGCAAGTTTTCGACTAATCGCAGCACTACTGCTGGTCCTAACCCTAAACTCCGATCGCCAAGATTCGTTTTATCGCCCTGGTAAATTTCGAAGTCTACTACAAGGCCTCCGGAATTGCTGACCACAAAATTTTTAAGGCCGACTGGCCGGGGCTTATTTTTGACATATTGTCTTGCCGGGCATCTGCCTGTATAGGGTATCATTTGTTCATCGATGGAATACTTGCCTACTTCTTTAGATATTGCCCGGCACCTACCTCGAACGGCACTTATTAGAGGATTTATTTTCCAAAATAAATTAGATGGATCTGCAGTTGTTTCGTTAACCTCAATGTAGTGTAATAACGATCTTAAATATTTAAATCTGGTTTTTGATACAGCAGATGCAACCATTGGAAGTTTTAACCCAATTCTCCAGTACATTTCCAATCTTGGATATGGAATGCATCCCATGGTCAAAAATACACCGTACAGCTTTTTAATTTCGTGAGCTGATGTTTTCAGCTCATTACCATGTTTCTGCAAATGATAAATATTGGTGTTATTTACTGCATCGATGTAATGTTGTTCCGAAAAATATCTAGCAAAATACTCCATCGGCGATTTCACATTGATTGTTTCGGCAACTGTATTTTCAGGAATTGAGAGTAATGATTGTGGCGTGAAAAAATCTCGATACCATTCGTTCAAAGGTGTATTTTCAGGTTGATTGTCGTGTTGTTCTTCATCTTCTGATCCGCTAGATATATTGTCTCCCGGCAAATATACTAAATTTGGATTTAATACGACATCTTCCTCGGAATCTGATCCCGAATCAGCAAGCATTTCGTCAATTTCGCTTTGATTACAAAGCCACTGGCCATCTTTGAATACAACTAAAAAAAACGTTGAATAATAATTTCAATGAATGATGAAGTTTAACCCGCACAATTGTGTATGTTAGTTTTTGCAATCATTATGACGATACGCAATTCATTAATTTTTCCCAATTTTTATATTAATACAAAATATAATGTTTAATCTTTAACTCTACGTAAATAAATAATTCAAAAACCATTCTAAAATATATATTTTCGTACTTACTTTTATATGGATCATTAATTTTAAAATGTGGTATTTTAATTATTACACAATTGTGCGGTTCGAACTTTGGTGATGGTAAAATTTTAAACAAAGATGGCATTATATTAATATATATATCTGTGGTCAAAAGCCATAAGGGCACAAGTTGACTTGTGCCCTTATGGCGGCCAATAGCTTATATTGTAGTAAATTTTGTTCTCTACAACATAATTTGTTTTTAGTTTTTTATGATGAAAACTCAATGAGATATTAATACTGTTGAAAGGCATAACATTTTATTTAAAAATTGTATAACAGGCAAAAGGTCACAAGTCATTAGAACCTAAGTAACTGTTATTTTATTAATCTTATGAAAATTCCCTTATCGTCATATACATAGAAAGCCCGAAAAATTCTATACAAATTAAATCTAACAGTCTTCATAAGAATTTGTTAGTTTCGACAGGGTGAATTGATTACTAAAAAATTGCTCTCCTGAAAACTAAAAAAATCGACTTATGTCCTTATGGCTTTTGACCACAGATATATATACCCACATTTTTGTGTATGTTAAACCAATGTTAAGGACTTAATTAATTTTTTTTTGAACCCGAAAGGGCTAGGGATCAATAAAAGGTTACATTTTGATAATAAATCACATAAATTACTCATTGGTACATGAACTGGCTAAGTGACTATCATAGTTATTTTTCATTCGATTCTATACAACAATATAGAGTAAATTATGCACAAATACTAAAATACTTATATATTACATCAACAATTTGACATAATTCGAATTTGTATACTCTATTTTTAAAATAAAAATATTGGGAATAAACTTAAAATATCTATTCAGCTAGTGACATCTATCTAAAAATAGAAGAAGAAGCGGCTACTAAACATTTCGACTGCAGGCATAAAAAAGTTGCCGACGTTGTCTATGAATAGTCGACGTTGTCGACGTTGTCTACAAGTTGTCGACGTTGTCGACGGTTGTCGACGCATTCGCGTAAAACTTAGTAGTCGACGCGTAATCGCCCATCTCTGATTCTTACCAAAAGCAAAAATTAATATATTTGTACAAAACTATAAACACTTATTTGATGACGCGTAGATGAGAACCATAATAGGGTATCACCCGTTAATGCATCTTTCAAATGAAGACATTTCAAAGGAGCGATTGCCACACCGTGTTCAGCACATTTGAACACACAGACAGACCGAAACCAACCATGTTTCGGATCGAGGGGAATCACTTGCGGGGGAGTCCTGTAGGGGCCACTCATATAGGGGACATTGGCGTCTGAGTTCACCCAACTAATAATGCAACGTCTCACGCCGCTCAACGTTGACATTACCATTTGGAAACGAACGCATACAACCAGCAAACTACTGTCTCTTCCATATGAAGAGACAACACAAAATAAAAATAAATTATTTTTTATTTCAGTCTCGTCTCATCTGCAAAGCGACAACACGTCGCTCATCAATCGTCTCGTGCATCGTGCTGACCGCCATATGTTTTTAATGTCGTACACATGGTGGTGTGAAATATTAAATTAATATGTTTTTAGCATAAATAAATCAATAATAAAATAAATTTTGTTGATTTAAATAATTAAATAAACATAAAATGTAATTAAAATAAATTGCGCAAGAGTGACTAAACTGTGTGTGTGTATTTATTTATTCAATTTATTAGAGTGTACTACAATTAATAACCAGAACAATCGAAAGGTTATAATACTTTTTATTTTATTTTTTTGACATTACGTTCCGACTGTTAAGTGGCTTTGAGCAAGTTATATAATTCTACGACATACGCTTGTTACACAAGTGAAAGTAGCGAATCAGTATATTTTGAATTATTTGGAATTATAAATTTGATTGAGGTTTTTTTTTTGTGTCAAACCGGAGAGGACTGTTACTTCGTGGGAAATTCAACACAATTATGATACAATTTGTGAGCCACGGTCCACGTGGAATAGTCAATTAATTGGATTGTGCCTTATCAGCCAAATTCCGTCCTAGTTATCCGTATCCCAGAACTGCATCTAAAAATAATTTTATAATCTCATTTCCAGCTCGCATAACAAATTTCACTAAAATCGGTTGAGGAATAGCCAAGTTCCATCATACTTGGCCATATTCCAGAACTCAAAACCCAATTTCGCCAAAAATGAATATCGGATATTCGCTTAACTTAACTTTAAAGCTTAGTGTAAATTAATTGCATCAATGTCTTACCAAAAAGTTTTAACATATTTTCGATGAACACTGAATCTGGTGGCTGGTTGATCCGCATACGATAAAGAGTGATGTTGTATATTTGTCTCAAAAGTAAACTAATTAAAAGTTAAAGCGTTTTATATTTTTTATAAATGTGTAGGTTTCGTTTTTATTATAAAATCAAATAATATCAGATAAATGCATTTCTAATTTTAATAATTCTTTTGTACAATTAATGTTTATTGGAATAAAGCTTTTCAAGTTCGGATTGTTCTTCACTCGTTTTCAGTTTACATTTTGTTGTAACCTGTTTTCGTTTGGTTCCACACATTAGCTGCCACGTTGTCTTCCGATATTTATCGGATAGCACACAATATAGGATGAAATTGCATGCTGCATTGATGGTGATCAAAAAGTTGAACACATTGCCGAGCGCTTTATGAATAGTAAAATAAAAGAACTCATTTTTAGTATAATATATGAAAAACCCGGCCGACTAAATACTTACCCAACATTTCAGTACTTTGTTCGTTCGGTTTCGCAATAATCGTATACAATAGTAAAATGGCTGATGGACTCTGACATATGAAAAATAGGCTGCATACCGCAATCAAAATTATTGTAATTTTATTCTCCTGCTGGAACGACGAATTACTACCTGGCCCACCGAAATTATTTGTCATCGTTCTGCGCAACCTTCGTGAACGATGTACGGCCGCAATTAAATAACAATTGAATGTGACCAACAAAATGAGCGGCCCAAAAACAAATAGTACTGTTGTCAAGATATAGAATATGGTTTTGTATGTATGATTCTGGCCAAATTCGGAAAGCGTTATCATTAGGTAAGGTCGCATCTCACACCAAATGCCATCGGCAAAGATTCGATTTGGTGCCGCCTGATTAGATAAATGTATCAATGGTTCTGTTATGTTTTTGCTTTCTACCGGGGATGCTAGAGTTGAGTTTGGTATTGGACAAACTACATTCGATGATGTGAAATATCGTGTTTCTTCTTCGACTTGATACTCGAATACAGTCGACAAGGTTAACAAGAAGCATACCACAAAACATACTGTGTACATATAATAGTTAAGCTCGTTTACCTTGTATACAAAAAAAAAGAACGTTTACATACCTGCGATGACTATTCTGGCTCTAGACTCCGTACACAATACCTTCCCTCGTATTGGATGACAAACAGCTATGTAACGTTCTACTGTAAAACATACGGTTAACCATATTGAAGTGTATGCGGCTGCATCACATATCCAAAGTGACGGGCCAAACATTTTCCAATATATGATGTAATGCGACTGATGCAGCGCATCATGATGTTTCAGCGAGATTAGCAGCATAAAAACAAGGAATATTATGTCAACTATCGCCAAAGCGGTTAAATATATGTTGGTCGTACATCTCATGGTACGCCTATAATTACAGAAAAATAAAATCATTGAGTTCATTTTGGGTATTGTAAAATATAGATACAAACTCATATTAGCAACAGACCTGAATCTTTTTTTTATAAATTCGGAAAATATTTTTACAGCAAAACCAAAAAACAACTACAAGTGGCTTGTTTATATCTATAATACTGGCAAGACAAATATCCGTAAACAAAAGTAAACCCCAACTAAATCTCGAGTTGAACCTCAAATTAACTTTCAACTGAACTCGACCCCAAACTCAGCGATCATGAACATGTTCTGAAAAACTGCACGCAAATATCAAACTTAAAACTCAACTCAACTTCCAAATTAATCCGTAACTGAACTTCTCACTCATTCTTAACCTAACTTTTATCCATCTGGCATTTACTTCTCATTCAGTCTTGGAACTACAATTCGCATGTAAGCGTGAGTCAATAAATTCCGAAGTTCTCTAATCGATAAAAAAAATTCGAAATGTTCTGTCCATGGTGCCTTTGTTTTGTCGTCTAAGTATTGCAATATGTTGCCTATATAGTTAGATGTATAGCAATGGAAATGCAGTGTGAAGTTTATACCGCATAACAAAATATACACTGTGTCATAGAGGTATGCAAATTTTTAATTAATATATGAATATATCGATATGAAAGCTCTTAAATGTCGATTCAAAACGTAAAAAATTATTTTGAAAAAATGTGAGTGAAATTTACTATTAAATAGCATTCGACCAAAGAAGCATTTGACCAAAAAATGTTCAAAATCGTACGCCAGGAAACATGCTGATTTTAAGTCGGGAATAAACCGAGCAACGTCACCGCTGGCTTAATCTAAAAAAACAGCGAAAGAATAAGCTAAAAGGGGAGATGCGACAACAGAACTTTTGGTCATTAGCCCAAAATCGATGTAACGTAGAAAATGCAAATCTGCAAACGAGGTAACAGTTACCAAAATTAGCAGAAGCCAGTTTTTTTATAGCATTTGGTTGTATCGAAACACTTTTCGTATTGCCCAACTCTAACACATTTTATCAGTGACTTTAAAGAATAATGTTATTACTCAACGAAACCGCTGGTTGCATATCAGAATGTGCCAGGCTGCGAATGTTGGCAAAAAGATTTAGGTCAAACGGTTTTTATGAATTTTTCAAAATTGCTCTACTAAAAAAAAGGTGAATGTGTGCGTTTGGCGGTCATTGACACGCAATCGTAGAGATGGCCACGCGTATCTGTGACGGCCATCGTATTGTATGTACCTTTAGGCAAGTATTGGTTCATAGGAAATATTTGCGCCACCCGTCAAACGGTTTTTATGAAGTTATCTAAATTGCTCTACTAAACAAAAACGTTATTGTGTGCGTTTGGCGGTCATTGACACGCAATCGTAGAGATTGCCACGCGTATCTGAGTAGGCCGCCGTATTGTATGTACCATCAGGGATGTTTTGGGTCATACGAGATATTTGCGAGACTCGTCGAACGGTTTTTATGATTTTTTCAAAATTGCTCTACTAAAAAAAAGTTGAATGTGTGCGTTTGGCAGCCATTGACGCGCAATCGTAGAGATTGGCTACGCGTATCTGTGATGGTCATCGTATTGTATGTACCTCAAGGTATGTTTTGGTTCATACGAAATGTTGGCGCGACCCGTCGAACGCAATTTATGATTTTTTCAAAATGGCTCTACTAAAAAAAAGTTGAATTTGTGCGTTTGGCAGCCATTGACACGCAATCGTAGAGATTGGCTACGCGTATCTGTGACGGCCATCGTATTGTATGTACCTTAAGGTATGTTTTGGTTCATACGAAATGTTGGCGCGACCCGTCGAACGGTTTTTATGATTTTTTCAAAATTGCTCTACTAAAAAAAGGTGAATGTGTGCGTTTGGCGATCATTGACACGCAATCGTAGAGATGGCCACGCGTGTCTGAGTAGGCCGTTGTATTGTATGTACCATCAGGGATGTTTTGGTTCATACGAGATATTTGCGAGACCCGTCAAACGGTTTTTATGAAGTTATCTAAATTCCTCTACTAAACAAAAGTGAATGTGTGCGTTTGGCGGTCATTGACACGCAATCGTAGAGATTGGCTACGCGTATCTGTGACGGCCATCGTATTGTATGTACCTTTAGGGATGTTTTGGGTCATACGAAAAATTTGCGAGACTCGTCGAACGGTTTTTATGATTTTTTCAAAATTGCTCTACTAAAAAAAGTTGAATGTGTGCGTTTGGCAGCCATTGACACGCAATCGTAGAGATTGGCTACGCGTATCTGTGACGGCCATCGTATTGTATGTACTTTTAGGGATGTTTTGGGTCATACGAAATATTTGCGCGACCCGTCGAACGGTTTTTATGATTTTTTCAAAATTGCTCTACTAAAAAAAAGTGAATGTGTGCGTTTGGCGGTCATTGACACGCAATCGTAGAGATTGGCTACGCATATCTGTGACTGCCATCGTATTGTATGTACCTTTAGGGATGTTTTGGGTCATACGAAATATTTGCGCGACCCGTCGAACGGTTTTTATGATTTTTCAAAATTGCTCTACTAAAAAAAAGTGAATGTGTGCGTTTGGCGGTCATTGACACGCAATCGTAGAGATTGGCTACGCGTATCTGTGACGGCCATCGTATTGTATGTACCTTAAGGTATGTTTTGGTTCATACGAAATGTTGGCGCGACCCGTCGAACGGTTTTTATGATTTTTTCAAAATTGCTCTACTAAAAAAAAGTGAATGTGTGCGTTTGGCGGTCATTGACACGCAATCGTAGAGATTGGCTACGCGTATCTGTGACGGCCATCGTATTGTATGTACCTTAAGGTATGTTTTGGTTCATACGAAATGTTGGCGCGACCCGTCGAACGTAATTTATGATTTTTTCAAAATTGCTCTACTTAAAAAAAGTTGAATTTGTGCGTTTGGCAGCCATTGACACGCAATCGTAGAGATTGGCTACGCGTATCTGTGACGGCCATCGTATTGTATGTACCTTAAGGTATGTTTTGGTTCATATGAAATGTTGGCGCGACCCGTCGAACGCAATTTATGATTTTTTCAAAATTGCTCTACTAAAAAAAAGTTGAATTTGTGCGTTTGGCAGCCATTGACACGCAATCGTAGAGATTGGCTACGCGTATCTGTGACTACCATCGTATTGTATGTACCTTAAGGTATGTTTTGGTTCATACGAAATGTTGGCGCGACCCGTCGAACGGTTTTTATGATTTTTTCAAAATTGCTCTACTAAAAAAAAGTGAATGTGTGCGTTTGGCGGTCATTGACACGCAATCGTAGAGATTGGCTACGCATATCTGTGACTGCCATCGTATTGTATGTACCTTTAGGGATGTTTTGGGTCATACGAAATATGTGCGCGACCCGTCGAACGGTTTTTATGATTTTTCAAAATTGCTCTACTAAAAAAAAGTGGATGTGTGCGTTTGGCGGTCATTGACACGCAATCGTAGAGATTGGCTACGCGTATCTGTGACGGCCATCGTATTGTATGTACCTTAAGGTATGTTTTGGTTCATACGAAATGTTGGCGCGACCCGTCGAACGGTTTTTATGATTTTTCAAAATTGCTCTACTAAAAAAAAGTGAATGTGTGCGTTTGGCGGTCATTGACACGCAATCGTAGAGATTGGCTACGCGTATCTGTGACGGCCATCGTATTGTATGTACCTTAAGGTATGTTTTGGTTCATACGAAATGTTGGCGCGACCCGTCGAACGGTTTTTATGATTTTTTCAAAATTGCTCTACTAAAAAAAAGTGGATGTGTGCGTTTGGCGGTCATTGACACGCAATCGTAGAGATTGGCTACGCATATCTGTGACTGCCATCGTATTGTATGTACCTTTAGGGATGTTTTGGGTCATACGAAATATTTGCGCGACCCGTCAAACGGTTTTTATGATTTTTTCAAAATTGCTCTACTAAAAAAAAGTGAATGTGTGCGTTTGGCGGTCATTGACACGCAATCGTAGAGATTGGCTACGCGTATCTGTGACGGCCATCGTATTGTATGTACCTTAAGGTATGTTTTGGTTCATACGAAATGTTGGCGCGACCCGTCGAACGCAATTTATGATTTTTTCAAAATTGCTCTACTAAAAAAAAGTTGAATTTGTGCGTTTGGCAGCCATTGACACGCAATCGTAGAGATTGGCTACGCGTATCTGTGACTACCATCGTATTGTATGTACCTTAAGGTATGTTTTGGTTCATACGAAATGTTGGCGCGACCCGTCGAACGGTTTTTATGATTTTTTCAAAATTGCTCTACTAAAAAAAAGGTGAATGTGTGCGTTTGGCGGTCATTGACACGCAATCGTAGAGATTGGTTACGCATATCTGTGACGGCCATCGTATTGTATGTACCTTTAGGGATGTTTTGGGTCAATCGAAATATTTGCGCGACCAGTCGAACGTAATTTATGATTTTTTCAAAATTGCTCTACTAAAAAAAAGTTGAATTTGTGCGTTTGGCAGCCATTGACACGCAATCGTAGAGATTGGCTACGCGTATCTGTGACTACCATCGTATTGTATGTACCTTAAGGTATGTTTTGGTTCATACGAAATGTTGGCGCGACCCGTCGAACGGTTTTTATGATTTTTTCAAAATTGCTCTACTAAAAAAAAGTGAATGTGTGCGTTTGGCAGCCATTGACACGCAATCGTAGAGATTGGCTACGCATATCTGTGACTGCCATCGTATTGTATGTACCTTTAGGGATGTTTTGGGTCATACGAAATATTTGCGCGACCCGTCGAACGGTTTTTATGATTTTTCAAAATTGCTCTACTAAAAAAAAGTGGATGTGTGCGTTTGGCGGTCATTGACACGCAATCGTAGAGATTGGCTACGCGTATCTGTGACGGCCATCGTATTGTATGTACCTTAAGGTATGTTTTGGTTCATACGAAATGTTGGCGCGACCCGTCGAACGGTTTTTATGATTTTTTCAAAATTGCTCTACTAAAAAAAAGTGAATGTGTGCGTTTGGCGGTCATTGACACGCAATCGTAGAGATTGGCTACGCATATCTGTGACTGCCATCGTATTGTATGTACCTTTAGGGATGTTTTGGGTCATACGAAATATTTGCGCGACCCGTCAAACGGTTTTTATGATTTTTTCAAAATTGCTCTACTAAAAAAAAGTGAATGTGTGCGTTTGGCAGTCATTGACACGCAATCGTAGAGATTGGCTACGCGTATCTGTGACGGCCATCGTATTGTATGTACCTTTAGGGATGTTTTGGGTCAATCGAAATATTTGCGCGACCCGTCGAACGGTTTTTATGATTTTTTCAAAATTGCTGTACTAAAAAAAGTGAATGTGTGCGTTTGGCGGTCATTGACACGCAATCGTAGAGATTGGCTACGCGTATCTGTGACGGCCATCGTATTGTATGTACCTTAAGGTATGTTTTGGTTCATACGAAATGTTGGCGCGACCCGTCGAACGCAATTTATGATTTTTTCAAAATTGCTCTACTAAAAAAAAGTGAATGTGTGCGTTTGGCGGTCATTGACACGCAATCGTAGAGATTGGCTACGCGTATCTGTGACGGCCATCGTATTGTATGTACCTTAAGGTATGTTTTGGTTCATACGAAATGTTGGCGCGACCCGTCGAACGGTTTTTATGATTTTTTCAAAATTGCTCTACTAAAAAAAAGTGAATGTGTGCGTTTGGCGGTCATTGACACGCAATCGTAGAGATTGGCTACGCGTATCTGTGACGGCCATCGTATTGTATGTACCTTAAGGTATGTTTTGGTTCATACGAAATGTTGGCGCGACCCGTCGAACGCAATTTATGATTTTTTCAAAATTGCTCTACTAAAAAAAGGTGAATGTGAGCGTTTGGCGGTCATTGACACGCAATCGTAGAGATTGGCTACGCGTATCTGTGACGGCCATCGTATTGTATGTACCTTTAGGGATGTTTTGGGTCAATCGAAATATTTGCGCGACCCGTCGAACGGTTTTTATGATTTTTTCAAAATTGCTCTACTAAAAAAAGTGAATGTGTGCGTTTGGCGGTCATTGACACGCAATCGTAGAGATTGGCTACGCGTATCTGTGACGGCCATCGTATTGTATGTACCTTAAGGTATGTTTTGGTTCATACGAAATGTTGGCGCGACCCGTCGAACGCAATTTATGATTTTTTCAAAATTGCTCTACTAAAAAAAGGTGAATGTGAGCGTTTGGCGGTCATTGACACGCAATCGTAGAGATTGGCTACGCGTATCTGTGACGGCCATCGTATTGTATGTACCTTTAGGGATGTTTTGGGTCATACGAAAAATTTGCGCGACCCGACGAACGGTTTTTATGATTTTTTCAAAATTGCTCTACTAAAAAAAAGTTGAATTTGTGCGTTTGGCAGCCATTGACACGCAATCGTAGAGATTGGCTACGCGTATCTGTGACGGCCATCGTATTGTATGTACCTTTAGGGATGTTTTGGGTCATACGAAAAATTTGCGCGACCCGACGAACGGTTTTTATGATTTTTTCAAAATTGCTCTACTAAAAAAAAGTTGAATTTGTGCGTTTGGCAGCCATTGACACGCAATCGTAGAGATTGGCTACGCGTATCTGTGACGGCCATCGTATTGTATGTACCTTAAGGTATGTTTTGGTTCATACGAAATGTTGGCGCGACCCGTCGAACGGTTTTTATGATTTTTTCAAAATTGCTCTACTAAAAAAAAGTTGAATTTGTGCGTTTGGCAGCCATTGACACGCAATCGTAGAGATTGGCTACGCGTATCTGTGACGGCCATCGTATTGTATGTACCTTAAGGTATGTTTTGGTTCATACGAAATGTTGGCGCGACCCGTCGAACGTAATTTATGATTTTTTCAAAATTGCTCTACTAAAAAAAAGTTGAATTTGTGCGTTTGGCAGCCATTGACACGCAATCGTAGAGATTGGCTACGCGTATCTGTGACGGCCATCGTATTGTATGTACCTTAAGGGATGTTTTGGGTCATACGAAAAATTTGCGCGACCCGACGAACGGTTTTTATGATTTTTTCAAAATTGCTCTACTAAAAAAAAGTTGAATTTGTGCGTTTGGCGGTCATTGACACGCAATCGTAGAGATTGGCTACGCGTATCTGTGACGGCCATCGTATTGTATGTACCTTAAGGTATGTTTTGGTTCATACGAAATGTTGGCGCGACCCGTCGAACGTAATTTATGATTTTTTCAAAATTGCTCTACTAAAAAAAAGTTGAATTTGTGCGTTTGGCAGCCATTGACACGCAATCGTAGAGATTGGCTACGCGTATCTGTGACGGCCATCGTATTGTATGTACCTTAAGGGATGTTTTGGGTCATACGAAAAATTTGCGCGACCCGACGAACGGTTTTTATGATTTTTTCAAAATTGCTCTACTAAAAAAAAGTTGAATTTGTGCGTTTGGCGGTCATTGACACGCAATCGTAGAGATTGGCTACGCGTATCTGTGACGGCCATCGTATTGTATGTACCTTAAGGTATGTTTTGGTTCATACGAAATGTTGGCGCGACCCGTCGAACGTAATTTATGATTTTTTCAAAATTGCTCTACTAAAAAAAAGTTGAATTTGTGCGTTTGGCAGCCATTGACACGCAATCGTAGAGATTGGCTACGCGTATCTGTGACGGCCATCGTATTGTATGTACCTTAAGGGATGTTTTGGGTCATACGAAAAATTTGCGCGACCCGACGAACGGTTTTTATGATTTTTTCAAAATTGCTCTACTAAAAAAAAGTTGAATTTGTGCGTTTGGCGGTCATTGACACGCAATCGTAGAGATTGGCTACGCGTATCTGTGACGGCCATCGTATTGTATGTACCTTTAGGGATGTTTTGGGTCATACGAAAAATTTGCGCGACCCGACGAACGGTTTTTATGATTTTTTCAAAATTGCTCTACTAAAAAAAAGTTGAATTTGTGCGTTTGGCGGTCATTGACACGCAATCGTAGAGATTGGCTACGCGTATCTGTGACGGCCATCGTATTGTATGTACCTTAAGGTATGTTTTGGTTCATACGAAATGTTGGCGCGACCCGTCGAACGTAATTTATGATTTTTTCAAAATTGCTCTACTAAAAAAAAGTTGAATTTGTGCGTTTGGCAGCCATTGACACGCAATCGTAGAGATTGGCTACGCGTATCTGTGACGGCCATCGTATTGTATGTACCTTAAGGGATGTTTTGGGTCATACGAAAAATTTGCGCGACCCGACGAACGGTTTTTATGATTTTTTCAAAATTGCTCTACTAAAAAAAAGTTGAATGTGTGCGTTTGGCGGTCATTGACACGCAATCGTAGAGATTGGCTACGCGTATCTGTGACGGCCATCGTATTGTATGTACCTTAAGGTATGTTTTGGTTCATACGAAATGTTGGCGCGACCCGTCGAACGCAATTTATGATTTTTTCAAAATTGCTCTACTAAAAAAAAGTTGAATGTGTGCGTTTGGCGGTCATTGACACGCAATCGTAGAGATTGGCTACGCGTATCTGTGACGGCCATCGTATTGTATGTACTGTTTTGGTTCATACGAAATGTTGGCGCGACCCGTCGAACGGTTTTTATGATTTTTTCAAAATTGCTCTACTAAAAAAAAGTGAATGTGTGCGTTTGGCGATCATTGACACGCAATCGTAAAGATTGGCTACGCGTATCTGTGACGGCCATCGTATTGTATGTACCTTAAGGGATGTTTTGGTTCATACGAAATGTTGGCGCGACCCGTCGAACGCAATTTATGATTTTTTCAAAATTGCTCTACTAAAAAAAAGTTGAATTTGTGCGTTTGGCAGCCATTGACACGCAATCGTAGAGATTGGCTACGCGTATCTGTGACTACCATCGTATTGTATGTACCTTAAGGTATGTTTTGGTTCATACGAAATGTTGGCGCGACCCGTCGAACGTAATTTATGATTTTTTCAAAATTGCTCTACTAAAAAAAAGTTGAATTTGTGCGTTTGGCAGCCATTGACACGCAATCGTAGAGATTGGCTACGCGTATCTGTGACTACCATCGTATTGTATGTACCTTAAGGTATGTTTTGGTTCATACGAAATGTTGGCGCGACCCGTCGAACGCAATTTATGATTTTTTCAAAATTGCTCTACTAAAAAAAAGTTGAATTTGTGCGTTTGGCAGCCATTGACACGTAATCGTAGAGATTGGCTAGGCGTATCTGTGACTACCATCGTATTGTATGTACCTTAAGGTATGTTTTGGTTCATACGAAATGTTGGCGCGACCCGTCGAACGTAATTTATGATTTTTTCAAAATTGCTCTACTAAAAAAAAGTTGAATTTGTGCGTTTGGCAGCCATTGACACGCAATCGTAGAGATTGGCTACGCGTATCTGTGACGGCCATCGTATTGTATGTACCTTAAGGTATGTTTTGGTTCATACGAAATGTTGGCGCGACCCGTCGAACGCAATTTATGATTTTTTCAAAATTGCTCTACTAAAAAAAAGTTGAATTTGTGCGTTTGGCAGCCATTGACACGCAATCGTAGAGATTGGCTACGCGTATCTGTGACTACCATCGTATTGTATGTACCTTAAGGTATGTTTTGGTTCATACGAAATGTTGGCGCGACCCGTCGAACGTAATTTATGATTTTTTCAAAATTGCTCTACTAAAAAAAAGTTGAATTTGTGCGTTTGGCAGCCATTGACACGCAATCGTAGAGATTGGCTACGCGTATCTGTGACTACCATCGTATTGTATGTACCTTAAGGTATGTTTTGGTTCATACGAAATGTTGGCGCGACCCGTCGAACGTAATTTATGATTTTTTCAAAATTGCTCTACTAAAAAAAAGTTGAATTTGTGCGTTTGGCAGCCATTGACACGCAATCGTAGAGATTGGCTACGCGTATCTGTGACTACCATCGTATTGTATGTACCTTAAGGTATGTTTTGGTTCATACGAAATGTTGGCGCGACCCGTCGAACGTAATTTATGATTTTTTCAAAATTGCTCTACTAAAAAAAAGTTGAATTTGTGCGTTTGGCAGCCATTGACACGCAATCGTAGAGATTGGCTACGCGTATCTGTGACTACCATCGTATTGTATGTACCTTAAGGTATGTTTTGGTTCATACGAAATGTTGGCGCGACCCGTCGAACGGTTTTTATGATTTTTTCAAAATTGCTCTACTAAAAAAAAGTAAATGTGTGCGTTTGGCAGCCATTGACACGCAATCGTAGAGATTGGCTACGCGTATCTGTGACTGCCATCGTATTGTATGTACCTTAAGGTATGTTTTGGTTCATACGAAATGTTGGCGCGACCCGTCGAACGCAATTTATGATTTTTTCAAAATTGCTCTACTAAAAAAAAGTTGAATTTGTGCGTTTGGCAGCCATTGACACGCAATCGTAGAGATTGGCTACGCGTATCTGTGACTACCATCGTATTGTATGTACCTTAAGGTATGTTTTGGTTCATACGAAATGTTGGCGCGACCCGTCGAACGTAATTTATGATTTTTTCAAAATTGCTCTACTAAAAAAAAGTTGAATTTGTGCGTTTGGCAGCCATTGACACGCAATCGTAGAGATTGGCTACGCGTATCTGTGACGGCCATCGTATTGTATGTACCTTAAGGTATGTTTTGGTTCATATGAAATGTTGGCGCGACCCGTCGAACGCAATTTATGATTTTTTCAAAATTGCTCTACTAAAAAAAAGTTGAATTTGTGCGTTTGGCAGCCATTGACACGCAATCGTAGAGATTGGCTACGCGTATCTGTGACTACCATCGTATTGTATGTACCTTAAGGTATGTTTTGGTTCATACGAAATGTTGGCGCGACCCGTCGAACGGTTTTTATGATTTTTTCAAAATTGCTCTACTAAAAAAAAGTTGAATGTGTGCGTTTGGCGGTCATTGACACGCAATCGTAGAGATTGGCTACGCGTATCTGTGACGGCCATCGTATTGTATGTACCTTAAGGTATGTTTTGGTTCATACGAAATGTTGGCGCGACCCGTCGAACGTAATTTATGATTTTTTCAAAATTGCTCTACTAAAAAAAAGTTGAATTTGTGCGTTTGGCAGCCATTGACACGCAATCGTAGAGATTGGCTACGCGTATCTGTGACTACCATCGTATTGTATGTACCTTAAGGTATGTTTTGGTTCATACGAAATGTTGGCGCGACCCGTCGAACGTAATTTATGATTTTTTCAAAATTGCTCTACTAAAAAAAAGTTGAATTTGTGCGTTTGGCGGTCATTGACACGCAATCGTAGAGATTGGCTACGCGTATCTGTGACGGCCATCGTATTGTATGTACCTTAAGGTATGTTTTGGTTCATACGAAATGTTGGCGCGACCCGTCGAACGCAATTTATGATTTTTTCAAAATTGCTCTACTAAAAAAAAGTTGAATTTGTGCGTTTGGCAGCCATTGACACGCAATCGTAGAGATTGGCTACGCGTATCTGTGACTACCATCGTATTGTATGTACCTTAAGGTATGTTTTGGTTCATACGAAATGTTGGCGCGACCCGTCGAACGCAATTTATGATTTTTTCAAAATTGCTCTACTAAAAAAAAGTTGAATTTGTGCGTTTGGCAGCCATTGACACGCAATCGTAGAGATTGGCTACGCGTATCTGTGACTACCATCGTATTGTATGTACCTTAAGGTATGTTTTGGTTCATACGAAATGTTGGCGCGACCCGTCGAACGTAATTTATGATTTTTTCAAAATTGCTCTACTAAAAAAAAGTTGAATTTGTGCGTTTGGCAGCCATTGACACGCAATCGTAGAGATTGGCTACGCGTATCTGTGACGGCCATCGTATTGTATGTACTTTAAGGTATGTTTTGGTTCATATGAAATGTTGGCGCGACCCGTCGAACGCAATTTATGATTTTTTCAAAATTGCTCTACTAAAAAAAAGTTGAATGTGTGCGTTTGGCAGCCATTGACACGCAATCGTAGAGATTGGCTACGCGTATCTGTGACGGCCATCGTATTGTATGTACCTTAAGGTATGTTTTGGTTCATACGAAATGTTGGCGCGACCCGTCGAACGCAATTTATGATTTTTTCAAAATTGCTCTACTAAAAAAAAGTTGAATTTGTGCGTTTGGCAGCCATTGACACGCAATCGTAGAGATTGGCTACGCGTATCTGTGACTACCATCGTATTGTATGTACCTTAAGGTATGTTTTGGTTCATACGAAATGTTGGCGCGACCCGTCGAACGTAATTTATGATTTTTTCAAAATTGCTCTACTAAAAAAAAGTTGAATTTGTGCGTTTGGCAGCCATTGACACGCAATCGTAGAGATTGGCTACGCGTATCTGTGACGGCCATCGTATTGTATGTACTTTAAGGTATGTTTTGGTTCATATGAAATGTTGGCGCGACCCGTCGAACGCAATTTATGATTTTTTCAAAATTGCTCTACTAAAAAAAAATTGAATTTGTGCGTTTGGCAGCCATTGACACGCAATCGTAGAGATTGGCTACGCGTATCTGTGACTACCATCGTATTGTATGTACCTTAAGGTATGTTTTGGTTCATACGAAATGTTGGCGCGACCCGTCGAACGGTTTTTATGATTTTTTCAAAATTGCTCTACTAAAAAAAAGTTGAATGTGTGCGTTTGGCGGTCATTGACACGCAATCGTAGAGATTGGCTACGCGTATCTGTGACGGCCATCGTATTGTATGTACCTTAAGGTATGTTTTGGTTCATACGAAATATTTGCGCGACCCGTCGAACGGTTTTTATGATTTTTTCAAAATTGCTCTACTAAAAAAAAGTGAATGTGTGCGTTTGGCGATCATTGACACGCAATCGTAAAGATTGGCTACGCGTATCTGTGACGGCCATCGTATTGTATGTACCTTAAGGGATGTTTTGGTTCATACGAAATGTTGGCGCGACCCGTCGAACGCAATTTATGATTTTTTCAAAATTGCTCTACTAAAAAAAAGTTGAATTTGTGCGTTTGGCAGCCATTGACACGCAATCGTAGAGATTGGCTACGCGTATCTGTGACTACCATCGTATTGTATGTACCTTAAGGTATGTTTTGGTTCATACGAAATGTTGGCGCGACCCGTCGAACGTAATTTATGATTTTTTCAAAATTGCTCTACTAAAACAAAGTTGAATTTGTGCGTTTGGCAGCCATTGACACGCAATCGTAGAGATTGGCTACGCGTATCTGTGACTACCATCGTATTGTATGTACCTTAAGGTATGTTTTGGTTCATACGAAATGTTGGCGCGACCCGTCGAACGGTTTTTATGATTTTTTCAAAATTGCTCTACTAAAAAAAAGTTGAATTTGTGCGTTTGGCAGCCATTGACACGCAATCGTAGAGATTGGCTACGCGTATCTGTGACTACCATCGTATTGTATGTACCTTAAGGTATGTTTTGGTTCATACGAAATGTTGGCGCGACCCGTCGAACGTAATTTATGATTTTTTCAAAATTGCTCTACTAAAAAAAAGTTGAATTTGTGCGTTTGGCAGCCATTGACACGCAATCGTAGAGATTGGCTACGCGTATCTGTGACTACCATCGTATTGTATGTACCTTAAGGTATGTTTTGGTTCATACGAAATGTTGGCGCGACCCGTCGAACGTAATTTATGATTTTTTCAAAATTGCTCTACTAAAAAAAAGTTGAATTTGTGCGTTTGGCAGCCATTGACACGCAATCGTAGAGATTGGCTACGCGTATCTGTGACTACCATCGTATTGTATGTACCTTAAGGTATGTTTTGGTTCATACGAAATGTTGGCGCGACCCGTCGAACGTAATTTATGATTTTTTCAAAATTGCTCTACTAAAAAAAAGTTGAATTTGTGCGTTTGGCAGCCATTGACACGCAATCGTAGAGATTGGCTACGCGTATCTGTGACTACCATCGTATTGTATGTACCTTAAGGTATGTTTTGGTTCATACGAAATGTTGGCGCGACCCGTCGAACGTAATTTATGATTTTTTCAAAATTGCTCTACTAAAAAAAAGTTGAATTTGTGCGTTTGGCAGCCATTGACACGCAATCGTAGAGATTGGCTACGCGTATCTGTGACTACCATCGTATTGTATGTACCTTAATGTATGTTTTGGTTCATACGAAATGTTGGCGCGACCCGTCGAACGTAATTTATGATTTTTTCAAAATTGCTCTACTAAAAAAAAGTTGAATTTGTGCGTTTGGCAGCCATTGACACGCAATCGTAGAGATTGGCTACGCGTATCTGTGACTACCATCGTATTGTATGTACCTTAAGGTATGTTTTGGTTCATACGAAATGTTGGCGCGACCCGTCGAACGTAATTTATGATTTTTTCAAAATTGCTCTACTAAAAAAAAGTTGAATTTGTGCGTTTGGCAGCCATTGACACGCAATCGTAGAGATTGGCTACGCGTATCTGTGACTACCATCGTATTGTATGTACCTTAAGGTATGTTTTGGTTCATACGAAATGTTGGCGCGACCCGTCGAACGTAATTTATGATTTTTTCAAAATTGCTCTACTAAAAAAAAGTTGAATTTGTGCGTTTGGCAGCCATTGACACGCAATCGTAGAGATTGGCTACGCGTATCTGTGACTACCATCGTATTGTATGTACCTTAAGGTATGTTTTGGTTCATACGAAATGTTGGCGCGACCCGTCGAACGGTTTTTATGATTTTTTCAAAATTGCTCTACTAAAAAAAAGTAAATGTGTGCGTTTGGCAGCCATTGACACGCAATCGTAGAGATTGGCTACGCGTATCTGTGACGGCCATCGTATTGTATGTACCTTAAGGTATGTTTTGGTTCATACGAAATGTTGGCGCGACCCGTCGAACGCAATTTATGATTTTTTCAAATTTGCTCTACTAAAAAAAAGTTGAATTTGTGCGTTTGGCAGCCATTGACACGCAATCGTAGAGATTGGCTACGCGTATCTGTGACTACCATCGTATTGTATGTACCTTAAGGTATGTTTTGGTTCATACGAAATGTTGGCGCGACCCGTCGAACGTAATTTATGATTTTTTCAAAATTGCTCTACTAAAAAAAAGTTGAATTTGTGCGTTTGGCAGCCATTGACACGCAATCGTAGAGATTGGCTACGCGTATCTGTGACTACCATCGTATTGTATGTACCTTAAGGTATGTTTTGGTTCATACGAAATGTTGGCGCGACCCGTCGAACGTAATTTATGATTTTTTCAAAATTGCTCTACTAAAAAAAAGTTGAATTTGTGCGTTTGGCAGCCATTGACACGCAATCGTAGAGATTGGCTACGCGTATCTGTGACTACCATCGTATTGTATGTACCTTAATGTATGTTTTGGTTCATACGAAATGTTGGCGCGACCCGTCGAACGTAATTTATGATTTTTTCAAAATTGCTCTACTAAAAAAAAGTAAATGTGTGCGTTTGGCAGCCATTGACACGCAATCGTAGAGATTGGCTACGCGTATCTGTGACTACCATCGTATTGTATGTACCTTAAGGTATGTTTTGGTTCATACGAAATGTTGGCGCGACCCGTCGAACGCAATTTATGATTTTTTCAAAATTGCTCTACTAAAAAAAAGTTGAATTTGTGCGTTTGGCAGCCATTGACACGCAATCGTAGAGATTGGCTACGCGTATCTGTGACTACCATCGTATTGTATGTACCTTAAGGTATGTTTTGGTTCATACGAAATGTTGGCGCGACCCGTCGAACGTAATTTATGATTTTTTCAAAATTGCTCTACTAAAAAAAAGTTGAATTTGTGCGTTTGGCAGCCATTGACACGCAATCGTAGAGATTGGCTACGCGTATCTGTGACTACCATCGTATTGTATGTACCTTAAGGTATGTTTTGGTTCATACGAAATGTTGGCGCGACCCGTCGAACGGTTTTTATGATTTTTTCAAAATTGCTCTACTAAAAAAAAGTAAATGTGTGCGTTTGGCAGCCATTGACACGCAATCGTAGAGATTGGCTACGCGTATCTGTGACGGCCATCGTATTGTATGTACCTTAAGGTATGTTTTGGTTCATACGAAATGTTGGCGCGACCCGTCGAACGCAATTTATGATTTTTTCAAAATTGCTCTACTAAAAAAAAGTTGAATTTGTGCGTTTGGCAGCCATTGACACGCAATCGTAGAGATTGGCTACGCGTATCTGTGACTACCATCGTATTGTATGTACCTTAAGGTATGTTTTGGTTCATACGAAATGTTGGCGCGACCCGTCGAACGTAATTTATGATTTTTTCAAAATTGCTCTACTAAAAAAAAGTTGAATTTGTGCGTTTGGCAGCCATTGACACGCAATCGTAGAGATTGGCTACGCGTATCTGTGACGGCCATCGTATTGTATGTACCTTAAGGTATGTTTTGGTTCATACGAAATGTTGGCGCGACCCGTCGAACGCAATTTATGATTTTTTCAAAATTGCTCTACTAAAAAAAAGTTGAATTTGTGCGTTTGGCAGCCATTGACACGCAATCGTAGAGATTGGCTACGCGTATCTGTGACTACCATCGTATTGTATGTACCTTAAGGTATGTTTTGGTTCATACGAAATGTTGGCGCGACCCGTCGAACGGTTTTTATGATTTTTTCAAAATTGCTCTACTAAAAAAAAGTAAATGTGTGCGTTTGGCAGCCATTGACACGCAATCGTAGAGATTGGCTACGCGTATCTGTGACGGCCATCGTATTGTATGTACCTTAAGGTATGTTTTGGTTCATACGAAATGTTGGCGCGACCCGTCGAACGCAATTTATGATTTTTTCAAAATTGCTCTACTAAAAAAAAGTTGAATTTGTGCGTTTGGCAGCCATTGACACGCAATCGTAGAGATTGGCTACGCGTATCTGTGACGGCCATCGTATTGTATGTACCTTAAGGTATGTTTTGGTTCATATGAAATGTTGGCGCGACCCGTCGAACGCAATTTATGATTTTTTCAAAATTGCTCTACTAAAAAAAAGTTGAATTTGTGCGTTTGGCAGCCATTGACACGCAATCGTAGAGATTGGCTACGCGTATCTGTGACTACCATCGTATTGTATGTACCTTAAGGTATGTTTTGGTTCATACGAAATGTTGGCGCGACCCGTCGAACGGTTTTTATGATTTTTTCAAAATTGCTCTACTAAAAAAAAGTAAATGTGTGCGTTTGGCAGCCATTGACACGCAATCGTAGAGATTGGCTACGCGTATCTGTGACGGCCATCGTATTGTATGTACCTTAAGGTATGTTTTGGTTCATACGAAATGTTGGCGCGACCCGTCGAACGCAATTTATGTTTTTTTCAAAATTGCTCTACTAAAAAAAAGTTGAATTTGTGCGTTTGGCAGCCATTGACACGCAATCGTAGAGATTGGCTACGCGTATCTGTGACTACCATCGTATTGTATGTACCTTAAGGTATGTTTTGGTTCATACGAAATGTTGGCGCGACCCGTCGAACGTAATTTATGATTTTTTCAAAATTGCTCTACTAAAAAAAAGTTGAATTTGTGCGTTTGGCAGCCATTGACACGCAATCGTAGAGACTGGCTACGCGTATCTGTGACTACCATCGTATTGTATGTACCTTAAGGTATGTTTTGGTTCATACGAAATGTTGGCGCGACCCGTCGAACGTAATTTATGATTTTTTCAAAATTGCTCTACTAAAAAAAAGTTGAATTTGTGCGTTTGGCAGCCATTGACACGCAATCGTAGAGATTGGCTACGCGTATCTGTGACTACCATCGTATTGTATGTACCTTAAGGTATGTTTTGGTTCATACGAAATGTTGGCGCGACCCGTCGAACGTAATTTATGATTTTTTCAAAATTGCTCTACTAAAAAAAAGTTGAATTTGTGCGTTTGGCAGCCATTGACACGCAATCGTAGAGATTGGCTACGCGTATCTGTGACTACCATCGTATTGTATGTACCTTAATGTATGTTTTGGTTCATACGAAATGTTGGCGCGACCCGTCGAACGTAATTTATGATTTTTTCAAAATTGCTCTACTAAAAAAAAGTAAATGTGTGCGTTTGGCAGCCATTGACACGCAATCGTAGAGATTGGCTACGCGTATCTGTGACGGCCATCGTATTGTATGTACCTTAAGGTATGTTTTGGTTCATACGAAATGTTGGCGCGACCCGTCGAACGCAATTTATGATTTTTTCAAAATTGCTCTACTAAAAAAAAGTTGAATTTGTGCGTTTGGCAGCCATTGACACGCAATCGTAGAGATTGGCTACGCGTATCTGTGACTACCATCGTATTGTATGTACCTTAAGGTATGTTTTGGTTCATACGAAATGTTGGCGCGACCCGTCGAACGTAATTTATGATTTTTTCAAAATTGCTCTACTAAAAAAAAGTTGAATTTGTGCGTTTGGCAGCCATTGACACGCAATCGTAGAGATTGGCTACGCGTATCTGTGACTACCATCGTATTGTATGTACCTTAAGGTATGTTTTGGTTCATACGAAATGTTGGCGCGACCCGTCGAACGTAATTTATGATTTTTTCAAAATTGCTCTACTAAAAAAAAGTTGAATTTGTGCGTTTGGCAGCCATTGACACGCAATCGTAGAGATTGGCTACGCGTATCTGTGACTACCATCGTATTGTATGTACCTTAAGGTATGTTTTGGTTCATACGAAATGTTGGCGCGACCCGTCGAACGTAATTTATGATTTTTTCAAAATTGCTCTACTAAAAAAAAGTTGAATTTGTGCGTTTGGCAGCCATTGACACGCAATCGTAGAGATTGGCTACGCGTATCTGTGACTACCATCGTATTGTATGTACCTTAAGGTATGTTTTGGTTCATACGAAATGTTGGCGCGACCCGTCGAACGGTTTTTATGATTTTTTCAAAATTGCTCTACTAAAAAAAAGTAAATGTGTGCGTTTGGCAGCCATTGACACGCAATCGTAGAGATTGGCTACGCGTATCTGTGACGGCCATCGTATTGTATGTACCTTAAGGTATGTTTTGGTTCATACGAAATGTTGGCGCGACCCGTCGAACGCAATTTATGATTTTTTCAAAATTGCTCTACTAAAAAAAAGTTGAATTTGTGCGTTTGGCAGCCATTGACACGCAATCGTAGAGATTGGCTACGCGTATCTGTGACGGCCATCGTATTGTATGTACCTTAAGGCATGTTTTGGTTCATATGAAATGTTGGCGCGACCCGTCGAACGCAATTTATGATTTTTTCAAAATTGCTCTACTAAAAAAAAGTTGAATTTGTGCGTTTGGCAGCCATTGACACGCAATCGTAGAGATTGGCTACGCGTATCTGTGACTACCATCGTATTGTATGTACCTTAAGGTATGTTTTGGTTCATACGAAATGTTGGCGCGACCCGTCGAACGGTTTTTATGATTTTTTCAAAATTGCTCTACTAAAAAAAAGTTGAATTTGTGCGTTTGGCAGCCATTGACACGCAATCGTAGAGATTGGCTACGCGTATCTGTGACTACCATCGTATTGTATGTACCTTAAGGTATGTTTTGGTTCATACGAAATGTTGGCGCGACCCGTCGAACGTAATTTATGATTTTTTCAAAATTGCTCTACTAAAAAAAAGTTGAATTTGTGCGTTTGGCAGCCATTGACACGCAATCGTAGAGATTGGCTACGCGTATCTGTGACTACCATCGTATTGTATGTACCTTAAGGTATGTTTTGGTTCATACGAAATGTTGGCGCGACCCGTCGAACGTAATTTATGATTTTTTCAAAATTGCTCTACTAAAAAAAAGTTGAATTTGTGCGTTTGGCAGCCATTGACACGCAATCGTAGAGATTGGCTACGCGTATCTGTGACTACCATCGTATTGTATGTACCTTAAGGTATGTTTTGGTTCATACGAAATGTTGGCGCGACCCGTCGAACGTAATTTATGATTTTTTCAAAATTGCTCTACTAAAAAAAAGTTGAATTTGTGCGTTTGGCAGCCATTGACACGCAATCGTAGAGATTGGCTACGCGTATCTGTGACTACCATCGTATTGTATGTACCTTAAGGTATGTTTTGGTTCATACGAAATGTTGGCGCGACCCGTCGAACGGTTTTTATGATTTTTTCAAAATTGCTCTACTAAAAAAAAGTAAATGTGTGCGTTTGGCAGCCATTGACACGCAATCGTAGAGATTGGCTACGCGTATCTGTGACGGCCATCGTATTGTATGTACCTTAAGGTATGTTTTGGTTCATACGAAATGTTGGCGCGACCCGTCGAACGCAATTTATGATTTTTTCAAAATTGCTCTACTAAAAAAAAGTTGAATTTGTGCGTTTGGCAGCCATTGACACGCAATCGTAGAGATTGGCTACGCGTATCTGTGACTACCATCGTATTGTATGTACCTTAAGGTATGTTTTGGTTCATACGAAATGTTGGCGCGACCCGTCGAACGGTTTTTATGATTTTTTCAAAATTGCTCTACTAAAAAAAAGTAAATGTGTGCGTTTGGCAGCCATTGACACGCAATCGTAGAGATTGGCTACGCGTATCTGTGACGGCCATCGTATTGTATGTACCTTAAGGTATGTTTTGGTTCATACGAAATGTTGGCGCGACCCGTCGAACGCAATTTATGATTTTTTCAAAATTGCTCTACTAAAAAAAAGTTGAATTTGTGCGTTTGGCAGCCATTGACACGCAATCGTAGAGATTGGCTACGCGTATCTGTGACGGCCATCGTATTGTATGTACCTTAAGGTATGTTTTGGTTCATATGAAATGTTGGCGCGACCCGTCGAACGCAATTTATGATTTTTTCAAAATTGCTCTACTAAAAAAAAGTTGAATTTGTGCGTTTGGCAGCCATTGACACGCAATCGTAGAGATTGGCTACGCGTATCTGTGACTACCATCGTATTGTATGTACCTTAAGGTATGTTTTGGTTCATACGAAATGTTGGCGCGACCCGTCGAACGGTTTTTATGATTTTTTCAAAATTGCTCTACTAAAAAAAAGTAAATGTGTGCGTTTGGCAGCCATTGACACGCAATCGTAGAGATTGGCTACGCGTATCTGTGACTACCATCGTATTGTATGTACCTTAAGGTATGTTTTGGTTCATACGAAATGTTGGCGCGACCCGTCGAACGGTTTTTATGATTTTTTCAAAATTGCTCTACTAAAAAAAAGTTGAATTTGTGCGTTTGGCAGCCATTGACACGCAATCGTAGAGATTGGCTACGCGTATCTGTGACGGCCATCGTATTGTATGTACCTTAAGGTATGTTTTGGTTCATATGAAATGTTGGCGCGACCCGTCGAACGCAATTTATGATTTTTTCAAAATTGCTCTACTAAAAAAAAGTTGAATTTGTGCGTTTGGCAGCCATTGACACGCAATCGTAGAGATTGGCTACGCGTATCTGTGACGGCCATCGTATTGTATGTACCTTAAGGTATGTTTTGGTTCATATGAAATGTTGGCGCGACCCGTCGAACGCAATTTATGATTTTTTCAAAATTGCTCTACTAAAAAAAAGTTGAATTTGTGCGTTTGGCAGCCATTGACACGCAATCGTAGAGATTGGCTACGCGTATCTGTGACTACCATCGTATTGTATGTACCTTAAGGTATGTTTTGGTTCATACGAAATGTTGGCGCGACCCGTCGAACGTAATTTATGATTTTTTCAAAATTGCTCTACTAAAAAAAAGTTGAATTTGTGCGTTTGGCAGCCATTGACACGCAATCGTAGAGATTGGCTACGCGTATCTGTGACTACCATCGTATTGTATGTACCTTAAGGTATGTTTTGGTTCATACGAAATGTTGGCGCGACCCGTCGAACGGTTTTTATGATTTTTTCAAAATTGCTCTACTAAAAAAAAGTAAATGTGTGCGTTTGGCAGCCATTGACACGCAATCGTAGAGATTGGCTACGCGTATCTGTGACGGCCATCGTATTGTATGTACCTTAAGGTATGTTTTGGTTCATACGAAATGTTGGCGCGACCCGTCGAACGTAATTTATGATTTTTTCAAAATTGCTCTACTAAAAAAAAGTTGAATTTGTGCGTTTGGCAGCCATTGACACGCAATCGTAGAGATTGGCTACGCGTATCTGTGACTACCATCGTATTGTATGTACCTTAAGGTATGTTTTGGTTCATACGAAATGTTGGCGCGACCCGTCGAACGGTTTTTATGATTTTTTCAAAATTGCTCTACTAAAAAAAAGTAAATGTGTGCGTTTGGCAGCCATTGACACGCAATCGTAGAGATTGGCTACGCGTATCTGTGACGGCCATCGTATTGTATGTACCTTAAGGTATGTTTTGGTTCATACGAAATGTTGGCGCGACCCGTCGAACGCAATTTATGATTTTTTCAAAATTGCTCTACTAAAAAAAAGTTGAATTTGTGCGTTTGGCAGCCATTGACACGCAATCGTAGAGATTGGCTACGCGTATCTGTGACTACCATCGTATTGTATGTACCTTAAGGTATGTTTTGGTTCATACGAAATGTTGGCGCGACCCGTCGAACGGTTTTTATGATTTTTTCAAAATTGCTCTACTAAAAAAAAGTAAATGTGTGCGTTTGGCAGCCATTGACACGCAATCGTAGAGATTGGCTACGCGTATCTGTGACGGCCATCGTATTGTATGTACCTTAAGGTATGTTTTGGTTCATACGAAATGTTGGCGCGACCCGTCGAACGCAATTTATGATTTTTTCAAAATTGCTCTACTAAAAAAAAGTTGAATTTGTGCGTTTGGCAGCCATTGACACGCAATCGTAGAGATTGGCTACGCGTATCTGTGACGGCCATCGTATTGTATGTACCTTAAGGTATGTTTTGGTTCATATGAAATGTTGGCGCGACCCGTCGAACGCAATTTATGATTTTTTCAAAATTGCTCTACTAAAAAAAAGTTGAATTTGTGCGTTTGGCAGCCATTGACACGCAATCGTAGAGATTGGCTACGCGTATCTGTGACTACCATCGTATTGTATGTACCTTAAGGTATGTTTTGGTTCATACGAAATGTTGGCGCGACCCGTCGAACGGTTTTTATGATTTTTTCAAAATTGCTCTACTAAAAAAAAGTAAATGTGTGCGTTTGGCAGCCATTGACACGCAATCGTAGAGATTGGCTACGCGTATCTGTGACAGCCATCGTATTGTATGTACCTTAAGGTATGTTTTGGTTCATACGAAATGTTGGCGCGACCCGTCGAACGCAATTTATGATTTTTTCAAAATTGCTCTACTAAAAAAAAGTTGAATTTGTGCGTTTGGCAGCCATTGACACGCAATCGTAGAGATTGGCTACGCGTATCTGTGACTACCATCGTATTGTATGTACCTTAAGGTATGTTTTGGTTCATACGAAATGTTGGCGCGACCCGTCGAACGTAATTTATGATTTTTTCAAAATTGCTCTACTAAAAAAAAGTTGAATTTGTGCGTTTGGCAGCCATTGACACGCAATCGTAGAGATTGGCTACGCGTATCTGTGACTACCATCGTATTGTATGTACCTTAAGGTATGTTTTGGTTCATACGAAATGTTGGCGCGACCCGTCGAACGTAATTTATGATTTTTTCAAAATTGCTCTACTAAAAAAAAGTTGAATTTGTGCGTTTGGCAGCCATTGACACGCAATCGTAGAGATTGGCTACGCGTATCTGTGACTACCATCGTATTGTATGTACCTTAAGGTATGTTTTGGTTCATACGAAATGTTGGCGCGACCCGTCGAACGCAATTTATGATTTTTTCAAAATTGCTCTACTAAAAAAAAGTTGAATTTGTGCGTTTGGCAGCCATTGACACGCAATCGTAGAGATTGGCTACGCGTATCTGTGACTACCATCGTATTGTATGTACCTTAAGGTATGTTTTGGTTCATACGAAATGTTGGTGCGACCGGTCGAACGTAATTTATGATTTTTTCAAAATTGCTCTACTAAAAAAAAGTTGAATTTGTGCGTTTGGCAGCCATTGACACGCAATCGTAGAGATTGGCTACGCGTATCTGTGACTACCATCGTATTGTATGTACCTTAAGGTATGTTTTGGTTCATACGAAATGTTGGCGCGACCCGTCGAACGTAATTTATGATTTTTTCAAAATTGCTCTACTAAAAAAAAGTTGAATTTGTGCGTTTGGCAGCCATTGACACGCAATCGTAGAGATTGGCTACGCGTATCTGTGACTACCATCGTATTGTATGTACCTTAAGGTATGTTTTGGTTCATACGAAATGTTGGCGCGACCCGTCGAACGTAATTTATGATTTTTTCAAAATTGCTCTACTAAAAAAAAGTTGAATTTGTGCGTTTGGCAGCCATTGACACGCAATCGTAGAGATTGGCTACGCGTATCTGTGACTACCATCGTATTGTATGTACCTTAAGGTATGTTTTGGTTCATACGAAATGTTGGCGCGACCCGTCGAACGGTTTTTATGATTTTTTCAAAATTGCTCTACTAAAAAAAAGTTGAATTTGTGCGTTTGGCAGCCATTGACACGCAATCGTAGAGATTGGCTACGCGTATCTGTGACTACCATCGTATTGTATGTACCTTAAGGTATGTTTTGGTTCATACGAAATGTTGGCGCGACCCGTCGAACGTAATTTATGATTTTTTCAAAATTGCTCTACTAAAAAAAAGTTGAATTTGTGCGTTTGGCAGCCATTGACACGCAATCGTAGAGATTGGCTACGCGTATCTGTGACGGCCATCGTATTGTATGTACCTTAAGGTATGTTTTGGTTCATATGAAATGTTGGCGCGACCCGTCGAACGCAATTTATGATTTTTTCAAAATTGCTCTACTAAAAAAAAGTTGAATTTGTGCGTTTGGCAGCCATTGACACGCAATCGTAGAGATTGGCTACGCGTATCTGTGACTACCATCGTATTGTATGTACCTTAAGGTATGTTTTGGTTCATACGAAATGTTGGCGCGACCCGTCGAACGCAATTTATGATTTTTTCAAAATTGCTCTACTAAAAAAAAGTTGAATTTGTGCGTTTGGCAGCCATTGACACGCAATCGTAGAGATTGGCTACGCGTATCTGTGACTACCATCGTATTGTATGTACCTTAAGGTATGTTTTGGTTCATACGAAATGTTGGCGCGACCCGTCGAACGTAATTTATGATTTTTTCAAAATTGCTCTACTAAAAAAAAGTTGAATTTGTGCGTTTGGCAGCCATTGACACGCAATCGTAGAGATTGGCTACGCGTATCTGTGACTACCATCGTATTGTATGTACCTTAAGGTATGTTTTGGTTCATACGAAATGTTGGCGCGACCCGTCGAACGGTTTTTATGATTTTTTCAAAATTGCTCTACTAAAAAAAAGTAAATGTGTGCGTTTGGCAGCCATTGACACGCAATCGTAGAGATTGGCTACGCGTATCTGTGACGGCCATCGTATTGTATGTACCTTAAGGTATGTTTTGGTTCATACGAAATGTTGGCGCGACCCGTCGAACGCAATTTATGATTTTTTCAAAATTGCTCTACTAAAAAAAAGTTGAATTTGTGCGTTTGGCAGCCATTGACACGCAATCGTAGAGATTGGCTACGCGTATCTGTGACTACCATCGTATTGTATGTACCTTAAGGTATGTTTTGGTTCATACGAAATGTTGGCGCGACCCGTCGAACGTAATTTATGATTTTTTCAAAATTGCTCTACTAAAAAAAAGTTGAATTTGTGCGTTTGGCAGCCATTGACACGCAATCGTAGAGATTGGCTACGCGTATCTGTGACTACCATCGTATTGTATGTACCTTAAGGTATGTTTTGGTTCATACGAAATGTTGGCGCGACCCGTCGAACGGTTTTTATGATTTTTTCAAAATTGCTCTACTAAAAAAAAGTAAATGTGTGCGTTTGGCAGCCATTGACACGCAATCGTAGAGATTGGCTACGCGTATCTGTGACGGCCATCGTATTGTATGTACCTTAAGGTATGTTTTGGTTCATACGAAATGTTGGCGCGACCCGTCGAACGCAATTTATGATTTTTTCAAAATTGCTCTACTAAAAAAAAGTTGAATTTGTGCGTTTGGCAGCCATTGACACGCAATCGTAGAGATTGGCTACGCGTATCTGTGACTACCATCGTATTGTATGTACCTTAAGGTATGTTTTGGTTCATACGAAATGTTGGCGCGACCCGTCGAACGGTTTTTATGATTTTTTCAAAATTGCTCTACTAAAAAAAAGTAAATGTGTGCGTTTGGCAGCCATTGACACGCAATCGTAGAGATTGGCTACGCGTATCTGTGACGGCCATCGTATTGTATGTACCTTAAGGTATGTTTTGGTTCATACGAAATGTTGGCGCGACCCGTCGAACGCAATTTATGATTTTTTCAAAATTGCTCTACTAAAAAAAAGTTGAATTTGTGCGTTTGGCAGCCATTGACACGCAATCGTAGAGATTGGCTACGCGTATCTGTGACTACCATCGTATTGTATGTACCTTAAGGTATGTTTTGGTTCATACGAAATGTTGGCGCGACCCGTCGAACGTAATTTATGATTTTTTCAAAATTGCTCTACTAAAAAAAAGTTGAATTTGTGCGTTTGGCAGCCATTGACACGCAATCGTAGAGATTGGCTACGCGTATCTGTGACTACCATCGTATTGTATGTACCTTAAGGTATGTTTTGGTTCATACGAAATGTTGGCGCGACCCGTCGAACGTAATTTATGATTTTTTCAAAATTGCTCTACTAAAAAAAAGTTGAATTTGTGCGTTTGGCAGCCATTGACACGCAATCGTAGAGATTGGCTACGCGTATCTGTGACTACCATCGTATTGTATGTACCTTAAGGTATGTTTTGGTTCATACGAAATGTTGGCGCGACCCGTCGAACGTAATTTATGATTTTTTCAAAATTGCTCTACTAAAAAAAAGTTGAATTTGTGCGTTTGGCAGCCATTGACACGCAATCGTAGAGATTGGCTACGCGTATCTGTGACTACCATCGTATTGTATGTACCTTAAGGTATGTTTTGGTTCATACGAAATGTTGGCGCGACCCGTCGAACGCAATTTATGATTTTTTCAAAATTGCTCTACTAAAAAAAAGTTGAATTTGTGCGTTTGGCAGCCATTGACACGCAATCGTAGAGATTGGCTACGCGTATCTGTGACTACCATCGTATTGTATGTACCTTAAGGTATGTTTTGGTTCATACGAAATGTTGGCGCGACCCGTCGAACGTAATTTATGATTTTTTCAAAATTGCTCTACTAAAAAAAAGTTGAATTTGTGCGTTTGGCAGCCATTGACACGCAATCGTAGAGATTGGCTACGCGTATCTGTGACTACCATCGTATTGTATGTACCTTAAGGTATGTTTTGGTTCATACGAAATGTTGGCGCGACCCGTCGAACGTAATTTATGATTTTTTCAAAATTGCTCTACTAAAAAAAAGTTGAATTTGTGCGTTTGGCAGCCATTGACACGCAATCGTAGAGATTGGCTACGCGTATCTGTGACTACCATCGTATTGTATGTACCTTAAGGTATGTTTTGGTTCATACGAAATGTTGGCGCGACCCGTCGAACGGTTTTTATGATTTTTTCAAAATTGCTCTACTAAAAAAAAGTAAATGTGTGCGTTTGGCAGCCATTGACACGCAATCGTAGAGATTGGCTACGCGTATCTGTGACGGCCATCGTATTGTATGTACCTTAAGGTATGTTTTGGTTCATACGAAATGTTGGCGCGACCCGTCGAACGCAATTTATGATTTTTTCAAAATTGCTCTACTAAAAAAAAGTTGAATTTGTGCGTTTGGCAGCCATTGACACGCAATCGTAGAGATTGGCTACGCGTATCTGTGACTACCATCGTATTGTATGTACCTTAAGGTATGTTTTGGTTCATACGAAATGTTGGCGCGACCCGTCGAACGGTTTTTATGATTTTTTCAAAATTGCTCTACTAAAAAAAAGTAAATGTGTGCGTTTGGCAGCCATTGACACGCAATCGTAGAGATTGGCTACGCGTATCTGTGACGGCCATCGTATTGTATGTACCTTAAGGTATGTTTTGGTTCATACGAAATGTTGGCGCGACCCGTCGAACGCAATTTATGATTTTTTCAAAATTGCTCTACTAAAAAAAAGTTGAATTTGTGCGTTTGGCAGCCATTGACACGCAATCGTAGAGATTGGCTACGCGTATCTGTGACTACCATCGTATTGTATGTACCTTAAGGTATGTTTTGGTTCATACGAAATGTTGGCGCGACCCGTCGAACGTAATTTATGATTTTTTCAAAATTGCTCTACTAAAAAAAAGTTGAATTTGTGCGTTTGGCAGCCATTGACACGCAATCGTAGAGATTGGCTACGCGTATCTGTGACTACCATCGTATTGTATGTACCTTAAGGTATGTTTTGGTTCATACGAAATGTTGGCGCGACCCGTCGAACGGTTTTTATGATTTTTTCAAAATTGCTCTACTAAAAAAAAGTAAATGTGTGCGTTTGGCAGCCATTGACACGCAATCGTAGAGATTGGCTACGCGTATCTGTGACGGCCATCGTATTGTATGTACCTTAAGGTATGTTTTGGTTCATATGAAATGTTGGCGCGACCCGTCGAACGCAATTTATGATTTTTTCAAAATTGCTCTACTAAAAAAAAGTTGAATTTGTGCGTTTGGCAGCCATTGACACGCAATCGTAGAGATTGGCTACGCGTATCTGTGACTACCATCGTATTGTATGTACCTTAAGGTATGTTTTGGTTCATACGAAATGTTGGCGCGACCCGTCGAACGTAATTTATGATTTTTTCAAAATTGCTCTACTAAAAAAAAGTTGAATTTGTGCGTTTGGCAGCCATTGACACGCAATCGTAGAGATTGGCTACGCGTATCTGTGACTACCATCGTATTGTATGTACCTTAAGGTATGTTTTGGTTCATACGAAATGTTGGCGCGACCCGTCGAACGCAATTTATGATTTTTTCAAAATTGCTCTACTAAAAAAAAGTTGAATTTGTGCGTTTGGCAGCCATTGACACGCAATCGTAGAGATTGGCTACGCGTATCTGTGACTACCATCGTATTGTATGTACCTTAAGGTATGTTTTGGTTCATACGAAATGTTGGCGCGACCCGTCGAACGGTTTTTATGATTTTTTCAAAATTGCTCTACTAAAAAAAAGTAAATGTGTGCGTTTGGCAGCCATTGACACGCAATCGTAGAGATTGGCTACGCGTATCTGTGACGGCCATCGTATTGTATGTACCTTAAGGTATGTTTTGGTTCATATGAAATGTTGGCGCGACCCGTCGAACGCAATTTATGATTTTTTCAAAATTGCTCTACTAAAAAAAAGTTGAATTTGTGCGTTTGGCAGCCATTGACACGCAATCGTAGAGATTGGCTACGCGTATCTGTGACTACCATCGTATTGTATGTACCTTAAGGTATGTTTTGGTTCATACGAAATGTTGGCGCGACCCGTCGAACGTAATTTATGATTTTTTCAAAATTGCTCTACTAAAAAAAAGTTGAATTTGTGCGTTTGGCAGCCATTGACACGCAATCGTAGAGATTGGCTACGCGTATCTGTGACTACCATCGTATTGTATGTACCTTAAGGTATGTTTTGGTTCATACGAAATGTTGGCGCGACCCGTCGAACGCAATTTATGATTTTTTCAAAATTGCTCTACTAAAAAAAAGTTGAATTTGTGCGTTTGGCAGCCATTGACACGCAATCGTAGAGATTGGCTACGCGTATCTGTGACTACCATCGTATTGTATGTACCTTAAGGTATGTTTTGGTTCATACGAAATGTTGGCGCGACCCGTCGAACGTAATTTATGATTTTTTCAAAATTGCTCTACTAAAAAAAAGTTGAATTTGTGCGTTTGGCAGCCATTGACACGCAATCGTAGAGATTGGCTACGCGTATCTGTGACTACCATCGTATTGTATGTACCTTAAGGTATGTTTTGGTTCATACGAAATGTTGGCGCGACCCGTCGAACGTAATTTATGATTTTTTCAAAATTGCTCTACTAAAAAAAAGTTGAATTTGTGCGTTTGGCAGCCATTGACACGCAATCGTAGAGATTGGCTACGCGTATCTGTGACTACCATCGTATTGTATGTACCTTAAGGTATGTTTTGGTTCATACGAAATGTTGGCGCGACCCGTCGAACGGTTTTTATGATTTTTTCAAAATTGCTCTACTAAAAAAAAGTAAATGTGTGCGTTTGGCAGCCATTGACACGCAATCGTAGAGATTGGCTACGCGTATCTGTGACGGCCATCGTATTGTATGTACCTTAAGGTATGTTTTGGTTCATACGAAATGTTGGCGCGACCCGTCGAACGCAATTTATGATTTTTTCAAAATTGCTCTACTAAAAAAAAGTTGAATTTGTGCGTTTGGCAGCCATTGACACGCAATCGTAGAGATTGGCTACGCGTATCTGTGACTACCATCGTATTGTATGTACCTTAAGGTATGTTTTGGTTCATACGAAATGTTGGCGCGACCCGTCGAACGTAATTTATGATTTTTTCAAAATTGCTCTACTAAAAAAAAGTTGAATTTGTGCGTTTGGCAGCCATTGACACGCAATCGTAGAGATTGGCTACGCGTATCTGTGACGGCCATCGTATTGTATGTACCTTAAGGTATGTTTTGGTTCATATGAAATGTTGGCGCGACCCGTCGAACGCAATTTATGATTTTTTCAAAATTGCTCTACTAAAAAAAAGTTGAATTTGTGCGTTTGGCAGCCATTGACACGCAATCGTAGAGATTGGCTACGCGTATCTGTGACTACCATCGTATTGTATGTACCTTAAGGTATGTTTTGGTTCATACGAAATGTTGGCGCGACCCGTCGAACGGTTTTTATGATTTTTTCAAAATTGCTCTACTAAAAAAAAGTAAATGTGTGCGTTTGGCAGCCATTGACACGCAATCGTAGAGATTGGCTACGCGTATCTGTGACGGCCATCGTATTGTATGTACCTTAAGGTATGTTTTGGTTCATACGAAATGTTGGCGCGACCCGTCGAACGCAATTTATGATTTTTTCAAAATTGCTCTACTAAAAAAAAGTTGAATTTGTGCGTTTGGCAGCCATTGACACGCAATCGTAGAGATTGGCTACGCGTATCTGTGACTACCATCGTATTGTATGTACCTTAAGGTATGTTTTGGTTCATACGAAATGTTGGCGCGACCCGTCGAACGGTTTTTATGATTTTTTCAAAATTGCTCTACTAAAAAAAAGTAAATGTGTGCGTTTGGCAGCCATTGACACGCAATCGTAGAGATTGGCTACGCGTATCTGTGACGGCCATCGTATTGTATGTACCTTAAGGTATGTTTTGGTTCATACGAAATGTTGGCGCGACCCGTCGAACGCAATTTATGATTTTTTCAAAATTGCTCTACTAAAAAAAAGTTGAATTTGTGCGTTTGGCAGCCATTGACACGCAATCGTAGAGATTGGCTACGCGTATCTGTGACTACCATCGTATTGTATGTACCTTAAGGTATGTTTTGGTTCATACGAAATGTTGGCGCGACCCGTCGAACGTAATTTATGATTTTTTCAAAATTGCTCTACTAAAAAAAAGTAAATGTGTGCGTTTGGCAGCCATTGACACGCAATCGTAGAGATTGGCTACGCGTATCTGTGACGGCCATCGTATTGTATGTACCTTAAGGTATGTTTTGGTTCATACGAAATGTTGGCGCGACCCGTCGAACGCAATTTATGATTTTTTCAAAATTGCTCTACTAAAAAAAAGTTGAATTTGTGCGTTTGGCAGCCATTGACACGCAATCGTAGAGATTGGCTACGCGTATCTGTGACTACCATCGTATTGTATGTACCTTAAGGTATGTTTTGGTTCATACGAAATGTTGGCGCGACCCGTCGAACGTAATTTATGATTTTTTCAAAATTGCTCTACTTAAAAAAAGTTGAATTTGTGCGTTTGGCAGCCATTGACACGCAATCGTAGAGATTGGCTACGCGTATCTGTGACGGCCATCGTATTGTATGTACCTTAAGGTATGTTTTGGTTCATATGAAATGTTGGCGCGACCCGTCGAACGCAATTTATGATTTTTTCAAAATTGCTCTACTAAAAAAAAGTTGAATTTGTGCGTTTGGCAGCCATTGACACGCAATCGTAGAGATTGGCTACGCGTATCTGTGACTACCATCGTATTGTATGTACCTTAAGGTATGTTTTGGTTCATACGAAATGTTGGCGCGACCCGTCGAACGGTTTTTATGATTTTTTCAAAATTGCTCTACTAAAAAAAAGTGAATGTGTGCGTTTGGCAGCCATTGACACGCAATCGTAGAGATTGGCTACGCGTATCTGTGACGGCCATCGTATTGTATGTACCTTAAGGTATGTTTTGGTTCATACGAAATGTTGGCGCGACCCGTCGAACGCAATTTATGATTTTTTCAAAATTGCTCTACTAAAAAAAAGTTGAATGTGTGCGTTTGGCGGTCATTGACACGCAATCGTAGAGATTGGCTACGCGTATCTGTGACGGCCATCGTATTGTATGTACCTTAAGGTATGTTTTGGTTCATACGAAATATTTGCGCGACCCGTCGAACGGTTTTTATGATTTTTTCAAAATTGCTCTACTAAAAAAAAGTGAATGTGTGCGTTTGGCGATCATTGACACGCAATCGTAAAGATTGGCTACGCGTATCTGTGACGGCCATCGTATTGTATGTACCTTAAGGGATGTTTTGGTTCATACGAAATGTTGGCGCGACCCGTCGAACGCAATTTATGATTTTTTCAAAATTGCTCTACTAAAAAAAAGTTGAATTTGTGCGTTTGGCAGCCATTGACACGCAATCGTAGAGATTGGCTACGAGTATCTGTGACTACCATCGTATTGTATGTACCTTAAGGTATGTTTTGGTTCATACGAAATGTTGGCGCGACCCGTCGAACGTAATTTATGATTTTTTCAAAATTGCTCTACTAAAAAAAAGTTGAATTTGTGCGTTTGGCAGCCATTGACACGCAATCGTAGAGATTGGCTACGCGTATCTGTGACTACCATCGTATTGTATGTACCTTAAGGTATGTTTTGGTTCATACGAAATGTTGGCGCGACCCGTCGAACGCAATTTATGATTTTTTCAAAATTGCTCTACTAAAAAAAAGTGAATGTGTGCGTTTGGCAGCCATTGACACGCAATCGTAGAGATTGGCTACGCGTATCTGTGACGGCCATCGTATTGTATGTACCTTAAGGTATGTTTTGGTTCATACGAAATGTTGGCGCGACCCGTCGAACGCAATTTATGATTTTTTCAAAATTGCTCTACTAAAAAAAAGTTGAATGTGTGCGTTTGGCGGTCATTGACACGCAATCGTAGAGATTGGCTACGCGTATCTGTGACGGCCATCGTATTGTATGTACCTTAAGGTATGTTTTGGTTCATACGAAATATTTGCGCGACCCGTCGAACGGTTTTTATGATTTTTTCAAAATTGCTCTACTAAAAAAAAGTTGAATGTGTGCGTTTGGCAGCCATTGACACGCAATCGTAGAGATTGGCTACGCGTATCTGTGATGGTCATCGTATTGTATGTACCTTAAGGTATGTTTTGGTTCATACGAAAGTAGTGTAAAAGCGTATGTCCTGGAACAGCCGAAATCGATTCCAGCCGAAAAATTTTTTACATGTAAATTAAAACAACATAAACGATTACGTATGTTTTTACTATGGGCATACTACAGTGTAACCCCGGTAACTAAATCTCTATATAAAATGTAAACGTAAGTATATAATTTTATTAAAAATCCGTTGTTCAACTGTACATTAACTGTACAATATTTTTTTAAGACATTTTGTTAGATGGCAGCACAGTCATAAACTTTAAGCTTTGAACTTTTTAATATTAATTAATTTTTCGATAGATGGTGCACATTTCTTACAGTTTAATTATCAACCACGATAACTAAAACTCTATATAAATGTATCTAAAATCAGGTATTCAACTGTAAATTATTATTATTTTCCAACTTTATCTGTAGGTGTCACTTTAAAAGCTTATTTTATGTACATGGTTTGTAACTTGGTTCAATATACAGTTTTATTATCAACCACGATAACTAAAACTCTATATGAATTTATCCAAAATCATGTATTCAACTGTATATTGTTATTTTTTAAAACATTATCTATAGATGTCACATTTCAAAGTTTATGTATATTCTGTAAACATGGTTTGTAACTTAAACGAATAATATTTATTTTTTAATTGAAATTGGATACTACAAAGTTATAATAATATTTATAATTTAACCTTGGCATTGAAAAAGAAAAAACTAGTTCATCGTACAATAAATAAAAATTGTAAAATGTAATCAGCATAAAGTAAGAAAAGAAGATAAGAAAAAAATTGCATAATTGAAATTGGATAGTACGTTATATGTATTAATATTTTATAATTTAACCTTGGCATTGAAATCTTGATCATAATTTTTTTATTTTACCAACTTTATCTGTATATCATCTTTTTAAACTTTATATGTAAATTACAACAATACAAACGATTACATATGTTTTTTTATATGAAGATTACAGTAGAACCACGATAATTAAATCTCTATATAAAATGTAAACGTAAGTATATAATTTTATTAAAAATCCGTTGTTCAACTGTACATTAACTGTACAATATTTTTTTAAGACATTTTGTTAGATGGCAGCACAGTCATAAACTTTAAGCTTTGAACTTTTTAATATTAATTAACTTTTCGATAGATGGTGCACATTTCTTACAGTTTTATTATCAACCACGATAACTAAAACTCTATATGAATTTATCCAAAATCAGGTATTCAACTGTATATTGTTACTTTTTAAAACTTTACCTATAGATGTCACATTTCAAAGTTTATGTATATTATGTAAACATGGTTTGTAACTTAGACGAATACTATTTATTTTACTTTAAGCTTTGAACTTTTTAATATTAATTAACTTTTCGATAGATGGTGCACATTTCTTACAGTTTTATTATCAACCACGATAACTAAAACTCTATATGAATTTATCCAAAATCAGGTATTCAACTGTAAATGATTATTATTATCCAACTTCATCTGTAGATGTCACTTTAAAAGCTTATTTTATATACATGGTTTGTAACTTAGTTCAATATACAGTTTTATTATCAACCACGATAACTAAAATTCTATATGAATTTATCCAAAATCATGTATTCAACTGTATATTGTTATTTTTTAAAACTTTATCTGTAGATGTCACATTTCAAAGTTTATGTATATTCTGTAAATATGGTTTGTAACTTAAACGAATAATATTTATTTTTTAATTGAAATTGGATACTATAAAGTTATAATAATATTTTATAATTTAACCTTGGCATTGAAAAAAAAAAACTAGTTCAACGTACAATAAATAAAAACTGTAAAATGTAATCAGCATAAAGTAAGAAGACGTTATATGTATTAATATTTTATAATTTATCCTTGGCATTGAAATCTTGATCATAATTTTTTTTTTTATTTTACCAACTTTATCTGTATATCATCTTTTAAACTACATTTGGCGAAAATAAAATGCTTCAATTAGAAATTTTTAAAGCTGCGAAAATAAACTTTGAATTGTTTGCACTTCATACAAAATTTAATTTAGAAGATGATTCCAACGTTAGTAAATTAACATCGTTTAATACTACGAATTATATAATAACTGAAGCTAGCGATTTTAATGCAATATTTTCCGAAATTGTTAATAATTTAAACATTAAAAGTGAAGATTTTCAAGAAAAAGAATCTGGCTGGGCTCTCGAAAAGATCATGTTTCTTGAACTTAATATCAACAAATATACTCCATTGCGAGGTTCTTCATATATTGATCTACCAGAAACTATTAAAAGAAAAAGAGCTATAATTAATATTCAAAATTCTGATCAGGCATGCTTTGCCTGGTCAATTATGGCATCTAGATATCCTAACGTAAAAAAACCTTATAGACATACATCATATCCACACTATTCTTCAGAATTGACTTTAGATGATATTAATTTGCCTATGCATCTAAAAGATATTTCAAAGTTTGAACAATTAAATAATATTAGTGTAAATGTATATGGTTTAGATGGTAATGAAATTTTGGGGCCATTATATTACACAAAATCTAAAAAACAGGAACATGTTAATTTGCTATTTTTAGAAGATGATGTAAATACTCACTATTGTTTGATCAAAAATTTTAGTGCGCTAGTGGGAAACCAGTTATCCAAAAGAGCAAATAAAAAATGGATTTGTGATGGATGTTTAACTTTTTTTAGAAATGAGGAAGGTTTAAATAATCATTTGCAATATGGTTGTAATAAAATTAAATGTATTCTTCCTAATGAAGAAAATTGTATACTAAAGTTTAAAAACATCCAAAACAAAGAGCGAGTACCATTTATTATCTATTGCGATTTTGAAGCTGTACTAGCACCAATTTTTACATGTTTACCAAACGATAAAACCTCATTTACAGAAAACATTACAAAACATGAACCATGCAGCTTCGCATATTACATTAAGTGTTCATACGACGATAAACTTTCTAAGTTTGAATTGTATAGGGGTAAAGATTGTTGTCAAATTTTTATTGAAAAATTAAAAATCGATTTACAAGTAATTTATGATAAATTACATACAAACATAAAAATGATAACACTAACAAACGAAGAAAAAGAACAATATGACAATTCATCTACTTGTTATATATGTAAAGAAAGTTTTATTGACTGTTTGAATTATAAAGTAAGAGACCATTGCCATCTTACTGGAAAGTTCCGCGGAGCCGCTCATAACAATTGTAATTTAAATTATGGTTTACCTGACTTTGTATCAATTGTTTGTCATAATTTGAGTGGATATGATTCTCACTTTATTATCAAAGAACTTGGATTTGATACAGAAACAATTAATTTAATCGCTCAAAATAAGGAGAGATATGTATCTTTTACAAAACATTTTAAACTTTTAGATAATAAAACAATTAAATTAAGATTCATAGATTCATTCAAATTTATGTCTTCAAGTATTGATAATTTAAGTAAAAATCTTGAAGAAAATCAATTTAATGAAATACATAAATATTTTCCAAAGCAAAATGAATTTAATTTGGTTAGGAAGAAAGGTGTATTTCCATATGATTTTATTGATAATCATGAAAAGTTTAATCATACATGTTTACCCCCTCAATCTAGTTTCTATAATAAATTGAATGATTCCAATATTACCGAAGATCAGTATAATCATGCAACTAAAGTGTGGAATGAGTTTAAATGTAAGAATTTGGGGGATTATTCCGATTTATATTTAAAAACGGACGTTCTTCTCTTAGCTGACATTTTTGAAAATTTTAGAAATGTCTGTTTAGCCACTTACGATTTAGATCCAGCACACTATTACACTTCCCCAGGTTTAAGTTGGGATGCCATGTTGAAATTTACAAAAATCGAAATGGAATTGCTCACAGATATTAACATGATCAATTTCATTAACAAAGGGGTTCGTGGTGGATTAGCACAATGTTCGAAAAGATATAGTAAGGCGAATAATAAGTATATGAAAAATTATAAAGAAGATAAGGATTCTTCATATCTTATTTATTTAGACGCTAATAATTTATACGGATATGCTATGAGTCAATATCTTCCATATGCGAACTTTAAATGGCTAAATGAAAGCGAAATTGATAAGTTTAATATACATTCAACAAGTGATGAGGCGGACCTTGGATATATTTTAGAAGTTGATTTGGAGTACCCAGAAAATCTTCACAAAACACATAATGATTTACCATTTTGTGTGGAAAATGCTAAACCTGGTTATGCATCATCCAAACAAAATAAGCTGTTGGCTAACCTTAATCATAAGTTTAATTATGTCATTCATCAAAAAAATTTAAAACAATGTCTAAGCGAAGGTTTGATTTTAAAGAAAATACACAGAGTATTAGAATTCAGTCAAAAACCTTGGCTTAAGACATATATTGATCTGAATACGAGGCTTCGGACCTTAGCTAAAAATTGTTTTGAAAGGGATTTCTTTAAACTGATGAATAACAGCGTTTTCGGTAAAACTCTCGAAGATGTTTTTAAACGGAAAGATATAAGGTTACTCACACATTGGGAAAATATCGCAAATAAATCGGGTGCTAGCCGTTTAATAAGTAAGCCAAATTTTCATTCATCATCCGTATTTACCGAAAATCTTGTGGCTGTTCAAATGAATAGACTAAAAATAACATTAAACAAACCTATTTATGTAGGATTTACAGTATTAGAATTATCAAAAACCCTTATGTATGATTTCCATTACAAATATTTTATACCTAAATATATAGAACGAGCTTCGTTGCTATACACTGACACTGACTCTCTAATTTACGAAATTCAAACTGACGACTTCTATAAAGACATTGAACAGGATATTGACAGTAGATTTGATACATCAGACTTTTCTCCACAAAACATTTTTGGAATACCATTAAAAAATAAAAAAGTGTTAGGTATGTTTAAAGATGAATGTAATGGAAAAATTATAACAGAATTTATAGGACTGAAAGCAAAAACATATTGTATACTTCTAGAAGATGATAATGAGTTAAGTAAAAAAATTAAGGGTATTAAAAAAAATGTTGTTTCAAATAAAATATCATTTAATGACTATAAAAATTGTTTGAATAATGATGAAAAAATAATTAGGTCTCAATTAAATTTTAAAAGTATAAAACATGATTTGTACACCCAATTAGTTAATAAATTAGCATTGACAAATGATGATGATAAAAGATTCGTTATACCAAATTCTTTTAATACTTTGGCATGGGGTAACAAAGAACTCGAAAATTTTGATATTCAATAGTTTACAAATTTAATTAAAGTATAAGTTTATATAATTTAGAATAAAATAATATGTATGTTAATTTTAATAATATTATTTACTAATTATTTGCTCCAAATCTGTTTCCAATATTTTCCCAATGTGATACTAATCTTACATCTGTTCTCTTGTCAACATTTTCAATTGTTTTACCAAAAACACTATTATTTTTTAATTTATACAAATCTTTATCAAACGCATTTAGAGCTTTAGTCCTAAGATCGGTATTCAAATCTATATATGATTTGAGCCATGGTTTTTGACTAAACTTTAAAACTCTATGTATTTTAGATAATATTAGTCCATTTTTAATACATTTCTTTAAATTTGTTTGATGAATGACGTATGCTTTTTTAGGTTCTAGGATGTTAAAGTTTATTAAAATTTAAAGTTAAGACAAAAAATAAATTTCTGATCACGACAACATTGATAAACCAACTAACAATCTTAATGATTCATAATTTAAAGGACTTAGAAATAGTTAAAATGTTAAAGTTCAAAAGTTTATTAAAATTTAAAGTTAAGACAAAAAAATAAATTTCTGATCATAACAACATTGATAAACCAACTAACAATTTTAATGATTCATAATTTAAAGGATGATGAAGTTCAAAAGTTTATTAAAATTTAAAGTTAAGACAAAAAATAAATTTCTGTTCATGACAACATTGATAAACCAACTAACAATCTTAATGATTCATAATTTAAAGGAGTTAGAGATAGTTAAAATGTTAAAGTTCAAAAGTTTATTAAAATTTAAAGTTAAGACAAAAAATAAATTTCTGATCATGACAACATTGATAAACCAACTAACAATCTTAATGATTCATAATTTAAAGGAGTTAGAAATAGTTAAAATGTTAAAGTTCAAAAAGTTTATTAAAATTTAAAGTTAAGACAAAAAATAAATTTCTGTTCATGACAACATTGATAAACCAACTAACAATCTTAATGATTCATAATTTAAAGGAGTTAGAAATAGTTAAAATGTTAAAGTTCAAAAAGTTTATTAAAATTTAAAGTTAAGACAAAAAATAAATTTCTGTTCATGACAACATTGATAAACCAACTAACAATCTTAATGATTCATAATTTAAAGGAGTTAGAAATAGTTTTCTAATTATAATGAATTTAACCTTATAAAGACAAAAGGTGTTTCCCTTCCTATGATTATCTTGGTACTTTCAAAAAAGTTTAATGAATAAAAATATAGTTTGGTGTGGACAAAATTAAATGTAATGTCACTTTTAAAAGCTGATTTTATGCGCACGGTTTGTAACTTGGTTGAATATACAATCAACAATTAAAATTTAAACAATTGTAGGCCTTTTTAGAAGAACGCAAAAACAAAAATTAAAATTTGAATGCGACTCATTTTCATTAAAACTAGAAATTTTGCCATACATAAACGTTTATGCTGTTGTAATTTCCTTCGCCTGTGAAAAACAAAAATAATTCGCGGACCCCTGGTCCGCAAAGCGGACCCCGCGGGCAAAGCCCGCGGGGTCCGCGAATTATTTTTGTTTTTCACAGGCGAAGGAAATTACAACAGCATAAACGTTTATGTATGGCAAAATTTCTAGTTTTAATGAAAATGAGTCGCATTCAAATTTTAATTTTTGTTTTTGCGTTCTTCTAAAAAGGCCTACAATTGTTTAAATTTTAATTGTTGATTGTATATTCAACCAAGTTACAAACCGTGCGCATAAAATCAGCTTTTAAAAGTGACATTACATTTAATTTTGTCCACACCAAACTATATTTTTATTCATTAAACTTTTTTGAAAGTACCAAGATAATCATAGGAAGGGAAACACCTTTTGTCTTTATAAGGTTAAATTCATTATAATTAGAAAACTATTTCTAACTCCTTTAAATTATGAATCATTAAGATTGTTAGTTGGTTTATCAATGTTGTCATGAACAGAAATTTATTTTTTGTCTTAACTTTAAATTTTAATAAACTTTTTGAACTTTAACATTTTAACTATTTCTAACTCCTTTAAATTATGAATCATTAAGATTGTTAGTTGGTTTATCAATGTTGTCATGAACAGAAATTTATTTTTTGTCTTAACTTTAAATTTTAATAAACTTTTTGAACTTTAACATTTTAACTATTTCTAACTCCTTTAAATTATGAATCATTAAGATTGTTAGTTGGTTTATCAATGTTGTCATGATCAGAAATTTATTTTTTGTCTTAACTTTAAATTTTAATAAACTTTTGAACTTTAACATTTTAACTATCTCTAACTCCTTTAAATTATGAATCATTAAGATTGTTAGTTGGTTTATCAATGTTGTCATGAACAGAAATTTATTTTTTGTCTTAACTTTAAATTTTAATAAACTTTTGAACTTCATCATCCTTTAAATTATGAATCATTAAAATTGTTAGTTGGTTTATCAATGTTGTTATGATCAGAAATTTATTTTTTTGTCTTAACTTTAAATTTTAATAAACTTTTGAACTTTAACATTTTAACTATTTCTAACTCCTTTAAATTATGAATCATTAAGATTGTTAGTTGGTTTATCAATGTTGTCGTGATCAGAAATTTATTTTTTGTCTTAACTTTAAATTTTAATAAACTTTAACATCCTAGAACCTAAAAAAGCATACGTCATTCATCAAACAAATTTAAAGAAATGTATTAAAAATGGACTAATATTATCTAAAATACATAGAGTTTTAAAGTTTAGTCAAAAACCATGGCTCAAATCATATATAGATTTGAATACCGATCTTAGGACTAAAGCTCTAAATGCGTTTGATAAAGATTTGTATAAATTAAAAAATAATAGTGTTTTTGGTAAAACAATTGAAAATGTTGACAAGAGAACAGATGTAAGATTAGTATCACATTGGGAAAATATTGGAAACAGATTTGGAGCAAATAATTAGTAAATAATATTATTAAAATTAACATACATATTATTTTATTCTAAATTATATAAACTTATACTTTAATTAAATTTGTAAACTATTGAATATCAAAATTTTCGAGTTCTTTGTTACCCCATGCCAAAGTATTAAAAGAATTTGGTATAACGAATCTTTTATCATCATCATTTGTCAATGCTAATTTATTAACTAATTGGGTGTACAAATCATGTTTTATACTTTTAAAATTTAATTGAGACCTAATTATTTTTTCATCATTATTCAAACAATTTTTATAGTCATTAAATGATATTTTATTTGAAACAACATTTTTTTTAATACCCTTAATTTTTTTACTTAACTCATTATCATCTTCTAGAAGTATACAATATGTTTTTGCTTTCAGTCCTATAAATTCTGTTATAATTTTTCCATTACATTCATCTTTAAACATACCTAACACTTTTTTATTTTTTAATGGTATTCCAAAAATGTTTTGTGGAGAAAAGTCTGATGTATCAAATCTACTGTCAATATCCTGTTCAATGTCTTTATAGAAGTCGTCAGTTTGAATTTCGTAAATTAGAGAGTCAGTGTCAGTGTATAGCAACGAAGCTCGTTCTATATATTTAGGTATAAAATATTTGTAATGGAAATCATACATAAGGGTTTTTGATAATTCTAATACTGTAAATCCTACATAAATAGGTTTGTTTAATGTTATTTTTAGTCTATTCATTTGAACAGCCACAAGATTTTCGGTAAATACGGATGATGAATGAAAATTTGGCTTACTTATTAAACGGCTAGCACCCGATTTATTTGCGATATTTTCCCAATGTGTGAGTAACCTTATATCTTTCCGTTTAAAAACATCTTCGAGAGTTTTACCGAAAACGCTGTTATTCATCAGTTTAAAGAAATCCCTTTCAAAACAATTTTTAGCTAAGGTCCGAAGCCTCGTATTCAGATCAATATATGTCTTAAGCCAAGGTTTTTGACTGAATTCTAATACTCTGTGTATTTTCTTTAAAATCAAACCTTCGCTTAGACATTGTTTTAAATTTTTTTGATGAATGACATAATTAAACTTATGATTAAGGTTAGCCAACAGCTTATTTTGTTTGGATGATGCATAACCAGGTTTAGCATTTTCCACACAAAATGGTAAATCATTATGTGTTTTGTGAAGATTTTCTGGGTACTCCAAATCAACTTCTAAAATATATCCAAGGTCCGCCTCATCACTTGTTGAATGTATATTAAACTTATCAATTTCGCTTTCATTTAGCCATTTAAAGTTCGCATATGGAAGATATTGACTCATAGCATATCCGTATAAATTATTAGCGTCTAAATAAATAAGATATGAAGAATCCTTATCTTCTTTATAATTTTTCATATACTTATTATTCGCCTTACTATATCTTTTCGAACATTGTGCTAATCCACCACGAACCCCTTTGTTAATGAAATTGATCATGTTAATATCTGTGAGCAATTCCATTTCGATTTTTGTAAATTTCAACATGGCATCCCAACTTAAACCTGGGGAAGTGTAATAGTGTGCTGGATCTAAATCGTAAGTGGCTAAACAGACATTTCTAAAATTTTCAAAAATGTCAGCTAAGAGAAGAACGTCCGTTTTTAAATATAAATCGGAATAATCCCCCAAATTCTTACATTTAAACTCATTCCACACTTTAGTTGCATGATTATACTGATCTTCGGTAATATTGGAATCATTCAATTTATTATAGAAACTAGATTGAGGGGGTAAACATGTATGATTAAACTTTTCATGATTATCAATAAAATCATATGGAAATACACCTTTCTTCCTAACCAAATTAAATTCATTTTGCTTTGGAAAATATTTATGTATTTCATTAAATTGATTTTCTTCAAGATTTTTACTTAAATTATCAATACTTGAAGACATAAATTTGAATGAATCTATGAATCTTAATTTAATTGTTTTATTATCTAAAAGTTTAAAATGTTTTGTAAAAGATACATATCTCTCCTTATTTTGAGCGATTAAATTAATTGTTTCTGTATCAAATCCAAGTTCTTTGATAATAAAGTGAGAATCATATCCACTCAAATTATGACAAACAATTGATACAAAGTCAGGTAAACCATAATTTAAATTACAATTGTTATGAGCGGCTCCGCGGAACTTTCCAGTAAGATGGCAATGGTCTCTTACTTTATAATTCAAACAGTCAATAAAACTTTCTTTACATATATAACAAGTAGATGAATTGTCATATTGTTCTTTTTCTTCGTTTGTTAGTGTTATCATTTTTATGTTTGTATGTAATTTATCATAAATTACTTGTAAATCGATTTTTAATTTTTCAATAAAAATTTGACAACAATCTTTACCCCTATACAATTCAAACTTAGAAAGTTTATCGTCGTATGAACACTTAATGTAATATGCGAAGCTGCATGGTTCATGTTTTGTAATGTTTTCTGTAAATGAGGTTTTATCGTTTGGTAAACATGTAAAAATTGGTGCTAGTACAGCTTCAAAATCGCAATAGATAATAAATGGTACTCGCTCTTTGTTTTGGATGTTTTTAAACTTTAGTATACAATTTTCTTCATTAGGAAGAATACATTTAATTTTATTACAACCATATTGCAAATGATTATTTAAACCTTCCTCATTTCTAAAAAAAGTTAAACATCCATCACAAATCCATTTTTTATTTGCTCTTTTGGATAACTGGTTTCCCACTAGCGCACTAAAATTTTTGATCAAACAATAGTGAGTATTTACATCATCTTCTAAAAATAGCAAATTAACATGTTCCTGTTTTTTAGATTTTGTGTAATATAATGGCCCCAAAATTTCATTACCATCTAAACCATATACATTTACACTAATATTATTTAATTGTTCAAACTTTGAAATATCTTTTAGATGCATAGGCAAATTAATATCATCTAAAGTCAATTCTGAAGAATAGTGTGGATATGATGTATGTCTATAAGGTTTTTTTACGTTAGGATATCTAGATGCCATAATTGACCAGGCAAAGCATGCCTGATCAGAATTTTGAATATTAATTATAGCTCTTTTTCTTTTAATAGTTTCTGGTAGATCAATATATGAAGAACCTCGCAATGGAGTATATTTGTTGATATTAAGTTCAAGAAACATGATCTTTTCGAGAGCCCAGCCAGATTCTTTTTCTTGAAAATCTTCACTTTTAATGTTTAAATTATTAACAATTTCGGAAAATATTGCATTAAAATCGCTAGCTTCAGTTATTATATAATTCGTAGTATTAAACGATGTTAATTTACTAACGTTGGAATCATCTTCTAAATTAAATTTTGTATGAAGTGCAAACAATTCAAAGTTTATTTTCGCAGCTTTAAAAATTTCTAATTGAAGCATTTTATTTTCGCCAAATGTAGTTTAAAAGATGATATACAGATAAAGTTGGTAAAATAAAAAAAAAAATTATGATCAAGATTTCAATGCCAAGGATAAATTATAAAATATTAATACATATAACGTCTTCTTACTTTATGCTGATTACATTTTACAGTTTTTATTTATTGTACGTTGAACTAGTTTTTTTTTTTCAATGCCAAGGTTAAATTATAAAATATTATTATAACTTTATAGTATCCAATTTCAATTAAAAAATAAATATTATTCGTTTAAGTTACAAACCATATTTACAGAATATACATAAACTTTGAAATGTGACATCTACAGATAAAGTTTTAAAAAATAACAATATACAGTTGAATACATGATTTTGGATAAATTCATATAGAATTTTAGTTATCGTGGTTGATAATAAAACTGTATATTGAACTAAGTTACAAACCATGTATATAAAATAAGCTTTTAAAGTGACATCTACAGATGAAGTTGGATAATAATAATCATTTACAGTTGAATACCTGATTTTGGATAAATTCATATAGAGTTTTAGTTATCGTGGTTGATAATAAAACTGTAAGAAATGTGCACCATCTATCGAAAAGTTAATTAATATTAAAAAGTTCAAAGCTTAAAGTAAAATAAATAGTATTCGTCTAAGTTACAAACCATGTTTACATAATATACATAAACTTTGAAATGTGACATCTATAGGTAAAGTTTTAAAAAGTAACAATATACAGTTGAATACCTGATTTTGGATAAATTCATATAGAGTTTTAGTTATCGTGGTTGATAATAAAACTGTAAGAAATGTGCACCATCTATCGAAAAGTTAATTAATATTAAAAAGTTCAAAGCTTAAAGTTTATGACTGTGCTGCCATCTAACAAAATGTCTTAAAAAAATATTGTACAGTTAATGTACAGTTGAACAACGGATTTTTAATAAAATTATATACTTACGTTTACATTTTATATAGAGATTTAATTATCGTGGTTCTACTGTAATCTTCATATAAAAAAACATATGTAATCGTTTGTATTGTTGTAATTTACATATAAAGTTTAAAAAGATGATATACAGATAAAGTTGGTAAAATAAAAAAATTATGATCAAGATTTCAATGCCAAGGTTAAATTATAAAATATTAATACATATAACGTACTATCCAATTTCAATTATGCAATTTTTTTCTTATCTTCTTTTCTTACTTTATGCTGATTACATTTTACAATTTTTATTTATTGTACGATGAACTAGTTTTTTTTTTTTCAATGCCAAGGTTAAATTATAAATATTATTATAACTTTGTAGTATCCAATTTCAATTAAAAAATAAATATTATTCGTTTAAGTTACAAACCATGTTTACAGAATATACATAAACTTTGAAATGTGACATCTATAGATAATGTTTTAAAAAATAACAATATACAGTTGAATACATGATTTTGGATAAATTCATATAGAGTTTTAGTTATCGTGGTTGATAATAAAACTGTATATTGAACCAAGTTACAAACCATGTACATAAAATAAGCTTTTAAAGTGACACCTACAGATAAAGTTGGAAAATAATAATAATTTACAGTTGAATACCTGATTTTAGATACATTTATATAGAGTTTTAGTTATCGTGGTTGATAATTAAACTGTAAGAAATGTGCACCATCTATCGAAAAATTAATTAATATTAAAAAGTTCAAAGCTTAAAGTTTATGACTGTGCTGCCATCTAACAAAATGTCTTAAAAAAATATTGTACAGTTAATGTACAGTTGAACAACGGATTTTTAATAAAATTATATACTTACGTTTACATTTTATATAGAGATTTAGTTACCGGGGTTACACTGTAGTATGCCCATAGTAAAAACATACGTAATCGTTTATGTTGTTTTAATTTACATGTAAAAAATTTTTCGGCTGGAATCGATTTCGGCTGTTCCAGGACATACGCTTTTACACTACTTACGAAATGTTGGCGCGACCCGTCGAACGCAATTTATGATTTTTTCAAAATTGCTATACTAAAAAAAAGTTGAATGTGTGCGTTTGGCGGTCATTGACACGCAATCGTAGAGATTGGCTACGCGTATCTGTGACGGCCATCGTATTGTATGTACCTTAAGGTATGTTTTGGTTCATACGAAATGTTGGCGCGACCCGTCGAACGCAATTTATGATTTTTTCAAAATTGCTCTACTAAAAAAAAGTTGAATTTGTGCGTTTGGCAGCCATTGACACGCAATCGTAGAGATTGGCTACGCGTATCTGTGACTACCATCGTATTGTATGTACCTTAAGGTATGTTTTGGTTCATACGAAATGTTGGCGCGACCCGTCGAACGGTTTTTATGATTTTTTCAAAATTGCTCTACTAAAAAAAAGTTGAATTTGTGCGTTTTGCAGCCATTGACACGCAATCGTAGAGATTGGCTACGCGTATCTGTGACGGCCATCGTATTGTATGTACCTTAAGGTATGTTTTGGTTCATACGAAATATTTGCGCGACCCGTCGAACGGTTTTTATGATTTTTTCAAAATTGCTCTACTAAAAAAAAGTGAATGTGTGCGTTTGGCGATCATTGACACGCAATCGTAAAGATTGGCTACGCGTATCTGTGACGGCCATCGTATTGTATGTACCTTAAGGTATGTTTTGGTTCATACGAAATGTTGGCGCGACCCGTCGAACGGTTTTTATGATTTTTTCAAAATTGCTCTACTAAAAAAAAGTGAATGTGTGCGTTTGGCGGCCATTGACACGTAATCGTAGAGATTGGCTACGCGTATCTGTGACAGCCATCGTATTGTATGTACCTTTAGGGATGTTTTGGGTCATACGAAATATTTGCGCGACCAGTCGAACGCGTTTTATGATTTTTTCAAAATTGCTCTACTAAAAAAAAGTTGAATGTGTGCGTTTGGCGATCATTGACACGCAATCGTAGAGATTGGCTACGCGTACGAGATATTTGTGCGACCCTTCAAGCGGTTTTTACGATTTTTTCAAAATAGAATGCCCTGATTAGGCTATCGTATTGTATGTACCTTTAGTCTCTGGAATATTTAGTCATAAATACCCTACGCGGGTTCTATTGAAATACACTTCGCTTTTGTTGTCTCAGCAGCACCTTTGATTTTTCAATGTACGATGGATCAAATTTTAGTCAATTTAACTAAAGTCCAGTGTTATCTAGATGATATTCTAATAGGTGGCATTGATCGAAGTGAGTGTCTTAAACATTTATATGACGTTTTACGTCTTCTTCGTCGTTATACTGTACTACAGCTTCTTTATAGTCTATTACGGGATGATATAAAGTTTCAATGGTCAACCGAGTCCGAAAACGTAAAAAAACAATTGCAAAAATTATTAACAAGTCATAATTTGTGCTATAGAACTGTTTGACCCAGAAAAACCAATAGTAATAACCGCAGATGCTGCGTTGGATGTGTCCTTGCTCATACAGTAAATGGTGTAGACAAACCAATAGCGTTTGCGACTAGTACACTCAGTCCCGCAGAACGAAATTATTCACAGCTATGTGTCAGAAAAGTTACCACAGGGATAACTGGCTTGTGGCGGCCAAGCGTTCATAGCGACGTCGCTTTTTGATCCTTATACATAGGGAGTCTTTAGCTGTGGTATATGCGTTAAAAAAATTTCAAAATTATTTAATTGGTAAAAAGTTTATAATCTGTACTGAGCATCATAGTTTGCAAGAGATTTTTAACCCTTGTAAAGGTACTTCAAACGTAGTCATCGCTTGCTAACAAAGATGGGCTATATATTTGTCTATGTTTCACTACGAAATTAAATACAAGCCTTGTCGTAAAGTAGCGCATGCTGACGCACTAAGTAGACTTCCGTTAAACCAAAGCACTGATGTTGATGAAAACCGTAAAAGTTACATTAAAGATTATGAAGATTTCCCAGTCGATTTGAATTAAATTTGAGAGGCAACATTTAAAAATCCAATTTTGTCATTGGTAAATGAAGCCTGTATGAATGGTTAGTCTTCAAGTGTACCACACCACTACAAAAATATTACAAAAATAAATCTAGTCGTTTCAGTACTGAAAATAAATGCTTATATTTCAAGTATTGGATCTTATTCATGGTGAAAGTCATCATGAAATTGAAAATGATCGCTCGTTTCAGGTATCTCAAAATATTCCTCGAGAGATAGTGAAAACTAAGTGGCCTGAAGCGAAATATCCCTTTCAAAGAGTTCATATAGAAAAATATTTCTATTATTTATTGATAGTTTCTCAAAGTATTTGAATGTTTTAAGTGATAAGAAATAGAATTAAGAATAGTGATACGCTTTTCAACTATAAACATGATTACTTGTTACCAACACACCACTACACTTGGCTCTTGATCAAAGACAAACATATAAAAAATTTTCATAGAGGAGTTCAAACTACATTTGTCGCAATTCGCCAATAATATTAACCAACAAATGGTAAAAATTTGGTTTAATTTCTGATACATCGATGTATCCCATGTTTTCGTGTCAATCCTAAATGTATGGAACAATATATGGGTGATAGACAGTACACATTGATATACTTTTAAAACGTGCTTTCTCTCGTAGAGGAAAGTCTGCGCATATAATGAGTGACAATGTCGCCAATTTCATAGGAGCTGATAATGAGCTCAACAGCCTTTTTGAATTGTTTCAATCCCAACAAGGAGATTAAATTTTAAGGTTTTGTGCATCACAAGGAATAGTATGAAAGTTTATTCCGCCACGTTATCTGCATTTTGATGGATTATGGGAGTCTACTGTACACTAGGCCATACACTAACGTTGGCTCAATTGAATACACTCATGGTTGAGATTGAAGGGATTAAGAATTATCGGCCGTTAAACACTCTTTCGTCGATCCAAATGATCCACAACTTCTGATTACAGGTCAAATTTTAACTGGTGAACACATCAATACTATTTTCGAACCTTCCCTCACTCATTTTCAGGAAAATAGGTTATCATATTGGCAGAAGGTTACTGCCATATGGTTCAACATTTTTGGAATCGGTTTTGTAAAGGTTATATTCATACCCTTCAACAGAGGAAAAGGTGGATGAAGGTACATAAAAACATAGAAAAGGATGAATTGGTATTAATTTACAGAGATCATGTTCCCCCTACTCAGTGGCTCTTGGGTCATGTGATGGAGGTTGCTTATGGTAAGGATCAGATCTGAGGGTTCGGATCGCGAGCGTGAGGGCTAAAAATGGAATGTTTCCTCGAGAAATAGACAAATTGGCCAAATTACCGACACCGAATTTATTTGTTGATCTTGACCATTTTAGTAACCTTCTAATTTATATTTACAGTGTTTTAATAGAAATCAAAGTAAAACCAAATACAGTCCACATCGTAATATCTGAAATTGCAATTCGGTAATTGGATATATTGAATACCACCTATTATAGAAATCCAAGCAACCGAAGAAGATGAAACTCTTTTTACATAACAATTGTGAAATACGAATGAAATTCTAAAGCAGAGACAGAATCCCATAAAACACAACAAATATCTTACAAAATTCTCTCTTGCAACGGAATTACCTGGTGAGTACAATTACACTGATTGCATTACCAACACATCCTATTATCACCACTATCGGAATTAGCACACGTTGAAAAGTAAATCGTAATGATTCCAATGTTTCACGCTCCATAGTTTCTTCCACTTCTCGCACAATTCACTTTAAAAAAATTCAATTTTTCTTTTTTTAATAACACATTTAAAAAAAATTCACTTTATCACTCACGTCACCAATGACGTCATAATCACAAAAACTATTTGCTTGTACTTAATTCAAATCTATTATTCCGTTTTGAGACTCGTTGCGTAATTTAATTGATTAATTGATTTTTAATTATTAATCCAAAATAAGAAAACAACTATTAATTGATTTAATTTAATATCAGCACCAACTTAAAATGATTCGTTTAAGCGATACATTTTTTGACTGAAGAAGACTATACAATTGACTAAATAATCGCGCTACAAAACCAAAAAAAATCGTTTGTGTTTTGTCTTTTTTATTTGTGATTGTATTTCGCGTCGTTAATTTATTTCTTATATGTGGCCCCGAATAAATACATAAGTGCGATATTATACAAAATAAAGCTATAGGCAGACATAATCTGACTTGATAATCTACTGTATAATTGTTGGGTTATTTAAATACATATTCTAAAATCGTAAATAAGATTTATGACACATTGTTAAGCCAGTGTTGTCCGCCATGCTGTCCAAAAAAATGTTGTTTTAATACAGCTGTGGCTATTTCATATAATATTAAGAATTGACTCATGCAACATGAAACTATAGTGGAACCTAATAATTATTAATTGGAAATACATTAGATGGTTGGGATTTTGTGGATCTCAGAATTTTATTACTGCGACGAGATATATAATATTTTAAAAAAATAGTCTTTGCTGTATAACAGGCTTTAGTCGATTAGGGAATTTAAAATTAAAAGCAAATCGATGAAAATAGACACAAAGAATTGAGTGTGCCGCTAATAACTAAAGGGGAACACAATACACAAAATCTATAATTTTGAGGTTTATGAAATTAAATTTAGAATCAGAAAAACTGAATCACTTGCTTATTTAAATATTTGAAGGCTATGAAAAGTGAATAAGATGAATAAGCTCCGTAGCATTATTAAGGATTAACATGTGGAACATAATTTTGCATTCGTACAATCCAGAGCATACCACTCTTGAGTTAAACAACAGTCTGAATCAGGAAATCTTGTTCTTTTTCACAAAACTTTATATTTTGAGATACGCATTATCGATCAATTTAAAACATTATTTTGTGGATGATAATTGCCACTAATTTTTTTTTATAATTGACTTAATTTTACATGTGGAATATAATTTACACATTAATTCACAAATAATTGAACATTTCGTTAAAAAGAAAATCACTCAAAAATGTTAATAAATTAAAAACCACTCAAATTTTATTTTATTTAATCAATTTTTTAAGGTCATCATTCATTTAGAGTTTTTGTGGGTGGGCCAATAGATATAAGTAACAACTTGTTTTTTTTTTTAAGATCACACAAATCGAAGTTAACTTTGAAACCACAAACAAAATACAATTCCGCGTTATTCATCGTTAAGCATAAAGTGTTAACTGAATTTACAATAAAATTGGTAGCGCCAAGTTATCACTGATATGATGTAACCTTTGATATATTTATAGGTTAATTATGGTGTGTATTTGTTTAATTGGTTAGGGGCAAACAGTTTAACCTGAATATTGTTTCCAAACATGAATTTGTCTATACATTTTATGAACAAAAAATTATACTGTTTTCACCACCGTTAAGGTAGAATGAGTACAATTTTTTATTATAATTAGAACGGTCAAAGGACAGATGTCCTACTTTACTCTATTGCGTTAAATGTATTTATTTTTAAAAGGTGTAGTTATTTTATTAAAACCGTTAATTTCGGGCGAGGGAATTGATTTTTATGAATATGGAAATATTACCATTGAATATGGAGATTTTGGTAATGCCATTTCGTTGTCTACAAAGTGGAGAATGCTTTTGATTTTTTTTAAACATTTTCAATGACATAGTTTCTTGAGTAAGTTTATTTTCCACAATGGCATCCCAATATAGCTCAGTATTGGGTAATTGGTGTACCGTAGAAATGATACAAATTCCGAGAAATTTTTCTAACCCGGGTTTCAATAGAATAAATGGATTTGAAACATTCTTTTGAAGAATAAATTAAAAGTCGCCAAGGAAGTGTTGCGGTTCACTATTTGTTGCGGAAATAGTGTATCTGCATTAAATTTCGATTTCGATGGATTTTGAACGAATGGGGAGTTTTTCCAGATTAGTTTCCTCGTTAGTAATACCTTGTTGGCTAATTTAAATTTGTATGTTAAGATCGCCGGCTAAAACAACTGGGATATTTTCAATATCTAAGTCTTCCACAATTAAATTTCTCTCTGCTCCTCGACGTTTATGTCGCAATCATTATTATTTATTTCATCACCCGCATCGTCGTTCATATCGTCCTCACTACTAGCAGGCCATTCTTCTATAATTTTTTATATTTCTTCGAGAGACAAATATTTTGGCCTAGGCATTTTAACTAAGTATCTAAAGTACCTCTTAACTAAATAAATATCCAAATAAAATTAACAACGTAACGATTTTGTGATTTTCAAATCTAAAACTGAGCATACCTGACACTTATGTAAATAATTGCTTAAACCGTTTTTATATCATATGTGCTACAGAATGTTTACTTACCGATTTCAGATAATTTAAGATATTTTTAATAAATTACTTAGTTCGTTTCAATACTGATCTTCGTTTCCCGTATTATTTCCATAAATATAGGGATCTAGCAGTACGATATGAAGTGCAGGGTCTCAACGGTGATGTGCCTGAATAATGTGAGATCCAGACAAGTGCCTCCCAAAGTCGTCGAGACTAGTGTATTGGAGACGCTGTCTAGGTCGAAGGTGTCCTTGATGATGCGCACGAATTTGGGTTTAGCAATGACATCGATGTTGAAATCGCCGCACAAGAGGTATTTCGGAAAGAGGTGCTCTCTAGCATTGTAAATCGCCACTTTATAGATGTAAATTTTAAATAAAATTTATGAGAAACTAACTTAACTTTACGTATAAATTGACACCAGAATTGCTCCGGTCAAATAAGGAATTCTCATGGTTGATTATAAATCGCTAGTTTGTACTTTGTAATTTTAATTAAAATTTATGTGATGTCAATTTTTTAATTTAAAATAAATTATCTGCCACAGTATTATTAAGCACAAATTAATACCCGAATTGCTCCGACCTGATGAGGCATTAGTGCACTCAATCTCTGTAAATTACTATTTTGTAGTTTGCTTTTTTAATTAAAATTTATGTGGTGATTAATTAATTTAATTTAAAATAAATTAACCACCACTGGTTTTTTACGAAAAATTTGACACCATCTGCTCGCCGATCGGATGAGCCATTCTCTCGCTACACTGGTTCTAGCATTTTAATCGGTCGAATCAGAGGTTCACGGCGGGGGTTCCTTTGCCGCCTGATAACGTCATTGCGCTAGTATTATGCGTGACACATAAAGCCTAAGGACCAATCTAAGCAATCATGTCTTTAACGTAAAGGTAATGCTTACAGTTAATGAGTAATTGCTTACGACCAAGGGCTAAATTTCGGGTCAGTTTTCTGAACCTGCGGTGTAAAATGTTATCACGTCAATATTAACATTATCAGTTCCGAAAATTAATCGAAATTCAAATTTTTAACTTTTCAAAGTTTACAATGCAACGTTTTTTAACTGCGTTATACTAGGGCATGCAAACTGTTGGTCTTTATATCAAATCATGTAAAGCAAATTTTGCAAATAGTACATTAAGTCAATAAGAGAGCGATATACAAATTATGTGTCTGGCTATACTAATAAAAATGAAAATCTGTATGCATGTGTATATGCTCTTTACACTTTTCCATGCCATTCAGCACACCAGGTTTAAACTTTGTGTAGTGATTTCACAGGAAAATTAGCAGATTTTCGTAGTATTTTCGAAAGGGTCTAGCCCCTTAGTCTAGGTGCCTCCAATAATTTTTCTAAAATTTCAATTAAAAAAAAAAAATACAAGAAAGAGTTTAGATAATACTCGTATCCGACGGGGCGGCTCCCTTGATTTAAGGGAGTTAAAATATGTTTTACCACCTTTTGACGAGTACACTGGAAAAACGATATAAGTTAATTTAAAAAAATTAGATGTTTGTGCCATCTTTGCTAAAATAAAAATATTTTATTTACCCCGGGCAACGCCGGGTACCTCAGCTAGTATTAATATGACTCAAATTCCCGCTAAAGCTCAGTTTACACCTCTCGTGAACATGAACGTGAACAAAACATTTTTTGTTGATAAATCTGTAATTACTTGATTTTTCTCATTAAAACTGATTGGAATAAACTTGAAATAAAATTACGTATCGAATAATTATGAAAATAATGAATAAAATGTCATTATAATAATATTTTTTTCAATTCCCCGATGAAATGTCTGTGAACAAAATGAAATCATCGGGGAATTGAAAAAAATATTATTATAATGACATTTTATTCATTATTTTCATAATTATTCGATACGTAATTTTATTTCAAGTTTATTCCAATCAGTTTTAATGAAAAAAATCAAGTAATTTCAGATTTATCAACAAAAAATGTTTTGTTCACGTTCATGTTCACGAGAGGTGTAAACTGGCCTTAAGTGTTAAGAAATTAATAATAATTCATTTAACAATAACTCCTAAACATGAATTAAATTTGTTTTGTAATTTTCTGTAAAAATATTAGGAAACATTTTAGAATTAGTTAAATATAACCAGTGCCGGCTCGAGGCTTCTGAGTGCCCTAGGCGAAATTTGTTGAACCGCCTTTATATTTTTTTTTAATTTTTAACAAGAAGAGGTATACTGAAATTGACTGCGACTTATCAAACCGGGTCTACTAAATTTATCGTGTCAATTCGCAGGTATATTAACCTCAGTTTTACCTTATAGTTAATCGTGTAACGTATTTTATTGTATAAAGTATGAACACCTGTAGTTAGTGTTGTAATTTTTTATTTATTTTTTTGATATTTTTAAATTTGGTAATGTTACTAGTAAGATGCCATACAAGAGTAAAATAGGTAAAATTTTGACATAAGGACAAAAGGGGAACAGCTACTTCATTTGTATTTAAACATATTAACTACACATAAATATTTCAGTTTGAAAATAATAATAAGGACCATTATACACCAATACCTCGATTTGCGACGTTTCGAATTGCGACGGTACATTTGTTACTATCAAATTTCAGTTTTGCGTCGCTTAAATTATTTGTTGCATCGTTACTTAAATGTTTTTTTCTGGAAATATGTCAAGGTTATTTAATTATGTTGCAATTTTATTTACAAGACGCATTTTTATGGAACGAATTACCGTCGCAAAGTGAGGTATTGGTGTATTTCAGTATGTACATAAATAATAATTTTACATAAATATGATTTTATGACCAATTAATTTTAATTTATCTCAGCTGTAATTGTAATTTAAAGAGCATAGAAGCAACTCAGACTTGTCTGGTGTGAGCGATTTAGTTGATTAAATCAAAACTAGTATTGTGCAACCACAATCGGTATTAATCGAGCAAAACTAACCCACCTGGGACGAAATTTATTTATAAAACCACCACTACGTCCACCAAACTAAATCCAAAAGAACCAGCACCGAAGCTGAAAAGGTCAAAAAGGAACTTACCAAAATATTCTGATAAAGTAGAGAGACCAGTTACCGACCAGAGTCTAGCTAGCACGGATATGAATGTAAAGTTAATACGGATGACTTCAGTGTAAGAGTAATCCAACCAAGGCGGCGTTCACTCTTTGTTACGCGAGTACGTCACTCTGTGCCAGAGGAACACGCTTACTGGACCGTATGACATGCTGTAATGACGTATTCTTACAAAAAATCATTCCAAAATCGTCTAATGGAGGGAAATACGATTACGTATTGTAGTATTCTGTTTTTTTAAAACTTAAAAGTTTTCTCGGAAGGCGATAATAAAAGGAATAGAGATTGAAATATGAACGAGGGAACATTCAATTTAAACTAATAAATTAATTAAATTAAACGCGATATTGTTTTTTATTTAAAAATTTTACAAAGTATATGGTTTAAAAATAGGAAAATGCGACAGTATCATATAAAATCAACTTAGTTCGAGTCTTTTCAAGCCACCATAACATTCAAATTATGGTCTGATGGGCTTCTTGTTAAAGAGTTTGCGTGGGGGCTAAAGAACCCTTTTTTCAACAACTTAGGCATGTTATGTATGTATGTATATAGTATATTCTTTTTGTAAAAGGTAATACAAACTTCAACGTCATTAGAATATAAAAAACGTAATTAAAGGTTGTAGTACTTGTTTTGTATTGTAGGTACATGTATACGAGTAATAAACTTCCGCCGCCCGATAATGAAATAACTGATCAGAGCAACGGAGTAATGTTGAGCATGATATGATTGGACAGGTGTCAGTCGGGTCTTAATCAATAAATATTAAACAATAAGGTGTCTTTTGAAGGGGAGGGCCTTGACGTAAAAAAATCATTTTTCTATTGACAAGGGGGGGGGGGCCTCGACGTAAACAATAATTTTTCTATTTAAAAGGGGGGGGGGGGCTTGACGTAAAAAACTATTTTTTCTATTGACAAGAGGGGGCCTTGACGTAAAAAAATATTTTTCTATTTACAAGGGGGAGGCCTTGACGTAAAAAAATCATTTTTCTATTGACAAGGGCGAGGGCCTTGACGTAAAAAAAACATTTTTCTATTGACAAGGGGGGGCCTTGACGTAAAAAAGTATTTTTCTATTGACAGGGGGGAGGGCCTTGACGTAAAAAAATAATTTTTCTATTGACAAGGGGGGGGGGGGTCCTTGACGTTAATAAATATTTTTTCTATTTACAAGGGGGGGGGGGGGCCTTGACGTAAAAAAATCATTTTTCTATTGATAAGGGGGGGGCCTTGACGTAAAAAAATATTTTATCTATTGACAAGTAGGGGGCCTTGACGTAAAAAAATATTTTTTCTATTGACAAGGAGGGGGCCTTAACGTAGAAAAATAATTGTTCTATTGACAAGGGGAGGGGCCTTGACGTGAAAAAATATATTATATTGACAAGGGGGGGGGGGCCTTGACGTTAATAAATATTTTTTCTATTTACAAGGATGGGGGGCCTTGACGTAAAAAAGTATTTTTCTAGTGACAGGGGGGAGGGCCTTGACGTAAAAAAATAATTTTTCTATTGACAAGGGGGGCCTTGACGTAAAAAAGTATTTTTTCTATTGGCAAGGGGGGGCCTTGACGTACAAAAAATATTTTTCTATTGACAAGGAGGTGGGCCTTGACGTACCAAAATCATTTTCTATTGACAAGGGGGCTTTGTCGTGATTAAATACATTTCTATTGACAAGAGGGGGGCCTTGACGCAAAAAAATTATTTTTCTATTGACAAGGGTGGTGCCTTGACGTAAAAAAATAATTTTTCTATTGACAAGTGGGGGGGGGGCCTTGATGTAAAAAAAATATTTTTTCTATTTACAAGGGGGCCCTTGACGTAAAAAAATAATTTTTCTATTGACAAGGGGGGGGCCTTGACGTAAAAAAATAATTTTTCTATTGACAAGGGGGGCCATGACGTAAAAAATTATTTTCCCTACTGACAAGGGGGGCTCTGACGTAAAAAAATCTATTTACAAGGGGGGCCTTGACGTATAAAAGTATTTTTTCTATTGACAAGGGGGGGCCTTGACGTATAAAAGTATTTTTTCTATTGACAAGGGGGGGCCTAGACGTAAAAAAGTATTTTTTCTATTGACAAGGGGAGGCCTTGACGTAAAAAAATATTTTTTCTATTGACAAGGGGGGCCATGACGTAAAAAAGTATTTTCTCTACTGACACAAGGGGCTCTGACGTAAAAAAATAATTTTTCTATTGACAAGGGGGGCCATGATGTAAAAAAGTATTTTCTCTACTGACAAGGGGGACGTAACAAAATCATTTTCTATTGACAAGGGGGCTTTGTCGTGATTAAATACATTTCTATTGACAAGAGGGGGGCCTTGACGCAAAAAAATTATTTTTCTATTGACAAGGGTGGTGCCTTGACGTAAAAAAATAATTTTTCTATTGACAAGTGGGGGGGGGGCCTTGATGTAAAAAAATATTTTTTCTATTTACAAGGGGGCCCTTGACGTAAAAAAATAATTTTTCTATTGACAAGGGGGGCCTTGACGTAAAAAAATAATTTTTTTATTGACAAGGGGGGCCATGACGTAAAAAATTATTTTCCCTACTGACAAGGGGGGCTTTGACGTAAAAAAATAATTTTTCTATTGACAAGGGGGGCCATGATGTAAAAAAGTATTTTCTCTACTGACAAGGGGGGCCTTGACGTATAAAAATATTTTTTCTATTTACAAGGGGAGCCTTGACTTAAAAAATAATTTTTCTATTGACAAGGGGGGGGGCCTTGACGTAAAAAAATATTTTTTCTATTTACAAGGGGGGCCTTGACGTATAAAAGTATTTTTTCTATTGACAAGGGGGGGCCTTGACGTATAAAAGTATTTTTTCTATTGACAAGGGGGGCCTAGACGTAAAAAAGTATTTTTTCTATTGACAAGGGGAGGCCTTGACGTAAAAAAATATTTTTTCTATTGACAAGGGGGGCCATGACGTAAAAAAGTATTTTCTCTACTGACACAAGGGGCTCTGACGTAAAAAAATAATTTTTCTATTGACAAGGGGGGCCATGATGTAAAAAAGTATTTTCTCTACTGACAAGGGGGGCCTTGACGTATAAAAATATTTTTTCTGTTTACAAGGGGAGCCTTGACTTAAAAAAGTATTTTTTCTATTGACAAGGGGGGGGGCCTTGACGTAAAAAAATATTTTTTCTATTGACAAGGGGGGGCCTTGACGTAAAAAAGTATTTTTTCTATTGACAAGGGGGGGCCTTGACGTAAAAAAATATTTTTTCTATTGACAAGGGGGGGGGGCCTTGACGTAAAAAAATATTTTTTCTATTTACAAGGGAGGCCCTTGACGTAAAAAAATAATTTCTCTATTGACAAGGGGGGGCCTTGACGTAAAAAAATAATGTTTCTATTGACAAGGGGGGCCATGACGTAAAAAAGTATTTTCTCTACTGACAAGGGGGTCCTTGACGAAAAAAAAATATTTTTTCTATTGACAAGGGGGGGCCTTGACGTAAAAAAATCATTTTTCTATTGACAAGGGGGGGCCATGACGTAAAAAAGTATTTTCTCTACTGACAAGGGGGCTTTGACGTATAAAAATATTTTTTCCATTTACAAGGGGAGCCTTGACTTAAAAAAATAATTTTTCTATTGACAAGGGGGGTTGCCTTGACGTAAAAAAATATTTTTTCTATTTACAAGGGGGGGCCTTGACGTATAAAAGTATTTTTTCTATTGACAAGAGGGGGTTGCCTTGACGTAAAAAAATATTTTTTCTATTTACAAGGGGGGGCCTTGACGTATAAAAGTATTTTTTCTATTGACAAGGGGGGGCCTTGACGTAAAAAAGTATTTTTTCTATTGACAAGGGGGGGCCTTGACGTAAAAAAATATTTTTTCTATTGACAAGGGGGGGGGGGCCTTGACGTAAAAAAATATTTTTTCTATTTACAAGGGGGGGCCTTGACGTATAAAAGTATTTTTTCTATTGACAAGGGGGGCCTTGACGTAAAAAAGTATTTTTTCTATTGACAAGGGGGGGCCTTGACGTAAAAAAATATTTTTTCTATTGACAAGGGGGGGGGAGCCTTGACGTAAAAAAATATTTTTTCTATTTACAAGGGAGGCCCTTGACGTAAAAAAATAATTTCTCTATTGACAAGGGGGGGCCTTGACGTAAAAAAATAATTTTTCTATTGATAAGGGGGGCCATGACGTAAAAAAGTATTTTCTCTACTGACAAGGGGGGCCTTGACGTAAAAAAATATTTTTTCTATTGACAAGGAGGGGGCCTTGACGAAAAAAAATATTTTTTCTATTGACAAGGGGGGGGGGGCGGCCTTGAGATAATAAAATAATTTTTCTATTGACAAGGGGAGGGGAGCCTTGACGTAAAAAAGTATTTTTTCTATTGACAAGGGGGGCCTTGACGTAAAAAAATCATTTTTCCATTGAAAAGGGGGGCCTTGACGTAAAAAAGTATTTTTGCTATTGAAAAGGGGGGCCTTGACGTTAACAAATATTTTATCTATTGACAAGGGGTAGGGGGGGGGGCTTGACGTAAAAAAATACTTTTTCTATTGATAAGGGGGGGGCCTTGACGTAAAAAAATAATTTTTCTATTGCCAAGGGGGGGGGGGGGCCTTGACCTAAAAAATATTTTGTCTATTGACAAGGGGGGGGCCTAGACATAAAAAAATCATTTTTCAATGACGGGGGCGGGGGGTTCCTTGACGTAAACAAATATTTTTTCTATTGACAACGGGGGGGGGGGGGGGACTTGACATTAAAAAATTATTTTTCTATTGACAGGGGGGCCTTGACGTAAAAAAATAATTTTTCTATTGACAAGGGGGGGGGGCCTTGACGTAACAAAATAATTTGTCTATTGACAAGGGGGGGGGCCTTGACATAAAAAAATTATTTTTCTATTGACAGGGGGGGGGGCCTTGACGTAAAAAAATTATTTTTCTATTGACAAGGGGGGGGGGGCATTGAAGTAAAAAAAAAAAATTCTATCGATTAGTGGGGCTTTGACGTAAAAAAATAGTTTTTCTATTGACAAAGGGGGGGGGCTTGACGTAAAAAAATAATTTTCTATTGACAAGAAGGGGGGCCTTAACGCAAAAAAATAGTTTTTCTGTTGACAAGGGAAGGCCTTAAGAGGGGGGCCTTGACGTAACAAAATCATTTTCTATTGACAGCTGGGGGCTTTGACGTGATAAAATGTTTTTTCTACTGACAAGGGGGGGGGGGGGTCTTGACGTAAAAAAATAATGTTTTTATTGACAAGGGGGGGGGAGGGGCCTTGACGTACAAAAATAATTTTTCTATTGAAAAGGGGGGGGGGCCTTGACGTAACAAAATCATTTTTCTATTGACAAGGGGGGCCTTGACGTAAAGAAATAATTTTTCTATTGACAAGGGGGGGCTTTGACGTAAAAAAATATTTTTCTATTGACAAGGGGGGGCTTAGACGTAAAAAAATATTTTTTCTATTGACAAGGGGGTGCCTTGACGTAAAAAAATAATTTTTCTATTGACAAGCGGGGGGGGGGGGGGCCTTGACGTAAAAAAGTATTTTTTTTTTAAATAATCTTCCAATTTTGAACGTTCATCTTTGGTTAAATATCGAGCACTAGGTGGACCAGGTTCATGTGTCTTGATTTTTAATTTTGAGATGTGTCGAAAGCAATATGCCACAAGGTGGTTGTGAAAATCTCGAGTGACTTCCGTTCGATGAGGCTACTAGTTGATACTTGAAAATCCTTGATTGGCCACTCAGAATGTGGTAGCCTTAGAAATTCAGGACCCTTCCACCATAGTGCGTTCGAATGAAGATCCTTGGGCATAACTCAAATCGGCATGGTTTCTAGTTGTATCGATATGATGCCACTTGTGTTTCGATGTTAGCTCTTGTATTTCTGACACCCGGTTTGCCACGAATGATTTTAGTAAATTAACTGGAGTATGAATCCAAGCTAGCGTAATCGTCGAATCAGTCCATAACTGTACGGCATGAAAGTTGAGCTTTAGTAATGTTATAAGTGTCGTGATGAGGCGCGAGAGCAATAAAGCTGCACACAGCTCCAAACGAGTAATTGTTTGGCTCTTAAGAGGCGCCACTCGCTTTTACTGCATAACAAACTGACTAATACTTCGTTGTTGCTATTAATACACCGTAAATAAACACATGCCCCGTACGCTTTCTCGCTAGCATCGGCAAATCCTTGCAGTTCGAATTTTGTTGGGTTAGAGTTTGTCACACCGTGGTAGTTCAATGGATGAAGTCGTCTCGAATTGATATCTGTATTCATTCCAAAATCTTTCATCCTCGGCTGATAATGGATCATCCCAGTCTAGTTGCAGTTGCCATAGATGTTGAATAAAAATCTTTGCTGTGACAATCATCGGAGCTAGAAGATCCAAAGGATCGAATATGCTAGCTACACCACGTCTTGTGATTATTCGAGATGAATTCTTCATTATTGGCTGGTTATAAAACATAAAAATGTCCTTAAGGTTTTTATTGTTTGATTGGAATCAGTTGCATTAATTTGATCTCTATCAGCTAATGGAATATCGTTTAGGAGTGCTGTTGAATTTGACGTAAACTTTCGTAACCTCATACGAGCTGTTTGAAGCGTTTTGCGTAATTCTTGTTCTATTTTTATTGCTAGATCTACTGTATCGGCACCAGTCTTACAATCCTCCACATAAAAATCGCGGGTGGCTGCGTCAGCTGCTGGAAACCTCTCTCTCTCTCTCGTCATTCGCGAGTGGCCAGAAAGGGTGCAGAAGACGTTCCATACGTCACCGTAGCTAATTCATATGCTGAAAATTGTTGTTCTATAATGGCAAAAAGATCGTCTAATCTCCAAGTATAATGGCAAAAAGATCGTATTGTGTTCGAGGTCCTACCATCAGTGTATCATTAAGTGAAATTCCCGTGGACTATTTTAAAAGGTTACTATTGGTGGGACCTTTCCTTAATTAATTAATGAGAATAAAATTAGTTGGTGTCAATTTAAATTCTGCTTTATTTCATTAAATGCTACGCTTTATATACAATTTTTAATTTCCAAAGTCATCACAAAATATATAAAGTAAAAAATCAAAATATACACATTATTATAAACTTAAGTTAAGCGTCGGCACAATAGATGCACCAAAACTTCATATTTGGTGAAAGTTAAAATGTTGGAATGTTGATGAGTCAACAGTGCGTGATACAGAATTAGAAGTTGTGTTTGATGAAAATTTGCGTATTGTATATGTATTCGATCGATTTTCTATCGCTTGTACAGTTCGATTCAACACACGAGTTCTGTTGTTTAGAAATTCTAACATCTTAGACCCAGACAGTGATTCACTGGAAGCATGTATGACATTTCCCATACTCTACGTGTATCAGAATTCAGGCGAGAATTCATTATATATATATATATATATATATATATATATATATATATATATATATATATATATATATATATATATATATATATATATATATATATATATATATATATATATATATAAAATACTATCCCACTGATCGACGGGCTGATTTACAGTTTTTAACGCAACTAAATGATTGCAATAGTCGAATAGTCGTCTTTAAGACGGCACAACTCTGTTGATGTATTTGATTTCATTGACTTTAATTGAAATATTTCGTGTATATGTTTTTCAATGATTTGCGCGTTTATCATCGAAATCTTGCTGTAATGATGTCCATGCTTGAGCATATCCATCCTCTGATAGTACTTAACAAAACCTTTAATTGTTCCGAACTCCGATTGTAGTTCTAAATATCTACAAAGAGTTTCGGGAACTAAATTTGTTGCTCTAACGCGCATTTAGATTGCTTGATTATCAGTATCACCATACATTTTATAGAATATTCGATTTTGTGAAAACCCCTTACAATAAATTAGCGAATTCTGAGCCAAAATAATTCAAAATCTGCAATTGTGCTCCGATTGCAGTACTAAATATCTCCTAAGATATGTTTCTGGGCCTGTAATTGTTGCTCCTATGCGCATTTAGAGTGCTTGCTTATTTTCATTATTTTTCTCAATTTGGACGTTGTTTTTCTTCGACACTAAAATCACTACTTTAACTCATCGGAATCATTTTCTCAGTACGTTGGTTCAGCTAAAGCATATTCACTATGTAACCTCCTTCAAGTGAACGATTATTTTAATTTATCCAAACGATGCCTTGGTTATGTTAGTATCAAACAGGTGTTCATAGTTTGGATTACCAATTTCAATAAAAATCAATTTTTCCTTTCAGACCTTCTTGGTGCGAGACGCTTTTAAACAAAACTTAATTATACAGAAATTATTACTTTTCGAATTAGGACGATACACCCCGATATGTCCAGACTAAATAACCATTGTGAACTAATTTTAATTTAATTAATATTAATATGTGACAACTATACATATTCAATTTTGTTCATCATACATGTTGCATGTAAAACCAATTCCCTATAGGTGAAACAACACCTAATCTGTAATAAAGTAGCGCATTATCGTATCACTTTGACCTCCGCTCCAACACACTGTGTGCTATCGCAAACAAATTCCTATTTAAAATTAAAATAAAAAAATTAAAAATTCCTCGTAAAAATTGCTCATTCTACCTTAACGATGTGAATTATTATCCATCAACGCTACACAAGTATACACACCAACTGTACAGCAAAAATGTAGAAACACAAAATATATTGATGTACACATTCTATACACAATATTCGGTTTCAGTTGTATCAGTTGTATATGTACATCGCTAGCCAGTGGTAAATAAATATACACCATTGTTAACCACAATAAATAATAATCTAACGATACGTCATATCAGTGATAGATAAGTAATTCTTAAGAATATTGTCAAGTATTTTTTTTTTAATTCAGTCCACGATTTATTGTCCACATTGAAATGTCGCGGAATTGTTTTTAAAATTAGTTGTTATTAGATTTCGTGTGTGCGCGCCAGTTTCGGTCTTTAAAGTCTTTATAGTTAAGATCGATTTGTGTGATCGTATAAAACAGAATAAAAAAAAGTTGTTACTTATATTTGTTAGCCACCCAACAATAGTTATAAACGAGTGGTGACCTTAAAATTTGGTTAAAAATAAAATAAAACCTAAACAAAATTTTTATTTTTATTTTTTTTGAGTGGTTTTTAGTTTAATAACAACTATTGAGTGATTTTGGTATTTTGTCGTTTTCTTTCGATCACAAGAGAATGAGAACAGTGTTTATTATAAATTAAAGTTCAATGTAAAAAAAATATTGGTTGTGTTAGTGAATATTATTAATAACGCGGCGGCGAGCATACTTTTATATGTACATTGTATACATAGGAAATTGATAGGTTCGTCGGTGTATATTATGTGTATCGTGTTGAGTGCTCGGATTTCGATTTATATAGTCGCTTTATTTTTCGTTTTGATTGTTATGTACAATTGAGAATGTTTATGTCTTGTTACTAAGTTTTTCCGCGTTCTTATTGTATTACAAACATATTTACCTACACTCATACATGAGTCAATAAAAAAAAAAATCGCGTAATTCTCTATTAATTTCTTAATATTTTTATGATTTATGTTATGTAAATAGAACTATAAAAATAGCAAAAAAAAGAAGAAACGAGTCGCGCTATTATTAAAAGGAAATAGCATTGAAAATTGTTTGTGAGTTGTAAATGTTCACAGGTGCTAACACCATGTGTATATTTTGTAAACCAAATTTTACGATACGGAGGCGAGTCGTATAACAAAGTATGTCACTCGCATATGTAACACATGTGCGCTAGTGTTCATATTTTATTTATGTGATGAGCACACTTTGCCTACTAATGCAGATGAATCATTTATTGATTTGACAAAATTACTCGTGTAACTTGTTGTGTGGTTTTTCATGTCTCGTTGGAGATGAACAATTTTATAAATGTTTTCTGTGGTTTTAAAAATAATTTATTGATTTCACAAAACAATCGTTAAAAATACAGAGAATTTAAAAATTTTGTTGTTTTATAAAATTAGCTTCTACATACTTGTGAATATTCATTTGTATGCAGAATAATTCGGTGTGAAGTTCAAACCAAATTTTTAAAAATACACAAAATTTTTATTTATTATGTTGATTCTAAATACATAATTTAAGCGAATTTGTATCTCTTTGCTTATGTAACGTAAACATAATACTTTATTTGACGGGTAAATCAAAAAGTGGTTATTATTCCATTACTAATCATACTTTACGAACTACAAAGTAGTAGTGAAACTTCATTTCAACGGACAGTCACTTCAAGGGACACCTCACTACAACGGACACACATTTAAGTTCCTTACAAAACTGAAGCTTCCCATGAAAACCTCCCTTAGTTAAGCAGACACTTTATTAGAGCGGACACGGACAGACATATCTGCGATGATAGGAGCATTAGTTAGTTCTGGAATATGGCCAATTAGGAAGAAACTTGCCTGGTTCTTAATCGATTATTATGACATTTGATATGTGCGTTGGAAATGGGATTCTAAAACGATTTTTAGATGAAGTTCTGCAATATGGCCATTTAGGAAGGAACATGGCCATTTCTTATCCGATCTTGATAAAATTGAGCATGTACGATGGAAATGGGATTCTAAAATGATTTTTAGATCAAGTTCTGGAATATGGCCAATTAAGAAGAAATTTGCCTAGTTCTCAACCGATTATGGTGAAATTTGATATGCGCTATGGAAATAAGATTCTACATAAAATTATGTTTGGATGAAGTTCTGTAATATGGCCAATTAGGAAGGAACTTGGCCAATTCTTATCTGATTTCGATGAAATTCAGCATGCACAATGACAATGGGAATAAAATGATTTATAGAAAAAGTCATTAAATATACATCAAAAACAATTTTAGTATCCCATTTCCATCGCACAAGCTGAACTTCATCATAATCGATTAGGAAATGGACAAGTTTCTTTCTAATTAGCCACATTCCAGAATTTCGTCTAAAACTCATTTTTCAATCCCATTTCCAATGGACATGCTGAATTTCATCAAAACCGAATAAAAAATGGCCAAGTTCCTTCCTAATTGGCCATATTTCAGAACTTCGTTTAAAAATAATTTTTGAATCCCGTTTCCATCGTGCATGCTGAATTTCATCAAAATCAGATAAGAAATGACCAAGTTCCAAAACTTCATCCAACAATCATTTAGAATCCCATTTCCATAGTGCATGCTTAATTTCATCGAAACTAGCATAGTTATAGCATTATAGATAGAAATTGCATCACTCGTTCGTTTCTGGGGTACATTAAAATGTCGATTTGTGGCATAACATGAGAAAAATACTTTAATATCGTATTAAACTTGATATTATTGAACAATGACACAAAACCACTTGCCTCACGAATACTTTTCATATCTGACGTTAAATCATTCTGAATGGCTTCCATACAGTCTCTTAAATCTTCGATTTTTTCATTGATAACGTTGACGGTCCTGCTTTGAAAATTCCATCTAGTGGTATTTGGCCGTGGTAATCTTTTGTCACAAATTTCAATTAATTTATCCATTCTTTTCGGCGAACTCGAAAAAAATGATGGTATTCCTGACAAATTAGTAAAAAATATACTTAACTCTGGTATTTCCTTTGAACACACCGATTTAAGGATTAAATTTAACTTATGTGCATAGCAGTGCACAAAATGTGGGTGAGGAAAATATTTTTTTAAAATGGTTTGAACTCCGCCTTTACTTCCACTCATTACCGCTGCGCCGTCGTATGTTTGGGCAATAAGCTGGTCACTGGTAATATTAAATTGTTGCAGCAACTCTTTGATGGCTCCGGCTAACCCATTAGCTGATCGGTCTTGAATCGGTATGAAATAAACCTTGCGACCACTTTCCCAGTTTTAATATTTCCGGTTGGAATATAACGAAGTATAATTACAAATTGACTTTTATTCGAAGCGTCGGTTGTTTCATCGGCTTCAATAAAAATAAAATGGGTATTTTGGATTTCAGAATACACGAAGTTTTTATATACTGCATACACACATTTCAACAAATCGTTTTGAATATGCTTAGAGGTTCCCTTAAAAATACGCGTACTAGAATAATATACGTCCAAACTTGGATCACTTTTACAAAATGATTCAAATATGGTTTTAAAAACCCCGGGCCGATCTGAGTCAGCCTTTTCATCATGACCACGAAGCGCTAACTCACAGCTACCACAAACTTCAATGACATCCAGAATTTTTCCCAATACATACCGGTTACCATCAACAAATTTATTGTGTTTCATGAGCTCTGTAGCGGCCCACTCATTCGTTCTCCGCTACAATGTATCAAATATATACACTAGCGTCCGAGCTCACCCAATCACCACAACGTTTTCACGCCGATCAACGTTGCCGCTTCACATTCACTACATAATAAATAGCTCTGGTGTATTAGGTTGATTTCCCCTTACAAATCTACAAATGGTGGTGTATACATATAACAAATTGTATTCAAAATTAATTTCAATAAATTAAATTTATGTAAATTAAATAAATTATAAATTAAAAATAAATAAATAAATACAAACATATACTCGTCTCGTTTACGCAACATTAACAGAAAATAAAAGTTAGTACTTTTATAGCTCCTTTTTATAAGCTGTGTCCACCTGTTGCGCAATATTTACTTTTCCAAAACGTCATAATGAAATATTATTGTATATATGTTCCGCCGACAACTCATGGCGCGTTAAAGCCGTAGATAAATGTTTGACATCGGTATATCCGTGCCGCGTCCACACACTATCACCCCCAAATAGTACACATGTTTCTTTATCCCTCTCTTTATAAACTGATTTCGAAGGTCATATTTTTGTGATTCTTTTTTCAACAAATTTTTCTTTGATTCTTGTATTTCTCTGCACTAATACAAACAAAAAGTTATATAAAATTTCCGAAGGTCATATTTTTATTTCCATACCAAGTATGCGATGAGAAATGTCAGAGCCTTCTAGAACAGTGTTCGCAAATAGTTGATTATTGGCGTGCCAATAAAATCATTTTTTGCGTGCCACCTAATTCAGTAAAATTATTTTTTTTATTTATAATATTAAGGATCAGTCAGAATCGAGCCATAATACGCCAGATTTTTATTTTTGTCATCAACGTAAATTTTTACAGGAAAAGACGAATAAAATAAGTTAAGATACATTTTATTATCTCGGAGTATGGTCCAATATCTTAATCTCAGACAATTTTCTTTAACCGTTCGGTTCCTAATTATTTTTATAATATTCGTCTGTAAAAATAGAAACTCACATAGATTTCTCGAAGGAAAATCTGTTAGTTCAGGTATTGTTAGCTGGCATGCTAAATTCTGTTATGCGATAATTGACATCATAAAATAAATGGCTAAGTAAGTTGCAGTAGATGAAGTGTCACGATTCTGAATTTTAGGTCGTCATACGAACTTAAAGTTCCAAATCTCCTCGAGCCGGATGCGGTCTCCATTATGTCCTTCGAGCCGGATGTGGTCGAACTCATCAATTTATTGGGATTAATTGGAATCATCGGTGCAGCAACGGTATTTTCCAACCAGTGCGCAAGTGAATCACCAACCATAGTATTTACATCCAGTCGCAGCCAGAAAATCATTAACCAACGGTGATCTATTCTAAATAATCAACAAACCGGTACTAAGTCATGTAACCTGTTTTTGTTTCATTTTCCATTTTAGTCAATAATTTAATTTTATTTGATTGCGTTAAAAAATGTTTATTCGGTTATCCGTAAGTAAAGTGAAAACCATTCGATTAATTAATCGTGTGCATGCATGCATAAGTACAGTGAATCCCAGTCGATTATTTAATCGTATCACATGAACATATTTTGTTCCGTTACTACCAAGTGCAGTGAATTCCAGTCTGTTATTTAATCGAACGCATATTTTATCGTGTTCATACCTTACGTAATTTTAATCCTCTCCAAGTGCAGTGAAATCCAGTCTGTTAATTAATCGTGTTCATGTTCAACCACCAACCAATAAATATTCCAATTACAATTACAAACCAGGCACCTGTTGACCAACCCAACTTTAAACAAATTAAGTATCCCTTTATATAACTAAGTTTATAATATTGTTTAATATAAATAATTTGCTTTGAAGTGCGGGTTTTTTTGCCTATTATTTGTTTATGTATAAATCGCCCATTATTTATACATTTGCTGGCCCATCAAGCTTTGATCAGGCAGTACCGGGTGTGATACAGCACATCCTCGTTATTTTGTGTGGAATGTATAATGTATTTCTCTGCTATCTTGATTAGATCTTTAAAAACTCAGAGGAAGAACCAGAAAAATAAAAATGTACATACAATTTAAATATTTTATTTAAGAAATTAAATTCCAGTCATACAAAAAAATTGACAAATGTATGTTTTCCATTTGGTGCTGGAGGAGGAATAATTTGTTAGATGGAAAACCAAAATTGGCAAATGTAGTTTTTGATTTATGCTATCGACCATAATATCATGAATAAGTAGTGTTCCAAAATACATCATACCATCGGGCCATGTTTCAATATAAAATATCTGATCCCAGCTCAACCTTAAGGCCGACCAAATTCTTCAGGCCATGAAATAATAGATTACTTATTAGGAACTATTTATAATATCTACAACATATTTCATATATCAAATTTCACTAAAATCCGAAAACAAATATGCTTGTCCCATTTGATGCTGGAGACTGAGAAAAAAGTCTGAATTGGCTCAGTATGTAAACATAAATTTGGCAAATATAATTTTTCATTTGATATCAATGGAAGTGTTCCGCAATATTTTTTGAATTTCAGCAAAGATTTAAATAAGAAATCCAACCGCAGATGATGTAGCCGGAGGAATTCTCGATTAAGAATTTTTAAAGAATCAATTGTCCGAATCTCAAATATCTGCGCTACCTAATTGCATTTTGAGCTAGAGACGTAGTAAACTGCTTCGATTGGTTGTTCATGTAAAACAAAACATTTGGTGAATTTTTTGATTAAAGCTACCAACCATAATAACATTAACGTATTCCGAACATTCCTTGGATCTGGCTGTTATTTTATCTAAAAGATCAGACCACTAATGGTATGATTCAAGGAAATTCTTCAGTTCACTAAAATTTATTGACAAACGTGCGTGTTCCATGTGGTGCTGGAACTGTAGAAAAGGCCTGGATTGGATATGTATTGACAAAAAAAATTTCTCTTTGGCAAATCTAATATTTTGATGTATGGTTTAAATGTATGTATGCGCCAAAATATAATTAGCAGTGTCCCGGATTATTTGTCGAATTCTGATAATGTTTTATTTAAACAAACTCCATCCATGCTCCAAACGGAACTTCGCCGAGTATGCACTAATTCAAATGAAATTTTGTATCTGACTTAACTAATATATTTGATGGTAAATGAATTAGATGCGACATATTTAAATTATGAATCAAGGTGGCGGTTTTTGAAACTTTTCTATAAGAGGTTTGACTACAAATCTGATTTTTAACCAGTGGATCGTCGTCAGTCGTCAACGCTAAATCAATTTTATATAGCAATTTTTTTTTGTATCATAAACATAACAAATTTCGAGACTTAAAAACTGTTTTGGGTTTTTCAAGTCGAAATGTTCTGGAATTTGTTTAGAGAAATTTTTGTGGGAGGTTTGAATGTTTGATCGTTACACGTGGAATTTTTAGCTATCGATAAGTTATAAATGGTTTGTTTGCTCGGTGATTTTCTACTTGTGGAAATAATGGAATAAAGAATCTGGATGAAATGTACAATGGCATTGGTAATGTTGAATGTTTTGGCTTCTATGAATAAAACAAACATTTACGAGTAGTACAAACAATGTCATTTGGATCATACCACACAATTTTTTTTGAAATTTTTTGGGCTAGAAATGTGTGGTAGCATAACAGGACTGCTCGAACAGGTCTTAACTGGTGATAAAGCAGGAGTGTATGAATGTGACTTCGAAACTAAGGTGTAATGGTACTAATAGAAGCTTCCTGAAGGGCCAATACCGCAAAACGGTTGTCATGTACAAAGAATATTAAGGTTGTGCTTTTCGATAGCCAACAATAAATTCAGCATCAAATATAGCTAGAAATGCCCTGAAACGTCAGGGATAAGTGAACCAATACACCAAAAAAAAACTTATAACTACTGTAGACATGCAGCCACTGTAGTTCAAAAATCCCTCGATTGTATTATCCAACCACGTATTTTATCACCTAGTAGTTTTCTTTCGAGCTTTCCGTATTTCTTGAAAATATTTGGTATTCGTAAAGATAGTTATAAATATAATACATACATATGTCCCAATTGATTTCATATGGTTTCACATTTCCCAGTATTTCAATATTTCGACTTCAAACTCTAAAACTGTCTTTTCCATTTTTTTGTAAGATTAACTGTAAAAACGGTCGATTTTTGAAAACTCAAATCTTTTTTGGCGTGCCGGACAAATTTCTAAACGTGCCAAGTTTGGCACGCGTGCCACGTATTTGCGATCACTGTTCTAGAATATAGAGCCATAATCATTATGACGTATTTTTTAGAAGCTTTTTTAGTGGTATAACTTTGCACTGATTTCTATAGGAATCCATTGTAAAAATGGTGTTTTTCAGCTTCAAGTTTTTCAATCAAAAATGTTACAAAATGTTTACACACAAGTGTTCTACATATCTTTAGCAGCAATACACAAGAAGGGTATATTGGTATAAAGTAAATATTAATTGAGAAATTTAAAAATTAAATTATTTCTAAAATATATTTTTCGAATTTTCATTTTGGAAAATACATCAAAGTTGGCTCTGACGAATTAAAATAATACTTGCTAAATTTATCTTTAGTTTTACTAGTGTACGTTAGATGTCTATCATTGTTGGCAGAGAAATACGAAAAAAAATTATTTAATCACACAATTATGACACATTATTAATGTTTTGTGAATTTGTTTTGCTTTTCCTGCAATTTTTAACTCAAATTTCCCCAGGTGGCAATTTTTGGTACGATTTTCCAAAATGTTTACTGCCCATTGCCATCTATGTATATTGACTTAATGCACACGATTTGTAGTAAGCTTTTCTTTTTAATTTGACCAGAATGCTATTGTTATGAACTTTTTTATATTTTGGTTTAAGTAAATCAATTATTACAAGAAAATGAAAACAATTTACTTAAACGAGATTTATATATGTTTAAATTCAAACATTAATGAAAATATTTCAGAAATCATAATTGAAAATTTGCAACGTTTTCATTTACAAATTTGTCTTAGGAAAAAAAGTGATTTCCCATATGTTTTATGTGTTTTACTATGGGAATTTTCTAATTCCCTTATAAAAGCTTCGTTTTCTAGATTATGGCTTGTATAATCAAGGTTGCTTTGGAAATGTTTTACACATACATAGACGAATAATTCCAAAGAACTACGTTTCAAGAAAACGCGTGTAAATGCAAATTGGTTTTTTAAAAGCACAGAAACGTAATGCAAGAAAGCATGTGTAAATTGGCTCAATAAAGGAGCTATTCCACTTGACTGAATTGACTGATAGTAAAAAAAGAGGGAAAGAGAAAAAAGTTCGAAACTTTATGTAATAGACAAAGACAACATTTTTTTTTATTTTTTTATTTTATAGCAAAATTTTGAGGAGAAATTTTAACAGCACACAAAAACATAACCAATAATTATAAAAAAAATTAAATATTCCTATTAATTTAGTTAATTTTGTATCTCAAAATTATCTAAAAAATTAAATATTATTAATAGTCACATCAGAATTATATTTTTTAGTATATTTTCCGTAAAAATTAAAAAAATGTCTACCAAAAAAACGTCATGGGTTTTTCTATTTTTACATTTTTATAGCAAAATTTTAAGGAGAAACTTTGAAAAATATATTAACCATAAAATTAATAGTGTGCGGGAAATATTTCTCATCATATACTAATTTTATGCATGTGTGTTAGTGTGACTGCTATAAAATGTTCTCAATTTGATACTTTTTATTGCAGTCACACTACTACAGACACAAATATTTCTTGACTGAGAAGGGTTTTTTGTTTCATTCGCCCATCTAGCAAATGTATATTTTTATCTTCCTTTAATTTTACTATCAGTCAATTCAGTCAAGTGGAATAGCACCTTAAGTTAGATTTTGTAGACGTACCACCGAAAAGAATGAACAGATATGGAAGTTCCATGTCAAGTATTTACATAGAAATATTCAATCAAAAAAATGTATTCCTGCTCTAATCTAACCAGTTAAGACAGGGAAAATATAATACAATAATATGTTTCGCTTCTCTTCTTGTTTATTTTTTATACAAAGAAGAGAAGTGAAATATGTAATATTGAATTATATTGTCTCTGTCTTAACTAGTTAGATTAGAGCAGGAATACATTTTTTTGATTGAATATTTCTATGTAAATACTTGACATGCAACTTCCATATCTGTTCATTCTTTTCTGTGGACGTACATTAAAGAGAAATAGAGATAGTGATTATTTGCTTCCAATTTTTATATTTTGTTTTTTATTATTATTCTAGCAACGAATATATTCAAAAATAATTTTTTTAATGCCCTAATTATTATATAGGATTTGTTGTTCTATTTCATATTTGATTCTATACAGAAATTATGAATGTGGAAAATTTGCAGTGCAACCTAGACTAACATTTGTATGATGTCGGTGGATATTTCTTTTTCTAAAAAAAAATCTGTGTAATTTGGCCAAATTTAAGACTGGGCACAGCCCACGTTGCCCAATATGACCGACCGCGCCTGAAATTAAATAACTCAGAATTCAAACATAAATTTTAGTAAAATATTGAGTGCCATTTATATGAGAAAAATTAACATATTGTTTGTCAACTTTATGAATTTCAACATATCGAATCAGAATTTCGAGTAAAAATCAAATAACTTGTAATAACTATAAGGGAAATCGCTATCAAATTTTAAAGACAACATGAATCTTAGGTAGAGATGGCATTACTAGTAATTGAACGAATCCCAATAAGCAACTCAATTAAATATTAAAACGAATATAATATTAATATTAAACGAAATAAAAAAATAAAATTTCGGTTGAAAAGTAGGAAACAGTTTTATGTACATATACATTTTTTTGACTTTTTTTCATTTTCTTCGTTCAACGGTTAGTGGTGCCATCTCTACCCAAGAACCAGGTACTATTATTTTAACGCCAAGCAGAAGTTTACTTCAGAAAACAGAAGCAGAAGTTTACTCCAACAAGCAGAAGTTTACTTCAAGCTTTACTATGAGAATTATGACCAATTTCCCTTATAGGTTATTATAATTTATTTGGCAAAAATCTGAATGAGAATTTAAATTCCCAAATGTAATTGAGTAAATTCTTGAGTAGGTACTTAAATCAGATATTTGGAAATACAAACTAGACTTGAATAACATCTTGTGTTTATTATGAATCTAAAGCTAATCGTAGTTTTCAGCAGAAAAATTCCAACCAGCGCTTGACTAAATATTGAGTAAATTTAAAAAAATCTCCGGTGTTAAATTCGTAAATTTTAGGTTGAAATTCAACAGATATAATTTTAATTGCGTTACAATTCGAACCACAATGCCAACAACATTTTGAGTGCATTTTAAAATAGAAACTAAGAAAATGTTTCTGGATTAAACGACATTTTACATGGAATTCAAATAGTATAAATTGATGTACAGTGTTACTTAAAAAATTGATTCAGAAATTTTGATTAGTGATAATGGTTAGGACAGGCTACTTATATTTAAGCAAAAATTTAAGTTTAAATTTGATGTTCCAAACTAGATTTAAGCATAATTTTAATTGCAATTAGGGAATTTAAAAAAAATTGTTTTGACATTCTAAACCTTGATTTCACAAAATGTTGAGAGAAATATAAATTTACATTGCACGATAGATGTACTGAATGGGTTTTCAATTATAAAACAAAAAAATGGGAGCAAATTTGGTGGACCTAAGAATAGATTGGCTGCCCTGGTGGCCCGGGTTCGATTTCCGGTGGGTGATGAAAAATCACGGCTGGTTGATATAGGATCAATGAATGAATCACTCATTATTCGTTAAAAAAAAATTATTAAGAAACTTCATAATTTATTATTTATAATTAGGGTTGTAGGGCCATGTGGGTGTTTAGCAACCTCGCACTGCGACCTCAAATATCTTTTGTGGTTCCAAGCCCTGCTTAATTATCCGTCCAGTCAATATTCAGGCTCTTAATGAACCTGATAATACTGTCAGAGGAGGCAGCACGTAAACTTGTGAATTGTGATCAGGTTACCCCTTACACAATTGTACCCATCATGCAGCTGCCTAATACATGACCAGAACAGATAACGTGATGCGCACCCTATTGGAAAGTTGCGGAGCTGGTAGATTAATCTAATTAATCTACTCAACTTTGGCCCCTCTCTCCAATAGACGCCAAACCGCGAAAAAAAATCTTCATAATAAAGCGGGCAAATCCCTCTATGGGACGTAGCGCCAGCGAAAAATAAAGAATAGATACTACGTCTAGGGAAAACCAAAATACATATTTTGAAATTAAATTGGATCAAAAAATCAGACTGCAAAAGAAAATAGTTTTAATGGATTGCATCCAGAATAAAATTAGATTACAATTCCATCTGGATTTGAATAAGTCTTGAATGACAATTTAATCCGAAATTGAGCTAAACTTCCAAACTGTACTGGAATGTTGATTATACTTTTGATCACGCTCATTGAATTAAATTGAAATAAAAACTTGAGTGAAAGTTAAATTTTTAATAAATATAGGTATTCTACTAATTTATTATTATAATTTTCCTTTTAATATCTGAGTGGTATTCAGATTAGTAACTTAGTTTAAAATTAAAATGAATTCAGAAAAAATTAAGATTTTTAGTCAGAAACTTAGTTCCAAGCTGTTTTCGAATTTGAACAAAATGATAAATGGAATTTTGAACATGAATCTAGTCTAAATTGGTCAACTGCATTCGACAGAGAGAAAATTGATTAAGCGAACGAAATTTTAAAGAGAGAAAATTATCTTGAATTCTAAACTAGATATAATTTGAGTGAAATTTTAAGTAGAAATTGTATTCTTTATATTGCATTTGGGAAACACATTTTGAAAACAGTTTTAGCAAAATATTTAATGGACTTTATGTAACTGAGCTTAAATTCCAAACACGATTCCAACAAATTTGTTAGTTAAAGTAGAAAATAAGGAATCGGGCAAAAATCTGAATGCTTTTTGTTTTATAATAGAAGCGTAATTGAAAAAAATCTTAAGTATAGGAATCTTATTAGAAATAGAGTTTAAATTATATACAATTTGATTTACGCAAATACGAGCTTATAGCTTAAAACTAAGTTTGAAATCCGGACTGCCTTTAATAAAAGTTTGAATCAATTTTAAAACCGCAGATTTGAACAAAGTATGGACTAGGGAATGCAATCCCTGTTATTTTGTCAATACCGAATACTGGGATCCCGGTATTGCCATGGGTGTGAAGTTTTCCACAAATCCACAGATTCTATATGTATATGTATTAATTTTACACTGATAAAATAAATTCCAATTGGAAAAATTACGATTCATATTGAAATATTTAGTACTAAAAATGTAATTTCTTTACAAAATCTTAAGAATAAATGCAATTACCTGGGAAAATAGGACCAGTCAAGGGAAATATTAGTGGAATTTAGTCAAAATAATATATGGACTATATTAAATTTAGGTAGCTACTCCATGTACTATCGGATCCTGGCAGTAAAACTTTCCATTGGTACCTTATTTTCCAGAATAATTTATTCCTGTGAATAGAGGGTAGTATAGGGGCTCGATATACGGAGCAGTAGGGTAGCTACTATACGGACATTCCAAAAGTGAATTCAAATCTAAGGTTAAAGAGTGCCAAGGCCCATTTATCAGTTTCAGTTAAAATTTCAATTGGTATATAAAGTTTCCAGAATCATTTATTCCCCTGGATAGGGGGTACTTTTTGGGATCGATAGGCGGAGTGGACTTTCAGCTACTATTTGTGCTATCGGAAAGTGAATTCAAATCTCTGGCAAAGAGTGCCATGGCCCATTTATCAGTTTGAGTTAAAATTTTAATTGGAACCTAAAGTTTCCAGAATCAATTATTCCCCTGGATAGAGGGGAGTTTTTAGAATCGATAGGCAGAGTGGACTGTCAGCTACCACGTGTGCTATCGGAAAGTGAATTCAAATCTCTGGCAAAGAGTACCATGGCCCATTTATCAGTTTGAGTTAAAATTTCAATTGTATGTATTTAAATGGCTTTATAATTAATATAACAAAATAAGATGGCGCTGTTAATACAATTTTTCTTGTACTAAAGTTCATTATTTATAGTTTGTGTCTGTGATACAATTTTATTCTAATAAGAAAATAAAAATTATTTTAATTAAAAATTAAAACAGAAATAATTTTCCTCATAAACTATAAAAAGGAAATTGGAAAATAATGTTTCTTTTCGCCAGAGGTATCATTTATCTCTAGGGAAATAAATGATTCTGGAAACTTTATATACCAATTGAAATTTTAACTCAAACTGATAAATGGGCCATGGCACTCTTTGCCAGAGATTTTAATTCACTTTCCGATAGCACACGTAGTAGCTGACAGTCCACTCTGCCTATCGAGCCCAAAAACTACCCCCAATCCAGGGGAATAAATGATTCTTTCTTTCTTTTTTTTTCAATATTTAAAATGTTTAGGTTCGAACTAAAACCTCCATCGTACTGATAATCCGTTTCCTTCTTGGGATTTTCTTCCTCCAAATATTCTTCAACCATCTTTGAGCTTTCACATGGCTGAATATTCCCAACAGTTTTAAAATGAACGAGAATTAATTTTTTAGATTTTTGGGTAACATATAAAACGTACTTTCTCTTTTGGATATAGGGTCGTAAAAACCCCATTTTCTTGAATATGCAGATTCTTTTTTTTTATTGCCACTTGGGAAATTTTTATTTTCTTGAATGGCCTTTGAATTAATATTTCGTAATTTAGTCCATAACTTTATACATTCTTCTGGAGGCAATTCAATAATTTTACTAATATCCTGCCAGGCATTTTCTGTTGCTAATTTGTTACGATATAATTTACATTTCTTGTCGTATAAATATACGTAGCCCCGCAGTATAAATCGACGTGGTAAGCGATGAGCTTGTCTTCCATTTTTAAAAAAAGTATTAAATAAATTTAATTTAAAATTTTATAATGTAGCACCACCACAAAACATAAATCAAAACAAATTCGCATTGATCATTTTTGTTTTGACAACTGAAAAAAAACAACAACAACAACTATTTTACAAACGCGGTTTACCTCATTGCATTTCTCATAAGCAAAAAGTTAAAAGCTTGTTAACTTATTTCATAAGTTTTTCACCAACATAACGAGCTAAATTTTTTTTTTTCTCAACATTTTTTTCATACTGTTCTGTAAGTCATAAGTCATAAGTTTTCTATTGGGTATGCGGTGTAACACCATGACACACTATGTGGCGACACACTATGACAAAAACGCATGAGAAAATACACTAATACAATACAAATTTTTGATGGCACACAATAGCAAAATGTATGTATATTATACGCCGTATATATATATACAAAATTCTCAATCCTCATTTTGCGACCAAAATCGACCTACTGATGATGAGGATAATGAAAAATATATTCTCAGTCAAGTCATCTATAGCTGCATCTATGACTTTATTATCCGGAATAATATAATGATTTATTTATTTTTGGGCGTTTTTGTATTAACTTATCGTACACATTTAGTAAATGTAACTAATTTTATAGAGTTTGTTTTAATTCGAGGTATACATTAAAAACTAATATAGAAATTATATAAATAAAACCGTTCTAAATTCATGCTCCAAATTTTTCAAACACCGATCATTTATTTATCTGATATTCAAGATTAGTTCGAGTTTTTTTCTGGTTCAACTGAGCATTGAATAACACAATTTAAAAACATGCTCTTCAATTTTAGTATTCCTGAATATATTGTAGCCAGACCTGAGTATGGAGTTGGCCTGTGAAATGACTTTCACGGTCTTTTGCGTGCTATGTTTCATCAACCAATCCCACAATCCAGATTGCCAACAGAAATTTGCCCATTCAGACGTCTTTAGGCGGTCAGTTTTGGCCGGCTCGAGCTCAGGGTTAGGGGTGGGATTTCTAAAGACATGAATGTGCCTTGCCAAATGCGCGGAGAGAAAAAAAAAAGAAAAACAGATTGGATTAGTAACAGGAAGGCAAGCACCTCACTTATAACTCACCTCATACCTACCATGATCACATCCCCAGTGTGAACGCTTCTACTATTCTACCATTAGATGAATAAGCGCCTTTTGAACATATGTACTTAACTCAAAGAATATTTCCGGCATCAGTGTAGGAGCCTATTACAACGCGTTTTTGAATTCATAATTAAGTTTCGCTCGATATCATCTAAAAAGTACCACAAGTTTTTCGAATTTCAAATTAGGGGATTCAACGGCTGATTGTGATTTATAATCTCGAGTTGATCAATGCAATGTCTTCTAAATTTTATTCGGTTAGATCTTTATCACTTATACTAATAAATTTGAAGCTATTTTTATTTTGAGATTTTGAATTCAACACACTTAAAATTGCTAATTGCAACCCATGTGCAAAGCAAAGTTGTTGGTCAGCTGCCAATAATTTCGCAACTTTTCGCATCACAGAAGCACGATTTGCTGTAATATACATTTGATATCCTCAATAAGTGATAAACCAAACTCCGAAATCTTTTGTTGAGGGAAGTAGTATACTTCTTAGCACATTATGTTTAAGTATCTTCGATTTCTTATGGAAGTCCTTTCATCGATAGTCAAACTAAAACAATAACCAGTTTGTTTCTTATCTAATTGACTTTTGTTTGTTTTTAACACAAATTGTTTTCGCATAAACTACAACCATTTTTTGGATTGTTGTTGGTGATTAGGTAACTTCACAGAACTCCTTCGCAAATAATAACATTCTCAAGTCTTGTGATGTACAAAATACAAAAAATGATATTCCATGACTTGTAGTCAGTCGTGATAATATTGAGTAAAGCGCACAACATAACAAATATAAAAAATAAAAATTCCTTAAGTTTTCATAGTAAACCATTGGATGATTCATCTTCATGTTTAGATTGCACTCGTACACCCGATGTCGATGGTTGACTGGAAGGTTCATCAGGTTCGTTAAATCGTTTAGTGTCCGTAAATTTTTGAAGCGAGCACTTATTTTTTAAATACGCGGGCAAAATATTACAAGAGCAGGGGCTGCATATTAAAAAAATCGCTTAACAGCACAATCTATAAGTTTCATTATTCACCACTCTGTACCCACCCCTAATAAAAAACACTTTCAAAACTCTGTGTACATTTAGATAGCGGAACGGTAGAATATGTTAGATTTAAAAAGCGACCAACTATGAACCATACGTTTCTTATTATGAATAATTCTCACAGCAAATTTTTGCGCCCGATGAGACTTTGATATTAGAAAAATAATTACCTCCATAAATTATCAACATACAGTGGTGGCCATATTATTAGGGACACATCAATTCTGTTGGGGAAATGTTTGCTTTTGGCGACTTATTTATTTTACTAAACATTTTTATAGCCTAGCCATACGAAACTATTATTTGTTAGGGTGCATTCAAAATGCAAAGTTTTACTTTGTACTAAATAATATTTGTACTAAAAGTAGAAATACATTTTTTTAACTAAATTAGAAATATCTTTAAAAAAACATTTCTAGCTGAGCTACCTCAAAATATTGAGTGAATGCACGTTCAGCATTATTGACTCTACATTTCTGTCATTTGGAGTTTTGTGCTGTCTAGGCTAGAAACAGCTTTCAGGGCATTAAATGAATTTAGATTAATATGTATTAATTAGTACTAATTACAACAAGTAATTTTAGCCTTTATGTATGTATCTGTATCGTCGAGCCGAAAAGATAAATTTTGTTCATATCTTCGCCGCCGTGCCGAAAATTCGGCGAGGCAGTTGTTTCTAATTGGTTGAGTGAGTCACATGATGTTCGGCGCAGAAAAATCGTCGGATATGTAAGTCCACCTTTACAAGCATTTTTCCGAATTCGACTCGCTGTTGTACTGTCTCTTTTAACTTGCGGTACCTTTCGAATAGTTTGATGTTATTCGTAGCTTTCCTACTAAGCCGATTTTTACATTTAAACATGGTACACAAAGAATCTGAAATCCAAGGTTTCAATTTTGTGTGTTTATTTATACTTTTGACAAAATATTCCGAACCTTTTATGCACTTATGAAATATTGGTAGACTTTTTTTTAAAGCCGTGTCTCATAATTGATTGAGAAACATTTAACCACGATTGAGCATCTAGTTTGGTTATTAATTTGTCGTAATTTATGAATTTCTTCTGAGAAACCGTATTTTTAAAGCGTTTGGAATTTGAATTACCAATTTGAGACACATTCACCAAATTAAGATTATGGTCAGTAATCGACATTTTACAAAGTTGACATTCAATAATACTATAAATTGAGCGCGAGAATACATGATTAATGCAAGTTGAACTTCCACTTAATGTTCGTGTTGGTGAAGCAACTAAAGAATTAAGAACAAAAGAGGCCCTCGTACAAATATATTTCTCAATTTGAGACTTGCTACTTAAAGTATTGATGTTGCAATCACGTAGAATTATAAAATGTTTAGCCTTATTATATGACTGAAATAATAATGTACAAACTGGTCTATAATACTATACTTATTGTAAACTAAGACATTGATATTCGCTCCCTTCACATGTGAATTTTATATTTAAGCAATCCGCAGTAGCCAGATAGGTGATAGAGACACTCAAGGTTGCAAAATTCACTAGAAGCAAGTTAAAATTTCGGTCGCAAACTTCTAATGTTAAAATAAAATAAAAGAAAATTTATTAACTTTTAATAAATTCATCTACAGAAATGTTGAAATCATTGTCATCAATACTATTCTGATGAAAATTTAACATTAATAATTAAAACTAAAGTCAAATTAAAATAAGATCACACTAGAGAATCTAGACCCGAAAAAGTATTAATGACTTTGATTAATTTATTTATCATCAACGGGGTGAAAAATCCTTTTTTGATAACAATTTTATTTACAGTTTTACAATTTAGCTTTAATTTGCTTTTAAAAGTACATTTTGAAATATTAAAATCAAACACATCAAAATTATGATTAAATCGTCGACAAATAGACGGGATCGGAGCATTATATGCATAGTTAGATTTAAATGTCGCCAAATATAGAAAATTTCTGACCCGAGCAGGTTTACAGGGCACGTGAATATCAATATTTGCAAGTAGTTCCGGACAGTCAAGAGAATTGTTTAGCAAATCAACCAAGAATGTTGAAGCACCGCATCTACGTCTTACAAGCAATGAGTATAAATTAACAATTTTACAGCGGTCGTTTTATGATGGCAAATTCTTTTTATTCAGCCACATTGGAAGGTTCGGATCATCTGGCCTAAACATGGTAATCAGAATCCCAAATACTCGACGCATATTCCAAATTTAACCCAATAATGAAACAATACAAAGTTTTAATTGATTGTGGATTACGAAAATCTTTTGTGATACGACGAATAAAGCCAAGTAGAGAATTATACTTAGCCATTATTAATTTAATATGGTTTACTCGTTCCAGCTGGTAATTACCAATAAGATATTGATGAGATGACGAATAACTGATTTTTCCTGGAGAAGCTCATAATCTTGCACTTTTTCAAATTTAAGTTCAATTTATTCACAATTGACCAATTATACAGCAAATCAAGATCGCTCTGCATTTGATTACATTGTTGCGGGCTATATACAGTTTTTGATATTTTCAAGTCATCTGCATATAATTCACAATCACAGTACTGAAACAAAGAAGTAACTTCAATCGTCTTAGATATAAACCCTTTAATTTGAACTAGCTGCTTCCGATCTAGCAGATACGATGCAATTCAATCCAAAAACAGTTTACTCACTCCAAATCTATCCAGTTGGTCAAAACGTAGCTCGAACTGAGGTGAGTCGAATACTTTCGCAAAATCTGTGAAAACAACATCCTGCTGACATTTGGAGTCATAGGCGCTAAACACTTTAGATGTTAGACCTAACAGATTTGTAGTGGTAGAACGATGCCTGACAAATCCATGTTGTTGAAGGGCTAATGAAGATTTAGCATTAAAATACAAATAATCAGAAATAATAAGCTCAAATAATTTTGGAATCGATGATAATAATGACATGCTTCGATAATTTTTAATATTACTCCGTTTTCCGGATTTAAAAATTGGGAATTATAAATGACTTCTTCCATATCAACGGAAATATACCACTCTTCAGAGACCCATTAAATATCAGAGATAGTGGTAATGACAGCGAGCTATTAGGGTGTTTAAGTATTTTTGCAGGTATATCAAAACCACAGCCCGATTTCATATTGGATGTACCAAGGCTTAAGGCTGACATCTTTTTCTGAAATATAAGGCATTCCAATTAATTTTTGCCATTTCCTAAGGAAACATTGTATTATTATCATTGTGTTTTTTTATAGTTTTTTATATTTCCATTCAGCAAATAATTGTAGTATAGAATTAAGACAAGAATGACAGAGAATCATTTGTTGGTCACTTATATCCTATTAACAATATACATAATGTTGGTTAATTGTTTAATAAATATTATTAAGAAAACATTTAAATTTGAGCGAGCCTAACTGTCAAGTAATATTCTCCGTGATTTTAGCTGTAATTTTACTAAATACACGGATGTATAATTAACTTATCTCCGGGATTTTAGCTACTACTTTTTTAATGTCGATGTACTTCATTTTATTTAGCTTGTTCACACGAGTCGTTTCTTCACAGTATTCTCATCGATGTCTGCCTCTTTACCTACTAACTAATTTAGAGTGGGGGTTTTTGTTGAACCAAATTTATGGTGATTTTCAAGTCACAACTATTTTGCAACTCAGCGTGCATTAACATCCGACAAACTTAGTTCAACAATACCCCCACTCCAAATTGGCTTGTTGGTAATGATGTAAACTACGAAGAGAATACAGTGAAGAATCGACTCGTGTGAAAAGGCCCGTCGACAAGAACCACGGATATCAACTGAACTTGCCTCCGAGGATTTAGCGAATAAAATGAATTATTGGATTTACCCAAAATTTTCAAATAAAAAGCAGAAATAATGAATGATAAGGTACGGTTTATGTAGTATATTGGGCAACTTTCAGAATCTAGACAAGAAAATAGAATTATATTATGACTAAGTTCAGAATAATGAAATGAATAAAGAAAACTGTTGATTATAAACCCTTCAGAGTAATTGCCATTGTTTGGCGCAAGTTTATTAATAAATATAAATAAATGTCAAGAGCAATAACTGTTATATTATGTACATATATTAGGCCGTATTCTGGGATTTAAAATTTTATGTTATGTTATGTTATTTTTGTTTTTTCAATATAAATTCAAATAGGAAGCGGAGAAATAAAATAACATAACATGGATTTTATGATGCCGGAATACGGGGCATTATTTCAAAATGCCTCGACCTTCGATTTTGCGATTGCAATAGTGGAAGATTATATTCAACATTTTAAAACTAATGAGCTGCCCGCATGATCTCCGGATGTGTGAAAGAAAATGCAGTTTACAAGAATGTTAGAAAAGATAAACGAAAAATCTTGGTAATTGCACGACAAAATAAAAATATCTGCGTGAAAAATTTTCAATTTAAAAACAGGTTTTTTGTGAAGAGTCTATCGATAATAGCTCACCTTCTCATCATTTACTGGGGCATATCAACAGTTCTACTGAAAAATTGTACTACCTCAAAATAGAAAGTTATTGTAGAAGTAAGAATAAGTGTAGTAATAAATTGCTGGGAATTGCAAACCAAAACCCTGGTAACGGGGATTTACTTTAAAATATTGAAACTCGTGATACTAGGCACGATGAGCATAAAGAAATCAAACGTCCTTTAAATGGTACTGGAAGGAAAAAACTGGGTGGAAAAAATTGAAGGTTGAAATTGTGAAATTTATCGGCGGGAATTTGCAAAAAATGAGATGAGAATCGGTGAAGTAGAACCACCAAATTTATATAGTGCCGATAGACTGCGAGTTGCCAAAAAAGAGTTTATTGATCAAAAGGTAGGGATAAATCGTTTCGATAATCGTGATATTATTAAAGCAATAGATGTTCAGTCTCAATACCATTTTTTTTTTTATAGTACAAAGCAGCAGTTATACGGTTACAAAAGTATTGTCGTGTTATGAAATATACTCAAATTTCGGTGGATGCAACCGGTAGCATCGTAAAAAAAGTAAACCGTTCTAATGAGCAATCAAATCGAAATGGGAAAGAGATAATTGTAAGTCCGTTATTACGTACATACGAGTATATATAGCACACTTAAATCATATGGTTACCCGGTGGGATTGTTTTAACAATAAAAGACAACCATACATGAAAAATTTGTTTGTGAGGTGTGTAGCTTTAATGGTAGATTCCAACAATATTCAGGATTTTGATCAAATTTTTCTTTTGATTTGCATTGTTGCCCTCCAAATGCATGAAGATTCGAATGTAGCAACATCAGTTTCAAAATTGGCAAAAATCAGCTAGACTAATTTTAAAGCACTTCATATCTGTGCGTAAGTTAGAAAAAATCGAAAGGTTAGATGATCCTAATCCTGAACTTGAGCGAAAACTTCCTAATGAAGTTAACACGAAGGAGAAGCAAAGACTTGGAAAATTAACATAAACATAACAATGGTTGAAAATACTAATTGCAATTTGCGAAATAAATGACGAATCAAGGGTGAAATTAAACGCATTTTATTTACTTAATTTCATTTATAACTTAAAAAGAATCTCAAAGGAGTTTCCACTATGAACCAATGTATTTGTGCCACATGATAGTAAACATGCAACTTTAAGTTATGTAGAAAGGTACTACAATTATTTAAAGAATTGAATGTTGGCTGAATATGGAAAACCATTAATTGCACAACATTTTTTGAAGATTCATGTATCAGATTTAGTAGGTAACAGCGCTCCGTTTGTTTCAAAACTAAAAACGCACAACATAAAAAGTAAAATCTGTTCAAGCGACCTTTCTTGTCAAGTTCAAAACACCAACTTCGATAATAAACCAAATTTCAAGAGTACCCTGTACGAGTGCATCACTCACAAGAGAAAGATGACCTTATTCACACATTTATTGAACCATACTCATCTTTAAAAAGTGAAAACAGAAGTACTCGCATAAACTCCTTTATTATAAATTCATTTCAAAGCTTAGATCACGAGGAATTTGCGGATTCATATTTATTTTCGAAGGGAGGGGATGCGTCTATGATGGAGGGGACGTGTCTATGTTTTTTAATATATCAACGAAAATCATAAACATTAACTACTGAATTGGAGCCACCAATGGTTGAATTGCCTTTTGTTCCTTCTCTTGGTAGTCGAGAGGGTGTAGATACAGTCATTAAAATTGAAGGGGAAAAATCCCAGTCTTTATTTTAAACCTTTTCCGGAAATACGAATTTTGAATGAACGAACTAATCAACAGAATAAGAAGTTATTTTTGCTCGGGAATGACTTGGTGTCAAAGCCCGTAAAACTTAACAACAGAACTGTATTTGTTACCTGAACATTTGGATTTGATACAATTGCACAGATACTGTTGACAGCAGCATTTGATAATCCTAACTATACAGCACCTACATAGAAATCTCAACAATTGAAATGTTTAAATTTTTTTTAATTTTCGCAGCACTGGTGCAACAACTTTAGGCGGCCGCACGTATGCAAATAATTTGCGGATAAATATTTATCCGCAATTTCAACCAACCAAAATCACTGAAAATGAAAAAGAATTTCCTCTCCCAAGTTGAATTTTAAAATCTCCCAAAACAACAAAATTTTGTCATAAGCAAAAAACCGTCGCCATATGTTTTTGATGTCGGGTAAAATATCAAATCATAATAAGATATTACGTGTATGACGATAATTTATTATTAAAAATTAGAAGGTTAAAAATAGAAGGGGTGCGTGTGTACAAAATTCAATTTTAGTAGTGATAATAATCAAGTTGCTGTGATAAAATTCACGTGAAGTAAACGGAATTTTGCACTCCAACGTTTATTTTTTGACATCATCGTTCGTAATCAGATGATGATAATTGCCTTCCAAACACTGTTTAGTTTGGTTCTTTAACTAATTAATTAATGGACCAATAATTTTAAAACGGTGAAAATCTGTGATAACACATTGACAAGGAGACTCTTATATTTATAAGACTTGAAATTGAAACATTTGTTGTGAAAAGATTTTTATGGCACTTGCACAATGTTAAAAGAATTGAGATGTGACCAACATGTGTGAATTCATTGGTTTGTCTTTGTAACCGGGACACCAATCCACAAATTCACTCTTTGTCAAATATCTCATGTTTGCAGTTATTTCTCGGAAACGCCTGAACCATGTTAAATCTGTCGACCGCCGGCAAAATGTAACGATAAAAATCCGATTGAGACAGTGAACCATAACTATAAGGTCATTATTATAATATCTTCAAAACTGCAATTGGTGCTTAAATTTGGTGTGGCGTTCAACGTTGACTTGATTAAAATTCATTCATTGCCAGGACTTGCCATATGCTGGATCGAGATGATAAATGCCAGAACTACTTATGAGTTGTTGTGTTAGCCTCCCTTGCCCTAAATCGATCCAGTTTTCCAAAGCCGCTGTCCGCGCTTGTTAATTGAACCGATTCCTGGATTTGCTCTCAAGGCTCATTATGTCATTCAATGCGTGGCCTACCTGGGCTCAAACAATTTTCAAAAAAAGGTATCAATTAAGAAGGAGGGAGTTACAATACAGATTGTAAAGATTATATCAAGGTTTCCTTTATTTGCAGGCCAGACGCTTGATTGCCAAGTGGTTTTTCCCCTAATTGATGCTCCGATCTTGTTAGTTGTTACTTTGATCGGCTTGTAAAAATTTAGTGCAATGCCAGTTAAACCGTATTTTGAACCCGTATCAAGACTATAATACCTCCATATTTTTCAAAACTATTTATTCTATCAGATCTTTCTATTTATATTTAAGAATATTTGACATTACTCGGTCAGTTATGCATTAAATTTTGAAGTCAAAACTAGTTTCCCGCGATTGGCTTATTGAATTTTGCTTACAATGTTATTAAATGAAATGGGTTGAAAACATTTCATATAACTTAGGTTGACAGCCATGGAAAATTTCTGGAGAATAATCTTCTTTACATTTTCTGCTTGACCTTCACTTATTACCGCTTTTAAGATTTATTCTGCTTGATATTAAGTACCAGCACCAACAGAGCACCAAGTGAGTGGCCGGCTATTCAGTTGTGCCTTAGTTGCCGCGGTCTATCGCTCAATAGCAGTGTGTTCTTACAAGAAAATTAATAAAAATTCAAAATATTCGATTTGAGTACGCATAATACTTGTTGCTGATGATTGCATATTGAAGTTATAGTGGTTTTAGGCGGAACATTCGAAACAAGTACCGATGATCGACGTGCTGTAGTCCAGCCTGCATTTAAATCGATTAGTTTTCATATTTTATTAGCAACAACAAAAAAAAAGCGCTGAACATTTAGCCACGTATTCCGTTGTCATTTTAAATGTATATAATGACAGGTTAGCATAGGTAAAATTACGTGCTAAACGACATATTGAATATAAAAAAAATTTGCAATAATAAACATTAAACAAACCAAATAGAATATAAGCGACAAGCAATAAGTTACATGAAAAACGCGCAGCAAATTTCTAATTACCGATAATAAATTATAATCCAAATAAACCGTTATGAACCCGTGAAATGAAAAATTTCCCATTTTATAGTTCTGTTTACTGTTTGCAACAGTCATCCGGAAGCTGATTATTACCAATTAACACTAAAATAATTTTTTTTTTTCCATTATACCCGTCGTCCAATTGATTACCGAAATATACGTGACAGATTTTTTTTTCTCCTATTTGCACGTATGAATAAAAATTAATTAAAATAAATTTGAAACTATGCCAACAAAACAAAACAAAATGTTTTTTTCGTAAAAATCCCAAAATGTTGAAGGTGTTTTCCGTAAGTATGTGAAAATTTTCGATTCACAAAATTAATTTTTGACGAAAAGCAGATTTTTGAAATTTAACCGTACACATGTAGCAGCTATAAATTTTATTTTATTTAGATTTGTGTATAATTATAATACGGCGCGATGTTGGTGGGAAAACAAGTCGAAAGAAACTAAACCAAAACAAAAAAATAAAAAAATGAAATAAAATTTATAAAAGTCACGACATGACCTAGGAAATAATTTTAAATTATACGATGTATGAAATATAAATCAAAAATTTGTGTACCGTATATGAGTACATTTATCATACAGCATGTACACATACGAGAGTTGATGGATGGGTGTACTCTTGTGGTGTAACATGTTATGTCGATTTATATTTTCCTCTCGATTTGTCTATATACGTATATCCGTGGTAAAGGTAGATGGGCTATATACAATGTGTGGAATAATGAAGGGAAGGATGATAATTCGTGTGCGATAATTTTAATCGATTTGTAAGGATAAATGAGATATTATTAAATAAATTTATGTGTATTTTGACAAGGTTATTGCCAGTGTGAGTATCACCTGTATAAACGTCTGGTATAGATAACAATTTATGAGATTAAAGGTGTATTTAAAGCTTTGATTTATTACACTTTTTTTATATTCAATTAAAATAAGAACATTAAAGTCAAATATCTTATATATTCTAATAAAATAGTAAAAACAAAAAAAAATTAATTTATAACATTAGTCATTAGCCATTTTTTATTATTCTATTAAAAATTGATCCTCTAATTAAAGACAACTTATATAAAGCGAACATCAAGTAGAATTTCTTTATGGACGAGAAATTTATCCAGCACTGCAACTATCGATACCGTTAAATTCATATTATTTTGAATACCATATGTGGCGTAACTAAAAATTTCCCCTCCCCCTCGCGATATATTTTGGGCCACTAAAAATGCTTCTTGTACCACATGAACAAGTAAAGCTTTCAGTGATAAAGTGTTTTTTTCCTATTATCTAGTCTCGCATTAATTAAAAGTATCTGAACTAGAGAGCGCGGATGACACAAAACATCTTGCAACTCAACTATTCTCTTTGTTTTTGTTTTTTTTATTTAGGCAATCACACCTATCACTATAGAACCGCAATCATTTATATTTTTCAGTTCAATGATTTACACTTCTGGCACTCAAGATATAGTGCAATATCCGTTAATTTGGACAAGCACTCAAATTATAATTAACGGTACCAAATCTGGCAAGATCACTTACATTAGGTATATATTTTTTACGGTCTTTAACACTATGATATTATTAATTAACCATATGGTTATGATTTAATTAATTTACTAGTTCCATTTAGTGTTAGTAGCTTAACTAATTTATTGTATGTTAACACAAAAAGATTACATCAATCATCAAACGATTAATACAAGTTAACACGCTCTTGTTTTTAAACTATGACTAAACCGTATGATCTGTACACTTACAACGGATCAACTTTTTGACGAATTTTAGGAAATGTTCTTAGCACAAGAGAAAGTTTTAGGCCACATATTGTGCGTATAGTCATTTCTCAAACATAATTGAATTTTTTCTTTTTTTGACATTGGACGAGACACTCTAGCCTGGTAACGACTCTACGAGAACCGAATGAGGGATTTTCCCAAAATCGATTTTAGTTCATTTGTCCCCACGCTTGGGCAGCGCTGACTACACTTTTTTTTTTTTGACATGCAAAAATAAGTAAAATCATGTTTACAAATACAAGTTTCCTGTCTAAATTAGTGGATGTCCCCGTACTTTTTTTTTATGATTAATAAAGATGAGTATGTTGCGATTAATAATAAATATCAAATTTTAAAATTAATTTAGTCGAAATTAATAATTTAATGAAACATTCAAACACATGTTTTACCATATAAAACTAAATACGAAATTTTTTAGCCGCCAGTCAGTAGGCGTTGGAATTCTATTTGGGAAAATCCCTAATTACTCAAATTGTTGTTTATATTATCAACTATTTTAAATTAACAAGAAAAATTAGACATATAGCTTGGCACAGCCGGTTTTCTTTTTATGTCTTTGTTGCGCACTGACTAAAATTCACTTATTCAGCTACACAAAACTTTGATCAGCTCGATCTCAATCATTAATTCGTTCTTTGATTATTTTTATTATTATAATTTAAAACTGATTGTATTATCACGGCACGGTTTATTAATATTAAATTTTATAAATTCTAATCGATCTTCGATCCTTGACTACTCAACTGTTTTTTTTCCACCAAAAAAAAAACTCTTTCAAACCGGACAGGCCATTTATCCGCGTATTCTAGTTTCGTGTGCGTGTATGTGTATTCAACAACAAGTTAAACCTTCGCCACTTGTAACGTCCAGCGAACGTTGTGACGCTTCGTTACAATCGTGGGGACGTCCTACACCCGTGAGATGGTCTCAACAAGCCGGGCAGAAATAACAGAGAATGAGAAACATATTACGATTTAACTAGAGGGACGCCCAACACATTTATTAATAACGGCCTTTTTAAATTTTGGACAAAGTTTAGCAGACACTTTATTGCTTGCATCACTTTGCACATTTGATAATTCAAGTTCTCGATCATCAAGAGAGTACAGTTGCCGAAGTATTATATTATATTGCGAACCATGAATATAATGTTGGCCAAAGGTGAGAAAATACGGAGAATACTTAGTGCTATCGTGCACCACATTCCGCAAAGCCGATGCAATAGCATGTATACACCCAGAGAACTAAACGTTTGCGACAACCGAATCAATTGCCCTACCGAATTATTCGGTCCGGTATACATTTTAATTAAAGTTTATCAGAACTGAAAAAGAAGTTGTAACTGACCCTTTTTAGTTAGCCTAAAGGAATTAGCTTGTATGAAGAACGAAATATACTGTATTACAACCGACCATTGGTTGAGCTTATCGATCATTCGGTTGAGTTAATCGATTATTGGTTTAGGAATATTACAAATTATAATTGTCGTGACCACTGATCGGTTATAATAACAGACTTGGTTATTAAAGCAACTTTCTTTGCACGGTTAGTGCAATCCTATTTCGGTTACTACATAATCAAAAGTAGTTGACACAACCGAATTCATTTATTTTCTCCAACCGAATAGGATTGTTGCCAGTTCATTTAACCAAATTAGTTTTATTAAGAAAAAAGTATAAATATCCTCCCCCTACCCTTTACTTTACCCCAGAGTCAATATAAATGTATCGACTCTCAAAAATGAGAACCCTCCTTTACTTGAGTTCAATTATATTGGTAGTTCGGTTTCGTACTCAAAAGTACAACCTACTCATCAAGTAGCTACGACCAAACTACAAAAATACAATTCTCGCTTAATACCTTAATTAGCAAACAGAACGTACTGACTTAGCGAATTATATTCGCGTGTGTATTTATGCCAACATGAATGATTAAGAAGCTAAAAAATTCGTTTATCATGATTGCGGTAGAGTTTGCCACAAACGCAATTCGTTTGGTCTAATCGATAAGGTAGTTAGTTGTCCCGACACCAATTCGGTCATCGCAACTAGATTAAGATAAAATTTCATATAAATCGAAAACTACATATAAAAAAAATGAGAAACAATAATTGTATATCATAGTTTCATTAAAATTCCTTTAGATTTTTTTACAATTCGTCATAACAAAATTGTTTTTGAAACGCAAGAAAACTATTGCGTTTGTTCGGGGAATCAAAAAATATAAATTGCTTGTAAATTTCAATAAAAGTTTTCCAGGATACTTTGATTTACACAAATTGTTTGCTATTTTTGTTATATGCAGTTTTCGATCCGCGATTGATTAGCTCTCGCGGATTCTATTATCATCATTATTATTTTTACTTTCAGGTGTTAGTATTTCGCGTACATTATAAAACAATTTATATTATTCATGTGGTGTTCATATTTGCAAAATAACCACAAATCATTTTGTAATTTTTTCAAATAGTAAATCTACCCTCTCCTCATATAACACCCTCTTCATTTTGTATTAGGAATATTCCAACAACATATTAAACATTTTAGGCAGTAAGTTTGCAATCACAACAACCGATTAAGAGTTAATGAAACTGATACGATTATAATATTTAGTTGTAGCAACGGAATTCCAAAATAAATAATTCCACTTTGATATTTTGGTGCAATGACAGAATGATATGATTACATTGAACTACAATATTGTTCTCGCAACAGCATTAGTCAGTTAGTTTTGTTCGTTATAGTTGTCACAAAACCTCGTTTAATTGGTGTAACAAAATTACGTTTGTGGCAACTGAAACGAGGTTGATACTTTAAAAACTATTAGGCTCATTCGGTTCTGACAACGAATATCTAGGAAATTAGCATCAACGGAGTTGAAGATTTGGAAAAGAAGTTGTTGCAACTATCTGTGCATTAGTGGCTACCGCAGTTTGTTTGTACCAATCTCATGTCAATTGGTGCTATCGAAATTATGTTGTAGCAACTACAATTCGTTCATCGCAATGGAAAGTATTTTCCCGCGACCTCATGCCAACGAATCATTTCTCTCAGTGTAGTTAAAATAATATCTCGTTGAAAATGCATATTCCTTCATTTTCAAAAAATGAATTTTTTGTTGTATTTACTCGAGAATGAAAGAATAGGAATTTTCAGCGAATATTATTTTAACTATACATGTTTGTCCCATTTACGGTGATTATCTTTAATGTAAGCTCTAATAGCAGATAAAACTGACCGATTCACCATTTCATTGGCATTTGCTTGGGGGTGATATTTTGGTGTGAAATCGTGTAGTATTCCATAATTTATTAAGAGATCCGCAAATTCTTTCGACGTGAACTGCTTGGCATTGTCATTCACAATGGTTTCAGGAACGGCAAAAATTTACAGACGTTTTTAGAGGTAGCGACACGCATAGGTTCTAGGAACACAAACTTTGAGAATTAGTCCACCGCGATGAAAAGATAAAACTTCCCATCTATCGAACGTGTATACGGCCCGAGAAGATCTATAAAGATTTTCTGGAATTGACGATTAACTTCATAGAAATTTCCCATTGGTGCTCATGACAAAGAATTGATGGGCTTACATTCTTTACACACTTCATATCCCTTAATAAAATCATGAATATCTCAAATCATACCTGGCCAATAATAACAGCGTTGTATGATTTCGAGCGTCTTCTTGATGCCATAATGCGCTGCGTTGGGTGGGCAGTGTGCACGTTCAATAACCCCTAGAGTTTGAGAGCGCGGAATGTATAATTTCCAACTTGGAACATCGGTGAACTTATTGCCTTGCGGATTAAATTATTAATATTTATATTGAATTATTATTTAAATTTAAATTATATATTAAATTATTTATTAATTATTAAATAATATTAAATATGGCTGTGAATTGATGCAATGGTCGGCCAGGTACCGTAAAAGCCGTCTTATCCCATGACCTCTTATCGAGAGGGATTTGCCAGAAAGCGTCTTTTAAGTTCAAACTCGATATGAACCTGTTATTGTTAAGACGCCCCAGTAATCCATCGATGAGAGGCAAGAGGTGAGCGTCCTTCACAGTGACCTGGTTAACCTTGTGTGTATCAAGACACAAACGATTTTAACCGACGGATCCAAATATATCCTAAAATATGCCAGGTACAAAAATTATGGTTTAGACAAAAATTGGCAAGGACGTTGAGCTCATTTATCTGTACTATTTCCTTTGAGAGCAATTTTTATAGTCATCTGAAGGTCAAGTTAATTTTTTAAATGGAAACCCCTAGTTTTAGCACCGGATTCGAAAAGAGTGGAATATTTTACGCTCGAAATGATATTTCAAAATTTGGTTATAGTGACTTTGAAAAAGTCAAACCAAGGTAACATGTTTAAAACGTATGCAAACTCTGTTTATTTAGATTTATTTAAGTTCTGTTTCTTTGGGGTGTTTCTGTGAAAAATATTCTGAAAAAATTGTTTGTAAATTATTAACAGCATCCGTACAAGCAGGAGGTGGGTTATATCTATATATATAAAAATGAATTCCTGTTTGTTTGTTCCGAATGGGCGTCTCAGCCGCTCAACCGATCACCATGAAATTTTTACCACGTACAAGTTGCATATCCAGAACCAACCTTACGATATTTTGAAAGGGGCTGGACCCCGGGGTCTAGGGGCTGCGGTACAAATTTTTTCGAAAATTTTAATTTTCTTTAAATTTTTCCACGAAAATGAGTTTATGGGGCTGGTTATATGAAATTAATGACATGTTGGAATCCGAGGGGCCCAGCCCTGGAGCAAAAATTAATTTTAATATTTGATTATTTCAAAATTACTTCTCAGTCGCTCAACCGATCGCCATGAAATGTTTACCATGCAAATGTTGTATGTTCAGGACCAATCTTACGATATTGTGAAAGGGGCTGGACCCCGGGGTCTAGGGGCCATGGTACAAATTTTTTCGAAAATTTTAATTTTCTTTAAATTTTTCCACGAAAATGAGTTTATGGGGCTGGTTATATGAAATTACTGACAAGTTCGAATCCGAGGGGCCCAGCCCTGGATCAAAAATTAATTTTTACATGTAAAGATACAAATATTTGATTATTTCAAAATTACTTCTCAGTCGCTCAACCGATCGCCATGAAATGTTTACCATGCAAATGTTGCATGTTCAGGACCAATCTTACGATATTGTGAAAGGGGCTGGACCCCGGGGTCTAGGGGCCATGGTACAAATTTTTTCGAAAATTTTAATTTTTTTACGAGAATGAGTTTTGGAAAGGGGTTATATGAAATAAGAGACATGTTCGAATTCGAGGGGTCCGCCCCTGGATGAAAAATTCATTTTTACATGTAAAGATACAATTATTTGATTGTTCTGAAATAACGTCTTAGCCGCTTTACCGATCGCCATGAAATTTTTACCATGTATATGTTGCATGTTCAGGACCAAGCCCACGATACTTTTGAAGGGGCTGGACCCCGGGGTCTAGGGGCTGTGGTACAAATTTTTTCTCAAATTTTAATTTTTTTAGGATTTTTTGACGGGGATGACTTTAGGAAAGTGGTTATATGAAATTAGTGACATGCTCCAATCCGGAAGTCTGCCCTGGATCAAGAATTCATTTTTACATGTATAGATACAATTATTTAAATGTTCCGAAATAGCGCCTTAGCCGCAAATTTATACACCAAAAAGGATATCTAGCGTGCGATTGTTATCAGATGACCACAGAGTAGTTATTCGAGCAGACAAAACACCGTCTGGTCAACATGAAAGACGATTCAATGCTCCAACAATCAACGAAGTTGCTATTGTTATGGTCGGAACGGATTTCAACCGACGTGATATTATTATCCATAGACAAAATGAAAGCCTACAGCGTGTTACTGAAACACACAGATCATATGATGCTCTTCAGTATCCAATACTGTTTTGGCAAGGAGAAGATGGGTATCATTTCAACGTGATGCAAACTAACCCAACAACAAGTGCTGCAATGACGAAAAGGGTTTCCTGCATGAATTTTTATGCGTATCGTATTATGATTAGAGCACAACAATCAAACCACGTTCAATAATATCATTACAAAATTTCGCCTGGATGCATTGACGGAGGCACCCGTTACTGAATACAGCTACTTATAATTTTCTTTTCATATGTGATTGCAACTACAGCGATGTAAAGAGAGAATTCTTGCATAACAATCAAGGTATTTGAATTATATACCTCCCGTGCAACGCCGGGTAACTCAGCTAGTATATATATAAAAATGAATTCCTGTTTGTTTGTTCCGAATGGGCGTCTCAGCCGCTCAACCGATCGCCATGAAATTTTTATCATGTACAAGTTGCATATCCAGAACCAACCTTACGATATTTTGGAAGGGGCTGGACTCCGGGGTCTAGGGGCTGCGGTACAATTTTTTTCGAAAATTTTAATTTTCTTTCAATTTTTCCACGAAAATGAGTTTATGGGGCTGGTTATATGAAATTACTGACATGTTCGAATCCGAGGGGCCCAGCCCTGGATCAAAAATTAATTTTAATATTTGATTATTACAAAATTACTTCTCAGTCGCTCAACCGATCGCCATGAAATATTTACCATGCAAATGTTGCATGTTCAGGACCAATCTTACGATATTGTGAAAGGGGCTGGACCCCAGGGTCTAGGGGCCATGGTACAAATTTTTTCAAAAATTTAAATTTTTTTACGAGAATGAGTTTTGGAAAGGGGTTATATGAAATAAGAGACATGTTCGAATCCGAGGGGCCCAGCCCTGGATCAAAAATTCATTTTTACATGTAAAGATACAATTATTTGATTGTTCTGAAATAACGCCTTAGCCGCTTTAGCCATCGCCATGAAATTTTTACCATGTATATGTTGCATGTTCAGGACCAAGCCCACGATACTTTTGAAGGGGCTGGGCCCCGGGGTCTAGGGGCTGTGGTACAAATTTTTTCTCAAATTTCAATTTTTTTAAGATTTTTTGACGGGAATGACTTTAGGAAAGGGGTTATATGAAATTAGTGACATGCTCCAATCCGGAAGTCTGCCCTGGATCAAGAATTCATTTTTACATGTATAGATACAATTATTTAAATGTTCCGAAATAGCGCCTTAGCCGCAAATTTATACACCAAAAAGGATATCTAGCGTGCGATTGTTATACACAAAATTACGACGTTGGTCAGTTACGAGTTTTCGCTGAAACTCAAAAAAGTCTCTTAGTGGATGATCAAATACAGGCATACACTAAAGTGATGCAATACATAGCAAACGGTAACGGAGGAATTATTTTTCTTGATGCACCCGGAGGCACTGGAAAAACATTCCTTCTTAATTTGATACTTGCTGAAGTAAGACAGCAGAATACAATCGGCCTCGCTGTTGCATCATCTGGAATTGCATCCACTTTACTCGATGGAGGCCGCACAGCACATTCAACGTTTAAACTGCCATTGAATTTGAATCAAGCGGATAATTTTTCTTGCAATATAACACGAAATTCGGGAATTGCCACGTTATTAAAAACATGTAAAATCATTATTTGGGATGAATGTACCATGGCACACAAAAAAGCATTTGAAGTGGTTGATCGTACTTTGCGCGATTTGCGACAAAATAACCGACCAATGGGAGGACCTCTAACACTACTAGCAGGTGATTTTCGTCAAACTTTGCCAGTCATTCCACGATCAACACCCGCTGATGAATTTAATGCCTGCCTGAAGGTGTCTCATCTTTGGAAACACGGTACGAAAATCACACTATCTACAAACATGCGTGTGAATTTACATCACGATGGTACAGCTAAAACATTTGCCAGGCAGCTTTTGGACATGGGTAACAGGAAATTACCAAATGACCCTGTAACATGTGAGATATCGTTCCCGCCTAATTTTTATCAAATGCTGCCATCAATACAGGACGTGGTAATGAAAGTATTCCCAAATCTGCCAAATAACTTCAATAATCATGATTGGCGGTGCGAACGTGCACTCCTAGCTCCCAAACATGACGGCGTTAATAAATTAAATAATGAAATTCAATCGCAACTACCCAAGCCACTAATGAAATACAAATCTATCGACACGGTTACTGATGTGGATCAATCCGTCAATTATCCAATAGAGTTTCTTAATTCCTTGGAGCCACCTGGTATTCCACCACACATCATATTTTTAAAAGAGGGTTCACCAATAATACTGCTCCGAAATTTAGATCCACCGAAATTGTGCAACGGAACACGGCTTTGTGTGAAGAAATTGATGCCGAATGTGTTTGAAGCAACGATTATTACCGGTAAAAGTAAAGGAGAAGATGTGCTAATTCCGCGCGTTCCTATGATTCCCACCGATTTGCCGTTTGAATTCAAGCGACTACAATTCCCATTACGCCTTGCTTTTGCAATGACAATCAACAAAGCCCAGGGGCAATCATTGAAAATAGCTGGTGTTATTGTGGAAAATTCATGCTTTTCACATGGCCAACTGTATGTTGCTTGCTCCAGAGTAGGAACGCCAACAAATTTATTTATTTACACACCAAATGGAAAAATCAAAAATATTGTTGATCAAAAGGCTTTATAATAAAAATTATTAACTAAACTATCTTTATATTTATTATTCACTTTGATCTGGTTGAAGGTTTGTAAAAATGGAGTATAATTATTTGGCAATTGGTAACAAATACCAAACCAAAATTAATTAACTATCCTCACAAACAGGATGTCCAATAATATCATTACAAAATTTCGCCTGGATGCATTGACGGAGGCACCCGTTACTGAATACAGCTACTTATAATTTTCTTTTCATATGTGATTGCAACTACAGCGATGTAAAGAGAGAATTCTTGCATAACAATCAAGGTATTTGAATTATATACCTCCCGTGCAACGCCGGGTAACTCAGCTAGTAAATAACTAAAATAAGAATTTTACAAAATCGCCCGATAAGTTCAGATGCCAATATTTCAACCTTACCTAAGCCACCCGAGAACAATTTGCTGTCCCTCAAAATAGGCCGAAAATAAATGCCAAACAAACCTTATCGCATATTATTAATACGATCACAGAGCATTAGTTTATAATTATTGATTAGAAGCAACTTGTTTGGAATCTTACTGTTAAGAAGAGTTTCTGTTAAAGCAAGAAATCAAATTTATATAACTCTAACAAAATAGAAATTTCATCAAAATGTATAACCAAACTACGGACATTTAAATGGCCAAATTTTACGTTTACCTGCAGATTATCACCTGGAACAAAATTACTACAATATAAGTTATAATTCAATGTGTTGTACTGTTGGCTGCAGCGGTTGCCCGAAACTTCACTCGTGGAGGCAATGTTATCCAAAAATTTGTAATACTCAATTTCCGAATGTATACCCCAGTCAGCCAAGTATTTGGATTAAGCGCCTTTATCCGAAAATGAACTTTTATGCCTAATTTGTAACAAACAAACTCCAATGATTCAATGTTGGGAATAGGTTTAAAAATTTTGAATTCCTCAATTTCCAAGCATGTTTTAGCCATAACTGATATAATATTTTGTTTAGTATGAGGATCAAATTTTGAAAGTTGCAACCATACTGTCGTTTCAATGACCTTCAGCAACACTGGAACTCATTGTGGATGATACCTCCTCAGCAAAGGTTCTCGTAGAAGACAAAGGATTTTGGAAGAATAAATGATTTTGTAAGACCGAAGGTGTAGTAGAGTTAACAAATGTATGCCCAGATTCGGTACAGCTTTCTTGATTCACCATATTCATATATGCAACATGCATAATAATCCAATCTGAACAATCATCAGTAATGATGTAGTAATGATTTATTAATAGTAACCTTTCTCCTCGATGTTTTTCATTGGGGTTTCTATTTATTTTAAAGAATCCAGTTTTTTACTTAAAATGTTCACTTGTTCACTGTAAATGTCTTTGCAACTGTCACAAAACCAAAAAATATTGTCCGAGCCACAAATTACATCGAAAACCTTTTTTCTCAATCCGACACATTTGTAGTGGGCAAGTTTCTTGCCTAATCTACTGCTCACTACATGTTCTCAGTCACACCAAGAACAGCACACATCATACAAATGTTCGATACCAATTAATTACTATTTACTATGATTTATATTTAGTAATAGTAAAAAGACCATGTTATTTTTGGCCTTCTTTATCACATTTTTTTTTTTGATAAAAGTAATAAACTCTTTATTATCACCCTCTAGTCAGAAAGCTGCTTGGTATCGTCTTAGAGAACCAATGTCAAGATCTTCAGTAATAGTTCAATATACCAATACTTGTTGGCCAATCGAGCGACAAACGATTAAAAAATATTAAAACAAATAAGTGAACTTGATGATGACTCTACTGGCATTTGGAGGAGGATTGGTATGGAAATTATCAAAAAACGGGCAGACGATTTGAAAAATGTTACTTTAGCACAATTTGTTTCCAAATAGACTAAAAACAATCGTTGAGCTTTTGTAGAACGAAAACAGTCACAAATTATTCGTTATAAAAACTATGATATGGCTCAGGATTACAACGAGTACAGAAGCGAAATGATGACTTTACATTTGCCGTTTAGGAATGAGGATACGGAAATTTTAGCAGACATGAAATGCATTACCATATATGACGAAAATACTATTTTACAAAGACGAAAAGAGTTTGAGTCTAATATAGATATTCAAAAGACTGTTGATATATGCCGACAACTATGTCGCCTAGATGATCAATTGAATGATGATGAGTTAAAAATTCAAGACGTAGCTACAAGATTTCAAGAATCAAATTTTTTTCAAGAATATAGAAACTTAAATGCTTCGGTTGATCAAGATTTACATATAGCTACACTTAAAAGTTTAGGAGCAATTGCTAATAGAAGAAGAAATATATTGGACCTTGATTTATTCTGTGACCTCATGAGGAGTGCTAAAGAAAAACAAAAAACTTTTACACGTTATCCATCACATTTTATCTGCACAGAAATCGCCTTTACAAATATTTTTCACTGGGCCAATTAGATGCGGAAAAACGTTCGTTATTAAATTGATATAGGAAATATACAATAAATCCCCAAGTTATGCGACAAGCTAATGTAAATTTTGCTTCTATTCTTAAAAATATTGGTAATGGATCCATTCTAGATGATAAAGAATTGGCCATTATCGAGTCAACATTTTTTACGAAGGAAGGAGTCACTTAGCGCTGCCCAAATGGGGTTTGATTATTTCTTTAAAACGCATTGGTCAATGAATACAATGTATCTATTTTGCAACAAGCTAAAGATAAATTTATTTCTATTGCAATAGATATTATTAGTCATGAATATGAAGTATTTTTGAGGCAAAAATTACAGAAGATGTCAGTGTTCAACACTGGTGGATTGCCATACGAAGTCATTTTTCTAATTGGAAAACCTTATAATATTAGAACAAACATAGACATTAGAGATGGATTAGCTAACGGTTTCATATATGTTAGAACAGAATGAACAAAATGAAATCACTCGTGTTTGGCAGATTTTTCCTGATAAAGAACTGGTACAGGTGCCAGAAAAAAGCTTTTTTCTGATTCCTTAAAGTGACATTGGGAGGTCATGGAAAATACATATTCGAGCGTACTACAATTGATTGCTCTTTTGGAATCCAATGTCAAAAACAGGGGTTTCCCTATAAAAAATGACATTGACCTCAAAATGACCTTGAAGATGACGGCCAAGGTCACAACCAAGCTCACCATTAAATTTGTTGTTGAAAATTACCTAAGAATAAACCTTTATCATTTTTTTTGACATCTCCGCGAGATTTTTAGGGGTTTCCATACTTTTCCTGGCAATGTAAATTCCCTCAGATGACCCTGGAAGGTCATGGAAGATACATATTCGGACGTACAATTGATCGCTCTTTTCGATTCAGTCATCAAAAATATGGGTTCTAATTAAAAAAATTACATTGACCTACAAATGACCTTGAAGATGAAGGTCAAGGTCACAACCAAGATCACCATTAAATTTCTTGTTGAAAATTACCTAAGACTAACCGTTGCTCATTTTTTGCTTGACCGAAATTCGCGAGATTTTTAGGGGTTTCCACACTTTTTCCTCACCCAGTATATGCTTCCCAAGTTAAAATGGATGATGGGAGAGAATTCCCTATGGTTTTGTGTATATTTCACCAAATCAAAAAGTCACAGAAGTCATAAATTTTGTATACCGTCGGTTACTCGTATATATGTAGTCGTAAAGGTTCAACGATTTTAGGAGATAATTTAGACGAACTTCCGTTGATTTTAGCAGAAGGTTTTAATGTTAATTTTGCAACAAACGATTTAAAGCCTTTAACAACATTCCTTGAACCAAAATTTATTTTGAAAATCAATATTGAGCCAACTGAATCTGCAACTAGATATGGAACAACAATCGATGCCGTATTTTTAAGATACCTTACATACTTCAGTTACCATCGGCCAATCATTTCTTTAAGCCGTCTAGTACACCTTCAACAGCTACTTTTACAGAAATCACAGTAGATGCGAGTCTATATTAAAAATATTTATTTGTCTTGTATTTATATTCTGTATTGTTACGAATAATAAGAAAAGTTGCAGTTTGTCCATGCTGTCACCCAGAAGTCTGTTTCGGGTTTGTGTTAAAATCGCTCCAGCTTTAGAAAAGAACCTTTCTGTTGGTATATGGAGGTACCGGGTATTACCAGGTACTTCTTCGCGGGGTGGTACAAGTGAGGGAAAACGTTGATATCAGAGGCGTTCATTATTTTTCTGACGGATGACGTAGGAGTAAAATTTAATATAAAAAATGATGTTTTTTTGTGTTTCGATAGTTTGTAGGGACTTCCCCGGAAAACAAACATCGATATCGATATTTCGAGTAAGAAAGTATCGAGTACCAGTTGGGTATCGTTACAAAAGGATCGAGTACAAATGTACTTGGTATCGTAATCAAAGTATCGATACTTTTTGCGGATCGCTAGATACAAAACGGATTACTCAACATTTGGTTTCAGGCGATCAATTGAAAAAAAAAATCTTAAGTCAGTTCATATTCCGTTACCATGGACAAACGTATTAAAAATGTTATAGTGACTCGATTTGTATGTACCCTGAAATGTTATAAATTTGGAATTTTAGGTTTTAACTGATCTTAGTAGCTTGAATTTTATATATTACATGATTTTTTTTGGGCCTTACTTATTCAGCCTACAGCAAACACTCTACCACCCGATATAACCTCAGGGTTCCGGTCAGTTGATCGTACACAATTTATCGTGTTCCAATTGAACGTGAACAATTGACCGTATTCACAATTGATCGTATGAACAATTGATCGTAAGCACAATTGATCGTTGACTTTATTGACAATTGCTGCTTTGGTAAAATTACAAAATTGCGTTGTATAACATAAACCAAAACATTAATTATCAAACATAAATTCAACGCACTGAGTAGTGAATAAAAAATTCCGAATGATTCAAGAATCGGGTATTTGGTTGCATGTGGAATATTCATAGGGAAAAATACCAAGAGAACTATTAAGGGAATATTGACAAATTGTGGAATTCGAGAATAGGGCCCTTAGTTCACCAAATATGTTTCGGGAAGTTTTCCTGAATAATTCGAGAGAATTCTAGTAGTCACTTTTAATTTGAGAATTCTAAATTTTTAAATTAAGCGAGATTAATTTTTAAATCAGATAGATTAAATTTCAAATGTAACATATAAATTTCCAAATTTGTGTAACTATTGTGGAACCAATTTCATTCATAAACAACGGATTGCAGATAACATAAAAGACAAACGCCTAAATCATAGGAAACAATAGACATTTACCTCATTTTACCACGATTTTTAATGGGGGTTCTACAAAAATTTTACCAGTTCCTACGGACTGTCATGAATAAATATTATCATCTTCTATTACTTCAAAAATAGCCTTTCATATTTTTTAAGGTGTCCTTCATCTTGTTCCACAGGATTAGCAGATCAGAAAATTTACGAAAATAGGGAAATATTTTCAATTAAATATGAAAAATTGGTTCCAAAATAAGTTCCACATATTAGAATATAGGTTCCACAGAGTCCATCCTGAATTATACAAAAACTCAAGGTATGCTTCTTATTAGAACTCAAATCTTGTTTTTTTTTGTAATTGCTTTGGTTAGCTTACAATCCATAGTGGTTTGTAACAACAATGTGAAATATGGTTTATATAAAAATTCGTATAACTTTAAAACTATAGGTTCGAGTGCAACTTATTAAATAAACTTGCCCGATTTTATTTCACTTAAGTTTAAATGTGGAACCTATTGCGTAATTCTGAAAATAATTTAACTGTTAATTTTCTAGCTCACTACCTGGTACTCATTTTAATCGACGGATAAAAATATCTCCTAAAATACGCCGGGTACTAAAATTATGGTTTAAAAATTGTCAAGTATGTTGGGGTCATTTGTCTGTACTAATCCTTTGAGGGAAATTTTTAAGGTCGTCTGAAGGTCAGGATCATTTTTTAAGTGGAAACCGCTAGTTTTAACACCGGATTCGAAAAGAGTTTGACATTTTACGTTCGAAATGATATTTAAAAGTTTGTTATTGTGATTTTTAGAAGGTCAAACCAAGGTTAAATGTTTAAAAAGTACTCAAATGTTGTTTATTTAGATTTATTTAAGTTCTGTTTCTTTGGGGTGTTTAATTATCGTAAATCCCCTCGCCACTCATGTTTGTGTTACTTGGTTATCTAGAGTACCTTCCCTCTCCAGAGCTTAATAATCGTGAGCCTCTTAAACCTTGCTTCCATTTGCCTCAAGGCACAAATTTGAACGTCTTTCAAAAGTGTCTGCTGTTTTAAACTTAGTGTCTGTAGGAATAGCTCCGCAAGCTAACACAAACAAAAATCTTGTGATGTGAGATCTGGTGAGGACGGAGGCCACACAACTAGACTTCTTCGTCCGATCCACTTATCAATGTAACGGTCATTCAAAAGTGCACGTAAGATAATTGCAAAATGTGGCGCAGCACTAATTTGTTGGAGCCACATGCTTTGTCTTGTTGCTAACTCCACATTTTCTAATAATCCTGGTTAGACGTATTTTCGTAGATCTCTTAGCAACTGTAACTAAATAGCTGCGTCTATCCACACCATACCATAAAATTTCATCGATTTTGATGATCTACAGGTGAAGATTTTCATCTGATCAATAATCACAGTTGTGTCTATTTAAGGCGGATTCATAGTTGCCTTTGTTCGTTCATTCATTCGTTCTGAAATTTTTTTTAAACAATCATATTCCTTGAAAATGACGTGATATTTCGTTTGTGTCCGTTTGATTGGTCGAGAAAAATGTTTGATTGAATGAATGAACGTACAAATTGAAGTATGAACTCAGCTTAAGTTGTTCGCCGCTGTAAAATTTAGCCTCATCAGAGAAAAGCGGATAGCTAAAAAAATGAGGAGCATCCTGTTTCATTTGTAAAGCGCATTGGCAAAAGGCAATATTCGTTTGAATATGAGGATCGAGATGAACAATTGCTAGAACATGTATAACCCGCATTTCGATTAGTTAGTTCTTCAGTAATTGATATAATTTAATGATAGAATTGGTGAAAGGCAAGAAAACTCACGTTAAAAGTAAGGGCGAAGTCTTCGATTTTTTTGGCAGCTTCTCTACTATTCGAAGTGCCGCCAAACACTTATCTTGCATAAAAATCTCGTGCATCTAAATTAAAAGACCTGTGTATATTTTAAACATTTATCCTTGATTTTACCTTCTCAAGGTCACAATAATAAACTTCGTAATTTTATTTTATACCTGAAAATTCACGCTCTTTTCAAAACACGTGTCAAAATAAGGTGTTAAAGATGAAGCTTTTGAATGCTTCTTAAACATTTAACCTGAATTTAACCTTCACAAGGTCAAAATAACAAACTTTGAAATATCATTGCGAACGTAAAATTGCCACTTTTTTCGAATCCGGTGTCAGAAATAGTGGTGTCCATTTAAAAAGTTGATCTTGACCTTCAGATGACCTTAAAAATTTACCTGAAGGTCAAAGGCATTAATACAGATAAATTACCCATATTGTCCTTGACAAATTTTGGCTCAACTAGATATTTGGATCCTTGGATTAAAATGAGTCATCCTGTATAACAACATGTTTACCAAGGTTTACCAGTCAGTTCATACATGTATATTCCATTACCATGGGCAAACTATTAAATTCGCAAATGAAAAAACATATTAGAAATGTTATAGTGTCTCGATTTGTGTGTACCGACTTGTTATACATTTGGCATTTTAGGTTTTAACTAACCAGTTAAGGCTTTTGAAGCCTTGTTTAAGCACGTTAACATATCGTTTGCTTGAAGATTCTACTGTAGCCTTATTTATTCAGTTTATCATTCAGCCTACAGCAAACAGTCGCCACCCGATATAACCTCTATAGCAAAAACGTTTACTAAATTGTTTATTAACAAACAAAGCTATACAAAGTTTCCGACCACAAAGTGACCATTCTCGTAGCAAAATTATATTGTAAATTATTCAAAACAACGAGAAACTGGCATAAATTCGATTTACAATGAGAACAATAATTTTACTATAAATTGAATTTATGCACGCTACATGTTCATGAATTAGTTGTAAAATATTTTTTCTGAGGATCACGATTCTGTGGATGAAACCATTTAAATAATTAAACAACAATTTATACATTTTTTTATTGTAAAAATATATAGTTTGTCGATTTGTGTAGTTTTTATGAGGCATTTCGCGGAACGTGAGTTTGTTGTTATAAATGAAACTATGGTGACTTTTAATTACATTTCCATTCAAATTTGTAACTATCGGTATAAAGTCGAAATTAGGTCCGATTAAGTAAAATTAGGTTAACCTAATTATATATTCGTAATGTGGGACCTATTTGTGAACAGTTTATTCCCTTAATTATAATATATTGTATACTATTCAAATACAACTACATTAAACTTGAATAAATATTTGTGTGAAAATTGTGTCTCCAATTAAGAGTCATTTCGGGCACTATGCCAGACGAAACGAAAAACAACTAAATATTGGCAAATTTCTAAATTCGCTCATTTCGGCGAACTTGTATTGTACCAACTACATACTAAAAATTCCTTTGATATTTAAAAAAAAAACCGTGAATTAAACAAAAAGAACAAACGGAAGACTTTCCACATTTTATTTACATACGAGCGTTTAGCCGTATACAGAGTATCGATCCGATTCGAATTATGCTGACTCAACTCGTGTAATAAGCTAAACAAAATAAAAAAAATAATGAAAACAAGAGTTTCTGTATACAGCATGGTGAAAACTTTGGCAAACACATATCATAAATCTTTTATTTTATTGTGTTATGTAAGTAACGCGCCTAATAACCGAAAATTCGAGCACCCCAAACTAAAACACGCATACATACAAGCCACGCGTAATCAGTTTCATTCAATCAAATTAACAAACCAAAATATAAAAGAATTACAAATCTTATACAGTAGATACACAATATAAACAAAAAAAAAAAATTAAATAAAATATTCAAGTTTGTTATTGAAGTCAGTTGGTTAAGAAGCAGCACACCATCAAGTCGAATATTATGTGTCTGCTTATTGCTATACATATATACACCAAAACATATGTGTAGTGTAGTTTCGGGGCGACACAAGAAATAAGTTAAAGACGCGAAATACATACATACATTCACACAAAAAAAGACAAGACACAAACGAAATTCTTGTTGACGGTTGTTTATTGTATTCCGCGGCAATTTCTTCAGTCAAAAAACGCATCACCAACACGATTCACGTTCGCGTGATTTCATCTCGTTTGCATTTTAAAATTATAAATTAATTAATAGTGTTTCTTGTTTTGTATATATTATAGTATTCCAAAATAGATTAATTAATTAAATACAACGGGTTCTAAAAATTTAAAAAATGTAGCAGATTTAAATAAACAAAAAAAATTTTTTTTTTTTTTTGAGTGATTTTTATTATGTACCAATATTTTGAGTGATTTTTGTGATTATAAAGTGCATTTAATATAAAATACATAAAAATATGAGTGAAATTTTATAAAATTTGCAGCAAAGTGTATTAGCTACATATAAAGAAAAAAAAAAATCAAATTTTATATTTATTAGTGAATTATTGTGTGTCTGTGTGTGTGTAAAGTGAAAATTATGGAACGTGCAACGTTGGATTCGTTACGATTTACATTTCAACGTGTACTAATTCCGATCGTCGTGATAATAGGATGTGCAGGAAATGCAATCAGTGTTGTTGTACTCACCAGGTAAGAGGGATTTTTCTAAGTTTAGTTTAGTTTAGTTTAATGAAACACACAAAATCATAATAATTCGAATTATTTATAGAATTCAGTGACATAAAAAAAATAACAAATTTTTCTTTTATTTTAATGAATTTGACGTATTTAATAAAAACACGGATTTTTTGTTTTGTTTACTACCGGGTGATCTTTAAGAGAAATGATAGAGCTAAAAATCTTGGTGTGTGTATATATATTTATGTAGATTTCAAGTGGTTTGTTATTTTTAGAAAGCGCAGTTTATACGTCAGCTTTATTTATATAATACAAAAATTTATTCAACTTGGAATTACCAAGAGTTTATATGTATAATGTAGTTAAGTATTCTGTCTTACAAAATGATAAAGCGATAAAAATTATTTTTGTTCTCCTTTATATCAGCATCATGTGGTCAATGTTTTCGTAAGCATTATATTTTTGTATTTCGTTGTTATAATAGATGGTGTGATCTGTTAACTCATTTAAATACAGATTTTCACAATTATTTTAATATTTTAAATGCAAAACAATTATTAGTATTTTATAAATCTGGCGAACTTAAAATCAATTTTCTTAAATACCATTAAAGTTCAATCTGTATACAGTTTCAGTTTGAGTGACAATATTTTGGTGACCCAGTAAATTTGATTGAAATTTCATCAATTTGAAATTTGGTCGATTATCACGCATATGGGTCAAACGCTCAAATCATGTGGGTTTCTTTATCACCTTTCATAAATTCGATGAAGAATTCGTTATTTTTCTCGTGTTGAGTAACTACGTTGATGTCACCGATCATAAAAACGAACATCTCTTGTATAGTTTTCGTTCCATGCTGATTATGAACGCGTTAACAGAACCTGACATTTATAGATTTCATTTTGTTAACCTGTGTTAAATTTTCGGTAACCGATATATCAACATTTTATTATGAGAATACCATCGTTAAATTTCTTAAACCTGCTTAGTAATTCGCCGTGAACTTGTTCGCACAATGGACTGTATTACGATTTTCTTCAATTGGTTAAATTTAGGTGGACTAATATGATGATTGCAATTTGCTTTTGTTTTAAGTTAAATACACTCAAATTATACACCTTTGGTAGATAGTTCTGGCTCTATGCGCAAACATCCCGCGCCCCATTCACTCATTGGTAGTTTGCAAAGTTTTTGAATTGGACGTTTTACTTCTCCGACTTTCATTTGAACTTTTGCTATCCTCACTAAGCCGTTGTTTCCTGGATATAATTGGATGATTTTACAGAAAACCCATCGTTTTGATACTAAACAGTCATCTTTAATGATAAATTAGGCTTCTGTGTGTTCCACTTTGTACGCTGTTTCAATGTGACGAGATATTCACGATTCCTCTGCTGTCAACGGATGTCCAATAAGAAAATATGCAGATGTTAGACAACATATGTCTTCAGCTGTACTGCTATAATAGTGGTCTCGAATTGAGCAAACCTTCAATTTCGATCAACAATGTGTTTAGTTCATCTGTGATTGGGATTACACTTTGCACAATCGTCTTTAAGTGTATCTTTATAGATTTTACGGTGGCCTCCCAAATTTCGCCAAAGTGAGGTGCGCCTGGTGGGTTAAAATGCTAGTTAATTTTGTCCTCTATAAAAGAATCGTGAATGTCAGTATAGTTGGTTAAAAATTTATATAGTTCACATAGTTCCCTATTTGCACCCACAAAATTTGACTCACAATCTGAGTATACGTCGGTGCAAATCCCCCTTCTCGCTAAAAAGTCTTTACTGCTCAGTGCTCATATCATTTGTTCGATATGCATATAAATATGCACATACGTAATTTTTTATTGGATATTGACCCCGACGACGAATTGAAGTTACACTAAATGGGCCAGCGTAATCTACACCTACTTGTAAAAATGCCCTTATAAATTGAACACGAGCCATTATTGGCAAATTGGCCATTTTTTGATCTTCATATAGGGCTTAGATTTGAAACATGGTATGCATTTCCTCACAACTTGATGCACTAGTGTTCTTGCTCAAATGATCTAAAATCGTTGTTTTAGTATACTTAATAATAGTGTTGGACCAGCATGCCGATATTTGATGTGACTTTCTTCAATGAATCTACGCACAATTAGCGACTTGGACGATAAAATGAACGGATGCCGAATATTATAATCGATTGCTGCGCGTGATAATCGTCCACCAACCCTGAGAACGGCATGTACATCGATGAATGGATTCAAGAAACGTAAACTTGAACTTTGCCAAATCAACAGAGTTTTCGTTGCCCGACACATGACTCCAATGATTGCGCTCATATATTTTTAGAATGACTGATAATCGATTATTGACAAACACGTCTCCTTAATTATTTTACTTAAAATCACCTTGACGAAGATACACGCACCATATGCATCACAACTGGCGTCACAGAAACCATGAATTTCGACTTCAGATCTACTGTAAATCCATCTTGGAACTTCAATCGTCTCAATTACTTTTAACTGCTCACGAATGCAAACCCATTGGTTTTTGAATGTTAGTGGCAGCTCTCCGTCTACGTTTGCTTTCCAAAGCAATTGCACTAACATTTTGACCTGTACTAATCCCAATTCCCAATGGGTCAAACACTCGACTGATTTCACTTAGAATGCCACGTTTTGTTGATATTCCTTTCTCGTCTAACCGAACCTTGAATATAAATCTAACACGCACAGGTTCCCAACGGTAACCTAATACCTTCACATTTTTGCCTGGAGCCTCGATTGAGTTTAAGCACATATCCACATCACTTTGTGGTAAGCCATCAAGCAAGATCGAACAGTTTGAGATCCACTTCTTCAACTTCATTTTATTTTCCTCAAATAATTTAATCAAATCGTCTCGTAACTTCACTAATTCAGATTCAGTATTGCATGCAGTCATATTATGTCGTCCACATACGTGTCTCGTTCAATCACTCTTGCGCAGCTTTCACGTACCGGTTTTTGTTGGTTGTTGATATTTCCTTTAGTGTGCGTGTCATTAAATAAGGTGCACATGTCGTTCCATACGCCACTATCATCAATTGGTAAAAATCTATTGGGCTATCTGGATCATCGCGCCACACTATTTTCTGCCATTTTGCGTCTTCGTCAACTATTCGAATCTGACGATACATTTTTTCCACATCTGTAGTTAACACAAATTTGTGTACCCTAAACCTTAACAAAATGGAATATAATGTTGATTGTACGACTGGACCTTTCCTCATGACATCGTTTGTCCATATTCGGCCATAAATATTTTGTATTGTCATTGGAAATCATTGGAGGTCCTCTTTTAAATCTATTATCAACGGATTTTAATCTATTAATCGCTTGATAAGTGTTGTTGCCCAGTTCCGTTGGAGAAATTATGAACGGAATTTTCACCACAAGTCTACCTTCATCATTTCGTGTTGTAGTGGATGCGTATATTTCTGCGCAGATCTCGTCTCAAAGGTTAAACGGCTGTTGGCTCGGTTTAATAGAACTCGCTCTAGTTCCCAAATTTTCCGTAATGAACATTCTATAGATCCTAATGTACTCACTCCAACAAAGGCTGACGGTAATTCGGTAATTCTGACTGCGACTGATAAAACCCAACCAAACTTTATGTTTTGAGCGACCATTCGGTGGCCTTCACTTTTGATTTGTGCATCAGTTAAAATATTGAAAAATTGATCGGCTCCTATTAACATCTCGATCGGACGGGGAAAGTTACACGTATAGTATCGGCAAGCTTCAAATTCGTAAATTGGTTCAGTTGGTTAATATTGAATGCTCTTTGTGGCAATGACACAGTTATCTTTGGCAGCACAAATGCTTCAATTGGTGCAACTACATTCGACTTACAATTTAGCAATTTTATCATTACTGACACCTTTGTTTTATTCTCAACTTACATTTTTGCACGACACTCTCACAAATAAACGACGATTTAGATCCACAATCGAGGAATGCTCGACATGATTTTATTTGCTGTCCATCCTCTGTTTCAATGTGCACAATGGCAGTTGGCAGCACAGCTTGATTGTATAACTAAGTGACACGTCTACTCCACTAATTAGGCTTACCGATGGAACTTCTTCCTTTGGTTGGAGATCTTCACTCGCAACATCATAGACTGAATTGAATTTGACTCATTCGAATAAATGTCCACATGGAGTAGTGTATTGTATTTCCTCCCACAGGTTGTGGGAGGACCTTCGACAGACATCTAAATGCTCCATGCTTTGGTTTCAAACAGTTGTAGCACAGCTTTTCGCGTTGAACTTTGTTTCGTCGTACTGCTACAGACCAAGCATTAAATGTTGCGCATTTATACAATACATGATCATTTTGAATGCAGATTGGACATGATTCAGAGTTTGAAAATAAGTGGCATCTTATTGCCGGCTTAATATTTTGATTACCACGTATTACCGGCTGTATTGACCGAATATTCTCTAAGTCATCGACGCGATTTTGCAATACTTCAAACAATATGCTAATTGTGGGAAAATTTTCATCCCTCGTCTCTTCCATCCACTTTGATTTTGTTTCACAATATAATTTATTCAAAATAATTCGAATGATCCATGGGATCATCTGCTCCAAGAGCCTTCACTCCTCTTAAAATCTTGTCCCATGTATCTAATACGTTTCGAATGCCGCTCCCTGATGGAACACTGATCGATGGTTGGGTCCATAAACGTACCCACAAATGCATTCACAATTTGTTTTTTTGCGACTATAACGATCCCGTAATTTTTGTAATGCCTCATTGTAACTCACTAACCTTTAGATGCTTGACCAAATTACTGGCTTCACCTTTCAAATACCCGCGAAGAAATAAATTTTTGTGATGGACTTAGGCTTGTTCTGTCGTGTATGTTTGTACAGTATAGGTCGTAGAATGTTTGGCATTCAGCATATTCACCCAAAAAAAATGGCACCAATGATCTTAGTAGTTTAAGTTCCTGGACCCCGCATATTGACATACATATATGCGACGCTTCATTTATTGTGTAATTCAGCCTTATCCATGAACCCAATTTTCCCTCAATTTCAAAGGATTTTTCTTTCACTAATGAGGTTCATCTGTATAGGCAAAAATTAGATCCCGTTCGACATCCTGTTCGGATGTGGGTCGAGCTTGAACACCTTCTAGCATCGCATCTTCAGGTATTTGATTCGCAAACTGCTTCAGTGATTCTATTTTTGTCGCAAACGATACACGTTGAGCTTTCCAGGCTTTAATTCTCTTTTCCATTTTCTCCGTTTACTAATTTAATTTCACTTATTTTGTTAGGTTAGCTGCTCATAGTTGGACGAACTAAAACCCGAATTTTACTTTGAGGTAGAATTAAGATGTTTTTCTAGATTTTTTTCCAACCGCCAGTTTTCGATGTAATCAACCAAATTTGAAAGTTTGCTCACTTACCAATTTTATAAAACAATATCTACAAAATTTGAAAATTTGATTAGAATTTTGATCGGTTTGAAATATTAAATGCTAACATTTTAAAGAAATTGAAGATCTTGATGCTTGGAATTTGACGCTTCTAAATTTTCGCAGATTTATGTCGGATGTCAACCTCAATTTAGAATAAATTTAAATTATGAATTTTTTGTTTGAGGTAAATCAAAAGTTGAAAATTATTAAAGATTATGGGAAATCATAAGCAACTTTTAAAAATTTTGTTAGTTCATAACAAACCATCCTTGTGAGAATGATACACTTTTACATTTCGATCTTGTTAATTTCAATTACCTTTCAAAAGCCATAATTTTAACCATAATTTGTTTAGTCCCGCAGATCATATTTTGTGGTCTGAGATCCTTGGAGAAAAAGCACCATCGTACCAGATTTACTTGTGAAATACAAACTGTAGAAACAATTAAATTTGTCCGACGGTATTACGAATTTTGTATTATGCATTGAGATAAGTGGTCTCCAATCATTCATATTAATAATGAACAAACTTTTCGTAAGACTCCAAACAAACATAATATGCGAGAACCTTCTCTGATCTCTTTAATGTTTTTAATTCCTAATTACCCCGTTGTATTATAACAAGATCGCGGAAACAGTTACTTGATGGATTTTATTTGACAGCTTTTCTGAGGTTTCCTCAAACCGGGCAAAACTTAAGTTCTAATTGACATAACAAAATTTTGTTATGAAATACTGTCAAGATCAAGATTTTACCAGCAAGGTAGACCGGTTATTATGTTTACTGCAGAAAAAATCGGGAGACACATTAAGCATATGGCAAGAACTAAAAATTAAAAAATTTAGATTATTTAAAAATTGTCGAATGAGAGAATTTGATGAATTCTCTAATTTTGAAAATTTCGAAATTCAAAAATTTTAATTTGTCGATATCGGCGGTGATTTTAATTTGGAAAATTGGAAGCGCTCGAATTAAGTAAAATTAATAATGAAAATTCAATTTGTAGGACTTAGTCTACAATTAGAATGAAAAAATTATGTTTTTTGGCAAGTTTTCAATCTAAACAAAATCAAAGGTTGACGGCCAGAAATTTGAGGTTAAAAAAATTAATTAATAGAGCAGTCCGCTAATACCGAAAATTAAAATTAATTTAAAAAAATCGTATTTAAGAATATTTGCAATCATGGAGTCTTAGAAAATTTAGGATCTCGGAAAATATCGAATTCTAAAGTTCAAGAATTGGTACTATAAAATGTTTAGAATTCTAAAAGCCAGTACATATTAAGGAATACAGAATTTTTGGAATTTTTGCCTACCACCAATATTTCATACAGTATTCAATTTCCGTATTTTGGAATTTAGTAAAATTGTTAATTGGGGATTATTATTAAATTTAAAATTTTGGAAAGATAGAAAATTAGGAAAGACGTTAAATTTTACAAATTACTAATTTTGAAAAATATAAAATGGAAGGGAAAATTTAAAATACGATAATTTAATATTCCGAAAAATAGATGTTTTGGTGATATTCCGAAAAATAGATGTTTTGTGATTAGAATCGAACTACTAAAATGTAAAAACAATTATCAAATTGCTTTATGTGAAAAACGGCTAAAATAACGAGGGAACATCGACTTTGCTGCATTCAGCCAAATTGGAGTTGCATATAGAATTACGCTCAATACCGTACATTTGTATTGTAAAAGTTTATTTGCCAGATTTAGTTTACTGTTTATGTTTAGAAGTGGGCAGAATACTTTAAACAGTAAGTTACATTTATCACATATTTTTTAAATGTGGAGCTTTAACACCGTGTAAGTAGATCGCTTCACATTTCTTAATATTTAGCGTTAATTTCCATTTTTTAAAGTAATCAACGAGAACTAACAGGTATACATTTAAATTAGTTTCAATTATTGATGACAATTCATGCGATGATCGTCGGCAAACAAAGCGCGGTGACAATCATTTGATTTTGGAATGTCATTTATGAATAGGTTAAATAAAATAGGGCTGATTACCCCACCTTGTGGTACCCCTAATTGCACTAGACGAAGGGAAGACTTGGAATTGGCCACTTGTACATATTATTTGCGCTTTGATTAATATAATTTGAGGATTTTGTTATGCAGATGGGAAACCTATATGAGTGTAATTTGAATAACAATCCGGTTCTCCAAACAGAGTCGAGAGCCTTTTGAAATTCAGATTAGTCTGAGCGATACTGGCATAGGTCGGTTTAATTTGAGAATCATTATGGTTAGTACAAAAACTATTGCTAGTAAGACTCGGTAACTTATGGTTATAGTTATATTAAACTTGGTATATGTTTTTTGTTCGATACAATTTTTTTGATTTGAATGTTTTAGTATTTAAAAATTCATTGCATTGAGGGCCTTTTGGAGAATTTCCTGGATGATTACCTTTACAATTTATACATACATGCTTTGATAACTCAACTTTAAATGGACACTCTGATTCTAAGTCTTCATAATTTGCTGAATAATATTTAAACTTCGGCTGCATATTACACTGGGTGACTTTGTTTGGCTTTGTGCAAGTTCCCACTTGCAAATGACATGGGCAATTTTATTATATTCTCTTAACTTGTTTATAAAGAGTTGTATTTTTTCATAAAACTTACAAAATAAATCGAATCATCTGAAACGTGGAAACGGTGCAGTTCCTATACTGCAATTTCTAGACGGATGGCAGCCTTTAGACTTTTTTATCTTATAAATTGTCACTTGCAAAAAAAAAATAAAAAAATACTGGACGTTTGGCCATACCTTCTCGCAATTGTGACTCTCATCACTGGCATGAAAAACTCTCGGTTAGAGCTTGTTGCTCTGCAAGAAACTTGACGGTCTAAAAGTGGAACCTATTCATAAGCAAAAGTATTTGGGATTTAAAAATTATTTGCGAAATCTTTAATACCTTATCAAAAATCTGAAAACAGAAACAAAATCTAATCAAACCTGAATTTTGTGATTTATTACTGTAAGCATGTATTGTCAAACAACAAACTTTAAGGCCGATATTCACGTTCAACTAAATTGCATAACGTAATTGTGTGACGTCATTCCATTACACAATATACTCAATTTTTATTCAAAAGTTTTGAATTTTATTGTGCAATATTGGGCGTAACACAATTATATTGCGCAATTTAATTGTACGTGAATACCGACCTTTAGTGTTTAAGTTTTTTAATAATGTCTAATGCCTCCCTTATCCCTTTACTTAAACTACCGCCTGAAGACGATTTGGCAGTGGATTCACTAGTTTTCTTAGATATCAAAACGATTAATTCAACTCTGCCTTGCGAATCTCATTTTGAGCCATTTCGTTTGTTTACACTATATTAAAATTTTTTGGAGGCCAGTCCTATACATTGAAGACTGAACTTTTCAAAAACTCCTTGCAGACTTTGTCGGTGTTCATTATTGCGTTATCTTGCTGTACAATCCAGTCCGCAGAATGAGGTTGGGGTCATTTAAAATTTCATGATAAACATTTTTGTTAATCTAATCAAGAAACCGGGGGGGGGGGGGGGGGGTGTCCCCAGAACATTTCTTTTTCACTAGAATATCTATTTTTACGATGAATAATGGGCGGTTTTTGATGTGCTATTTCTCAGAATATTAGTTAACTGCGCAACTAATATAAGATTGCAAAATTATGAAAACATCCGGTTATTACAAACTTTTGGAAAATGTGTGTTTGTTACAAACGATGTCATGTTTATGCAAATCTCCGTTTAAAAATTTGTTTTTGTTTTCCCTTGGGTGTTTGTTGTATCATGATTTCACTGTAGTTTGAAAATAGTAGTGAAGATCTTGGTGTTACTTTTACATAAAGGTTCATGTTTAACCAACATATTTTCTAATTCTATGTTTGGACTTCTAAAGCGTCTCATGGAAGAGTTTAATAATCCGGACCCTGTTGAAGAAACCCGAACGTTTTCAGCCAAAAGTAAAAAGTAGCTTGTTGCGTTGAGAATTAACTAGAATAAACTACTATGTGCCAGTTATAAGTCCCTTTGAAATATATCTGTAAATACCATGCATTTACTATTATAGAAATAACTCTCATTATAGAATAGATCGATCGGGTGTGAGTTGTAAGTGAATTTTTCTAAGAAAATTTACAAGGAAACTTTCCGTTGTCACTTAAAGTTAAATTAATTGATTTTGTTTTCCTTATTATAAATGGTATCTGAAGAAATAATCAATATTTGTGTAATATAATTCCCAATTATTTTTGCAAACATATTTAATGTAGAGCGTAAATAACTAGGGGTTCATTACTGGCTTTACGAAAACTCGACCGCTTAATTATGAGCGGTGGCTCGTGATTGGATGCAAAAAACGCCTGCTCTAGCTCATTAGTAATTATAGTTATTAAAATTTAGATTTAACCCTAACCCCCTTAATGATATTGTGATTCCTCCTATGATTGTGTTTCACTTCCAATGGATACCGAAGGATGTAAAGGATGCTATTCAGGGGTGCACAGTTTAGACACAAAAACGGATTCCGAATGAATTACTTCGTAAGCGTTTTTGTTTTACATTTAGGAAGTGTTTATCCTACACTTGTATCTGTCTGCGCTTAGATAAAAATTCGACAACTTAAAATTAAAAATCACTAAAATCTATTAACTTTAACTGAAATCTATAATAAGGAACAAAGTCATTTAATTTAATAACTTACGTATAATTCTTATGTTTACTTACTTAGTTTAGTTATGTCAACCTATACTTAAATTTTTAATGATTTTCAATTGTAGTAAATTATTTATAAAAAAAAAAAAATGAAAAGCAAAATGTACAGAGAGATGACGATGTAATAAAATTAAACAGCTGGACGCAATTAGACAGAGCAATAGTTCAAGTTCCGGGAACTTTCTATTATTGCATAATATATATGAAAGGTTTGAAAATAGATTTAACAAATGTACACAATTTTTTATAACTTTGAGCCGTCGTGGTTTCCATGATACAATTAATAATTTTTTTCAAATTTTATTTTATTAATTGTTATGGTTTCAAAGAGGTGGTCGCCAAAAATTTGAATTTTGAAAAACAAAAATTGAAATCCAATTTGGTAAGAACAACCTTATTCATAAGTGGTTTATTTATGATTAAGATTTAAATTTAGAATAATATATCATACCTTACAGTGCTGCCTTACCTGAGTTAGAAATTGAACAACAAATTATAAATTTTGAGTCCGAAGAAGTTGACAATTTTATGGCAGATGTGATTAAGGGAATTGTTTATTTGACTGAAACAAAATCGATATCAGTAAGAATAACACAAAGAAAACCTTTCTAAAAGTTGTTCAGACACCAGCTAGAAGAGGAATGAGAATTTGCTTTTCACGTACATTTTGGGTTGGAATTTGCCTTGGAATATTTACCAAACTGTTGGTCAATTTCATAAGAAAGACACTTTCGATGTTCATTTTATAAACTGCAATTTATTATTCAATCAATACCATAAAACGGAAATAAACTCAGATCCCGCAAACTAAGTGGTATTTAGCTCTGATGCCACTTACTTAAGTGCCTTCGTAAATTACAAATATGGCCAATATTTAAATAAAATTTGTAAGAATTATAATTCTACGATTTTAGTAAAACGCCTTCACACCTGTTTTCGGGCGATGCCAGAAACTTCAATATTTTAACTTAAGGGCAATGAGCAACTGAAACCATTCCTACGTGATAAAAACTATACGTGGCTGTAGCGTAACGGGCTAAGTTAATTTTGTAGACATTATGAATAAACAGCGATAACAGCGCTGGATCTTAACAAGTCCCATAGTTGAACAGCAAAACACCTTGCTAAAATAACATCAAAACTAAACACAACAACATTTCACTAAATTTTGACTATGTAGTTTCTTAATAACTAAAACTGATCAATGTTCCGATTTATACTGTTCTGAATTGGATGTTCTTAATTTGCTTAATAATTTGAAAGTAAATAAAGGAGCTGGTCCAGATCTAATCCCTAATTTTTTTGTAAAAAATTTAAAAGATGTTCTTTACAAACCTTTTACAATAATTGTTTATCGTGCCATCAAAGCGTCGTGCTTTCCTGATAGATGGATGCATTCACATATAATTCCTATTTACAAGAAGGGTGATCGATCTGATATTGTTAATGATAGACCGATATCCATTTTAAATGCTTTTGCTAAATTATTTGAGAAAGCAATACATGCAAAATTATTCAGTTTAGTTAAAAATAGAATTTCCAATAAACAGCACGGCTTTTATCCAAACAGGTCTACACTCACCAATTTATTAGAATTTTCTGATTATGTATTTCGTGTTGTTGATGCTAATAGGCAAGTGGACTGTATTTATACAGATTTCAGCAAATCCTTTAATACAGTAAGTCATTCAAAATTATGTGCTCACACTGAGAGAAATGCTATTCTAAAAATAAGAAAAAGCAATTCTCAAATCTAATATATAGGTAATTAATCAAAAATCAAAACTAATATGCTTAAAATGAGGATGAGCTGTATAAATTGAGACGAATTAGACCAATTCTTGTATAAATTTAATTATATAAATTAAGATTATTACGATCAATTTCCTAAATTTAAAAATACTTCACTTAAATTATATATACTCAGCTAAAAAATGATTACGATTGGTTTGACACTTTTATTCTCAAAATAGTACCTTCAAAATAATAATGAAAATATGCAATATTTATTCTCAACTTAAATCAAAAATTGAAAATCAAATTGAACAAAAGCAGATTCACGAAATTATAAAAATAATTTCGTTTGTTTTGATATACATTTAATCTCAAATTAACATAAATTTAAAAGATCTTTTAAAGATATTTTCATGTATGTATGTAAATTATTGATAATAACAATTAAAAAGAATCGACATAAGAAAAAATGTACGTCTTATGCATATAATCAAATGAAAATATTTTGATTAACGTGCATACACTAATAATATGTATTCTTAAAGAACAAATGCGCTTTAAATTCTCGCGTTTCAATACACCGTGAGGTATTTAAACTGCGTGATACAAAACGGAGTGCATGTTAAAGTTGTTACGAAATTTTGATAAAGTTTATATTTAAAAAACAACGGGCGAGTTCACGCTCAACTCGCAAAAGAATTATGTGAAACCCATCAACTATTGAATCATTTCAAGTCTTTTCGATGAGAACTATTCTGTTCGCTCAGTATTTAAATTACGGTACAATGTTGGTTTAAAAAGTCAAAAAGTTATTCTAGTTTAGATTTGGAGGACGAACCTTACCGTCATTAATGGTTTAATTGAAAATTGAAATTTATAACCGACTACAACTTGGTGAGCTTAAGCAAAGTACAGTTCTGTTAAGTTAATCAATGTTAAACCTGCCCTGAACGCTTTAAAATTCACCACTACTCATACACGGCAATTGTTGAAGATTCCATATTTAGACTATTTAGAATGGTCACGGCAAATCAGGGCCCTATCATGATTTCGGCCACGATGGAATTTTTCACGATATCATGAATGTGGGATCACAAAACACGATACTTTTGCGCCATCTATTCGATAGCGAGAAAAATTCCACCAAAAAAATAATGCGGATAATTTTTCGGATTGATTTATTGTTGAGGATTGTGACAGGTCACTCGTTTCGTTTGTTGAATTTAGCATCTAAGCTAAACTAAAATCAAAACTAGTCTCAAAATAAAGCCGCGTACACTGACAAACGTCATTAAATGAGTGCGTTTATTACATTAAATGAATGCGTTTACAGCTTTTTCGATAGCGGAATTCATATAAGAAAGTTGAAGCGGGTTGAATAGAACATGATAGAGGCCCTGGTGAACAAAGCAAAGTGCCATCGCTGATTTAATCTAAATGAAATAGGACGGTTCTATTATATAAAGGCACTATATTAACTGTAAAATCATAGCAGCTGGGAAGACGGTAGCATGTCTCCCTGAGGCTTCGTCTTTGCGCGTTTCTTTAGTAAATAGCGTTTGAATTTGTTTACCACTCTTATAGTTTTTGTTTCCCGCATACCACATACGCCCCACATAACCATACTCAGCAACAGCATGAGCAATACTAAAGGGCCTATCCACACGAATATTTTTAACAACACCGTAACAACAGCATTCTGTATTCACACTGTTGTTATTCTTCTTTATGTATGTATAAATTTACTTCATTTTTGGATTGCTTTGTTCGAGGTACGAACTGCAAACAATAGAAAAACACATGGCAATGCATATTCAATTTTTTTTATTTATTTAACTTTATATTTGTATTAGTGAGTAACAACACGAGAATACCACAAATTTCATAATGCAAAAGTGCATTACAAATCCCCACCACAAATTTAGGTTTATAGGCAGAGAGGTAAAGAAACGAGGATGAATACGGTTGTTAAAAATACTGGTGTGGATAGGCCCTTAATAGCATACCGATTAAACAATTTCAAAATTATTATTTTTATGCATCAACGTATGTGTCATTTTCACAGCTCGCTAAGATGTATGATATTTAATATTTTAAGTATGGGTGCATTTGTCTTTGTTTAACGTACTTCCATTTCAGTTTTTTTGAATCACTTATGTACACTACACATGCGACATGCATACTTTTTGTGCCGTTTCATTTTAATCTGACGGAAATTGTAATTCGAATTATATAATAAATGCAAGTTCGGTTCATTATGTGTTCGTTTTTCTCGTATATAATTTGTAATTTCGGTCGTGCCGGATTTTCTGTTCCTTTTTGTACATGCAATTTTTGACTTACCCCCGCTAAAGATGTTTTCACATCAAAAATTACAATTCTCAAATACACAATCTACAACATTTTGTAAAAAACCCCATAATAAATAAGAAATTACTATTTAGGTATACAGAAAATAAGGTATGATATTGCTCATGCTGTTGCTATCTTTTTTTTCGCGATTTGACGTCACGTATAGACAAAAATTCTGATATTTATATGGAGTTTCGTGATATTTTTATTAATTTTTTAAATAAATGGAAAATAAATGAATTTTTTTTATTTTTGCCATTAATTATTTTTCGGCTTTATGTTAAAATTAAATATTTCAATTTTGATTTTAGTTATATACTGCAATACTTTCGGAATTAAATCGCGAAAAGAGGCATGTTTTAATATTCGTATCTAGAGCAGACTGTTTGAGCACATTGCATAACAAGTTTTGGAATTTATGAGTATAATATTTTTGTTAAATGCAAAGAACGATTTGTTTTTAATTATTTAATTCAAAAATTTGGGAGTGTTTGATTTACAATATACTAAATTTGAATAATTCCTATTGCAACAAAACTATCAATTGTACTTCCGATAAGAACACATACAGAAGACTAAACAGAGGTACATACATACATATGTTTCTATACATGAGGTACATACATAATGTTTCAGCCTTTTACCAAATACGTATAGTATTTTTTTAATTTTGAATTTTCATATAAAGATCATAAGAACATTTTCATGACCGAATCAATCGCGGATTGAAAACTACACAGTATGTATAAAAAAATTGGAAACAATAATTTTATAACGCATAGTTTCATTCAAATTCCTTAAGATATTTTTATAATTAGTAAAAAAAAAATTGTTTTAAAAACGCAATAAAACTATTATATAATTGCTCCCCTGAATCTTAATTAATTTTCATTAAATGATCTTCATGAAATTTATGTTCGATATACGCACACGCATAATTGGCTTCCAAAAAGTGAAATTCTAGCATAAAAGCATTAAAATTCCATTAAATAAATGACTATATACTCAATTCGAGTATAAGGTAACTTAATATTTTATTGAATATTGAATTTTAAGAATGTTTAAATTTATAAATTGAGAATAACTATTCTTTATTTTAATTAAAAATATTTCTTGATTCTTGTATATTAAGAATAATTGGAGAATACATTTGCCAATTTATGAACATAATTGTTACCTATGCTCAAGTTGAGAATATAACAATCGTTTGTAAATATTTTTGTTGAGTTGTTTTGAGAATAAGTTTCATGAGAGAAGCATAAATCCTTTGATGGTCGTCAACATGTTGTCTTTCATTTTAATTATTGATTTATCCTCACTCGGTTTTTAAAATTCAAAACGTTCAGAAGTGTTTAGTGTATTTAGTGTAATATCAGAACCATCTTGAAGTGAATAGAGCCGGCATGTGAAAAATGAACTTAAAATAAGGGATATAGAAACACTAAAAATTCATTTATTTTCATAGTGTTTATATGAAAAAACGCGATTTCGATTGAAGATAAAATATGAATTAAAAGTTAAACCCAGTTAAATAATTTTTTAAGAAATCGCTAACAAACAACTCAATGTCTTACTCATTTAAAACACAAATTCTCAAATTTCCCTATTTTCCAGCAATAATCAAAAAAAAAATAAGGGAAATTTAATTAAAAAACATTCTACAACAACAACAATGTGTATTAAAAAGAGAAAATTCAGTTTAATGACGACATCATATCTCCACATCTAAACTCAATGGTAAGAAAAAAGACAACACGTCTCCGCTCAACAATCAAAATTTAAAAAAAAACAAAAAAAGTCAAACAGAATAAATTAAATCAATATAATGAGTGCGAAAAAAACAAAACATCAAAACAATCTAGCATGCTTTGCAAATTCAAAATAACTATAGAAACACATTCGAATTCAAATTGGAATGGAGGCAATGAAAGAGATGATTATTGTCTTGTTTATAAATTTCGAGTTATGTTGATGACGTATATATTACAAAAACAACAATATTTAAAATTTCAAAAGTACCTTATTTTGCATGGCGATTTTCACTAAGAAATAAACATTTTCAAGACTTGATTTTTCAATCAAATAATATTACATGTTTTATGAACATTTTCATATAAAAACAAAACAAAAGCTCATATTTCTAATAAACTAAAACTGTAAATGAAAATAACCGTTTTCCCATATAAATTCATAGTAAAGAAAAAATTGTATGTACCTTATTTTAAGCTTAGTAAAAAATACAGTCGATACTGGAGGCTCTTATTTATACAGTAGGCTCTGGTAATATTTACATATTTGTGAAAGTGATTATAGTAAGTGATATTAATTAGTGCCGAATAATTATTCAAACATTTTAAGAAAATTTCGTGTAGTGACAATTAAAGAAAACAATTTTGATTTCGTCACGTAGGGGGAAATTAAAAAGAAAAGCTTTTAGTGACGATAGTGAATTATAAAGAACACATTACAATTCTAATAAATATTAGTTACCTACTTGCAATGTCCGACGACACTTATCAGTTAAATTTTGAGCCTGAGAATATTTTCGATCAGAATTTGGATATTTCTGACTCATACACATCGCTCCAAAATGTGGCAACTTCAAGTGAATATGACCCATTAAAAAATATTTTGAGAATTTGGGGATTGCCTCAGTTATTACCATTGTTGAAAAGTAAGTATTTTATATTTATTAATTTTAATTTAAAATTATGATATTGATTATTTACATCGAATTCCGTGTCAATCCATTGATTCCTTTGATCTGTGTTAAAAAAAATGTATATTTGATTTGTGAAATTTTTAAAAAACTAATTAATTTCAAGTTAATTCAGCTTATTATAGTAGATAATTTATTTAAGTAATTAACACTACACATTAATTAGTAGTTTGTTCTTCCTTATATTGAGACTTTTTACAGGCTATTGACTTTGTAATTGAATAAGGAACTAATCCTATAAAGGTATTTTGGATGGTACCCGAACAATTATAAATTCACAAAGTGCTATTAAATTGAAGCTTACTAGCTACCACCTTTATAACATGTCAATACAAAAATTATTTTCTGTTTATCAATGAAATAGCTTTATCATTATCATTAATGAACCGAAAATTATTTTTGTATTGAATAAAATTAATTTTTGCGTGTCAAAATTAGAAATAACATGTATTTAATAAGGCCCTTTCCGAAAGTTATACTTACTTATTTAGACATACTTATTTAAATACGTATGTTGGCGAGGTAACTTAAAATAAGTATGTTTCTATTCCTTTCTTACAAAATACAATCTAAAATGTAAACCAAATGATTTTTTTTGTAAGAATGAGATAGAGACATACTTATTTTAAGTTACCTCGCCAACATACTTATTTAAATAAGTATGTCTAAATAAATAAGTATAACTTTCGGAAAGGTTTAGGCCCTTAAGGTAGTAGGTAACTTTGAAAGACTGTATATTAGCCAATGTTTATCAAAATTGAACTTTTTAGTAACTAATACATGCATCGACATATACACTCGATGTTTATTAATATAATTTCTAATATGTTTATATATTGATTCAAAATTTTATAGGAATTCTATTCGCACCATCAAATGAGCCGCAAAGAAGTGCTTCCGGATATTTATATAATAAATACAGGAATTGCTCAAGCAGGTTACGAAGTAAGGGGATATTTTCCGGTCGTAAACGTCGATCTAGTTCAAAATCATCAGGTAAAAACAAATTACCTAATAAAAATTTTATTTAATTCTCTTTTTAGCTTTATGTTTATAATAAAATAATTTTTTCTTTGGTTTTTTAGCTTAATTTTTTATTAATTATTTAATAAAATAACCCGATTTTCGCCGGTATATTCCGTCAATTAATATAAATAAAAAATTAAGCTAAAAACCCAAAGAAACAATTATTTTATTAAAAATTTCATTATATCAATGAAATTCCTCAATTTGTTTATTGTATACTATATTTTTAGACGAAAGCAGTTTAGCTAAAAAGCAATATAGTATTTTAGAAGAAAATTTTGATATTAATAAAACTTGGCTCAAATGTTTTCATGAGCCATGGGAAGCTGTTGAAATGAAATGGCAAGCCACATTTCAAGGAAGGCGGAACGAGCTGAACTACATTGAGTCTCCACAAGAAAAGATAGCAAATTTTTTAATCGAGTGGCCTCTTTTCACTTCAGCCAATCGATCTAGACCGGTAAAATACATAGCGTATATTTAAATTCTGATTTTAAATTTACAAATTCCTATTTAAGGTGGATATAGATTCTCTCAGAGAAACAAGCTGATGATGATAATATTTAGTAATTATCGAAATCGATCCTTGTTACATAAAAAACAGTTTTTAAAATAAAAATTGTTTTTATTTTTTAAATTCCACTAAAGGAAAATTTTTTGTTCTTTTATAAAATTGTAGTTTGTTTTAATAATAAAATTATTGATTGTTTTAATTTATTTATAATAATAAGTGAAATACGTTAAACGATATAATGTATTTTGAATAAATAATTATGCAAATGTTTTTATTTTTAAAGAAGTTATGGTTTAGTTTCGAATATTATATCTTTTAGAAATTTTATATTCAAATAAGTAATAATAAATAGAAAATATCACTTATATTTATAATAAACTAGCTGACCCGGCGAACTTCGTACCGCCTCAGAATTAATAAATGTTGTGTTAACTTATTAGCTGAATTAAATTCAGTTTATTATTAAGAGAAAATGAATACTCAATATGAATTAAATTCAATAAATGTACAAAAATCAAAATTAAATGTATTTTATTTACATTGAAATGAATGTAATTCACGTTACAGCAGGGCATTTGCTTTATTGAAGTGAATCGAAATGCTTCGCGAAGCATTCTTGCACTACATTCTGTTAAACTATTTGCTGGATGGGTTCCACTGGGGTCGATTGCATTCATTGAAGTGCGAGAAAAAACAAAGCGGATGGTTTACCGAGAAGTAAACATGCTACGTACAATTGACCGTGAGAGAAACATTCATTTTATAGATTCAGACCACAAACACTCAAGGATTGGCCTTATGATTTGTTGATCGACGTGGCGAATGCAAGACGAATCGGATATTAAATGCGTTTAAACCCGAATGGCATATCGATTGGGATCATCAGAATTCTCGGAATGAGAAGTTCCTCACCTTTGAACTTCCTTTGAGTATCGTCACGTGAATCACATTGCCCATGAGTTTTCTCACCACCCAAACGCGTTCCGTTACATACTTTTGGTTGGTTCCTACAGTTGTAAATTGTGCGGTGGCAAGCCAGATAAATCCAGTGAGTTTAAAAATTTAGTTGTATAGTTGGTTGCTTCGTCTTCTTTTGTGACACAGTCGATAGATTTGAACGGATGCAGTGGACCAACGATTTGATTTTGAATTGTGAAGTTTAAGTGATCCACATCTTTGTTCTTTGCCGCAAGAGTTATTAGTTCAATCAACCAATTGTGATTTTTGTGGTTAGTAGGGATGTTCGGGAACACTTTGTTGATGACCTCATCTTTCGTTGAGACGAAATTGCGAAAATTCGGCGGAAACGAAATCAATCCGTTCGATTTGTCGACAGGAACATGGTCTTTACCGATTGGCAATTTCAACGCTGAATGAGCCGTTCGGCATCCTTCTAGCAACGTGGCTCCTATCCCAGAAGAAGCAACTGCTACATCTATTTCGGATCTGGCACGAACAGTGGCCAAAATCAATGGCATGAGGAATGTCTTCCCATTTCCACCGGGCGCATCGAGGAAAAATAAGCCACTATTTCCATCATCAATTGCCTTCATTAACGTATCGTACACATCCTTCTGTTGGATATTCAACAGTGATGCATTCGTTCGAACTGATTGGTTCAATGCATCTCGATCTTATTCACGTTCACGATATGGCGTTGGCATTCCTATCTTGAGTAACAAACTGCCGCACATGAAGTAACACATGCCTTCGATCAAATGCAAAGCATGGTTATGTATCTCTTCCTCACTCACACTCACCTCGAGATCGGGATTTTCTGAACCGACACGAATTCGATGTATAATATCTTCTAACATGTCATCCTTGTACTGCGGTTCCACAGTGCACGTGGATTCGATAGGAAGCAGATCGAAATAATGATAGAAAATAATGTGCGTATCTGACTTGGAGATGCAGAAACAATTGCTTCAGCGATTGTCTTGTCCAAATGAGTATCGTTTTCAAGCAAATTGAGCTGTTTACATGCAGCAGGAAATGTTGGGCACGCTACACAATTGATAGTTCGAAGTGATTCAAATGATGTCGCCCACGAACATTCACCAGCAACAACCTCAAGTAGAAGCATTCGTCATTCTTCGGATGAACTGTGTAAATGCGACCAAGAGCATCAGTAGAACGCCCATACGGATGATCAGGAACCGCATCGCGTTGCTTCCTTCTAAATTTCTTCGGTGAAGCGTTCCAGATATGATAACGTGGCAGCTCAGAGTAGAGCAACGTTCGTGCATACGGATCACGTTGGCAAATCGAAAAGAAGCTGGTCAATGTTGTTGCTGGAAGTGTTTCAGCACGTAGAGCAATATACAACAGTGGGATGTTGTTCATGAATGGGGAATATACGCGAAATTACCTCATTGCAGTTCACGCATATCGACCAACTTGATAGTGCGTGATTTCATCGTTGGTATTAGAAGTTTGAACGCCAAACTGCCATATCGTTGCTTTTCGTGACATATTTACAGATGTATTTGATGGACTTCACTGATTTGCAATAATTCTCGTTGCAATGCATCTTGAATGTTTTGAAAAGAAGTGGCGGATACGGAACAATCCAATGGTTGTCAATCACGAAATCGTTTCCTTTCACTTCCTTTGTGATAGTTCTACAGTTATCATCGGGTGATCGACGCCGATACAGTGGATAACCATAGTTGCAGTGATAGTCTCCGCTGTCAAATTTCGTGGATAACGCTTGGAACACTTGCGGTCACTTGATGGCGCCATACGGACAGTGAATCATGTTCGTAACTACTACATCATGCAGGGCTGGATCGGTTTCGGGATCAGAAATCTCGACACATATGATGTCATCTATTTGGTACAAACTATACATAACCTTTTACAATGTGCAATTCATCAAATTGAATTAACCTCTGTGAAATCACTTTTCACTGATGAATTTCAGAAAAAATCGTTCTAAGAGAAATAATTGAATCGAATTCAAATGTAATAACCGTCGAAAACCGAATGAAAATTGGTGAAAACTCGAAAAAATGCTGATAAGTCGCTAAGCACGTGCTCAATAGTATGCAAAAGAGACATGAAATACTTAAACCAGAAACAAACGAAAACTACAACAAATCCCCATATAAAATCTTCTTTCTCAAGCGTGGACAGTTGCAGAGAGATGAATAAAGACAAAAATATATGGTTGGACTTTTTTCTGTAAACAAACCATTTAGTTTTTATTTTGTTAAAAGTTATTTTCGTGAAAATTAAAAATTATCAAATAAAAAAAATATATGTGTATAATTAATTATTAATTAAAAATTAACAAAAAAAAAGAAAATTCATCGAAATCAGTCAATTTGTTCTCGAGATATTATCAAAAAAGCCATTCCATACAAAATATATGAGAAAATGAATTTTCTTCATAAATTTTGTTTTCTTGAATTTTTCCGATGTTTTAATAGTTATTCTGCTATTCGGGGCGAAGACAAATCCAACAAATCAAAGATCATAAGAATCGGTCCAGCCGTTCTTGAGTTATAAATGGTGTAACTAACCCGACTTTGTTTTATAATTATAAAAAATCTTCTTACAATAAAACTTTTATTTATAATGATGTAAATTTTAACATCTTGTGATGTAGAGTTTTTAAATAACCTGATGATGAGCATAGATGCTCGAAACTAGTTGTTTGTAATTTTTAAAAAATAAATAAATTCCCATTAAAAGAATGTTAAAACTTTAAAACCTAGTGTTTTTAATAATTGAAATTTATAATGATGTAAAGTATAATATAAATAAATTATGTATTTGAGTTATTTACATATTTGTTTTGAGATTAGTAGAATTGGAACATACAACTTATTACAGTTATTCGCGCAATGAGAATTACCAATTACAAAATTGATTCATTTTATTATTAATGCAAAACTAGGTAAATGTATGAATCAACTAGAGTATGCTCAAATGGCCAGAAAAATCATTGTTTTTTTTTCCTCAAATTAAGCTCTTTATTCTTAACAGAAGACTAAGAAAATGGATAAATCATGTATAGATATATATTCTTTTATCGTGATGTTTTCTCAAAGCAAGCGTTACATACTTAATTTTTTTCTCATTTTATGAATATTTTGCGTCGACCTGAATATAATTACACTTCTTTCAATAATATTATCAACCAGTATTAAGTAGATATGTGGTGAAATTAGAATATTGTTGGTGACTGTTTGCTTAATGTGAATAAAACTATACTTAACTTGAGATTAACTAGCAAAAAAACATTTACAATTTTATCACACTTATTCTTGTATTTAGAACATTTTTGAAAAATGTATTCTTGAAAATCAAATAAAATTTCTCAAAGTGAGTTTAAATTTAAAACTGGTTAACAATTTTTTGGACAATTTAACTATCATATTAAGAATAAATTACGGGAAATGAGAATCTGCACTCGCTTGAAATACTTCGAATTATGAAACTGGGTCTACTTAAATCATAACTTAAATTCTTAATATCAGAATCTAAAAAATTAACAAATTTTTTGGGCTATATTCTCAAATTCAGAATAATATGAGAGTAACTATTCTTAGCGCATATTCCAGCAACTTTTTTTCTTGAATATGTACCTATAATACTCAACTGAAGCAATCTTTTTTTTCAGTGCACCTGGTGACTTTCGGATTATCCTATTCCGACATAGTATTTTTTCAGTCTTACTTGAGTGATAGAAAGCAATATGTTGTATTTAATGGACATAACTCGTTCTGGTTTACATCGAAATCTGGAGTCCCACAGGGTTCAATACTAGGGCCTCTGTTCTTCTTAATTTTCATTAATGATTTGATAGATGTGATTGACTCCTGTTGTCTTCTCTATGCAGATGACCTCAAGGTTTTTAAGGAAGTAGGTAGTAGGTAATTTGTCAGACTCTCTAAATCTACAATATAACCTTTGCAAGATTTTCCAATGGTGTCTGGCAAATGAATTGCACTTAAATATAAGTAAATGTATGGTATTATCTTATACCAGAAAGGTTAATATTTTTGTTTTTGATTATAATATTAATGATCTAGTTGTTACCAGAGTAAAATTAATTAAAGACATTGGTGTAGTTTTCGATGTAGGGTTAAAATTTGATGCACATATTGATAGTATTTGTAGCAAATCGTATAGAACTTTGGGTTTTATATTTAGGAGAGGTAGAGAATTTATATCACCTACATTATTGATTGTTTTATTTAATCATTTAGTGCGAAGTACTTTGGAGTACGGAACCCAAATTTGGTGTCCTTATTATGAGATAGGCGCCTTCAAAATAGAACGAATTCAAAAGAAGTTTACTAGATTTTTATGCTTCAATTTTGTACCATTTACAAATAAGTTGAGATATAATGTTAGGCTTGCAATATTTAAAATCGATTCACTTGAAATTAGAAGGTTGCTATTCGACGAATATCTATTGTTTAAAATTATTAATAATATGTTTGATTCCAATATTCTATCTAAAATTAATTTCTATGCACCTGCTTATTTTACAAGGCCATCTAGACTTTTCTACAATCCAACTCCGCGCACTAATCTTGACTTTTCATCTCCGTGTTTTAGAATCCAATGCAATCATGACGCTGTATTTAGGGCTTCCAATACCGGTAACGGTATTACCGGTAACACCGGTAATGGCAGTGAAATCTCATTTCGGTATTACCGGTATTAAACTAAAGTTCTACCGGTATTACCGAAATTTCAAAAAAAAAAATATTTTCCAACCGAAAATTTTTCAATCCAAAATGAAACTAAAAAAATGTTACTATAAAAATTAATTTTCCATAATTTAAAATAGAAAACATAGTATAATTCATTTTTTCTGCAATATTTGTAAAAACGTGTGCGGTGTGCCGCAATATTAACGGTTATGCAAATACGAAATTTTGGAACCTTGGCCTTGCTAGAGCTTATGGAAAGATGCCAGCTGAAAAATGTATGGAGGCCTTACAAACTAAACTAATGACGTTCTTATAAACTAAACTAACGACGTTTAACTTATACAGTGAAGACTTTGTCGGCATTACAACAGATTGCGCATCGTGTATGCGAAAAATTTGGTTCCTATTTGCCTATTATTCATCAGCTATGCCTAGCTCATAGAATGCAATTAGCAGTATTGAAGATTCTTTATCGAAAAGAAACGATATTATATACGGATCAGTCTGATCCAAACGTTGGGAACGTTGATGATAATGGTATCGAAATTATAAATGAAGTTCCATTTCAGAACTACAACTTGTTTGATCCCAGTTTCAATATAATAATCGATAAGATTCGGAAAGTTGTTAATAGCTGTAATAATTCCTTTTTTTCTGTAATACCGGTATTACCAGTAATACCGATTACGTGAGAAAATAATTTCGGTATTACCGGTAATGACAAAAACGGTAATTTTGGAAGCCCTAGCTGTATTTAATAGTATTGATTTATTCACAGGTTCTTATTTTTCTTTTAAGCAAAAATGCCACAATGTGTTTAAATAAATTACTCGGGTTTTTTATTCCTATTAGTAAATCCCATTTGGATTTTTTCTTTTTTTGTGTTTTTGGTCTTTAAATGTCAATTATTAATTCTGATAGTTTGATTTTTTTGATTTTATTTTATTTTATTTTTTTATTTTTTTTATTTTTTTAGTTAATAATTTGAATATTTAAAATTGTATATTGTAGGTATTATTATAATACACACATTTTTAATTTTTTTTTTTTTTTTAAAAACACTTGTTAAATATTTCGCAAAATTACAAAAGGTTTAAAAAATCACTCGATCGATTTTGGCAGAAGTAGATACTCCTGATGATGGCCTAATAAGCCGAAATCGATCGAGTGATTTTTTAAACCTTTTGTAATTTTGCGAAATATTTAACAAGTGTTTTTCAAAAAAAATTTAAAAATGTGTGTATATTAAGTGTGTTTCGCCAAGCGCCTACGGCAGAAAGTGTAAAATGTATTATTATAATTAGTTAACTTATTTTTCATATTTCTAATTATTCATTAAATGTTTGATTAATTTTTTTTTATGTTAATTGATTTGTCTTAAATAAAAAGTATTTCATACTGTAAATTATCCTAGAATTGGAATACATAAATAAATAATTTAATAACGACTCTGAAGGTGGGACGAGATCTCCAATATAGAATAGAATAAGCTCTAATAAACTAAGCGCTTCTCTAGCTATTAGCTGAAGCTGTTTTTTATTTAATTTGATTTAATTTGAGAGATCCTGGTAGGGGTAATTACATTTCACCGTACTTACTAAAAATTTTGAATTCGATTATTTCGTGCCTCAATTGAAAAGTAATGCTTTTCAAATATGAACGTGTAAAGGTAATTTCAAATTCCAAATTTAATCACACCTTCCATCACGTCATGCATAATATCGACGGAATAGTTTTTCGTAACGTGGAAAGTATTAATGTTATTTAAAACACAATTTTCTTTAATTCCAGTTTGTTTAAATAATTCTGCATCGATATTTAAAACTTGTTCGTCATAATAATTCTTTTGATGTGAAAGAGTTAGATTTTCAACGAGACATGCTTTGGTTTCCTGTTCCTTCATGGTACAAATCTACAAAAGAAATTGTGTGTAAAAGAATGGGAAAATCCATGGATGGAAGTTTTCAAAATTTTTGATTTTACCAGCATAGCATGGTAACGAGAATATTACATAATTTTGATAAACCTTTGTGGTATGGTTGGTACCATATAATAACAGGCAGCGATCCTTTGTTTACCCGAACGACTTCGCAGGGGGTTATTCGTCCCAAAATCGTCATAATATAAGAATAATGGAATAACATTTTCTTTACTCATTATCAACATTTTTTCCTTCCATGGTTCAACCTGTATAAAGTTCGTCGGTACGTTTTTGTTTCTAAGTAATTTTTTAATTCGTTTAAAGAAAATCAGTTTATTTGCAATTAAATAAGAATTAGTTTTAAATATAGTTATTAAGTAACACGTATTATCAAAATTTATAATGTTAATATAAAACATTACAAACATTCATAATTTTTGTATAAGAATATTTGATTTGTATCAACCAAATTGTAAAGATCTTGGTTTAAAATATATCAAATTTCTATATTAGATAATTTTTTTTTTTCTGTGATAGGAAGTTTTTATCCTACAATTATGTCTGCCTGCGCTTAGATACAAATTCGACAGCTTAGAATTAAAAATCACAATCTTAACTTTAACAACTGTATTTAAATTAACTTTAACTGAAATCTATAAAGAAATAAAGTAATTTATTTAACAATTTACGTATAATACAACCTACCTTAGCGGCTATTTTGTTCATTGCCTATACTTACATTTTTAATGATTTTCAATTGTAGTAAATTATTTATAATAAAAAAAATTAAAAGCAAAATGTACAGAAAGATGACAGGCAGTTCTTCAAACATATTTATATCGTAATATGTATAAAATTATACACTCCATGAGCAACATTAACTCTTAGGAATTTATTTTGTTTGATTGTTGGATGTAATAAAATTAGATAGCTGGAAGCAATTAGACAGAGCAATAGTTCAAGTTCCGGGAACTTTCTATTATTGCTTAATATTAAATACAACAATATGTATGAAAGGTTCAAAATAGATTTAACAATTGTACACAATTTTTTATAATTTTGAGCCGTCGCGGTTTTTATGACACAATTAATAATTTTTTTCAAATTATAGGCGAACGCCTTTTAGAAATCACAAAAAATTTATTTTATTAATTTGTATGGTTTCAAAACTGTTTTCGCCTAAAATTTTAATTTTAAAAAACAAAAATTGAAATCCAATTATTTATTTATTTATTTATTTATTATTATTATTATAATACAATCTGTGGATCATAAATCCAGTGTCGATTGATAATCAACATTATTTACAATTATTTACAAGAAATATACAAATTAACAATTAGAAAACTTAATAATATTACAATCAAAAAAATAAAATAATTACAAGATATGTATATGTACATATTTACATATCTACTACACTTGAAAATACAACAAATCATTCACGGTGGAAGCTTCGAATAAAAATGATTTAAGACTTGTTTTAAATACATTGAATTTACAAATATTTTTTAAATTTTCCGGTAGGTTATTGAAAATTTTTGGCGCCAATATTGGAAATGAATTTTGGTAGTTCGTTGTTGTAAACTTTTCAAGCCGTATATACTGCTTATTTCTCAAGTTGTAATTGACAATAACATTAGACTGAGTAGCCTTAATAGAAAAAAATGTTTTCATTACTTTGTACACAAACAAATGACTAATAGGGAAAATCTCCAAGAACTTAAACAAAGGCCACGAAGCCGATAGCCTCTGCGTGTTAAGCATAATTCGTATAATGTGTTTCTGAGCAACAGCAAGTGTATGAGTTATAGAATTATAAGTCCCTCTCCAGCATACTATTCAAGCATACTATTAAAGCACACATGAAATTCCGTAGAGTTTCGATATGCGGTAACCAACGCATGGAAGTATCCACAAACAGTCCCAGGTACTTAAACTTTGAAAACGAATTCAATTTTAAAACAATCAGCACAACAGGTTATGTGATCACAACTTAAATCATGGTAAGTGACGTCTGGGTCCATACCCACATCATTATTAGGTTTAAAAAACATACCTTTAGTTTTTATGCTAAGAAACATTGAATGAGCAATACACCATTTTCTCAGACATCTTAGATCAGAGTTCATATAGAGTGAATGTTATTACTTTGTAATTGCTCATTGTACATAAACACTAGATCATCGGCAAAAGCTATCAACCTTGACGAAAAATTTAAATAAAAAATAGAGTTTAGGTAGATCAAAAAAAGCTTGGCGCCTAACACGGAACCTTGAGGAACACCATCATTGATAATTTTACGCTCACTAAAAACATCACCTATCTTAACTACTTGAGATCTATCAGATAGGTAAGAACGAAACCATTGTAAAGTAACACCCCGAAACCCAGCATGAATCAGTTTTTGAAATAATACTTCATGGTTAACCATATCAAAAGCTTTAGTTAAATCCACAAAAATAGATGCAACTGATTTTTTCTTATCAAGACCTACGTACAGGAAATTAATGAATTCTAACAAAGCCCCTTCCGTACTTTTACCTTTTCTAAACCACACACATTTACACGATCTGTCACCGATTGAACGGTGGGTTCCGTGATAGAAACATTATGTATATTTGGATCAGGCTTCCATTCATTAACGCTAATTTTCACAGCTGATTCAATTTTACGCACACTTTCAGTCAATTCAAAAATTGTATTTACTTGGATTTGAAACACTACACTTATCACAAAACCAATGAATATTTTGAGAATTGTTTATTAAGTCAAACCCCGATTTTTTGAGTCCCACACATTTATAGTGTGCAACATTTCGGCATAAACCACTGCAAACTACAATGTTCTCATTGGCATAATTATCACATGCCACGCAATTTTTTGAAGTCAAATGAAAACAAATAATGTTGATTCTGATAATTCGATATTTGAATCAGTTATCAACACACGCACACAAAAAAAAAACGAAACACAATCAACGAAAATTATTAACTATGAAAATGATCAAAGTTATATTATAAATTAATGGATTTTTTGCATTTATAAATAATTTTTCAAGCAGAAAAACATAAACCATTCAACGCGCACTCTGTTCGTAAAAATATGGAAAAGCAAGTAATTTGATAAGAACAACCTTATTTAAATACTATTATCGCCTAAGAGGTTTCTTTATTATTAAAATTTAAATTTCACAATGCTGCTTTTTCTGGATTAGAAATTGGACAAGAAATTATAAATGTTGAGTCTGAAGAAGTTGAGAATTTTATGGCAGATATGAGTAAGGAAATTGTTTATTTGACAGAAAACAAAATCGATATCAGTAAGAATAACCAACAACCAAACCTTTCTTTTTAAAAGTTGTTCAGACACCAGCTAGAAAAGGAATATAAATGTGCTTTTCACGTACATTTGGATTTTGTCCTGGAACATTTACCAAACTTTTGCTCAATTTCATCCAAAAGACACTTTCGATGTTCATTTTATGGAAAACTGCAATTATTCAATCAATACCATAAAATGGGGATAAACCCAGATCCAGTAAACTAAGTGGTATTTAGCTCTGGTGCCACATACTAAGTGCCTTCGTCAATTACAAATATGGCTAATATTTAAAAAAAAAATTGTAAAACTTATAATACTACGATTTTAGCAAAACTCCTTTAAACCTGAATTCACGCGAAGCCAGAAACTTCAATATTTTAACTTAAGGACAATGAGCAACTATTCCTACACATGTAATAAAAATTATACTTGGCTGTAGCGTAACGGACTAAGTTAATTTTATAGACAGCATGCATAAACAGCGACAATAAATATTAAAAATAAACGACAATAAATATTTTTTATTTTGTATAGCTTAAAGCCTAGATGTCACGTATGTGACAAAACAAATATTACCGCCAACAATTATTTTTCTAAACTTTTTTTAGTATTACTTAAAGCCCAGATGTCACATTCGTGAGGGTTACAATTTGGTCATTTTGACATGCCGTTTACGGGATTCTGAAAATATTCTTTTTTTCAATTTGGATTCCAACTATAAGTCGGTTCTTTTACTTCTAAAAGAACTAAAATTCGAGCAATAAAACTTTTCTAAAAACATTTGGTTATGCGATAATTGTCATGATGTCAAAACGGGGAAAGTCGAATGACCGTAAATAATTTGGTTCTTTTTAGCTATTAAAAATTAAAAACCAATTCCAGTTTTTATCTACATATGAGCCGTTAATTTTGAAAGTGGTGCAAGTCCATTTTTCAAAAAATTTAAGTTAATGATAACAATAGATAAATAAAAGTATAATCTTTCTAACGGTGAACAATTTATAGTCAAAATAAAAAAATAATAATCCCTAAAAACTTGTTCAAAAAATAAGAAAATTCAAAATCCCGTATATTTTTGCATTTTTTGTTTCTCTACTCCTTCATTTTCTCGTTTCAACAAAATGTGGACTTGCCCCAGTTTCAAAATAAACGGCTCATATGTATATTCAATCATAAAATATTAACGCATAAATTTTTTTTTTTTTTTTTTTTTTTTTTTATTTTATTTTATTTATTTATATTACGACTGAGTCTTACACCCATTTAGTAATTTACATTGCATTATAAAGTATTTGATTAGTCGGCACAATCACAAGATTATCCCCCATTTCGTGTAACTCATCCCCTGGATTTTCGCCACAGCAAGTCTACTGACCTCCTGGTCGCGATAAGTCCAATGGTTTTATTCTTTGCAGTCTTCTGGTAGGTGTGGTAGTCAGCATACAGCGTATGTCCAGATTTTCATGCTGGTGCAGACGTTGTAGGTGTTTTGTTGCATGATGCTTAATTTCATCCACGACAAGCTCGATCTTTAGATCTCGATGGAGGTTGTCGTTTCGAATGTACCACGGTGCATTAACAATACATCGCAGGATTTTATTTTGAACTGTTTGTATGATTTTAATATTTGTCCTCTTGGCACAACCCCAGAGTTGGCTACCGTACGTCCATACAGGTTTAAGGATTTGTTTGTATAACAGCAGTTTGTTATGGATCGCTAGTTCAGATTGTCTCCCTAAGAGCCAATGCATCTTTCTAAATTTTATGTTTATTTCTTCTCGCTTCTTTTTTATGTGTTCTTTCCATCTAAGTTTAGCATCTAAAGTCATGCCAAGATACTTAGCAGTGTTCGCATGCGGTACTACTATAGAGTTTATCATTATTGGTATATGATTAACTTTTAGATTGGTAAAGTTCACTTGGACTGATTTTGCTTCATTTAATTTAATTCGCCATTTCTCTGTCCATTTACATATCAGGTTAGTAGCCTTCTGAAGTTTACTAGTGGATTCATTGATGTTTTTTGCTGTTGCAAGTATTGCCGTGTCATCTGCAAAAGTCGCCATTGTTGCTTCTATAATTGGTATATCTCTAGTATATAGGAGATAAAGGATTGGTCCAAGAACACTCCCTTGTGGAACTCCTGCTGTTATTCGTTTTAGCTGGGAGTATTCATTCTCATACTTTACTCGGAAGTGCCTCTCTGATATGTAGGATTTTAGAATTTGAAAAAATTGCTCTGGAAGATCTCGATGAAGTTTGAATTCTAACCCCTGGTGCCATACTTTGTCAAATGCTTGCGCTACATCAAGGAATATAGTTGAACATATTTGTTTGCTTTCAAGTGATTTCTCGATTACATCAGTAATTCGATGTACTTGTTCTATAGTAGAATGTTTTTCCCTAAATCCAAACTGATGTGAGGGGATAAGATTCCTTTCTTCGATAATTGGTTTTAGTCTTTTAAGAAGAACCTTTTCAAATAGTTTCGATAATGTTGGTAGCAGAGAAATCGGCCTGTATGAAGCTTTATCGTTCGGAGGTTTGTTCGGCTTAAGTATCATAATTACTTCTGCAACTTTCCATTGTCTTGGTACATATCTTAGTCGAAATGCTGCATTAATTATATGCATTAGTTTCCTCAATGCTTTCTCCGGTAACACTTTTATTATCTGACCCGTTATAAGATCATATCCTGGGGCCTTATACGCATTCAGATTATTCTTGATTTCCCATTTTAGTTCTTTCAATGTTATTGGTGTAATTTTTATTTCATCCTGTTTATTTATCGGGGTAATATTTTCCTCTTCCGTTTGTTTTGGGTAAGGTTGAAATGTTTCTTCAAGATGATTTGCAAACAAATCAGCTTTTTGTTTAGCATTTCGAGCCCAATTGTCTTTATCTTTAATTGGAGGAACCTGAAGTTTGGGTCTTTTAAGATTCTTAGTTGCTTTCCATAATGAGTAATCAGTATCTTTTTGCCCAGTTAGAGTGCTGAGGTATTTATTAACTGATTGATTTTTAATATCTTTTATTAGATATTTTAATTTGTTACACAAGTGATTAAATACCCTCTTATTTTCCGGGTTTCGATGTTTTTGCCAATTCTTCCGTGCTTTTCTTTTGATTTTAAGTAGTTCCCTTACTTCCTCCGGATAGCTAGCATTGCGCTTCAATTCATGATTGTTATTAGGAGTGCTTTCCCACGCAGCACTTTGGATATTATGTATGAGATTATCTAGTTCTTCTTCTAATTGGACTGATCCCTGAATTGGGTTCTGCAGATTAATTCTTTCTGTTAACCGTGTTTGGAAGAGATCCCAATTGGTTTTGAAGCTCGTTAATTTCGGGTTGCTCTGTTTCATAATAATTGTTTGGCTAAGTGTCATAATAACTGGTGAATGATCTGATGATAGACTTTCACTGTTCTCTATATGGGTATAATTATCTGAAATTCCTCTTGTAATAAAGAAGTCTATAAGATCCCCAATAGGTATTTTTTGCATTAAAGTCACCTCCAATTAAAAAGACACTTCCTAGTATTTTGAGAAGATTAGTATAATCTCCTTGTTTGAGATTGTATCTTGGGGGGCAGTAGATTGCTGAGATACTACAAGTTTTGCATTAAAGTCACCTCCAATTAAAAAGACACTTCCTAGTATTTTGAGAAGATTAGTATAATCTCCTTGTTTGAGATTGTATCTTGGGGGGCAGTAGATTGCTGAGATACTACAAGTTTTATTAATGTTCAATTGTATTTTGATTGTTGTGACTTGCATGGAAAGCTTCTCAATTTTAAGTTCTTCGTTATGCTGTATATGATCTTTTATCAGAATAGCTGATCCACCTCTAGCTTTGTTCTCTGGATGTAATGCATGATAGCAATAATATCCTTTTATTTTACAGAATGAAGTTTTAGTGAAATGTGTTTCTGATATAAGACATATATCTATATTATACATGTTTAAAAATATATCTAGTTCTTGAATGTGATGCAATAGCCCATTTGCATTCCAGGTTACAATTCGTAATGTTTTATTCATTTCTTTATTTTATAATTCGATTTTATATAATTTATATTTTGATACACTCGATCAAAGTTTCCTTCAATTTTTTTATTGAAACTAGTTTGTGATTTCATTTCTTCTAGCGCGTTCTGCAGGCTCATTTCCTGTGAAGAAAGTCTTTTGTTGAGGTTCTCTAGATTTCTCAGTATGTCCTGTAAAACAAGATCCACTTTGAGCTGTTTCTGCTCTGTTTGCTGAACTACTTGTGCATAAGTAACATTTTCATTTACTGGCTCTCTTTGTGCGTTAGGATTAGAAGTCAACCATTTTGGCTCCGTGGTTTTTTTTATAGATTGTACATTTCTTGATGCAACTGGTTTGCGTGATTTATCTCTCATTTTTTGTAGTTCTACTGCAACTTCACATCCTCTGTAATTTGCCGGATGCTGGCCATTACAGTTTATACACTTCGGTGTTGTATTTCGGGGAACTATGCAATCATTTCCTGCGTGTTTTCCTGCACATTTAACACATCTTGCTTCTCGATGGCAGTACTTCTGTGTATGATTATAATCTTGACAGTTTTTGCATTGTGGTATTAGTCGAGTGACCTTTCTCGGTGTTTCTATTTTAACTCTGAGGTTAAGGATAGCCCTAATATTATAGATACTTTCTATTTTTTCTTGGTTGTCGAAGGTTAGCATAAAAAGTTGGAGACCTCTTCTGTTGATTTCAACATTTCCCTCCCTGTTATCTCTTCTCTCTTTTCTAATGATGTTGACTGCATCAACTATTTTCAGGCCTTTGCTTTGCAGGTCCTTAATGATTTCATCTTTTGAGCAAGTTGGGTGTAGACCTCGTGCCATTACTTTAATTGATCGATCATTTTTATCCTCGTAGGTGTACCACTGGAGACCATCAGCATTTAATTTGTTAGCTAGAGCTTTATAGTCGTCAGGCTCTGTTGTATTAATTTTCCATATATTATTATTGAGCGATATTACTTTGTAGTCATTTCGTACTACTTCTTTCATCAATTTCTGAATACTACCGTAATTTGATATTCCTAGAATATTGATCGGGGGTGGGACATGTTTCTTCTTTTCTGGCTCATGCACTTTAGGTGCAGTAATTGCATTGGTAGTTTTAGAGTGAGTTTGAATTGGTTCAACTTCTGGTGATGATTCAGCTTTCCTCTTAATTGGATTGGATTCTTTTCTTGGTTTCTTATTTGCTCTCCTGGCTCTCTGTAGTATCCAGCTTGTTTCTCTTTCAAGCTCATCTTCATCAGTGTGGTATTCTTCTTGTTCTCTGAGTACTTGAAATTGGTTGTTCATTAATACTGAGTTTCCTGCGTTGTTACTTCTATTTACTGTTTCCTTTAGCATAATGTTTTCTTTCTTTAGCACGACAACTTCATTGTTTAGCTGCGCGATTAACTTCTCCATTTGCTCAAATTTACTTATTAAATCCGCGTTGTTTATTGTATCAGTTTGTGCACTTTGCACGACTTCAGAAGTTTGATTGACTACTGATTGCTTCATAGGAGAGGTATTTTCCTTCTCATTGTTAGATTCACTGAACAGTGTGGTGCTCCCTGATGGTGGAGTTGACGGCGGTGTTCTCTGAAGTGCCGTACTTCTTCCACCAAAGGGCCATACATTTATTTTTTGTTCCGTGCTTCCAGTAGTACTAGGAAAAGGGTCAGCCTGGTTGCCTACCGACAATTTCCCTTGCAATGTCGTGTTGCTCCCTCCAGAATCCGTGGAGCAGCCCGGTAAACCGGGGCGGGATTTAGAATCTAAGTTCTGACCCACCTGGAGTACATTATTGTTTACACCCGACATTTCATCTTTTTGTTGACTATCTGCTATACTGTTTCTCTACTACGTAGGGATTGGATACCACAACCGTTCGATCTACAGCACATTGCCCAGGATGCGCCACGAGGAGGCTGTCAACAAGCACCCCAACGCATAAATGAATGATAAAAAAAAAATTGTGTTTGATATTTGTTTATTACTTAAATATTATGATTAGAAATTCACTATCACGTATGTGACACTTAGAATTTACGCCATACAATTTTTTTTTAGTTGTACTTGCGAAAGGTAAATGGTTGTTGGATGAAAATTAGGGTGAAGAGATTGCTTACTGATCCCAATCCGGGAGACATTGACATAGACGATAATAAAAATGATACCTGGATATTTTACAAAATGATACCTGGATATTTTACATACGTAAATGTGTAACTTAATACGGATTTAGGCAGCAAAGAACAGTATACGAGAAAGCCCATACCACAAAAATGAGACGGTGGTTTTTCTCGGAAAATGAAAATATTTTTCAGGATGAAACTGCGGACTCCAGTACTTGGCGTTTAAAAGGTCAACTCACCAAAATTTCACAAATAAATTTGAAAGTTTATTTTTCGATGACGTCAGGTGATTCTAAAATTAAATTTAACTTTTGTGATAGTTGGGTGGTCACATATGTACATACATTTATACTAAAAATTGTCAGTTAGTGCTTATTATCACAATTGTACGGTCTGGTCTTCAGTTACATCTATCTCACGTTTGTGACATTAGGACTGGAAAGTATATAACCTTGCATGTAGACAACCTCAAAATAGGCGTAGACGAATAATACTGCTTTAGATTAACCAAAAGGTTGCCAATAAGGCTCTCTTATTAATCTGCAACTAATCCAAATAATGGTTACGCATTTCATATTAAATCAAATTGGATTATTCACAACCCAACCATACAATTAGTGTCCATTGTTAAGATTTTACTAAACAAAGGTCACCGTATTTTGTACTATGCTAATGGCTGGCATTACGGAATTGAATAATCAATTTTTAAACGGTAATTATTGCTTTGTATATAGTTGCCAAATATATCCGGTGTGGTACGTTGGCTCAACCAAAGCTGTCGTAAAATTTTCAATGGTGAACTAATTGATCATTCAACTACAGTTCCAGTTCTTACTCCTATGTACAGCTTTCTCTATTGCGTTTCGCATGGTGAGCATTATTAAAGTTCCTGCTGTCTGTTTGTTGGGTCTCAATAAATTCTCAATAACTACAGTTCAGAAATTGACATAAATAATTTACTTTTCGAAATCAACTTTACTGGCCTATTGTCAGAAAATTAACAAAGAAATCAATGATGATGATGGTCAGATTGAATTAAGGGCAGATGCGATCGCTTTCATTAATCTATTAGGAACTTGGGAATAAAATTTAGCGACTCAAATAGATCAAGGGTTTAAGATTAAAAATTCAAGAATTACGAAGTTTATTGTTGTACATTTTAGGGAATCAGATTTCAATAGTTGAAATTTAATAATTTTTAGAGGAATAAAATTTAAGCTTAAGTTAAACCAAATTTTAAGGATTCCATCGTATATAGTGAATTTCATCAAAATCGGAAAAGAAATGTTCAAGTTCCTTCCTAATTGGCTATATTTCAGGATTCCGTCTAAAAATCACTGAAAAATACCATTTCCATTGGAAACGCTAAATTGTATCAAAATCGGATAAGTAATAGAATCTCAATAAAATGTTTCTAAACAAAAAAATTACAAATCCTCAGTTTAAAGGACACCGCACTACAACAGACAACTTTCTTGGTCCGGTCGATGTCCGTTGTAGTGAGATTTTTTTTTTTTTTTTTTTGATTCGATTCATTAGGGATTTAAAAAATTAATGTCTAAAGGAATATCTAAAACCTATTTGGCAAATTAAAAATTTTGTGGCGTTTTAATCGTTACGTCGTTGTGGTAGTGAGGAGCTTGCTGGCCAGATCGTTTGGATGAATCTTCAATCTTGAGTGATACCTGGTACTGGAATCCTTAATTTCTTCCCGTATTCGTAATTTTTATTGGCTTTGGTTTTGATTTTGACGTTAAGTAAATTATTGTTGTTTTTATTTTTGTAAATTTTCTTCTCTTCTAACCTGTCTAATTTCGATCCTTTTTTGATTCTGTGTAAAATGGTTAAATTTTTATTGAATGCAGTATACCTATTTGGCAAATTTCTTTCCCCTTTCCGTACACAGTGACCTTGAGTTAGTATTGTCTCAAGCAAAGTAGGCGGAGTATTTTGATTTTCGGCATTGGGCGCTTTCAGATCCGCAAACTGTTGGCATCAAGTTTAGTGAAATCATTGCTAATTTGATTTGAATTACTAATAAAGTTCTTAAATTTCATAGCGTTGGCCGTGATTTTACTCAACATATTGCCAACTGTTTGGTGCTCTGAAAACGCCCATTGTATGTTAGTGTATTTTTGGTTGTAAAACAAAAACTGGTTATCGCAAAATATTGGTATATGAACCCTATTTTGTAGATAAAGGAATACAGATTAAGAAAAAATTATAAAAGTTGTATCATCTTTAACTTCTTCCCTTTTAAATTGGCCGGCAAAATGATATTTTCAATTAAAATTTTAAAAAATCGCGTTTTTTCGCGATTTATTTGTTAAATGATCAGGTACGATTTTCTGTTTAATGGATTATGACACTGTAAAGCATGCTGTATTTGTATATGATGCTAGTTTCTTTCGGCATTTTAGACCAACCTTTATCGGCTTACCGCACACCGGGCCTTTATACGTATCGTCCGTCAACTCAAGATCATTCGTATAATATTCGTCTTTATTGTGTTTAAGGGTCATTTTCGACATTGTCGAAAAAAAACTCTGTCAAAAGTTTTCATAGTAAACCATTGCACCATTCCTTTAGAATCCTTTAAAATAATTTGCGACTTTTGCCGGCTGTCTGTTTTGCAAATAATGTCTGCAGCAAGTGAAATCTCTATTTCTTTTCCTAAAATTTTATTCAACATTAACAACTGTAACACTTGTACAGTAAGTCCTCGACTTACGCGAATTCGACTTACGTGAATTCGTACAGTCCTCGACTTACGCGAATTTGACTTACGTGAATTCCTACTTACGTGATTTAAAAAAAATGAGTTTTGAGGTTTGTTCGACTTACGCGATTTTTCGACTTACGCGAAAATCTTCGGAACGAATTAATCATGTAAGTCGAGGACTTACTGTATCTTTAACATTAAAATGACCTCGATGAACATCCACAGCTCTCCTGTTTCGGTTAGCACCTACATTATTTTAATGTCATCTTCTCTGGAAATTAAAAATACAAAGGCAATTTCAATTGATGTGTACCAAATCTATAAAACACTGCAACCCTTTTTTATAAACTTACCTTTAAACCTATAAGAGCCGAAATCCTGTATTTTTGTGAAAACACCGTCAACATCGATTTCGTAGTTTTAAAGATTCTGCTGTACAAAAAGACAGACAGTGCATTTTATACATATATATGGCACGTTTTTTTATTACATCGGAGAGACTAGCGAGACTTAAAACAATCTTTTGCCTAATTTGCTGTTTTTCGATCTTAAATTTATTTCAAGTAGTATAGAGAATTACATAGTTTGACGTTCAAAATGGTGAACACTATAAACTGAGATAACAAAAATGGAAAATTAATTTTTTAAAGTCTATTGTAAATAATTTTAATTAATTTTATTAACTGTTTCTTGTTCATTAATGTTCAATTTTATTTTTGTATTAATTATGCGTAGGAAAGCAAAATAGTAGTTAGCCAATTTAAATAGCATGTTAAAATCTGAAATAGGTCTTTTCAGATTAAATATTATCTGATAGTTCAAATAATTTATCTCTCTGATGTTTCTGGTCTCTACAATGTAATAAAAAAATACGCCAATAGAAGATTAAGAGAACTAAAAATGACTTACCAAATATGCTGCTAAAGTTAGCCGAAAGTTTTGAGGCGAAAGTAAAAGAATGTGGGTAATGCAGATTTGGCTATCTCAGCCGAAATTTTCCAGCTAACAAATTTCAACAAACATGTTTCATATAAAATGAAAATTTGTCAAAACAACCTACTATATGTAGGTTTTTCCATGTAGTGATTTTATGGCTGGATGTATAGGCTCATTTTAGTTTGTCACTGCTTACCTTAGGAATTACACGCTAAGTTTTATGAGAAGAGCCTAATATAAAATTATAAAATTTGATTTAACTGAATCTTCACAGTGTCAAGTCTAAGAAAAAGGTTCAAGTTTTATGTCGGTAGCCCGGGCAAATTCGTTTAATTAAGTGAAAGACTCATAAAAAATTTTAACATTTGCATAATTTCAACAATTCAAGTATCATATGTGGAAAGTGGTTCAATAGGGACTTGCTAATAAATATCTTTAGAAAAATTATCAGGTGAAGTTTCATATGGGATTCTTTCACCAAATCTTGAGTTTTGATCATTTTTTCATTTCGATGACCGGTGTATATTGGTTTGTTTGTTGTACATAATAAAAATCACAATAAGAAAAAAAACTTCTATTGTACTCTATAGACATTGATAAAACAACTTCCTCTAATATAGTTTACTCGCTTGCATGCACAGTGAATAGAGATGTTTGTATGTGGGTATTTTGATGAATAAAAATTCGAACGGGAAATGTGTGTTTCTTTAAAGTTGTTAAAGGAGATGAGGATCCCTCATTTTTTTAAGGCTCCTGAAATTATTGGCCCAAAGCGACCAAATATGTTACAACAGTTCTGCGGTTAGTAGTATTTGAGTTGACTATTGGTTTGGATTTTTGAAAACCCTCAAAACAAAACCATAACAGAAACCATCTTTTCAACTATGCATAGACTTTCAACAGTTATCTAAATAGTTGTTTCTAAATTAAGATGTAAAGTTGTTTATTGAATTTTATTCAAGTACAAGTTTGACTACAAATCGCATCTCAGTATTATCAGGTACAAAAAAAATGTGTTTTCAATTTGTTTTGTTGCGAATCATGGTCAAAGGGAAATACCTCGACAGTGAGTATTTAAAATTGAGATGGTTAAAAGAATAGCACGTTAATAATTTTTAATTCGGCTTAATTACTCAGATTCTAATCGTTTTACATAAAACTCGTTTAAAGCAATTTACCATAAATGCCAGTTGTTAGCGTATATTATTATGGTTTTAATAACAGTACGATAATTACATGAATATGTAAACACACACGTAAATATTTATATGCTAATTTATGTAATTATATAAGGAATTTTTGTTTAATTGCCTTAGTTAGACGTGAGAAGAACTTTAACCAAAATATACATATACGGAATATGTGTTTTAAACAAGTTTACGAGAATTAATAAGTTTGTTGCACTTGAAATATTTATCACAATTACCATGCATTAGTTGAATAAACATCACATCTCTATATACATAGATGCGATAAAATAAAATTTCAATTTGGTTTATAATTTCATTAAGTTAAGTATGTACCCATAAAAAAATCGGTATGCAAATTAAATTAGCCAAAATAGACGAAATGCGTTAGTACAAATATGCATAAAACGACTGCCAAAAGAAGTTGGTTGATTCGTTGTATTTGGATAATTTTTTGTCACGATCAAATATATTTAAGTTTGCACACGTGCCTACCATTTCAGTCATTGTGAGCCTAATTTTTCACAAATACTACATTTTTGAATATAACAATTACGATGATACATATTAGTTTCTATGTTATGTTACAGAATACAAACAGTAGCACTCACTACACTCATAAACTCTACAAAGTTGTTTTTTATAGTTTTCTTGCCGATAAAATTTAATACCTACGTAATTTAGCTGTTATGCTACCAGAAACTGAATTGCTCATTTCAATATGGTAAGCAACGATAATTGTTTTATTTTATACAAACTGGAGACGGTCTAAACTTTAATAAATAAACATTGTAACTAAAGTCAACAAACTTTTGAAGTTTTCCATTAGCATGTCGGTTACGGTGTCGTCAAATTATGTTAATTCTCTTCACTGATTGTACGATTTGATCTTTAGTTGTAAATATGTAGAACCACTAATAAAGAACATAATTCTAAAAATTTTAAGTCACTGGTTTATGGGATACCTCCGAATTCTCAACAAAAACAACCCCAAAATAAAAATCTCGAGAATTAATTTAATTGCCAGAAGACCTCGTTAGATTTTTATTAAATATGCCCATCATCTTTGCGCGGAGTACACCAATGCTAAGCGGCTTTGAAGAGTTTTTTTTATCTTAAACGTGAAACAGAAAAGTAAAATATTAGATCAGAACTTCGGTCTTGAAAATTAATTCAACACCCAAATCAATCGCTATCACCATATTAATCGCCAACCCAACCTCAACTCAGCCGCCAAATCAACTTTCAAATCATCCCTTAAGCTAACCCCAAAGCAGACCTTAAATAATTCCCCAACCGACCAACTCACTTAACCCTTACGCAAGCTAACTAAACCCTAACTCAATTTTAATCAAAATACCATCACACGATCATACCATCATACCATTATACCATTATACTATTGTATCATAATACCATCATACAGGTTTTACACTTCAAATTGAACTTTTTACATTTTAAATTAAACCATTAGCAAATTATGTGAATGGCCAATTAGGATTGAGCATTGCTATTCATTAACCTTTTATGATGAAATTTGTGTGTTGGAAATGGGACTTAAAAATGATTTTTGGATACAGTTTTGAAAAATGGCAAACTAGGACAGAACTTGGCTATGACTTTTTCAATTATGATGAAATACGACATGTGCGTTGGAAATGGGATTTTAAAATGATTTTTAAATAAAGTTCTGGAATATGGTCAGTAATAATATAACTGAGCTATTTTTAACCGATTATGAAAAATTTTGACGTTTCCAACGAAAGAAGGAAATGTGACCTAAAAATTATTTTTAGACAAGGTTTGAGAACTATGTCAAATATGATATGTAAGACACGTTGTTGCGAACTTCCTACGTATTGCAGTTCAATAATGTTTTTAATTATCAAATTCGATTGTTGGACTTAATTTTATCAAATGTTTTACCAGAGAACATCCAGGCTGTCAACGAAACATTAGCCTTATCTAAAATAGAAAACTATCATCCAGCTTTGAATATTATCGTTAATGTGGTCGAGTGGATAAGTTGAAATCTACCGCCGAAAAGCATATGCGTATATATGGTACGACATATTATAGAACTTTATTTTGCTTTACAGGAAGCGAAACCACATAAAAATCAATGAGTGTTTTAAAAGTTATTTAAATTCTATTGAAAGAAAGGATTATCCTATTATTATGAGTTATGCTGGAAAATCATCTGCTTATACTCAATTGATTTTTGATTAGTTTGCTAGCCATTTTGAGTCAGTATATGAGACTTTTGGTCGTTATTAATTCTTCAAAATAATGTATCTAACAATTTCTGATATGAACGTTTTAAAGGTACTTTCACAGATAGATTTAAATAGAGGCGCTGGCACAGATAACCTTCCAAGTAAATTTGTTTATAATCTTAGAGGATGAGTTAGTAAAGCCACTTACACTCATTTTTAAAAAATCAAATAAAGAAGACATATTTCCTACTAAATGAAATGAAGCTGTCATTACGAAATCAGTAACTACAGACCTATTTCTAACATACATTTTTGAAAGATTTTCCACGAGATTATTTTTCAACAGTATCTAGTCTAATCGATAATAGGCAACATGGTTTTGTGAAGCATAAATCCACAGTAACTAATTTAAGTGAATTTGCTGATGCTTTATTTCAAGAACTCTCTGAAAACCTTCAAATTGATTTTATATATCCTGATTTTTTAAAAGCATTTGGCAAGGTGAATCATAGCAGTGTGATCCAAGCGTACCAACTTTATGGTACATTGGTAATAAAACACACCTTTTTCTAAGATCAACTTTGGGGCCACTTTTGTTTGCGTATAGTTTATAAAAAACATAAATTTTGTCTTTTTGTCTAATAAATGTAACACCTTATGATCTGAATTAATCATTGAGACTACCTTAGACGGAGATTCAGCAACATTAGCTAGAGCTATAGGTCATCAGCAAACCCAGTGCTGGTACCGCACAGTTTCAATCTAAAGTTAGAATTGGTATAAATTAAAAATAACAAAGGGCCCAACACAGAACCTTGTGCTATACCAACGTTCAAGGTTTTACGGTCACTAAACGTTCCATTTATGTTGACTTTTACCATTCGTGAGACCCTCACAGGTACAATTCTCTGAATGAAAGAAAATTTGAAAATATGAACAATGGCGGGACAAACAAATTTAGAAATCGCTTACAAAATTAAATTACTCAATCCATCATTATCAAGTGCCTGTTTTGTTTCTAACGATTCAATAATGGATAAAATTTCAAAATTAGAAACAGGAGTCATACAAAATTTTTCTGGACAACTATCATACGGGAGATCATAGTTAACTGGCATGACGTAAAATGTTTAACTCTTAAATTATCAGCAATACTTGTGAAATAGATATTAAGCTCATTAGAAATGTCTGACCCACATGTTAGAATAGTTCCATTAGCCGACAGAATCACCGCGGTTGACTGAAAAACGATTTATGTAATACGCTTCTTTTTCTTTTTTGATATCCTCATTAATTTGTTTGCATTTACTAGATTGCTTGAAGATTCGAATTAACCGATTGTTTTTTTAATTTTTTATATAATTTCTTTTATTAATTCGACTTGCAAGGTCATAAGAAATCGATGGTTGTAAAAGTCTGATTTTTTAACTTGGGAATATATGCGACATTGCTCGAATAAACTCGAGAGTGTGTTAAGAAAGAGATCTAGAGCCATAGATCAATCATCGCAGTCAAGAACAAAATTGCAATCCAAATGTTCAAATATAGCGAATAAAACTGTTAAGTTGATCTTAGTACAACGGCCAGATCAGAAAGAAATCTGAGATTGCAAATTTTTAGGAATCTTAAATAAAACCTCAATAAAATGGTGATCAGAGATCTTAAGATCAATTACCGAAGTTCGTAAACATGAGAGATCATTTGACCTAAGACGGGCAAAGAAATGATCGATACATGTAGATGAAGAGAGTCACACGAGTAGGAAAATTAATGACCGATTCAAGTCCGAAGGAAAACATCAATTACATATAATTAACAGAATCAGATGGGAAATTAAAAATATCGATGTTGATGTCTCCAAGAATAAGAAGATTTTTTGACTTAATATGACGAATAAAATCACTGAATTCTTGTAAAAATATGTCAAGGGACGTCGCATGAAGCTTATAGATACACAGAATTATATAAACATCATTATCCAAACTCCATTCAATCTTAAAAATATCCGCCGCAGTTAAGTTATGAGGGAGGTCGTTTGTCCGAAATTCGTGCATTACTGTTGCAATTTAGTAAGTAATGTGTTAATTTATTTTGAAATTTCAAATGGCAGCTTGTCAAATATGGCTTCAAAAATTTCAATTTGATTAAATTATATACCAGGTTAGTGTTGAGAAAATTCCGGAATTGAAATGCCGAGATTTTTGTAGCGAATCCAATACCAATTTTCGGTAAAATGGTTGATTACAGAAATGTTGGTAAATTGTTCGAATATTTAACGAAAGTACATCCATTTTTAAATTTAAATATTTCGCAAAATTACAAAAGGTTTTTAAAAACCACTCGATCGATTTCGGCTTGTTAGGCCATCAGGAGTATCTACTAAACTGTAAAAATCAAAATGTAGTTATTTATGTAGTAGGAAAAAGCAAAAAATGAAACAAAAATATACAAATAAAAAATGTGCGAGTGGTAAACAATAAAAATGGTGACAGCAATAAACATTAAAAATTAAAAGGGGGTGAGTTAAGACTGATTTACATTCAAAGATTTTTGCAGATGCAGATGTCAAATCAAAAATTCGTTTTTTTTACACATTAAAAAATAAATTTAAACAAAAAATGTCATAAACCAATACAAATGATTGGTTTTCTTGTTTATGTAACCTTATTATAGGTATTTATTCACGCATTGACGATTTTACAGAAAAAATATGAAACTCGACATCTGCAAAAAAAGCAGACGGCGACTTTTGGGTTTGTCTCTCGGGTTTCAATTTACTTTTTTAAGCAGATGATTATTTTTTCTCTTTTTGTCTTTGCTGTTTTTCATATGTTGTGTTTCAACTTTTTTGCAGACGTCGAAAGTCGTTGAATGTAAATCAGCTATTAAACACAGGTATATGATTATTGATTATTGATTAGGCAACGGCCGAATAACAAAATTCCAAATCTTGTTGTTGTTTTTTTTTTTTATTTATTTTATTATAACCCGACGTATTAGTCATTTTATGGGATCGTATGGATTTATCTCTGTTCGTTGAGGATATTTTGGTTAAGAAATATAGCTTTTCGGATTTCGAAAGATTCTAAGTTGTCTAAACGTCTGCTTTTTGGTTGTACATGTAATATTTCTAAATTGTTTAAACTGAATGTGTGATTTTCTAACGTTAAATGATTATAAAGGGATTATTCATGGCTACCAGATAAATGTTCTTTAACTCTAACTTTAAAATTGGGCCCAGTCTGTCCGATATAAGAGGAACTACAATCCTTGCAATTGATCTTATAAACGCCAGACTTGGAAAGGCGATCAATTCTTGATTTGTTGTTAAAAATCATTTTCTTAATTGTATTATTGTTATAAAAAGCAAAGCTAATACTATCTGTATATTGTATTACGATTTTACTAATCCGTTGGCTAGTTTTTTCTATATACTCTAAGCGGCGCCAATTTTTCGGCAGTGGATAAATCAGGTGGATAAATGTTAGGTATAGCTTTATGTTTCGTTTTCTGTATAGCTTTAATATAGTCTTAGCTGCATAACCGTTGTTCGCTGCTATTTCTAAAATTAAATTAAGCTCTTTGTTATAATTGAATTTGGTCAAAGGAGTGTTTATTAATCTATCTAAGAATGAGTGGAAAGCTGACATTTTAATATTATGGGGATGGTTTGAAGAGTTAGGTATAATGGCGTCTGTATACGTGGGTTTTCGATAAATTTTGAACTCTAATGAAGAATTAATTCTGGTTATTGTTATATCTAGAAAGTTAATAGATTTGTTTTCTTCTTTTTCTACCATAAAATTAATGGTGGGATATTAAGAATTTAACCAAGTGAGAAAAGAGGTTAATAGCCCATCAATTTCATTCCATAGACATATTATGTCTGTACCAAAATATCACACGACGGAAATAAGGATTGTTGTTTGATATAATTGTTTGTTCGAAGAAATTCATGAAAATTTCTGCTAACAAAGGTGACAGAGGGGAGCCCATCGGTAGACCATCAGTGAATCTGAAATACTTATTATTAAAGCAAAAATAATTTTGTTTAATACAAGTTTTAAATAGGTTCATTGTGTAGGCTCCCATCTACAACATCCCTATCTAAGTAAGTGTAAACTATTTGAGACAAAATGTTAATTGGAATAGAAGTGAAAAGACTAGCAACGTCAAACGAAACTAGTTTTGAGTGTAGTGGAATATCAACATCCTGAATTTTGTTAATCAACTCTACCGAGTTCTTAACCGAGAAAACCGAAACGAAATCAGTATGACTGTTGAAAAAGTTTATGAAACCCTTACATAGCTTGTAGGCGGGTACATTGCAATACGCTACTATTGGTCTAATCGGAATGCCTTCTTTATGGATTTTAGGTAAACCATAAAGAATTGGGGCAGATGGATTCATAACCGTGTACCTCCAACCAGTGCCATCAATTTTTGTTTCACTTTTTGCTTTTTTCAACTGTATATACATATATACATAACTACATTTTTATTTTTACAGTTTAGTAGATACTCCTGATGATGGCCTAACAAGCCGAAATCGATCGAGTGATTTTTTAAACCTTTTGTAATTTTGCGTACTATTTAACAAGTGTTTTTAAAAAATTTAAAAATGTGTGTATTTTAGTGTGTTTCGCCAAGTGCCTTCGGCAGAAAGTGTAAAAAGTATTTAACGAAAATGTATGGAACTATCTTCAGAAAAAATGCCTATGAAACACAAATTATTAATAAGTTTTATATATTTGTCGAAACCTTTATCTTCCTCTAAAATGTCATACTCGTCATTGCGGTGTTATTCTAATTTTTAAACTAAAAATCTTTTGATTGATTTGCAAATCTACCCAAACCTACCAAATTTAAGGAAAATTCAGATAATCCGAACAATTTATCATAAAAGTTGGAAATTAAGGCAAAAGCAAGCACAAGGTTTGAGGAATAAAACTCTTTACTATTCAACGCAACAAACTTGCATGTCAACACTTTTTAACTATAAACCTAATTTTCGTGGAATCATAAGTGTTTTTTCGGCCGTGGGGCAATTTTGCAGAAAACTCTTATGTCCCTGAATAGGTACAGGTGTACCTTTTCCATTTTGCAATGTTTTTACTTATTATTTAGTTATTATGAAGGTGGAGAAGTGAGCTTCGGTGACATCTATAAACCACTCAATGTGATGCTATATCACTAAAAAAAAGTACCAATTATATACCAAGTTTTTAAAATATTACCGTTCAAATATTTTTCCTACGGGAAGCCCTGAAAATGTACGTGTGTACCTCAATTAATTTAAACTCGAACTCTTAAAAATAATAATTAAATAAAAAGTTATAGTGAACAATTGTAACACTTTGAGATTGTTTGAGTGTGCTCATCGCTTATCGGTCGACAGCAAACAACAATTTTTTCTGGTATTTCTCTGTTTAAGAGCCATTGTTCGACATAAGTAATAGGAACCGACGACTGGTTTGCAGTTTCCATTATTTTTTGCTCGTTCACTGGTTACTGCTAATTGATGTGGAGTTATTGTATGGCCGAGAACCGATTCTATCGCTTTGAATATTTGTTGAAAGTGTTTTGTAACTTTAGGATTTTTAGATCTCATTTCTATTGATGGCATTGCTAGGGATCGTCCCAAATTCTGAAGAAATATAGCCAGTGGCCATCGCAATATTTTCCGTTTGATCGAGTAGCCCTTCAACAATTTAACCATGGTGTCAACTCCGCCTTTGGTTTTATTATTGTATAAAAATGGATTATTTCAGGCTTGCATGCCGGCCCACTCACACTTTTTTCGGAACATAGGAACAAATGGTAACTTTGTTATCTTCCGAAAATCTAAATATGGAAGACAAAGGTTCTCGATTTTTGGTCGCCAACATCTCCAAAGGTATATGTGTTTTATTTTTTTTAACGTACCCACAACTGACAAATCCCACGACATCAACAAACGTATGGATCAAAATTATCCATTGCGGCCATTTCGATACCTAAATGCCAAATGTTGAACAATTCGTTCACCCTGGTTCTTTTCTCTTCTGGTGGTTGGCTTTCCGGTATATACTTGACCGGTTAGTGGATATGCATTTGTCGCATCACAGATCCACCAAATTTGTATACCATATTTGGCTGGTTTAGAAGGTATATACTGTGCAAGCCTAGTCCTTCCTCGGTAACGAAATAATTGCTCGTCTATAATTAGATTTTCTGACGGCACGTACGCTTTACGTAAATTTTCATTTAGCATTAGCCAAATGTCAGAAATAGGCGCTGCTTTATCCAAAATTAACCTTTCCGATCTGGTGTTATTGTTATCGAACTTGAGAAAGCACGTTATCTCCCAAAATCTATTGTGAGACATCGTTGCTCTGTACAGGGGATATTCATCGCATGTTAAGAGTTTCACTCAAAAAATTTCTTTCACTCAAAAAATTGTTACTGCTAAATTAATAAAATTGCAATTAATTTAATAAAAAAGTTATTATTATACGTCCAATAACAACTTATTATCAATTTAATAAGCAGTTCTTAAAATAATAATAATCCAGAGAGCCGCCTAGAGTGAGAATAACGTAAAAAAAATGATAATAAATTTAATAATACAATTATCGATTGAATAGTAAACTTTATAAATGTAACAGTAGAAACTGTAAATTTAATAGTTTAAATGATTACTTTAATAGCAAAAATTATGCATTTAAGATTAATAATTGTATATTTGTTAATATAGTTGTTGAATGAGGTTTTTATTTAATGGCATATATTATCAATTTAAAAAGAGAGATTATGATTTTAATAGCCAGCATTGTGTTTTTAACAAAAATGATTATAAATTTAATAATAAAATGAATTGACATTCACAGTATTTTCGATTTGGCAAATCAGAAAAATACAGAGGCCAATCACCCATACTGGAAAAAAGTAGAAATATCATGCTTTACTTTACCCCAGAGTCAATACAAATGTATCGACTCGCAAAAATGAGAACCCTTCTTGAGTTCTCTTTATGGTAGTTTGGTTTCGTACTGAAAAGTTTGGTCTACTCATCAGGAAGCTACGACCAAACTACAAAAATACAATTCTCGCTTAATACCTTAAGTATCAAGCAGAACACACTGACTTAGCGAATTATATTAACTAAAATAAAAAAAAAACCGAGGAGAAATCTCATTTTTGTGTGTGTATTTATGCCAACACGAATGATTAAGAAGTTAAAAAATTGTCTGGTTATCAAATTGATTATTCGGCTTTATTATAGACAATATATTAGTGACGTTGACAGTATTTTCGATTTATTATTTTAATGACTATGACGATAAAAATAATACTTTTCTATTATTTTTACAACTATAATTGTTGGAATAATGACTATAAGGTGATTATTTTAACCACACATTAAAAAAAAATATTTTCTCTTTCGCTCCTTTTTTGCAATTATTTTTTTGTGTTATACTTTAAAACAAATCATCAAATTAATAGTAAAATTTTTCAAAGGAAAAATCATCTATTATTTTAATACTTAATTGTATTGAAATAATAATATGTTATTACGTTGACAAATATGGCTATCAAAATGATAATTTGCTGTTACTTTAAAAATTTCTGTTGTTGCAGTAATAATAAAAGTTTTTTTTTTAATAAAAAATTATGACAATTTTTGTTATTATTTTCACCACGATTTCGTTACAATAAAAATTATCAATTTGACAATTATCTAATAATTTTAATAAAAAAAACTGTTGTTTGAAAATTGTTTACTATTAATATAGTTATAGTACCATTTTTACTGCCTTCTATAATAAAAAAATATATTTTGTTATTGATTTAATAACAAATTTTATTATTTTAAAAATAAGCTCTGTTTCTTCAATAAATTATGCTATTAAGGATTTGAAACAACCGATTTAACAACCGATTTATTCCAAGGATAGTACAAATTTTTTGAGTGTTGACATGTGAGCTAGAATGATATACGCCTACCGTCATAAGAATACCCAAAAACCCATGCAGCTCTTCTGAAGTAAATTCCTTCTATATCCGTGGATGTCTATATCTCTGTGGTTTGAATTGAATTGCTCGTAAACTATTTTAGCTTTTCTGTTTGTCTCCCTTATAATTATATCACAAATACAATCAGTGAAAATATGTTTGAATAATTCTCGCACAGAAAGTGTTTCGGTAGATTTTACTGGTCCCGATCGTTGACTTAATATATCATGTCGCAGCGTTTGATTAGCAGTCGATGGTTGACTCTTCCATATGGTACTGTCTTTTGATAAGAAAACTGAACACCGTAGAATCTTCGTCTGATATTTATCTAATATTATATTATATTACAAACATTATTACCGTTTATGTTCCACTTGAGAAATTTCTTTCACACTGGTCATATTTTTGCACTGATAACACCTGTATTTTTATGAAATTTACCAATTTGGCACTAAACATTTTTTTTAAATATTTTTTAAATATTCTACAAATCTTGTTTGATCTGATATTTATTCCAAATTCCAAACCATTCTAGATCAATATGCTCGATTGCTCTTGTCTTGTAAAGGTTTATTTTATTTTCAGTTATTTACAATGCTGTGCAATAAAATGGGACAGTTTTTAAGTTTCTATTTATATTGTGTAAATAAAACAAAAATATTGAAAATTGATGATTTGTGTCTTTGTTTAGGCTTTATTAACATTTTCGAAGAAAGTTATGAACTGTCCTATTTTATTGCTCACCACTGTATTTTTCACTTTTCTAAATAAAATATGCAACGGGATTTATTTTGTATGAGATTATTTCCATTTCCAACGAATATTGCCCCACTCCCTATCATATGTACCACTGTTGTGTGAACACATATCACCACGGAAGTTTTCCTTTAGTTTAATACAAAATGTGTCGCCACCTAATTAATTTCTTGCCTTATTTTGTGTATAAAAATTTTGAAAAATGTCAATTTATATATAAAATAACATGAAGGTACATATGTACCTATTCAGGGTGTTACGTAGGAAAAATTGTCTAGGGACATAAAGGTTAACTATTGATAAGTTTTGTTTGAGATCATATCGTCGTTATATGAAAAATTTAAATTGAATGTTTATTTTTATTTCTGGCGTAGGAAGACATTAATGAAAAAGGGACCGGCCAATTTTCTAAAAATTAAGAATCAAATTTTGTGCATCAAATCACTAATACAAATAATGGAAAAATTCTGACAATTTTTTGGTTAACAATTAAAAAATTACCGAAAACCGGTAATTCAAAAGTTCGATAATTTTCGAATGCCTGGGACCAAAAAAAACTAAACTAAGCAACTCGTCATAAATAAAATTTCAAATTCTGAATATGAACTTGCTAACCTATGGTTTCCACTTGGATCCTTTGCGAATATTCGCAAAGGGAAATTTTTTGTTTCATGTCACTGTGTTAGAAAAATTTTGTATTTGTATTACAAATAATTTTGTCAATTTTGACATTTCTAGACGTCAATAAAAAATCATAATAAAAACAATAAAGTATTCACATAGGAAAAATATGTCAGCTTGCTTTGTTTATCGCAGGATTGAAAATGTTCCTAAACAAAATAAGGGAAATTTTTATTTTGTTTTGTAAATGCAAAATTTGCAATGGAAAAAGATGTAGGCATGACTACTTTTGATTGCGAATCGTATTGTAAATTTGTCTATGGTTGCGTAGACAAATTTATATACCGATATGTATTTTTTTTCAATGTATACTATCCGTGTGAAAAAATTTAAAACAGATTGCGATTATTCGCAATGGCATCCCAAGTGGAAACCCACAGTAACTCTGAATTTTGTACAGAAAACTCATTTTTTTAATGTTTCAAGTATTTCCAGAATTTTCAATTTCGATAACTCAGAAGAATTATATCCCTATGGTTCTCACCTCACCGATGAGTCGCCATGACTTGAAAGGTCTTCTGACTTCAATTTTTGATATTATGGCTCTCACTTTAATTTTGACGAGAGTTGTGCGCGGCTGATGTTTTTGGTTCTGTTAATCAATACCCCTATTATGGTTCTCACCTAAGAGTCATTTGGCGACTTCAAGTCACCTAAATTAAATTTTGGTATTATGGTTCTCTCCATGAGTGCAAAGTGAGTGAGAGTAATGTCAAAATTTCTTTTTTATTGATTGAAATAAAAACACTAACATTTAGTTTTTTACAGGCAAAATATTTTAATTAATATTTTCTAATTAAATATTGAATAAAAATCCATTTTGTGTTTTTTCTGTAAAAGAGAATCGTATTTTAAATATTTTTATTGTTCATATTAACAACAAAATGCGTATGTACATAAGTTTTCAGTCATTTCTGTTCACTTCAGCTTCATTCGCCACAGAAAAATAAACCCACATTGTATTTATCTGTTTGCGCAATTTATTAACAATTTTAACCGATGAAATCTAATTAATGCTTATTAGCCTGTTCACACCATATAGCACATCGAAACACTTCCTCGTTTCATACCTCTTTGTCTACAAACTTTGATGGAGGAGTAATACTTGTGTTGCAATGTTTCAACAAAAATTTTATGTGGTGAACGAATTGCAACTCACTAACACAAACCAAAAAACCAAATCAAAATAGTTAAAATTTTGTTCATGTAGTACACTTATAATATAATGTTACTTATACATAGAAAAATAACAATAGTTAACGCAACATAGTGTGCCGCGCGACTGTTGCAGTGTTGCGATGCGCTGTATACATGGTATGGACAGGCTGTTTATAATTACAAAATTAATCACAATAAATGTAAATGTGTGCAAAAAAAACTGTTAGACAATTAGCACTAGAAGTACCGACCGGTCAAAATGACCCGTTGTACATGAACTTATTTTATTTTATTATGATGTAAGTATTGTTTTGGAAATTGAAGCTGACTTTTCATATGACAACAAAGTAATTATATTAAAATTCATCATAAATTTCCGAAACAATACCTATACATAACAATAAAAAAAAATGAGTTCAATAAATGTACAACCGGTCATTTTGTAGTTCTAGTGTTAGACATACGTCTCAAAATGTAAAATTACTGTGCTGGAAAACTTCAAAACGAATGTAAATTGTCATAATTAATAAAGCCAAAAACATCAGCCGCGCATTATTCTTGCCAAAATAAAAGTGAGAACGCTAATACCAAAATTGAATTCACACGGTTTTTCAAGTTACAGTGACTCGTCGGTGAGGTGAGAACCATAGTAGGAGTATTAAATTCAAATTTGATCTTAAATACGCAAGTAAAAACTATTTGAAGCTACAATTAAAAACGAAGCAAATTCGGGTCGGATATACAAAATAATCAGTTCAATAATGTTTAGCTTTAACCTCAGTTATTCATTATTTCGTTATCTGTTCTGCACCACTCATATGTCTAGTTAAAATATTTAGTACCGGAGTTTTTACAGAAGCATCCAAATTTTAATAGTTCCTTATGTTGGATCTTTTTAAGTTTTTCAAAATGTTCGCTAATTTTTTAATCATTCAAATTGGATGAAGCTGAAGGATTATTTTGGATTGGTAGAACATTTTTATAAATTGTGGAATACGGATATATGAATTAAAATTGATAAGCTGCACGGGACATCTGAGATCCTTGAACAAGAATGCCCAAAATGCTTAGCTGTAAATTCTTTATTATTGAATAAAATTTTGGGGGCCCTGGATTTTATTTTTCTAAATTTGGATAATTTTTGGAAAATTTGTGTTTTTTAATTATTCCTATACTATACAGGGTGTTCGGCACATGGACCAACACAATTTTTTGGGGAATTGGTTGGGTCATTAGCTAGTTTTCACCCATACGACCCTACGTCCTAAGTGACACGGTAACTGAGATATGAATTTTTTTCGTTTTTTATTTAAATTACCTGAAATTTCGCCTTTAAATCGTCATATTTTTTTTGTTTGTGATTGTAATAGCACGAAATAACTTTTATTGTATTCTGCAATGTATTTTTAGTCTAAATAAATCACTATTTGGTACAAATGGCTTCAAGAAAATAAATTATATGAGCTTCGAAAGTCTTGAAAATGTGTAAATGTATGAAAAATTTCTACTTCTAAATTCAATATAAAAAAAAAATAAACATTATTTTGAACATAGGTTTGTTTTCAAAAGTTGTCAAGTTTATACTCTTTCCAACGGTATGCTACATGTTGGATAAATTATTTATAGTATGGTCAAAATAAGAGATAGAAATTGTCAGGGTCAAGAAAATTCTTTTTATCTTTATTATGTTTTTATTAAATATGAGTTATAATATTTGTTCGAATTGTTCTCCTCTACTCCGTATGCATGCACGACACATTTTCCTTATTTCAAATGTTATTGAGCGAAGTCGCATTTCTCTTTTCATTATTTCAAATGCAGCTATAATTCGCTCCATTAAAATTTCTCGTGAGGGCACCTCTGTTGCATAAACAAATTCCTTTGCACGCCCCCAGACGTATATATCGAGCGGTGTCAGGGACGTAGGGTCGTATGGGTGAAATTCCCAAAAATTCCCAGAAAATGAACCTGAACTTCCAAAATTTCCAAGAAAATGGCCTTGAATTTCCAAAAATTCTCAGTAAATGGCCTTGAACTTCCAAAAATTTCCAGAAAATGGCCTTGAATTTCCAAAAATTCGCAGAAAACGGCCCTGAACTTACAAAAATTCCCAGAAAATGGCCCTGAACTTCCAAAAATTCCCAGAAAATGTTCTTGAATTTCCAAAAATTCTCAGAAAATGGCCTTGAACTTCCAAAAATTCCCAGAAAATGCCCAAGAATTTCCAAAAATTCCCAGAAAATGCCCAAGAATTCGAAAAATTCACAAAAAATACCTAAGAATTTCCAAAAATTCCCAGAAAATGCCCAAGAATTTCCAAAAATTCCCAGAAAATGGCCTTGAATTTCCAAAAATTCCCAGAAAATGGCCTTGAACTTCCAAAAATGCCCAGAAAATGGCCTTGAACTTCCAAAAATTCCCAGAAAATGGCTTTGAACTTCCAAAAATTCCCAGAAAATGGCCATGAACTTCCAAAAATTCCCAGAAAATGGGCCTGAACATCCAAAAAATCCCAGAAAATGGCCCTGAACTTCCAAAAATTCCAAGAAATTGGCTTTGAATTTCCAAAAATTCCCAGTAAATGGCCTTGAATTTAAAAAAAATTCCAAGAAAATGGCCTTGAATTTCCAAAAATTCCCAGTAAATGGCCCTGAACTTCAAAAAATTCAAGGCCAATTTCTGGGAATTTTTGGAAGTTCAGGGCCATTTTCTGGGATTTTTTGTAAGTTCAGGGCCATTTTCTGGGAATTTTTGGAAGTTCAAGGCCATTTTCTGGAAATTTTTGGAAGTTCAAGGCCATTTTATGGGAATTTTTGGAAGTTCAAGGCCATTTCCGGGCATTTTTGGAAGTTCAGGGCCATTTTCTGGGAATTTTTGGAAATTCAAGGCCATTTCCTGGGAATTTTTGGAAGTTCAAGGCCATTTTCTAGGAATTTTTGGAAGTTCAAGGCCATTTTCTGGGAATTTTTGGAAATTCAAGGCCATTTTCAGGGAAATTTTGGAAGTTCTGGTCCATTTTTTGTGAATTTTTGGGAATTTTTTTGGAAATTGAGGGCCATTTTCTGCGAATTTTTGGAAATTCAAGGCCATTTTCTGGGAATTTTTGGAAATTCAAGGCCATTTTCTGGGAATTTTTGGAAATTCTTGGGCATTTTCTGGGAATTTTTGGAAATTCTTAGGTATTTTTTGTGAATTTTTCGAATTCTTGGGCATTTTCTGGGAATTTTTGGAAATTCTTGGGCATTTTCTGGGAATTTTTGGAAGTTCAAGGCCATTTTCTGAGAATTTTTGGAAATTCAAGAACATTTTCTGGGAATTTTTGGAAGTTCAGGGCCATTTTCTGGGAATTTTTGTAAGTTCAGGGCCGTTTTCTGCGAATTTTTGGAAATTCAAGGCCATTTTCTGGAAATTTTTGGAAGTTCAAGGCCATTTACTGAGAATTTTTGGAAATTCAAGGCCATTTTCTTGGAAATTTTGGAAGTTCAGGTCCATTTTCTGGGAATTTTTGGAAGTTCAAGGCCATATTCTGGGAATTTTTGGAAATTCAAGGCCACTTTCTGGAAATTTTTGGAAATTCTTGGGCATTTCCTGGGAATTTTTTGAGAATTTTTCGAAATTCTTGGGCATTTTCTGGGAATTTTTGGAAATTCTTGGGCATTTTCTGGGAATTTTTGGAAATTCTTGGGTATTTTCTGGGAATTTTTGGAAATTCTTAGGCATTTTCTGAGAATTTTTGGAAATTCTTGGGTATTTTCTGATAATTTTTGGAATGTTTTGCGCATTTTCTGGGAATTTTGGGAATTTTTTGGGCTTTTTCTGGTAATTTTTGGAATTTCTTTGGACACCCCTCGATTTTTACGTCTGGGGCGTGCGAAAGAAATAATCCCGGATGGGACAATTTAAATGGTTTCGAGAATTCGCGATTTTTGAGGAATTAGGAAACTTAGATGATGCAGCTTCTTCCATTGTAGCATATGCCACTGTTGGTCACCTTCTAACGCTCCACGAATTAAAAAAGGCTGAATTAAAAAAAGTGAAATAAAAACGATGATTTTTGTATGAACACCTGTTACTTTTTTAATTCAGCCTTGTTTAATCTTTTTCATTTATTCTTTTTCATACAATATTCGATATTTTTATTTCATTAATGAACACGTTTTTTAATGCAGCCTTTTTAATTCATGGAGCCACCTTCTAACAATCCTGACAATAAGTAAAATACAATCCCCTCAACTTGTTTTCAAATAATTATAAGAAGTTTGTCCCCTTAATAAAGCATTCACTATTATTTGGATGTATGATACACACTATTATCCTTTAATTATCACTCTTCGTAATTGATGATCTAGATAAAATTAATGTGTAATCCTGTGGTTCCTCGTATAGTAAAATATCGTTTTAGCCAAATCATCAGTTGCACATATGTAATTCAAAGAAAGCAGTGAATAGTGTTTCTGGAGCTATGCTTAGGATACTTAAAATCAAATAAGGACTACAATAAACATATCGGCCATTTTCAAGATAAAATGAACAATGCCCACGCAGCTTCGGATGAGCTTACATACATACCTGTGTGACTCGTCTCTATTTCCATTTTCTCTACCAAACGAAATGTTGCTTGGTTCCTGAAGTTCTGGTATATGGAAAAGTATAGGATATAACTTGTCTATTCCTCAACCGATTTCGATGAAATTGGACATGTGCGTTGGAAATGGATTTCTAAAACTATTTTTAGATGAAATTCTGGAATATGGCCAATTAGGATATAATAATTAATAGTTTTTGTTTCAAAAAATTGTAACTAGTAACCAACTTTACCCACCGGTTAGTACTGTAAGCAATCATAAGACCGATGTGTCTCGCTAACATTTTGCAGATTGTTATTTCAAGAGCTTAATATGAAATCTCTGGAGTATTGTAGTATCCACGGTGAATATCTATGGGTTTTTGTCCGTATGAATTATTAATCTAAATTTATCGAATGGAGCTAGAGATATGTTTAAAATTCCCGATCGTAGGTATTGCAATCATGTAGCATTTTTGTAATTTGGAAATTGTAAGCTTCTTAACATTTTGGATGAGTTGGCATTAAGCCTTCAGCTGGCTGTCTTGGTTACAAATTTATAATTAAAATAGATTTGAAGGATGTGGTGTGGTTCGTTCTGCACTGGTAATAAAACTATCATTTTAATTATATAAAAATATTTTACAAATTCAAAATTCAAAGCAACATTAGAACTTTAAAATTTACTCAAGCGAATAGAAGTTTACGAATCATTTTTAAAATTTTGGAAAACTTTGGCAAAAGTGTTTTGGTAAATGAAAACAATTTTTTTTTTAGAAATTTTAAATCTCAAACTTTGATAAATTTTTTAAAATTTGGATAGAAGTTAAATTTTGAAATTCAATACTAGTTTTATAATTTCCTAAACATTTCTATGAATTTGTTTGAATTTGAATTGTGTTTTGCAAAAATTTTATTCGGAATGTTGGAAATTCAATAGATTTATAAATATTAAGTCGTTTCGAAACTCTATTGCATTTTAAACGTCATATTTTAACATGTTCCAAACTATAAAATAAGAATTTATGTAGTTAGAGATTTTTTTTTTGAAATTTTATAAATAGTTTAGAAATGACACAGTTAATCGATTTTTATTAATTTAAAAGTTTCTTTCTAAACGTATATAATGGTTTATAATTTTGCTAATATACAATATTTGAAAACAGTTTTATCATAATTTAAATAAAATTAAATATCATGCACTCGTTTCACTTGCAGTCATCTGGGAAGTAGACCCACTCGTTTCTCAGAATTTTTAATTAAAAAAACGCCCTCGTAAAATTAGCAAACCGGAAATTTTAATTTAGAAATCGTCGATACGAAAATAAATTGAAAGCTTTCACATGCAATTTATTTAGAGAGTGATGTCATTTTCTCGTTTAATAACAGCTATATGTAATATTATGAATATAAACCAGTCAGCTGTATCGCCCACCGCGTGTAATCAATACAAATAATCTAATATGATTCTATTTTTAGAATTCAATTTCAATGTCAAGTTTTATTCTAAACCAAATAAAATCGGTTATGATTTGTTAATTAAATCTATAGACTTTGTTAATTTGTATGATTTGCCGATTAACGAACTATAATGTGGTTGAGACTAATTAACTAATTGTTTATTATATACATACATAGTAGAACTACAGTGTAAACGGAAGTCAAAATTAATAAACAAGTTTGAAAGTAAATATTAGATCGATTGCGACCTTTAATGATCTTTTCAAACAAGAAATAATTGTATTCTTAATCTGAAGATCGTGATGATATTGATCGTGATATTTTTCAACTTGTATTCTAAACTTGATAGTGATCTTCAATATGCAATTGTGATCGTCCGTATATAGATTTTTTTGAATCACGACTCAACAAGGACATGTGTTCGAATAGTTTATATATTAAGATCGTGTTACCCTGGTGTGGCTCTGTAATTTAATTGACATTATTTAACCTGATCGATTTACATACATATATATACCATAAAAATTAATCAAAAACAATATTCTCAATTATTGATATAAATTTCTTTATTTTTTATCATTTCAGACGTCGAATGAGATGTTCGACCAACATATATTTAACCGCCCTAGCAATAGTTGACATAGTTTTTCTACTTTTTATAATGCTGCTGTCACTGCAACATCACCATGCGCTGCATCAGACGCGTTATAGCATTTATTGGAAAATGTACGGCCTGTCACATTGGATATGTGATGCGGCCGCATACACTTCAATATGGTTAACCGTATGTTTTACATTAGAACGTTATATAGCGGTTTGTCATCCAATACGTGGACAGGTATTGTGTACCGAGTCGAGAGCGAAAAAAGTAATCGCAGGTAGGTCAATATTTGTTGTTGGTAAATTCGAACGATTTTGATGCGAAATATTTTTTTTTGTTTTTGTTGCAGGATGCTTTATTCTATGCTTCTTACTAACAGTGTCGACAGCATTTGAGTATCAAGTTGAAGAAGAAACACGATTTTTTACATCGTCGAATAATCTGTGTCCTAATTCAAATTTAACAAGAGCATTACCGCCGGAAGATCATAATGGAACAGAACCATTGATATATTTATCTGATCATAATGTGATGAAGCGTGCAATCGGGGAAGTAACAAATCCCACAATCACATACACCGAAAATAATACAAACATTGTGCTGGCGGGCCCTACACGAATTATAGTGGATGGTATTTCGTGTGAAGAGCGGATATATTTAGTGATAGCGCTCTCTGAATTTGGCAAAAATGATTTGTACAAAACTATTTTCTATGTACTGACCACAATATTGTTTGTATTTGGGCCACTCATCCTGTTGGCCACATTCAATTGCTATTTAATTGCGGCCGTCCATCGTTCGCGACGAGTACGCAAAACCATGACAAATAATTCTTCTGGTTCTGGTGGTGACTCATCGCAGCAGGAGAATAAAATTACAATAATTTTGATCGCAGTCTGCGTCCTATTCTTGTTGTGCCAGAGTCCGACAGCCTTTGTACTACTATATACGATTATTGCGAAACCCGACGAAGACAGTAATGAAATGTTAGGTAAGCATATCGCAGGGGATACTTTGTAAGAATTTATTTTATTTTGATTTTTTATTTTTTTATTAGCGCTTGGCAATGTGCTCAACTTTTTAATTACCATCAATGCAGCATGCAATTTCATCCTGTATTGTCTACTGTCCGATAAATATCGACATACAACGTGGCAACTATTGTGCGGCACCGAACAAAAACAGGTTACAAAACCAATCAAATTAAAAAAGATTGCAGAGCGTACCGAATTTGAAAAGCTTTGAAAACTTTATTAATTTTTTTTTGATACATACATTCACATACAAAGTACAAAAACAAAAACAGAAAATAACGTCCTTATTAATATTTATAAGTGTTTGCTAAACATTAGATATAAATAAACAATAGTTATTAATAAAACATTTTTGATATTATTAGATTAAATAAATAAAATAATGAAAGCTTCCAAAAAAAGCTCTAACTTGTAATTAATTTAATATTTGAAACGAATATATGTACAACAACAACACGACTAACCGTAATGCATTTAATTGTTTGGCTTTTATAATAGACGATGCATGTTATATGCGTCGTGTGCGGAGCAACCGAGAAACCGCTGCATCAGTGTGTCATCATTATTCATAAAACCAGCCTAATATAAATCATTTACATATTCAAATATACATACCTGTGAAACGTGCGTTAAATGTGATTTGGTAAGATTTTGTTGAGATTAATATATGTACGATTAAGCTTTTAAGTACAGTAACACACGCATTCTAATCTGCTTCCTTCATTAGTAGTACAGTAAATTGTGTATTATATTCATATTTAGTTTATTCATTGCAGGTCGTCCAACCTTAAATAGGTTAGTAGTAGTTTTTTTTTTGGTTACTTTATATTTGTCTGCTATTATTTTAATTGCACTTTGCTACAAAAAAAAAACGTGCACCGACTTTAATTTTAAAGCTTTATGTGGGGTCCTGTCCTGTCTAAATGGTATCACATTAATACAGTTACATTTTTCTAAAAACATGCAATAGTTTCATTTTAAATATTTGGTAAGTGCATTTAAGGGCAACATACTACGCAAAAAAAATAGCTCAGTTTTAGTCAGACAGGAGATGAAAATGTATTCCATTACAAACTTCCATGGTTTATTATGAAAGTCAAAAACTACATTTTTGGAAGGGAAATATTTGTTTGGTAACAAAAGGGTTCCTCGTGCACATTTCCTCGTGCACATTTTCTCGAACACATTTCCTCGCACACGTTTCCTTGCGTGAACAATTCCTCGCCTGATATAAGGGAGCGTTACCATAATTTATAGCGATTTTAAATCACCATTTTCCAGATTTTATAATTATTGTTTATTTTCGTCTTAAAATTAAAATCCCCATTTTTCTGAATTTAGAGCGATTTTAAACCCCCATTTTCCAGAATTTATAATTTTTCATTATTTTCGTTTTAAAATTAAGACCCCCATTTTCCAGAATTGATAGCGATTTTAAATCCCCAATTTCCAGAATTTATAGCTATTTTAAATTCCCATTTTCCAGATTTTATAATTTTTGTTTATTTTCGTTTTAAAATTAAAATTCCAATTTTCCAGAATTTATAGCGATTTTAAATCATTATTTTCCAGAATTTATAATTTTATTTATTTTCGTTTTAAAATTAAAATCCCCATTTTTCAGAATTTATAGCTATTTGAAACTCCCATTTTCCAGAATTTATAATTTTATTTATTTTCGTTTTAAAATTATAATCCGAAATTTTCCAGAATTTATAGCGATTTTAAATCCCCATTTTCCAGAATTTATAATTTTGTTTATTTTAGTCTGAAAATTAAAATCCCCATTTTCCAGAATTTATAGCTATTTTAAACCGCCATTTTCCAGAATTTATAATTTTTGTTTATTTTCGTTTTAAAATGAAAATCCCCATTTTCCAGAATTTATAGCGATTTTAAATCCCCATTTTCCAGAATTAATAAATTTTGTTTATTTTATTTTTAAAATTAAAATTCCCATTTTCCAGAATTTGTAGCGATTTTAAATCCCCATTTTCCAAATTTAATGATTTGGATTAATTTTCGTTTCAAAATTAAAATCCCAATTTTCCAGAATTTATAGCGATTTTAAACCCCCATTTTCCAGAATTTATAATTTTGTTTATTTTCGTTTTAAAATTAAAATCCCCTTATTACAGAATTTATAGCTATTTTAAACCCCCATTTTCCAGAATTTATAATTTTTGTTCTAAATTTTTGTCTTAAAATTAAAATCCCCAGTTTCCAAATTTAATGATTTGGATTTATTTTCGTTTTAAAACTAAAATCCCCATTTTCCAGAATTTATAATTTTTGTTTATTTTCGTCTTAAAATTAAAATCCCCATTTTTCAGAATTTATAGCTATTTGAAACTCCCATTTTCCAGAATTTATAATTTTATTTATTTTCGTTTTAAAATTATAATCCGAAATTTTCCAGAATTTATAGCGATTTTAAATCCCCATTTTTCAGAATTTATAGCGATTTTAAATCCCCATTGTACAAATTTAATGATTTGGATTTATTTTCGTTTCAAAATTAAAATCCCCATTTTCCAGAATTTATAGCTATTTTAAACCGCCATTTTCCAGAATTTATAATTTTTGTATATTTTCGTTTTAAAATGAAAATCCCCAATTTCCAGAATTTATAGCGATTTTAAATCCCCATTGTACAAATTTAATGATTTGGATTTATTTTCGTTTTAAAATTAAAATCCCCATTTTCCAGAATTTATAGCGATTTTAGATCCCCATTTTCCAAATTTAATGATTTGGATTTATTTTCGTTTTAAAACTAAAATCCCCATTTTCAAGAATTTATAGCGATTTTAAACCCCCATTTTCCAGAATTTATAAGTTTTGTTTATTTCGTCTGAAAATTAAAATCCCCATTTTCCAGAATTTATAGCTATTTTAAACCTCCATTTTCCAGAATTTATAAGTTTTGTTTATTTTCGTTTTAAAATGAAAATCCCCATTTTCCAGAATTTATAGCGATTTTTAATCCCCATTTTACAGAATTTCTAATTTGTGATTATTTTCGTTTTAAAATTAAAATCCCCATTTTCCAGAATTTATAGTGATTTTAGATCCCCATTTTCCAAATTTAATGATTTGGATTTATTTTCGTTTTAAAACTAAAATCCCCATTTTCAAGAATTTATAGCGATTTTAAACCCCCATTTTCCAGAATTTATAAGTTTTGTTTATTTTCGTCTGAAAATTAAAATCCCCATTTTCAAGAATTTATAGCGATTTTAACCCCCATTTTCCAGAATTTATAAGTTTTGTTTATTTTCGTCTGAAAATTAAAATCCCCATTTTCAGAATTTATAGCTATTTTAAACCCCCATTTTCCAGATTTTATAATTTTTGTTTATTTTCGTTTTAAAATTAAAATCCCCATTTTCCAGAATTTATAGCGATTTTAAATCCCCATTTTCCAAATTTAATGATTTGGATTTATTTTCGTTTTAAAATTAAAATCCCTATTTTTCAGTATTTATTCCGAGATGAATGATCACGCGAGGAAATGTGTGCGAAGAAATGTACGCGAGAAAATGTCCTGACATCATTTTATTATTTCCAGAAAATCGATTGTCTGAATAAAAAATTCCTTCGAGAAAAACCTGCTGGTGTTGATTTGTTTAAAATTCTTTGAGGGAAGGAAGGATTTTGTTAGTAGATCTGTATTAATAGGTAAATTAATAAGTAAATAGGAAGGATATCCAAGGATCTTAAAGAATTTCCCTTGTATAGTACTGGAATTTCTAAAGTTCTTTTTGACATAATGTTTAGATCTAAGTTGTTTATGGAAAATATGATTAAAAAGTGAATTTTCGAATAATTTGCTAACTCAGAATATTGTCAGTAAAAAAAAAATTAAATTTCGAAAGTTCAAATTTCAAAATCGCGTTTAATATTTCAAATATGACTAATGTTGCATAAAGGTTCGCAATATATCAATACCAATAGGAGAGTACCAATACTAAGCGGGTTTGAGGAGTATTTTATTTTAGTATGGAAAATGCAAATGTAAATATTTTTCAATTTTTTCTGTCGTTTTCCTGTCATCCTTGTGCGAAAGGTCCAATGCTTTAGGAAGATCCCTAGTTTAGTATGTGTATAATTATTAAAAGACATAAAGCTTTCAAAAATGCTACAACTTCTATGAATGCTTTTTGGATTTTTTTATTTTGGAAAACGATTCCAATCCATCCCAATCGGCCCATAAATACTTCCAGCCTATGCATATTAGGCCTTTCAGCACATAATCCAGTAATTTCGATGGAGCAGGCTCGTTAACAAGTTGACGCCAGGATGCTGATTCTCATGGTGTACGTAGTAAGTAATTAACATCGATAAACGGGTTTTGCTTGATAAAATTACCGGATGCTTTGCGTTGTACGATAATGCAGCATTATCCAACCTTCCTCCAACTCGCATGATTTGTGCACCATCGAGGAATGTATTCAATGCCCTCATTTTGCTATGGTTTGGGATTGGCTTACTGTTCAGTAATGCAGCACACTCCTCTGGAAAGTCCAATATTTGTACGTTTCTGAATACTACTTGATTGGCTTGTTCAATATCCGATTTCGTCAATGCTCCAAATTGGCGTTTTACTTGAGTTAACCTACAATTTTTGAAAAAACGGAAAATATAAGCAATCGTTTTTTGCAATTGGAAAAAATTGGAAATCGAAAATTGGAAATAAATTCATCAGAATCGGATACAATATCTGATTGGCTATCCTTCTGGATTGCAGTCTGGTCCCTTCCACCAGGATTGGTTTACCGAAATTTCATGATATGTTTTACCGCACGTCGCATAATCCGCACGATTATCCTTAGAAGAAACGTGTATCCAGTAGCTTCTTTTGTGCTCGCTTATAATTTCAGACGTACGATTAGCTATAAATATCGTCCATCGTCGTGTCTGACTGGATAACCAGTCTAGGACGATTCTGGAGTCCGTGCATAGTGTGATGGAAGATATCTCAAGGTTCAGTATGCCTTCAAACTGCTCCGTAATACGGCTTAGTATTACTGCTCCCATTAACTCAAGTCTAGGCAGGCTGATTTGTTTTAATGGGGCTACCTTTGCTTTCGAACAAATCAAATGGGTTTCGAGTCCGTCGTCGGTTTGAGTTCTTGCATAAAGGACCGCTGCATAGGCCCACTTACTTGCGTTACATGAACCCATGCAAACTGACGGTGGTTGTGGTGGCTATCCATCTATATGTACTTCAATTTTGGATGTACCGCTTAAATCGTGCCGAATTTTAAGCCATTCTGCTTTCGTCTCGACTGACAATTCGTCATCCCACGCTAATTTCTGCAACCACAGTTTGTGAAACAATATCTTAACTCGAATTGTAATTGGTGAGATTAGCCCTAAAGAATCAAAAATCCTGCTTGATTCGGATAATAAGCTTCTTTTGGTATGGACTTAAGTAGATTAATATCGGCTTGGAAAATATATCTGTCGGTCGTAGAATCCCATGCGATTCCTAGTAATTTCATGGACTCGTCATCATTTGATAGCTGCCTTATGCGTTTATTGTCGTGATGTTGAATTTCTTCTCGAACTAATTTGTTGTTTGAAGACAATTTCCGCAGGTTAAACCCTCCACTGCTCAAAATTCGGAGAATGCTGCTCATTAACTCCTGTAATTATTGTAGATTAGAAGCACCCGTCATAAGATCATCGACATAAATGTCCTGCTCGATAACTCGTGATGTTTCTGCGCCCATGGCATTTCGCCAACGCGTCGAATACTACACGTAATTTTGTAGTGAGGCTGCTATCTTTCTTTACGCCATGATGAGGTTAAATGTACATTCTTTCCAGATCCAATGGATGTATGTCGACTTCCGTCATGTGGCCCTGTTGCTGGTATTCATTCATAAATTCGCAGTATAATCGTTTCACGTTTTCATCAACCTGAAATTTTCTTTCAATGGCAGCAATCTAGAACGCGTTATGTGGTACGTTTGACTTAGCTTCTTCTGGTTGGTCTTGAATGGTAGCCTGGTGATAAATCTGCCTTCCTGTGTTCTGGTAGTGGTAGATCAGAACCATTGCTCACATGCTTCTTCCTAGGGGTTGCAAATTTACCGAATTTTTCATTTACCGGTAAATGATAAAAGTTCGCTCCGGTAATTTAACGGTAATCAATAGCTTTTAAATGCATATTTAGCATAATTACTTTATTGTCATTTCAATAGTCATCATAAATTTCTAAAATAATTCCTACATAATAATAAAAAAAAAATTACCACATTTACCGTTTACCGGTAATGCAAGCCCTACTTCTTCCTCTGCTGGGTACTTCTCCTTAGATGGCGGAAGCTCTTCGATTTCCCAAAATCTACGGAGAGTTTCGTCGATATTCAATGCCGTAGTGAATGACTTAATTTGTTCTGTTGCATTGTTATCTCGATGAACACCACCAATCACCCAGCCTAACTTCGTGTTCTATGCTACAAGATTGCTATTTCCAATTTTTTGATGGCATTCATCCCAAAGTTCAAAAATGATATCAACGCCTAATAAGATGTCGATTATCGCGGGTTTTTGGAAAGATGGATCAGCTAATTTGATTCCCTTTAATTCATTGAGCTGGCTGATATTCATGGATTAGCAGGTTCGATGTTATCTTGGAAATAATAAACGCTTTAATTAATGCCATTGGTTTGTCGCAGTATCCTGATGTTAAACGGATTTGAGCAATATTTGATTTACCCGCACTTATTTGCCCAATTCCTGTAATGAGCGTCCTTCCGTTAGTACGAGGTAAGCCCAACTTTTGTACAAAAGCTTTTGTTACGAAGGAAGCTTGAGAAGCCGTATCCAAAAGCGACTATGGACAATTGTTTAAACTTATCGCACTCGATTAGTCGATGGTCGCTTTTATTGCAGGCAATACGATCGATTTTATTGCAGGCTGTGTGGCTTGCTCCACCGGTCGTATTTTATCATGTCTCAATGACTCAAGAGCTATAAATCCAATGACCAAGAAACTCAAATAATTATTTTAATGTCGGATATTCTACTTTGGTTGTTTCTTGTGCCCATTGACTTTTTGTGTCGCCGTCTAGTTTCTGCCAGATCAAATAGATTAGCCACGGATCTCTGGACTCAGCTTGTTTACTAAGAGCTTTAAGGCCACGTACTACTTCATCGGATGAATCTAGAAGTTTTCTAATGCTGTCGGAACTGGGTGTTGTTACGATGGGCTGCTCGACGAACTTACGTATAAATGCATTTACTGTGTGTCGCTTACGATTATGTATATCTTTGCGCTAATTTTTGTAATGCCTCACAGTAATTCGTTTCAGTGATCTTAAAATGCCTGACGAGCGAATAGGCATCTCCTTTAAGTAGACTGACGAAATATTGGAATTTCTGCACAATCGAAATGTTTTCGTTATCGTGAATGCTGAATGAAAACAAATAAAAGAAACTTTGCCACTCGGTGTAGTCCCCATAGTAAAATGTGGAATCTGTAACTTTGCGAGTTTTACAGCGAGTACAGCAATTTCTATGGTTGCACTCAAGGAGTTGTTAGCCATAACTGTCGTATCTTAAATACCTATCAACCGTATGATTTCGTTAATCCTTGCTACTGCGGAAAAATATTTTTCTTTTGCTTCCATTAAGCGGAACTCTTCTTCTTGTTTAATCGTAAATATTTGAGCTTCGATTTGTCCAAATTGAGTCAGTAATTCGTGAGCTCGGCTTGCCTTTATTCTTAATTCTTCTATGCTTTCCGTGGAATCTACTGTCGTTTCTTCAAAGACTCCATTATGGAGTTGAAATTATTATTATAATAAATTTATTTAACTGATCACTAAACAGTTCACTTAATTGTTCACTTATTTGTTCGCTTGATTGTTTTATAGTTTTACCACACCGTGAAATGAATTAATTATGAAAATCGAGATGAGCAAAGAAATCGCGTTAATTTAGATTAAAATCTCAATATTTTGCACGACTTTAGCAACAAGTAATTTAGTAGGTTTATCAATATAAAAAAATATGGCTTTTACTTATCTTTGATTACATGCGGTGTGCAAATTATTGCTTTGCTCTGGAACGTTTTGTTGTGCTTGTTTTTGATGGTTGCTACACGTCTAGCAATCCGGCTCGAAGGACCATGTGCGAATTCGAAACAGCGCTACAAATATCCAAAAAAACTAATCATATATTAAGATTAAATTGACTTCCATTCTACATTAACTTTCAAGGATTTTTTTAAAATTATCATCTTGCGACATCTTAACACGTATGTCTCTAACATTGGCAAATTCACGAATTGTGTGGATATTGTCCTTAAGTGGCCATATTATACTACATCTAAAGTATATTCCTACCTGTGGCACTATTCTGGTTTTCCCGGCGAATTGGGAATTGGGAAATGATTTATTGTGACTTGTTTTAGTGTATTTTGGTATCCAATTCCAATTTTGGGAAAAAATGATTTCATTTCAAAGCAATTTTGTTGTTTAGTTTCCCTAAAAATTTTGTTGGGAATTACACAGTAGGCTGTAGTCTGAAAATGGAATTATGTTTTCCCAAAATTTGAACAAAATACCAATCGTCACAGTATGCTTTGACAAAAATGATACCAAAATACATTAAAACAAGTCACAATAAATCATTTCCCAATTCCCAATTCCCCTGGAAAACCAGAATAGTGCCACTGATCAATAATTTTTTAGCTACGCCTATTGTGATTCAAAAATATTTGCCCTTCAAATGTTGTGTAATAGTAGCGAATTAAAATGTTGATGCCATCAAAAATTTTCTGTTGAGATTACTCGGCATGTTTCGACAATAAGGCTAAAGCATTCCTAAATGTGGTAGGTTGCATTTTAGACCATACTTGAAAGGCATAAATAAAAAAGCGATCATTGTTTATGTTCTACACAGCAATTTGTTTTGCCTTTACAACAAAATTACGTAACGCAAAATTTCCATAGTTCAATTTATTTTTATGTAACTTCCCATTAACCAAAAACCATTAATTGATCTGATGAAAATTATAAAATGTTTATTCTCAGTGATCTCATACTAATTATTCGTTAACAAAATAGGAATTATACAGAGTTTAATATGTTTTGCATATAATTCGCTAATACTGAACCCACTTGGTTACTTTCACTATATTAGAAGTTCTCAAGGTATAATTAGCGGTTCATCCGGGAAGGAAAGGCTTTTACATCGGATCACCACTGAAGATGAAACGTGAATTCATTAAGATGATCCAACGCGTAAACCAGCTTGGGTCAAGTCCGGTGAACCAGGGGCGTCGACGCTATAACCAAATATCAACGGTTCGAAGGTGACGCCGCGCCGTGCATTTGATAAATCAAAAGGTGTCATCTCCAATTACTGGACAACTGGCAACCATTACTGCACAAGTTAAAACGATAAGATTATTTTGCAACATGACAACGCTAGGCCACACATCACGATGCCTTTTAAGAACTGTTTGGCGGGGCAAAACAGGGAAATTCTACCCCTCCCAATGCAATCAGCCCTGGCTGAGCACCACTTCCGGTGTTATCAAGACAACAAAAAATGGGTTGATGACTGGATTGTCAGAAATTGCATTCTACACAGACCGTCTTTTATTTCATCAAAAAAGTTCATCAAAATAAATTTGTCACCCATTTACCAAAGCTTTTTATAGTATCTAGTATGCTTGTAATATTATATAAGGAAATTTAGCACAGTTTCAAAATGGGCGACAACTATTCGCTTTTTTTTTTAATTTTCTGACTAAACCAGTATTTGTGTGGTATTCAAAGCAACAGATATTTTTGTATTGTAAAAAATTTTGGGTATAAAAACAATCGATTGTGCGAGGCACTAAAAAGAGATTCGGAAAACTATGAAATAACTAGGGGTACATCCCGTCCTAGGACGGATACAATTTATATAGGTATAATGGTGATGTCCAGTGGTCGCTGCCCAGTCGCCATTTGAACATTTGATATTTTTTAGCGGAGTAGGAATAGCTCAAGATTTAAGGCTTTTAAGGATTATTGTACCTTAAACATACCTTAAACCAAAGAGTAAGGGCTGTTAAGTATGATTTTACATGTGTTGGGGCATCCCACAACATAACATTTATAAGATGTTTAGATTAATTATTTTAATGCAACATAATTTATAAGCCTCACTTTCTTTACGCACAAATAAATGAGGGTTTCTCTCTCTGCATCTAAACTAAACTATATATTGTAAATCGCTATTTTGAAGATATCAATTTCATTTAAAATGATGGAGGATTATTATTTTAATTTAAAATAAATTATCCACCACACTTTCTTTACTCCCACATTGAGATTAGAATTGCTTCGATCAGAAGAGGCGTTCTCTCTTAAATCGCTCTTTTATAGATTTTAATTTTAATTAAAATGTATGTGGAGATTGGTTATTTTAATTTACAATAAATTATTTGCCATGGATTTTTTACGTATAAATTAACACCATAATTTTTCCGATCAGATGAGGCGTTCTCTCACTACAGTGCTCTCAATCATTGTAAATAGCTATTTTGTAGTTTGCCATTTTAATTAAGATTTATGTATGGAAATTAATTATTTTAATTTAAAATAAATTAACCACCACTGTTGCTTTACGCAAAAATTGACTTTAGAATTGCTCGGATCGGATGAGCCATTCTCTGGTTCAAGCATTTAAATCACGCGAAATCAGAAGTTCGCGGCCGGGCTTGCCTCGCCGCCTGATGACATCGTTGCGATAATATTATGCGTGAGGCATGAAGCCTAAGGACCAACTTAACAAATCATACATTTAAATTAAAAGTAGTGCTTAGAGTAATTGCCCACGGCCAAAGGCAAAATTTCATTTCAATTCATGACATGTCAATTCTGAACATACGGTGTAAGACGTGATCACGTCAAAAAAATATAAATTGGAAAAACTAAACTAAAATGCTTCGGGCACAATCGAACCCCAGATCTTAGCCGCTCTAGTCCAATACGTTAAGGCAATGCCCCATGCAAAACGGAAAACCGGTAGTTAGAACCGTCAAACCCAATTTTTGGCTAAGTTGCTGCACTTTACAATATGAAAATTACTAGCAAATAGTTCGAATCTATAAGTTACACCTTAATCTAAACAAATTTTATTAAAATTGATTAAATTTCATTCAAAAAGCCTCAATTTTAGGTTTTGCCGGCCGTCAAGCAAAAATCCGTCCGTCAAAATATAAAATTGGAGTTTTTTGAATGAAATTAAATCAATTTGAATTATATTTTTATCGAATAATGTCGAACTTATAGATTCAAATTATTTTTTAATAATTTTCATATTGATAAACAAACAATTTTGCCAATAATTGGCTTTGACGGTTTGAAATGCCGGTTTACCGTTTGTGCATGTGGCAATGCCTTTACTAGTTTACTACTAATAAGCCACGTTCAACCTAAATTATTTAACTTTCATTGTTATATTGTTTCAAACATAGCATGCTATAAAGTTTATGATAGGAAAAAATTTGTACCCAAAAATTCTCATGGCTTACTACAACTCATAATATAAAAGTTTTTAAATAACTGGTAGTAGTGTTCCCATACATTTAGGCGCACAAAATAAACGTGTACCACGTATTTTCTGGTATAATTACTGTAATAATTAAAAAGCGAAATATTTAATTTATAGTAAAATATTTGGTCATTAAATGAATACAAAAAAAATAAAAAATAAAAATAAAAATGAAATTTGCGTGAACATCGGAACTCGAGATATTTTCCGTTCGAAATTTGTTGGTTATAGGTCAACACCTCTATCACTTAGGCTACTCAGTTATAATAATTTGATATGTAAATTAGAAATATAAGAAAAGCGTTCCGGAGTTAGGGAATGAATTGGGTAATTATATATTAGATATTTAGGGAAGTATAACTATGACATTTAACTGAATTTTTGAATTAAATTAGAATAAGAGTCCTCTATGTACTGTGACTATGGCCAGTAAGATCTAATAATAGTTATCTCGTTGTTGGATTACTGTAGGATTACGGAAGAACTCGGAGTTGAAAACAAGAATTATTTTAAAATATGATAAAATTGTAATCTGTATTGATGTAATATAATATTAATTGTTCATCGTGATCAAATTATTAAAATAATCGTAACTGTTTTTCATTGTGTACATAAACAAATAATTTAATACCATCGTCTGTTCTAAATTTCTACTGCAACATTTTTTTTTGCTTTATAAACGAGTAAGTAAAAATTTAACTAGCGAATTTAAAAAGTATAACGATAAACTATGATCTTTTAAAATTTTGGAATAATTAGGAGCAATTTTAATCCGCATTTAAGACTAATATTCAAATTTCGGCTTTATGATTAATATTTTGGTAAGGATATAAAAAAAAAGTTCTTCTTTGACCCAAAGAATATTGTGAATTTAAAAAAAATCTGCACTACTAATGAAGTGTGATCTACACTGTAGATTAACGGTTCCTTTCAAATTACGAAAGTGATGCGATTTTTTACATAATAAAAATTATAAACATGTACAAGAATCGTTCCACCGGCCTAATAATATCTTTACTTGAGCTATCATAAAATTTCTCTAATTTTACTTAAGATAACGCGATGTAATTATTGTAGTACCAGTTGAACTATCCCATCTATTACCAACTTGTAGCACCTTTATCTGATATCACCTGATAATACCTCTTTACGATTTACCCGATGAAGAAAGTTAAATAAATTAAGGGAAATAGTTAGGTAAGGCGTAAAATACGTTTTAGGCTTAAATAAAGAGGACTTATTTATAACATTAGAAAAATTTGGATATTTTGGAAAAAGAAAAAAATTGGAATTTGTTTACGATTTAGAGCTTAAAAATTTGAAAATATAAGAAATTTTGGAGAAAATAAAATTTTGTATTGAAAAAATCGAAAATTGTAAAGAGTTTCTAATTGTTGAATAAAAAAATGAAACGTTAATGTAACTTCCTGATGACTGGAAAACTTTTGGAACAGAATATAATCCAAACCATAGGAATATGATATTCGGTATTTCCTCATATGTATGTTGTTCTAATTCGGATATTGTGAAGTAAACTTTATTAAAAATTATTTTTGGGTAAGATGGTTTCGTAATCAACAATTTATTTATTTTGATCACCATGTTCCTACCTAATATAATATTAACTTTCATTTACAGTACTTTTAAGGAATTTTTTTGATTCTTGTCATTAATTATAAAATCACCTAAATATCGGCATCCGTAAGAAACCGATGGAGCTATATATGCCATCATATTATTTGTACTTAGGGGAATTTTTTGTGCCAAACGAAATGTTTACGCGACCCGTAAAACTTTGATTTTACAAAATTTCACTACTCATAAAAAACTGTAGTTGGCTGTTTTATGCCCAATGTTTAATGTCGCTTCCAATTTTGTTTTTGATGCAGAATGACCTCTAGATACTTAATTTCTTTGGAATACTTAACCATGGTACCGTTTAGCGAGGGAGGTCTAAAAGCAGGGTTTGCCTTCCTTGTAAAAGGGATTATAACCGTTAAGTTTGGGTCGACTCTAAGCCTTTCCTGGACACAGTAATTCTATGCTATGTAAGTACATCATGTATAAGGTGGGAGATGATTTCCTTAAATGGCCTTCTGATATAATTATCAAAAGGATCAATAGTCTGTCAATAACCAATGCCCATCGTAAAGGAGACAAAACGCCTCCATGGGAAAATCAGTTTATGGCCCTAATGGCTGAAGGGAGGCGGAATCCCCTTTTTCCAAAAGCACCTTCAATGTCCACAAACGCTCAAAGGGCGGTTTGTTTTTCAACAATCGCTCTTTCAATCCTAGTGACTATAGGTCTCTAACGGCCGTCTTTGAAGAGTTATCAGTTTGATATGCAAATTGGTTCGGATGAAGCGGATTCCCTATAAGGCTTTCACTTCTGATCTGGTAATCCAGAACTGTGTCCCTGAGTCTTCAGCAAAAACGATGTGAAGCTAGTTGAGTGGTATAACCCCTACACCATTGGAATGATCTCCAGACAGAACTTTTTGGAGCTGAGCTTCACAGGGTAATCCATTGATTCATGCAAAGAAACATCTCCAGGTTGCTCTATTCGGCCTGCTTAGTTCGAGATTATATTCAGTCAAGGTTAACTTGTACTATCCCATTCATTTGTGTGTTTTACCTTGTTAAATCATTGTTTTAAATAAATAATTGTCTTTTTGTTCGGCATTTTCATTAATTTTTAAAGAACCCCATTGCATCAAGAGATCATTTTTGTGGACACTTCCGCTTCACAGGACCGCTGTTCTCAAACGATGAGTGTATGGAGTTGTGCCGCTGACTTGAGCTATACTCTAACCCCTCTAGGGATACTATGTTTTCCTTGATCGAAGATATTTCTGATCCGAGAGTTGCCTATATAAGGCTAGAACGGTTAGGTTCTCAACTGTAAATTCTTGCCTCTGCATTGTTTCGGCAACTATATCAAATGGGAAAAAAGAAAAATGTTTACCTCTTATAGAAAGCTTGTATTTCTATTTTACGGCTATGATATATTTAAGATGTATATGATTATTACGAGTAACAATTTACAAGGTTTAATTTGGGAGAAGCTTAATGCTAAATTTCAGAAGTTATGTATTCTGCTTTTATAAATTATTCCGAAGAGAAGAGATGTGATAAAAATATTTTGAATTAAAAATATTTTCTTCAGCTACAAATTTTTTGTGTGATAAGCTTAATAAACATACAATTAAAGAAACAAATTAGAGGCTTAAAATGGTTTCAGCTTATTGAGTGAAAGCTTTTTTTTTTTTGTTTAATTAATATCAGTTTTTAGTGTACATCAAAGTATAATACTAAAAGCTTTTAGTAAGTCTACCTTAAACTAATGTAATTGTTTAAATTAAAACGTTTTTAATGTATAGGTACTGTTGTAGCCGTAAATTAAATTAATTGCTTTAATTGTTTTAAAGCAACTAGTGCTTAAAACTATAAAAGTGGAAAGTAATTTTATATAAACGAAACAAAGTTTCGTTTGCATGCCTCACCATTTTTAAATGAATAACCCTACGACTGTAAAAACAAAAGAACTTATTTTGTTTAATATCTGTATTTATATAAATAACCGTCATAATGCTTTTTAACACGCAAATTTAACCAATTAAACCATCTATTCTCACACCAGCAGCACACCAATATCATCATCATCATCATCATCACCATTATTCATTTAATGTACACAGCATTTAGTATTATTATTATTATTACACCAGCCAACCTTTAATTACTCATTTATTACCCCTATACTTCCACAAGTGCAAAAACGCGAAATTTTAATTTTTTTTTTTTTTTGGAAACAAAAACTTTTCAAAAGTTTATCAAAATATTTTTATATTGAACGAGAAGCTTATCAAAAAAAAAAATATCTAAAAAAACTTTAATATTGTGAAAACTTTAAAAATTTCAGTTTTTTTTTGTTAGTATTTGTTCAAAACCACTACCAACAAATCATGAAAGCTAACAAGCATAAGTAAATTTTTGATTTAAAGTTGAAAGTTTTTTGCGCTTTTTTTGTTTGTGCTCTCTACGATATTCGAAAGCTTTTTCCTTATTTTCATAGTGTTTCTTTTTTTGTTCCTCATTGTGTAGAACAGATATAATTAATGAGGCAAAACATAAAATGAAAGTGGAAATTTTAATTTCATTTTCTGTTTGCTTTGAGCAGTCGCGAAAAAATTTAAAGTATATAATAAGACAAGATGGGCAAATACATATCTAATGAAAGCTTTATAATATTTATCTTGTTTTTTTTTTGGTTAATAATTAGGCAGACTAATTAATTTTTTTTTATGTTTTTCATTTTTAGGGATATCGTGATTCACAAATGTCAAGATTTGCGTCCTTCCGTACATCAGGATATCATAGTACTTCACCGCCAGCACCAATGAAACAGCAAAGTATTAATGAGCGTAAAAGACTAATGCACAATGGAGATCAATTACCACCTCAGACGCAAATTGTGATGAGAACGGGTGGTAATAATAATAGTAATGGCGGAAAACAATTGAAATGTAACAATAAGACGACAAATTTTACACCAGAAACAATAGACGAGGGACTTGAATTAAATTATGTAAAAATCTAAAGCAAAAATGTGTAAAGTACAATGTTAAAAAAAAAAAAAAATTTTGTAACGTTTTGAATGTCCTTTATATTTGGCATTTTTGTTTGTTTGTTTGTTAACACGCATACGCCCAGCATGAAAAAACAAAACAACAAAATATTAATATTCGATATTTTTAAATTAATGTTTTTTTGCTATTCATATTTATAATAATTTAATTAATAATCAAAATGACATAATATTTTATAATAAAATGTAACTTGTATTGTGTATACCTAATTTTAGAGACGTTCACCTAATAAGAAAAAGCGTTCAAAAGTCATTCATATAAGTGAACCGGATTACACGTCCTTTTTGCGTCCACCAACCAATTGTAGTAACACAGCTACTGTACAAAAGTTAAGACGATGTGCATCTTTAAATTCACGCCCACCACCAAAACATTCGCCCCAGTGTCGACATAATCCATTTAAGTTTTGATTTAAGGTTTTTTTTTCTTTTTTTAGAATTTTATTTGTTATCTGTTTAAGGATTTATATACAAAATTTTAAAAATATTGAAACAATTAAATTTAAGCATAATTTTAAAATAAAAACGTGTTTTATTTTATTAGAACTGTTGCTTAAGGCATACACCCGTGTGTGACTCAGGCGACTGATACTGGCACAGTTTCAATAGTGTGTGACACGTGCGCTCTTTTATGTGGTTATATCTACCCGAAACCCGACCAACTGAATTTGCGTAATACTGTATTGTTATTAAATTACATAAATCTCTATCTAAAAGTCACAACATCTTAAGTCGATTTTTGCTATTTTCAGGAGACCAAAAACAAGGACAAAATTAATTTCTTAAAAATGTAACAACGACTGACTTTCAAACGAAACGTTAAAAGGACCGGTAACGTATTAGCCGCATAGTTCAGTAAAATCAAAGTTTACATTTTTTAACCATTTTTAATTTAAACGCGCTTTGATAACCTAAGATTTTATGAAAAAACATGAAATCGTAATAAAACTATACTTAACTCACTTAAGATGAGTTTACAGATTTTTTTGGCATGCAATATATTTGGCATGCGATATATTTCCGCAGAAAACAATAAAGAAATTTGAGCATTTACAAGATCATCATTTTATATTTTCTTATTGCTATATAAACCATAAAATCATTAGATAAGAGTCAGTAATAATAACTCAACTCTCTTGAAACTACTTTCGATTAGCCCCGGCCAACGGTAAGCAGGAAGTAAGTTTCAACACAACAAACAAAATATATTTTTCTGGCTACAACAGCGGAGAAATATTGGTCCTTCGAAGCTATAAAGCAACCAGTCCTTTGGAGGTATAGGAATTTATAATTCAAAGAACCTACTCATGGAACGACTCTAAACCTTTAAATACTCTTCGACAAATTTTGCACTCTCGATGCAAAATTAATTCACAAAATTGATGAACAACATCCATATAAACAACTATTTTGGCCAAGTGAAAGCAATTTTTGAATAAACCAAAGAAACTCTTCTTAAAATAAAAGATAACGCAACACCAGGCAGTTCTGAGAAAAAATTATTCAGGCCGAAGCACGATTGCAGCAAGAAACAGCCGATATCTCCTCATATATAATTGATGAAAGTGAAGATGAGGATGCATACATTGAACTACCAAAGCCAGTGAACTACAAGCTACAATTGGCAAAAGCTAGAATCTCAAAGAAAAATTTTAGCAACATGTTACATTACGGTGATGTGAGCTCACATTAAGACAGCTCACAGATTCATGGGCTGTACTACTTCAACATGAACATTTACGCTGAGTAGTTCAACATAAACATTTACGACGAAATAAAAGCGGAGAAACAGTGGCGGAGTACGAAACGATAGTTATCAAGACGCAATAATTGCTTGAAACTGTGCTCATCACACAGACAATGATTAAGGCACTAATAAGAAAATCCCCAACATCAAAGTACCGACCATATAAATTCCATTATTCTAAGGCGACTGCAAGCAGTGGACAGCCTTCTACAGTTTATTCGACATAACTGTATATTGCAACGAAAATCTATCCAACGAAAAGAAAATGTACTACCCTACTCTCGTTCGTTAAAGGACAACCAGTTAAGCTATTTAATCATTTAACCATCTCACCAGAAATGAAGACAAACGGATGTTGGCCAGCAATTATATCAACACACTACTGGACACTTGGACAGCGCTCTGGAATGCCTAACCGTACTCACTAATTTAGGCATCCAAACAAAACACTGGTGTGTCTTAGTGATAGCCATTTTAACAAGGAAATTGGATGCTGAGACATATCACATGTATGAATCAACAATCAAAAATTCAAAAGAAATCCAATCAATAGAAAGTTTCTTTGAATTTTTGGAAACACGGTTCCAGTATTAGGCTACATTTGCAAGAGAAAGGGTCACCAATGAAAAGGTTCCACCACAAAACAACCCAAAGAGAGGGAACGCATGTTGTAATGACTGATGCATCTCCAAATGGTGCTCAGTGTAATGGTAACCATGAAATTACAAGCTTCAAAGAATTCCAAGCTGTATCAGTTTTGGAGAAGACAGCAACTGTAATGGGAAAACACTATAAAGAAAATGTCTCCAGGCCTACCACGGGCAATACTGCCGCAAAAAATGTGAAAAATTTCATGGAGCTCATCATAGTCTACTCCACGACATTCAAAATGAGCCAGTAAACAAGACTGGAAACTCCAACCAAGACAACTATACAAGCAACCTTTAAATCCACACAAAGTACTATTTTATTGGCAACCGCTATGGTCAATATAACTACCGACATTGGAGAAACTTTAGTTCGGATTCTGATTGATCCAGGCTCCCTAGCCACTTTCATAACCGAAGAAGTGGCAAATAAGCTCAATTTAACAAGAACTCCGATCCAAGCAAACAATGCCGGCATATGGGATTAACAGAAGCCACAATACAACACAAGCGCAATAAACCAAATTATGATGAATCATCTCCGGTAACACAACTGCCAACGCAAACATGATAATGACTCATGCTATGATAATAACAGCAGAGATCGACTGGCAACTAAAAAAATTCTGGGAGCTCGAAGAAGTGGATAATAAAAGGGAATTCATACAAAAGAAGAAACTGAATGTGAAGAAATGTATAATTAATGGCATTCGCGCAAAGCAAATGGAAGATATAAAGTAAGAATTCCATTCAATATCGAGCAATTGGCATCTAAACCTTTAGGTTATTTAAAAAAACGGCTCGACTACTGCGAGTCGAAAAACGACTTGCCAAAAATACAGAACTGGAGTTACAATACCAACAGTTTATGAACGAATATGAACTCTTAGGCGAAATTCAACGAAGAAACTAATAGTCGTCCTACGCTCCACAAAGACCTTCTAAGCATAATATTACAATGGTGAAAACGTAAATTCATGTATACAGCCGGCATAGAAAAAATATTTTGCCAAATCACAGTATATGAAGACGACCAGGAATATCAACGCATCTTGTGGAAAAGCCACCACATTGCATCAATTAGCAAAGCATGAAGCTTCCACCTATCCGCAGGGCACAGGCGCATCAGAAATTACGCTAACTTTGGTAGCAGCTAAAACTCATCAAAATTCAGATCTCTATTACCGATACCACCCTCAGACTACTTAAGAAAAACGGAGTAGAAATGATTCAGCATTGGAAAGCGTTTAACGAGCAAGTAAATGAGCATTTGAACGACCTTAACGCCATCAACAGATTCACGACTATAGCAATTCAGGCCTTGTGTCGATGTTGAATTTTAAAGAGGTTCAACAAAATTTAGTTGAAGCGGTTTTGGATACTCGCAATAAGATAGTTAGTAGGTACTGCCATTTTAACGCCACCATAATTACTAAATGAAATCAACAAGATAACACAGCACGTGCCACCAGAGGTAGTTCTGCCAGGACATCAGAATCCATATTATGAAAATTTTATATTATCTCATTTGGAAGTTGGCCGAATGTGGAAATTTTTTTTTATTTATTTTTCAAACTGAAAATTCTTACAAAAAAATTACAATTTTTAATATACATATGAATATTTAACAGACGGTGAAGTGGTGTCAGCTTAGAGTGGTGTCTCCTACTCACCACTAATACAATTACAACATTTAACATCTGATTATTTGATTTAACAATCAATGAATTTTAGTACTTAATGTTATCAGTTTTAAAAAATTCTTTGACATATAAAAAGTCAAAAATATGCCATTTATCATCATGGAGTTGCTAACAACACAATTTGAACAAAAACAACAACATTTCGTAAATTACGTAAGAGTTTTGGTCGACATGGACGTCCTACTGAGCGTGGTAAAATTATTAATCGTTTTGAAGAAACTATTCATCAAGAACTAAACATTTCACGATCCACATTACGACGCATTTTGCATGTTGATCTTTATTCGCATCCATACAAAATTCAACTAACCCAAAAATTGAGGCCACCAGACAATTGAAATCATCGTCGTTTTGTTAATTGGATCCTTGGCCGCTAAGAAGCCCGGATTCAACACCACTTGATTAGTTTTCGTGGGGCTATTTGAAAGGTAAGGTTTATGCTAATTATCCAAAAACAATTCAACAACTTAAACACAATATTCGAGCTTAAATTGAGATCATTGATCCGCTTTTATTGGAAAAAGTCATCGAAAATTTTGATGTTCGGATGCGAAAAAAATGCACTGTGTAAAGGAAACATTTTCTAAAAAATTCCGTTCTGGGTTTGACATATGTAATAGCAATTTGACTTATTTCTTAAATTATAAGCTAAGGATTCTTTATTGTTTAGGTATCCAGAGCGATAAAAGATAATTTTAACACCTTAAAAACATACAAATTACACACCGGTAAAATCATATCTTCTATTTTTAAAATTCATCACACGAATTATGTGTTTTTGGATGGTCATAATTGTTTTGAGTGAGCTTTTATATGTTCCACCCCAGCCAACTATACCATACTGTATATGAGAATCAATTAATGATAAATAAAACATTTTATTTTGATGATATTTAACATCACGCATGGGTATGTTTCCTTTAAAATCAAAAAAACATCACTGTGGTTTTGGCACTCAAAAGCATTTCATGAATACTGAACCATCTACGAATAACAACTAAATCATCTGAAATTGGCTGTTCCAAGTGGCAATAACTATCACCAACGTATGATAAAGTCCAATCATCGGCGAAAGCAGTAATACGACCTTAGAGATTTAAATGAAAAATGGATTTGATTACAGTAAAAATAAGAGAGGCCCAAGAATAGAGCCTTGAGGAACTCCTATACTAATTGATAAATATAATACATCGCTATTAATGTTTCTTATTTTAAGTTTCTGTGAGCAATTTTTTTGTGTATTGCCTCGAGAACCATACTTATATAATTTTTTTAGAAGGAAACTGTGTCGACAGCTTCTGTATTATCTATGAAAAGAGCATCCACTTTTTTACCACTATTCATAAGAGTTAAAAAATCTAGTAGCGCATCTTCAGTTGATCAACCTTGCCTAAAACCAAACTGATAATCAGAAATAATTTTATTTTTATTAATGTATGAAAGCATTCTAATTTTAACTACCTTTTCAAATAACTTTGCAAATGAATTTAACAGTGCAATAGGATGGTAATTATTAAGATTTAAGCCATCACCACTTTTAAATAGAGGAATAACAACTGCTGTTTCTAAATTAGTTGGAAATATTCCTTTAGAAAACGAAAAATTAAACAAAAGTTAATATATTAACTAAACGGATAATATTTTAATAACCATTGAAGAAAATTGTATCCATTCCTGTAGAGTAAGTGTTTTTAAGTTACGTTGCTTCTATTAGTAACTCATTAGGTGAGACCGGTGGAAAAAATATGCTATTAACAACTGTTTTGGTATATAAAAAACTATTTTCTTTATTCAATAATTGAGAAACTGTGAGATTTAAGATTTAAATTTAATAATTCATTTGCAATACTTAAAAAATAAGTATTAAAAAGGCAACCAATATCAAAAGAATTGGTCACCATTTCACCATTGGGATTCCTAATGGACGAAATGACTTTATCGTTCTTATTAGGTTTATCAATAATCTCTCCAAAGAAATTGTATTTATCATTAATTTTAGAGATTTTCTTGAGTTTACGTGAATAGAAGTTTTCCTTTTCAAGCTTAACTTGCTCCTTGATGATTAACGATAACTTTACTAACTTCTGTTCACATTTCAATCGCTGAGTGGGACTGTAGTTAATTGAATGTTTCTTAAGTTTACTAGTTAAGTCTTTGTTGTACTAATTTTATTTAATAATGAATCCGAAATCCATGGTTTGAGCTTTATACATTTTTTATTTCTCTGGATTATCGAAGTAGCATCATCAACATACAGTTTAATCCTATTACTACCGAGCTGTGATTCTGACTCACTATTTAATTTTACCTAACCGTGATTTCTTTCAAACTATGTTATACTATTCAACCACCAATATGTATTCCAAAATTGGTCCACAAATTAATGAAATCAGCAATTTGAATGTGAGTCTCAGAGTCACAGCTAGGTAGTTTACATTATTAAAATAGCGTGGTATAGTAAAAGGGTTAAATTTGGTAATGGAACTATAAATACAATGGATGGATAATGCTGCTGTACACTCAGTTCAGACCAGTTTTCGTTGATTAAACAATTATAGAAATTTAAAGCAACCATACAGCAATTTGTTTTGACTATGTAATTTAGAGTTTATTGAATTTAATAAATCAGCAATAGCGGAGTGTTCGGTGTTTCTCACTTCAACTAGGCTTTTTTTAAAAAGATCACACTTCTTACAAATCCAGTCTTTTTTTTAGATTGCAAGTTTTGGAATTCTCTTTTAATTAAATTAGCACAACTTTCTTTCCCACAAAAGTTGTTGAAGCATTTAACACATGAGCACACACATGAACTCTCAACGAAACGGTTTTTTAGCAAGAAAAAAATTAAACCGACATTATTAAACACTAAATAAAATTGATTTAATTCCTTCCAGTCGCAAATTTTTATTATTTTTGTTTTGCCTTCCATTCTCACAAATATTGATTTGATCGAAATTTTGTACAAAGATAGATTTTAGTAATAAGCAGTTTGTGTTAACTTTTAGGTCCATTCGAGTATAGAATAGAAGAAATAGAGTTGCAGTGAAAGAGAAACCTGCCGAACAGATTTTTTCAAAAATATACCGACGATTAGTAACGATTAGTAAATAATTCACGACCCTATTTTAAAACGTGAAATTTTTACTAAATCTAATAATGTGAATATGTATTAGTGTATGTATATTGAAAAAAAGAATTTAAACATCACATTAATAAGATATCATTCAATTTTGAATGTAAAAGACCACAGGTTTAAATTGAATGGCTAACTTTCAATATTTGAATTTACTAAACCATCCTCGTTAACTTGTCCGAAAATAAAACTAAGCACAAAATGTAGGCCATGGTGCATTCTTGACGTATGCAAATATTGGAAAGATTCTCTTGGAGCTAAGGGGGTTAGATTTGATGAAAATCACCCCAAATTTAAATTGAACGGCTAACTTTCAATATTTGAATTTACTAAACCATCTCCGATACCTTGTCCGGAAATAAAACTAAGCACAAAATGTAGACCATGGTCCATTCTTGACGTATGCAAATATTGGAAAGATTCTCTTGGAGCTAAGGGGGTTAGATTTGATGAAAATCACCCCAAATTTAAATTGAACGGCTAACTTTCAATATTTGAATTTACTAAACCATCTCCGATACCTTGTCCGGAAATAAAACTAAGCACAAAATGTAGACCATGGTCCATTCTTGACGTATGCAAATATTGGAAAGATTCTCTTGGAGCTAAGGGGGTTAGATTTGATGAAAATCACCCCAAATTTAAATTGAACGGCTAACTTTCAATATTTGAATTTACTAAACCATCTCCGATACCTTGTCCGGAAATAAAACTAAGCACAAAATGTAGACCATGGTCCATTTTTGACGGATGCAAAAGACAAGTTAACGAGGATGGTTTAGTAAATTCAAATATTGAAAGTTAGCCGTTCAATTTAAATTTGGGGTGATTTTCAGCAAATCTAACCCCATTAGCTCCAAGAGAATGTTTTCTATATTTGCATACGTCAAGAATGGACCATGGTCTACATTTTGTGCTTAGTTTTATTTCCGGACAAGGTATCGGAGATGGTTTAGTAAATTCAAATGTTGAAGGTTAGCCCTTCAATTTAAATTTGGGGCGATTTTCATCTAATCTAACCCCCTTAGCTCTAAGAGAATCTTTCCAATATTTGCATCCGTCAAAAATGGACCATGGTCTACATTTTGTGTTTAGTTTTATTTCCGGACAAGGTATCGGAGATGGTTTAGTAAATTCAAATGTTGAAGGTTAGCCGTTCAATTTAAATTTGGGGTGATTTTCATCAAATCTAACCCCATTAGCTCCAAGAGAATGTTTTCTATATTTGCATACGTCAAGAATGGACCATGGTCTACATTTTGTGCTTAGTTTTATTTCCGGACAAGGTATCGGAGATGGTTTAGTAAATTCAAATGTTGAAGGTTAGCCGTTCAATTTAAATTTGGGGCGATTTTCATCTAATCTAACCCCCTTAGCTCTAAGAGAATCTTTTCAATATTTGCATCCGTCAAAAATGGACCATGGTCTACATTTTGTGTTTAGTTTTATTTCCGGACAAGGTATCGGAGATGGTTTAGTAAATTCAAATATTGAAAGTTAGCCGTTCAATTTAAATTTGGGGTGATTTTCATCAAATCTAACCCCCTTAGCTCCAAGAGAATGTTTTCTATATTTGCATACGTCAAGAATGGACCATGGTCTACATTTTGTGCTTAGTTTTATTTCCGGACAAGGTATCGGAGATGGTTTAGTAAATTCAAATGTTGAAGGTTAGCCGTTCAATTTAAATTTGGGGCGATTTTCATCTAATCTAACCCCCTTGGCTCTAAGAGAATCTTTCCAATATATGCGTCCGTCAAAAATGGACCATGGTCTACATTTTGTGTTTAGTTTTATTTCCGGACAAGGTATCGGAGATGGTTTAGTAAATTCAAATATTGAAAGTTAGCCGTTCAATTTAAAGTTGGGGTGATTTTCAGCAAATCTAACCCCATTAGCTCCAAGAGAATGTTTTCTATATTTGCATACGTCAAGAATGGACCATGGTCTACATTTTGTGCTTAGTTTTATTTCCGGACCAGGTATCGGAGATGGTTTAGTAAATTCAAATGTTGAAGGTTAGCCCTTCAATTTAAATTTGGGGCGATTTTCATCTAATCTAACCCCCTTGGCTCTAAAAGAATCTTTCCAATATTTGCGTCCGCCAAAAATGGACCATGGTCTACATTTTGTGTTTAGTTTTATTTCCGGACAAGGTATCGGAGATGGTTTAGTAAATTCAAATATTGAAAGTTAGCCGTTCAATTTAAATTTGGGGTGATTTTCAGCAAATCTAACCCCATTAGCTCCAAGAGAATGTTTTCTATATTTGCATACGTCAAGAATGGACCATGGTCTACATTTTGTGCTTAGTTTTATTTCCGGACAAGGTATCGGAGATGGTTTAGTAAATTCAAATATTGAAAGTTAGTCGTTCAATTTAAATTTGGGGTGATTTTCAGCAAATCTAACCCCATTAGCTCCAAGAGAATGTTTTCTATATTTGCGTCCGTCAAGAATGGACCATGGTCTACATTTTGTGCTTAGTTTTATTTCCGGACAAGGTATCGGAGATGGTTTAGTAAATTCAAATGTTGAAGGTTAGCCCTTCAATTTAAATTTGGGGCGATTTTCATCTAATCTAACCCCCTTAGCTCTAAGAGAATCTTTCCAATATTTGCATCCGTCAAAAATGGACCATGGTCTACATTTTGTGTTTAGTTTTATTTCCGGACAAGGTATCGGAGATGGTTTAGTAAATTCAAATATTGAAAGTTAGCCGTTCAATTTAAATTTGGGGTGATTTTCATCAAATCTAACCCCCTTAGCTCCAAGAGAATCTTTCCAATATTTGCATACGTCAAGAATGGACCATGGTCTACATTTTGTGCTTAGTTTTATTTCCGGACAAGGTATCGGAGATGGTTTAGTAAATTCAAATGTTGAAGGTTAGCCGTTCAATTTAAATTTGGGGTAATTTTGGGGTGATTTGAATTTACTAAACTATCTCCGATACCTTGTCCGGAAATAAAACTAAGCAGAAAATATAGGCCATGGTCCATTCGTGACGTATGCAAATATTGAAAATATTCTCTTGGAGCTAAGGGGGTTAGATATAACGAAAATCACCCCAAGTTTAAATTGAACGGCTAACCTTCAACATTTGAATTTATTAAACCATCTCCGATACCTTGTCCGGAATTAAAACTAAGCACAAAATGTAGGCCATGGTCCATTCTTGACGTATGCAAATATTGGAAACATTCTCTTGGAGCTAAGGGGGTTATTGAAAGTTAGCCGTTCAATTTGAATTTGCGTCGATTTTCATCTAATCTAACCCCCTTAGCTCCAAGAGAATCTTTCCAATATTTACATCCGTCAAGAATGGACCATGGTCTACATTTTGTGCTTAGTTTTATTTCCGGACAAGGTATCGGAGATGGTTTAGTAAATTCAAATGTTGAAGGTTAGCCGTTCAATTTAAATTTGGGGCGATTTTCATCTAATCTAACCCCCTTGGCTCTAAGAGAATCTCTCCAATATATGCGTCCGTCAAAAATGGACCATGGTCTACATTTTGTGTTTAGTTTTATTTCCGGACAAGGTATCGGAGATGGTTTAGTAAATTCAAATATTGAAAGTTAGCCGTTCAATTTAAAGTTGGGGTGATTTTCAGCAAATCTAACCACATTAGCTCCAAGAGAATGTTTTCTATATTTGCATACGTCAAGAATGGACCATGGTCTACATTTTGTGCTTAGTTTTATTTCCGGACCAGGTATCGGAGATGGTTTAGTAAATTCAAATGTTGAAGGTTAGCCCTTCAATTTAAATTTGGGGCGATTTTCATCTAATCTAACCCCCTTGGCTCTAAAAGAATCTTTCCAATATTTGCGTCCGTCAAAAATGGACCATGGTCTACATTTTGTGTTTAGTTTTATTTCCGGACAAGGTATCGGAGATGGTTTAGTAAATTCAAATATTGAAAGTTAGCCGTTCAATTTAAATTTGGGGTGATTTTCATCAAATCTAACCCCATTAGCTCCAAGAGAATGTTTTCTATATTTGCATACGTCAAGAATGGACCATGGTCTACATTTTGTGCTTAGTTTTATTTCCGGACAAGGTATCGGAGATAGTTTAGTAAATTCAAATGTTGAAAGTTAGCCGTTCAATTTAAATTTGGGGTGATTTTGGGGTGATTTGAATTTACTAAACTATCTCCGATACCTTGTCCGGAAATAAAACTAAGCAGAAAATATAGGCCATGGTCCATTCGTGACGTATGCAAATATTGAAAATATTCTCTTGGAGCTAAGGGGGTTAGATATGACGAAAATCACCCCAAGTTTAAATTGAACGGCTAACCTTCAACATTTGAATTTATTAAACCATCTCCGATACCTTGTCCGGAATTAAAACTAAGCACAAAATGTAGGCCATGGTCCATTCTTGACGTATGCAAATATTGGAAACATTCTCTTGGAGCTAAGGGGGTTATTGAAAGTTAGCCGTTCAATTTGAATTTGCGTCGATTTTCATCTAATCTAACCCCCTTAGCTCCAAGAGAATCTTTCCAATATTTACATCCGTCAAGAATGGACCATGGTCTACATTTTGTGCTTAGTTTTATTTCCGGACAAGGTATCGGAGATGGTTTAGTAAATTCAAATATTGAAAGTTAGCCGTTCAATTTAAATTTGGGGTGATTTTCAGCAAATCTAACCCCATTAGCTCCAAGAGAATGTTTTCTATATTTGCATACGTCAAGAATGGACCATGGTCTACATTTTGTGCTTAGTTTTATTTCCGGACAAGGTATCGGAGATGGTTTAGTAAATTCAAATGTTGAAGGTTAGCCGTTCAATTTAAATTTGGGGTGATTTTGGGGTGATTTGAATTTACTAAACTATCTCCGATACCTTGTCCGGAAATAAAACTAAGCAGAAAATATAGGCCATGGTCCATTCGTGACGTATGCAAATATTGAAAATATTCTCTTGGAGCTAAGGGGGTTAGATATGACGAAAATCACCCCAAGTTTAAATTGAACGGCTAACCTTCAACATTTGAATTTATTAAACCATCTCCGATACCTTGTCCGGAATTAAAACTAAGCACAAAATGTAGGCCATGGTCCATTCTTGACGTATGCAAATATTGGAAACATTCTCTTGGAGCTAAGGGGGTTATTGAAAGTTAGCCGTTCAATTTGAATTTGCGTCGATTTTCATCTAATCTAACCCCCTTAGCTCCAAGAGAATCTTTCCAATATTTACATCCGTCAAGAATGGACCATGGTCTACATTTTGTGCTTAGTTTTATTTCCGGACAAGGTATCGGAGATGGTTTAGTAAATTCAAATATTGAAAGTTAGCCGTTCAATTTAAATTTGGGGTGATTTTCAGCAAATCTAACCCCATTAGCTCCAAGAGAATGTTTTCTATATTTGCATACGTCAAGAATGGACCATGGTCTACATTTTGTGCTTAGTTTTATTTCCGGACAAGGTATCGGAGATGGTTTAGTAAATTCAAATGTTGAAGGTTAGCCGTTCAATTTAAATTTGGGGTGATTTTGGGGTGATTTGAATTTACTAAACCATCTCCGATACCTTGTCCGGAAATAAAACTAAGCAGAAAATATAGGCCATGGTCCATTCGTGACGTATGCAAATATTGAAAATATTCTCTTGGAGCTAAGGGGGTTAGATATGACGAAAATCACCCCAAGTTTAAATTGAACGGCTAACCTTCAACATTTGAATTTATTAAACCATCTCCGATACCTTGTCCGGAAATAAAACTAAGCACAAAATGTAGGCCATGGTCCATTCTTGACGTATGCAAATATTGGAAACATTCTCTTGGAGCGAAGGGGGTTATTGAAAGTTAGCCGTTCAATTTAAATTTGCGGCGATTTTCATCTAATCTAACCCCCTTAGCTCCAAGAGAATCTTTCCAATATTTACATCCGTCAAAAATGGACCATGGTCTACATTTTGTGCTTAGTTTTATTTCCGGACAAGGTATCGGAGATGGTTTAGTAAATTCAAATGTTGAAGATTAGCCGTTCAATTTAATCTTGGGGTGATTTTCGTCATATCTATAACCCCCTTAGCTCCAAGAGAATGTTTCCAATATTTACATAAGTCAAGAATGGTAAATGGTCTATATTTTATGCTTAGTTTTATTTCCAGACAAGATTTTGCAATTATAATATTAATAAATTATTATCTCTTATTTATATTCAATTTTCCATTTGAGTGTTTCAATGAAAAATTATTGAATACAACTAATTGATTGGTCTACTAATACACTAAAATGTTTTTAAAATTTAGGAATGTTTTAGGAAATAATTCACTATCGTTACCTGATGGGCATTTTTGTTTTTTCTGGGATGGAAAATTGGGATAACCTCACCAGCCTTGTTTCGTCCCATCCTACACCAACTAATTTTTTAAGATTTAAAAAAAAATGGCATTATGGGCCAAATATTATACCCAAGTATTTCTATAGGTAATCGGAGACACTCTGCAGTCAAAAAATATGACAACTTCCGAAAATATTGACGATAAGTTAGGACAGGCGTCTTGCATCCCTATAATGTAGGTTCTCTGAAGTTTGGTTTTAAAAAATGTGTCAATCTGGCCCAAAGAACGTAAGTACCTAAGTTGTTAAATATTTTTATAAGTAAGCGAGGATCCATTTTAACCAAACTAATTAAATAACTTTCAGAAACCTAAACAATAAGTATGATTATCTTAGGTCAGGCAAATTTGGTTTTAAAAATGTCTAAATCTGGCTAAAAGAATGTACCTACCCAAGTTGCCACATATTGTTATGGATAGGCGAAAATTCTTCCTAACCCAGAAATATAATTTAAATAAATCTAGACGAATTAGTGTTTCAGGACAAGCGTGTTGCACTTCTATATGTAAGTTTATATGAAGTTTCATTTAAAAGTTTCATTAACAAGATTACCAAAGGAGTCACAAACAAAATGGAAATAAGTACCTTGCAGGTACACCTGCAAGGCATGCATAATTCTCAAAACGTACTGCTACCGAAAATCAAGAAAGAGCCGTTTGCAGACGAATACACACTGTGACCATCATTTCATAATTTATACATAACGGCGGTTCATAAAAATACGTTCAGGGCATAAGCTACAGATTCTGAATGGTTTTTAGGTCCTCACCTTTTAGGTGAGGTCGCAGCATTAATACGGCACATCAAAGTCATTGACCAATATTATCAGGAAGCATGGATCTATGGAAATTGTGCGACACTTCGAATTAGGTTATTCGCGGCTTGAGGGCACTAGAAGTACAAGTTAAAACTCGTGATCCATGGTTAATCCATATATTATTTGGTAAAATAGGCGCATATTGGAATCAAGTATGGGCGAATAAATCGGTTGAAAACGCATTTCCCACATTCCATTAATATTTTGGAATTTTTGAACGCCAGGTGTGATGCTCTTAAGTCTTGTACAACCCTCTTACCTACCAAGATCACTGCTCGATTCTGGATCATCATCATCCTTTATTATGGAATCATGTGTTCAACGCATAGGTCTACGTCGGAAATATTTCAGTTTACGGCTGAGCTCCTAGTAGGGCATGCAGTCCCTTGATTATAAGTCAATCCTGGGATCTCGGATATCGGGATTGACAAAAAAGTCGAGATCCCGGAATTTCAGGATTGACAAAACGATCGGGATCCCGGGTTTTGAAAAAAGACCGGGATCCAGAGAGGAAAAACCATTCTTACAATGAAGTCACGTGTAATCTAACATTACAATATTAATGTAACGGCACACCTCTAACAGATCTACAATTTAATCGATCTAGTTAGATGATTAGGTTAATAACATAAATAGAGGATCTTTTAGACTCGAAACCGTTATACCGCTTACATGATGAACCTTGCTATTAACGTCGATGAACTAGTGCTAGTTAAAGATGTTAGTTTAACACCCAATCATTGGCTCATTGGACAAATAACTCAAAGACATCCGGGTGCTGATGGAATAATTAGAGTTGCGCCTAAATCTTCTAGCCAACAATAATTAATAATTATATTAATAATCGCATGTTCTCTAAATATAACAAATTTTTGAAATTTTATTTTAATTAATTTTTTACCCTAAAATCCGGGTAACACAGCAGGTTATTTATGAACATGTTCAATATCTGTTGTCTTTAGTCCTGCGTAATTGTTATGATAACCAATAGTTTCACAAAAATGTTGTAGTGTAACTTCCGTCGGCATCCTTGCTAGTGACACTTTTTTGTTGACTCGGCTAATTTGCGCGAAGTTCTCTGTACCATTTCAACATTTAATTGGATCAAATTTCAGCATTTGCTAGCTTGCCGCCAGGCTGGGCTTAAACAATATCTCAGCCTGAGAAGTAGTTGTTATAGAGTTAGTCGCTTGTAGAATTCTGTACATGTATTTCACTTAACTATTCACCATCAGTTAACGTAATAGCCGAAGAAATAAAGGTAGAATTTGAAGTTGATTCAAGAGATAATGCTCTTATGGACAAATTATTTAAAAGAGTCATTTGAAAAGTCCAAGAGGCTATTTAAAGAAAACAATATGTTGGATATATATAATCCATTGAAGCCCTTAATCTTAGCAGTACATGCCATTCCATATGGAGTTGATGCTATTCTGCCACCAGCTTTGCAAAGCCCTCGCTTTTATATTTGGTGTTAAAAAAATCGGTGTGAGCTGTGTCTTTTACAAGGCTGTAGTTATTTTGCGTGACAACGTCTATAGGCATTGAGAGAAGACTGCATAGGTTTGTTAAAATCAATTTATTTATTCTTATAGTTTCTAATTTAAATTAAAAGATATGTAGAGATCAATTATTTAATTTAAGAATTAATTAACCGCCACTGTTCTTATCGCAAAAATTTGACACCAGAATGGCTGCTATCAAATGAGGCGTTCTCTCGCTACAGTGGTGTAGATCATTCCAAATCGCTAATAACTTCGGTCCAAAAGGACCAAAATTTCTGAAATCCTGTCAAAAATGGGCAAATATTTTGTTGGTCCAAAACAACTTTTCTCGACGTTTTGAAAGTTCCTCAATCCGAAAATTCAAAAAAAAAAAATGTCCGTCCATCTGTCTGAATATCTGGACGTCCGGATGTCTGGATAGGTGTCTGGATGTCCGTATGTACAGGAGGAAAACTTAAAAGCTTTTGTGAGGCGGAGAATTGAAAAGCTTATGGATGCTGAATGTCAAGAGGGCCGGCGGCCGGGCAGCTGCGCAAATTTGTATACATGCTGGTTTCATAATTGAGTTGGGTGTTGAATTTAGGGTTGAGTTGGAGATTAAGTTAGGAGTCAATTTTCAGGTTGATATGGGGCTAAATGAAGTTAGTTGGGGTTGGATTAATGTTTAGTGGTTGTAGTTGGATTAGGGTTTTGTGTCCAGTTGAACAATTTGGTATGTATACTGGTTTGAGGTTAAAGTTAATTGTTTACTTTGGGGTTGAGCTGGGTTCAATTTGGGTTTATGTTATGATTTTTTGAACAACTGAACTGGGGATTTATTTGTGTGTTAAATAAGAGTTAGAATGAGTTGTGTTTCATGTAGGCATGTAATTTTTAATACCGTATTTATTTGAGAGTTGAGTTGGACGTGAGTTTTATGTTGATTTAAGGGCTGAACTGCTGTTTTAGTTAAGGTTGGATTATGTTTGGATGAGGGCGGAGTTAGGGTTGGGTTGGAGTTGAATTGGGATTGAGTTAAATAAGAATCAGTGGTTAAGTTGAGAATTTATTTAAGATTCTATTGAGGTTTTAGTTGAAAGTTAGCTTGAGTTGTTTTGAATTGAATTCAGGTACGAATGTTAATTTGTGCATTGAGTTTTGGGTTAAGATGAGAGTTTTATTAAGGGTCTAGAGTCTAGTTAGATGTTGAGTTAGGAATGAATTGAGAGGTTAAGGATTGAGCTCGGAGTTCAGTTGGGATTGAGTTGAGGTTAATTTGTAGATTTATTTAGGGAGAATTGTGAAATTAGTTGGCTGTTAGGTTTGGTTGAGTTGACTTACAGTTGAGTTGAGAATGCAGTAGCAGTTTAAGTTGAACAGAGACTTGAGGTTGAGCTATACTTGAGTTTAGTATAACCCTAAGAGGGTTAAGTTGAGGTCAAGTTAGGGTTAAATAGAGTTTACGTTGAAGTTAAGTTGAATTTGAGTGAGGGCTTTGCTTGGGGATTTATGTGGGTCCTGTTGTTGATCTAGTATGATGTTAGACGGAGATGATTTTTTTTCAGTTTTTAATTTTTTTTAATTAATGGGTTGATTTGGAATTTGGGTTGGCCCTTGAGTACTAAGCTGGATTTGCGGAGTTGCGCTAGATTGCGTTGGGGTTGAGTGAGGGGCTGGATTGATGTAGGCGTTGACTTTGAGGTTTAGGGTTGATTTGAAAGTTTATTTAAAGTTAAATTAGTGATTGAATAAGAGTGGGGTTGGCGGTTGAATGAGCTGGATGTTGAGGTGAAGATTGAATTAAAAGGTTTAGTTGGGGATTGATTTAGGAGTTAAGTTTATTTTAAGGATCGAAGTTTTGATCATCTAGTGACGTTTCAGCCCTTAATATTTTATCGAAATGAGCCGTAATATATGGGTAGTCTTTAATTTGTTTTTACAGATATCGCCACGTTAATTAAAATCCGTATCTTATAGAATGGGGCCAACGCATAGGCAAAAGCGCCAATCAGCAATCGGATAGTCTTAAATTTTTTGCCAACAGATAGTAGATACTTTATCCACTTAATGCTCCCTGCTATACGACAAAGAACTTTCTCAAATAAATTATGGCATGAACTTAGCGACATTTCTAATATTATGTATTGATCTAAATTTTGAAAATGCTCGATATTAGGTGAATTTGTTTCGATGAGAATTCCAATCGGTTCTTGAGTACGGTTAATAAAAATCTGTATCAGCTAAAATAGCACATACAAATGTAATAGCGCCTTCTGCGCCAAACACAACAGCCGAGGGGCCTTAAAAATGTTGTCACGTATAGTGGACTATGCCAAGTTCATTTCATAAGATTGATTTTATTTCCGACATTCAATATTCCTGTGAACCAGTAGTGAAAATGATTATCGATTAAAATGGGCTATATAAATAAAGGGTGTTTCAACAGGTGCGCTTCAACTTTTTTCCGATAGGGACGGCGAACGACGCCATATTTTTAATTGTTCTTTTGTCATTTGGAAACTTCATTAGTATACATTTCATCATGGAACGCTACACACGTGAACAGTGATTGCAAATCGTTCAAATTTTTTATCAAAATAATCGTTCTGTTGCTGCTACTTTAAGAGCATTACGGCCATTTTACGGTTCATTTAACAAGCCAGCCCGTTCGACAATCGACCGTATAGTGGCAAAATTTGAGTCTACGTTTTCGCTACATAATGTTCCAGTGCCCTCGAGAGCAAGAAGTGCTCGAAGTGTTGAAAACATCGCAGCCGCCAGGGCTTCAGTTCAAGAAGACGCGAATGTGTCGCTCACACGACGTTCGCAACAATTGGGCCTTTCTGTGACATCATTGTGGCGAATTTTACGTAAAGATCTTGGCCTACATCCGTATAAGATCAAGCTGACACAACAACTAAAGTTGTTTGACCATTTGAAGCGACGCCAATTCGTGAATTGGGCTCAAGAGCAAATCGAAAATGATGCAGATTTTCACCGAAAAATCATCTTTAGCGATGAGGCTCACTTTTGGCTAAATGGATTTGTCAACAAGCAAAATATGCGTTACTGGGCAGGAAGCAACCCACACGTGATTCATGAGGTACCGTTGCATCCCGAAAAAGTCACTGTTTGGTGCGGATTACATGCCGGCGGCGTCATTGGGCCATATTTTTTCATCGACGATAACGATCGCGACGTTACTGTTAATGGAAATCGATACCGCGATATGATAAACGATTTTTTTTGGCCGCAATTGAATGGAATGGACTTGGACGACATGTGGTTTCAACAGGACGGGGCCACATGCCACACAGCACACGATACAATCGCGTTATTGAAAACTAAGTTCGATGAGCGTGTTATTTCGCGAAATGGGCCCGTCCAGTGGCCGCCGCGCTCGTGTGATTTGACACCTCTAGATTATTTTCTTTGGGGTTATGTGAAGTCATTGGTCTATGCCAATAAGCCGGCGACGTTGCAAGAGCTCAGATCCAATATTGAACGTGAAATTGCTGGAATTTCGGCCGATTTATGCGAAAGAGTGGTCGAAAATTGGGTTCAAAGATTGGACTTCGTAAAACGTGCACGCGGTGGTCATGCAAAAGAAATCGAGTTTCATACCTAAATGTATATGTTCAAATTCGTTAATAAAAAAAAAAGTTAGTTCAAAAGTCGAACAGTTTGTGTTTTATTCAAAAAAAAAGTTGAAGCGCTCTTGTTGAAAGACCCTTTATAAGGAGCTACAGCGCCAATTACAACTCGAGTACTGATTTAAAAATGTATCAGAGGTACTAAGTTGATTTCATAAGAACTAATTTGTATCAACGAAAATTCTTGGGAATACATAACTATAATTCCAGGATGCATTAGTTGTATGTACGAGTACACCATTTTGCACTTTATGGAAAGTTGTGCGGATCCTACTAAAGATGTTTTGGAATTACGTTGGCACTTTATTCATCCTGTTTGGCCAGCTTAAGAGCTACAATTGACTAATCTGATTTTGTCCAGAAATTAGACAATGCTATCCAACCACTCTACATAGCTTTAACATTAAAACAATAAAAGTCATGTAAAATTATGATTCCACATTAAACCTTAAACCGCTTAATAATTTTATATCATTTTCAATTTATTTCTATTCTGTACAGCAATTTTATATAGTTGTTGTTTCTTTATGATAAAAATCCATTAAAACTATAGAAGACTATCAAATATGTTTACTACCACCATTCTCCCTCGATAGATACATAAATTTATACAATACAATATTTTTGCAACTATATACTATAACATCCATAAAATAAATGTAAACCATATAAATAAACTTTTATGGTTGCCACTTGATAATAACTGTCACCCAATTAAACGTCATAAAAATGAAAAACATTTTCCATCTCATCTTATTGTCTTTTCTGCGGTATTCAAATAGTGAAGTTCCTCTTTCATGATGAGCGAAAAATCGTAAAATTTTAAATTATTCATAAAAACTGTGTTTATTTACATTCGAAAATCCACACAAAAATTTGTACCATCAAACGAACAAAAGACGTACCTAACATTGAAAACTAAATCAAGCGAGTTATGCGAGTCGTTATATATACTCGTATACATAAAACGGGAAAATCTTTTATCAATTTCCTATTAATTTTCACATCATCTCATTTTGGCCTACATTATGTGAATCGATGTACTATATATGTATATAAAAAGGATGTTAGGGTGATTTTGTAATGGCCAAAATCATGAAATCGTTAGTATCGGAAATTGGCCAATACTAACAACATAAAAAAAATATCGACACAACCAAAAAAAATTTCTCGTTGATACATACGAAAGGAAACAATTTCAATTGTGTACGTAAATATACGTACAATACATTCATCTAAACCGGAAAGCGTTACTTTCTTGATAGCTTTTCTTTCTCAACCATTAATTGAAAACATATACATAATAAAATTTCACTTTAGCCCCCCAGAAAAAAAAAAGAAATGAAAATTTTGTGGTTTAGAAGGGGTGAGGTTTATTATTCCCGATGTACATGAAATAAAACCCTGATATAAATTTTCGTTGTTCAAATTATAAATTCTAAGGTCATTTGGTACGATATACTCTATGACGAAAATCTGATTTTTAATTTAATTTTCAATAACGCTCTCTAGGTATATTGATTTATATTGCAACAAAGAGACCGAGACGTAATACTTCTTGATTACATTGCAGATGCATTTTTGTAACTAACAATTCATCTTCCATTTTCATTTTAATCAATCAAAGCAAAAAATTTGCAAATGTTTACATAAACAACTCAAATCGCCCGTAAGGAATATCATTAAAAATACAATTTTGATTTATGTAATGTACAAAGACTAAGATTCATGAAATCGAGATATGTACAGGTATACCGCTCATAATGTCTGCTTTTTCTCTTTTGAAGATAAATTTGTTTATTCAACCAAAAAAAAAAAATGAAAATATAATGAGCTGATGTCTCATTACAAGATGATCAGAACGTCGGCTCTAAAATGTATGTTACGGAACTCAATCTAATACGCTTATAAAGCATCACCAAATTAATCATCAATCTCAAGCTATCGATAAACTCGACAAAAATTCACCTTTATGACTTAACTCCGAGCTAACCGACTAACACAATCCAAAATAACTCCCCAACTGAACCGCTTAATTAAACTAAATTCAACCTAACCCAACCTGTATTAAGCCACAATTCGACCCCAACTCAGCAATAACTCAATCGAAAGCTCAACTCCCAAATCAACCTGGTTGAAACATGTCCACTCAAATAAGTGTACAACTGAACCGCTCACTCATCATAAATAACCCCAACTCGACTCCAATTCAACCACAATTCAACCCGCAAATGGACTCCTCACTCAACTCCAAACTCAATATGCTACTCAATAAATATCCAAAATCAGCAATTGTGCTTCGATTGCGGTTCTCGATACCAATTCCATACATTATACGATTTCCATACATTTCGCACCTTACAAATCAGCAAATTGTGAGCCATAAAAATTCCAAAATCTACAATTGGGCTCCGATTTCGTTTCTTGATATTGTTGTTCCAACAAACATTTTAGATTGCTTGGCTATATTACCATACATTTTAAAAAAAATTGATTTTTTGAAACTCACCCTTAATCAGCTAATTCTGAGCCAACAAATTTAAAATCTGCGATATTAGATTACGCAGGAGGAGTTTTAACGAAGTTCTTGAATTGTTCGTTATCTTTAAACTGCACAAATTAAAGTAGGAAATTGTATTCCGAATTATTGTGAAATTTTCTACTGTTCACCTCTTCCACACGAATGGAGCCAACGTCGCAATATACCCGATAGATGTATTTCATATGATCGAATCAAGGTTGATCGTAACATACACATTTGCCTAATGCTTAAGTATTGACTTTACCAGACGACGTAGTATAGCGGAGAACCTCAATAAAAGATTTAAATATTTGGGAACTCACTATCGCATCCAGGTATTCATACTTGGATTGTGTATAGTATCTTTCAAGCAGTATACCGCTATTTACAAACTCTCAAGCAGTACAACAAGTGTGAAAACTCGCTAAAAGGGTTTTCCGGTGTCATCCTCTGAGGTTATTTAAATACTTGATGATGGTCGTTTAAACTGGAGAGTGGAGACAGCTTTATAAATTATTTTCAACGATTTTGATTACTTTTCGATTTTTATATATTTCTGATTGTTCATCCAATTCATAGTTCTCTTCGATACTTTTGAATGAATCCATTCCTGAGTTGATTGTGGCGTTTTTGTATATTCCACCATTTTCAAGGAAGATTACTTTTAACATTTTACGTATATCATGCCAATTTAGTTACAGTTATTGGTTGCTAATAATACGTATGAGATGAAGATCTTCAACCATTCTACCTTGTCTTTCAATATTATTAAAGCAAGCTGCAGTATTTAATATTATTCATAACGCACGGGCCTTCGTGAACTATGTGCCTGATATCCGGAATTCTGTGGTAATACCAAAATATCTTGGACGCACGAATCTCATCTCACGAGTCACTGAGCAAAATGGCCTTGGCGACCTGGATGAAAAGGATGGACTTCATCGAGAGTATATAAATACTACGCTAAAGAATAGGTGGATTTAACTATCTTTTGGTGATAAGGCCTTCAAGATTAATTGGAGTATTTTGTCGCCTCTTTTGCGGTCCCTCGTGTTGGATCAATTGAACGAAATGCACATTCACAATCGAGGTAAAACACTCTTCCCACATTAACCCTGAAAGATGCAATTCACAAAGTGGGCTTGTAAGTTAAATATCTATAAGGTAATGTTTGGGTAAAAATTGGACACATTTCAAACCAAGCAAATAAACCATAAACTGTATAGGAGAGGGATGATGGTTTTAATTAATTTAACTCAGATTCCACAAAAAAATATGACATAAAATCTTGAGAGTTGTTTCTGTAATAAGACGTTAATCCAAATGCATAGTTCGAAAATATGACGCCATTCACCAATTTCATTAATAAAAAAAAACATTATTATCAAGTGTAACGTGATCAGTGATAAACTCTTAGTGAAAAAAGTGCGTACAAAGTGTTCGGTATTATGATATATCCAGTAGTTTCTTTATCCTAAAAATGGCTGAAAATGAAGGACTAAAAAGGCAACTTGGTTCCTACAAGACAGTTTTAACCAGATTATTGAACTACGCAAAGGAAATTAACGAGAAATCACTCGAGACGGTTGAGGAAATGCGAGTAAAGGTCAATCGTGCCCATGAGATGCTGGAGAAAATTGTTTCTGCAGAAGCCTCCATGACTTCTCCAGGAAGTACCAGATAATACTATGGCGGGATGAGCACTATCGAATCTGCCCATATGCATTGAAAACCGATACGTATTGGACGGCTTCCGCAGCATTCATGTCTACCTGATGTTTGAAGGAGTTGGCTCTAATAAACCAGGAAGCATGCCGTTCCATCAATTATGATATATACGTAGATGATTTGATGACGGGTGCATCAAAGTTAACAGAACTAATTCAATTGAAGAGCGACGTTGTAAATATATTAAGTAGCGGCGGTTTTAATTTACGAAAAATATCATCTAACTATCCACTCATCCGATGATTCGCATACGAACTGCATCAAATCTATTGTGGAATATCCAGACGAACCTGTGAAGCTATTAGGAATTTGCTGGAACGCGATAACAGACGACTTCATTTTCCAAGTCCGTCTAGCAGAAACCAGAGAACATACTACAAGAAATTTTCTTTCAGAAGCGAGTAAGATTTTTGATCCTCTCGGACTCATATCGCCAATCACCGTCAGGATCAAAATTCTATTCCAAAGTTTATGGCTTAAAAAGTTAGAGTGGGATGAAGAGTTGCCGGCAGAAACAAAATCAGCTTGGATTGACATCAGAAATGATTTAGGCAGAACCCCTGATATAAAAATTCCAAGTTCCATCACTGTTTCTACCTGCATAACTATCCATGGATTCTGCGACGCCAGCAAGTGGGCTTATGCAGCGGTGCTTTATGCCAGATCACAAACCGAAAATGGTACCACAATTCAACTAATCTGCTCAAAAACAAAAGTGGCTCGGCTAAAGCAGGTTAGCTTACCAAGGTTAGAGTTGATGGGTGCTGTTCTTTTGAGTCGACTTGCAAAACAAGTCAAAACCATTTTTACTATCCCAGAAAGGCGGAGTGTTATTGCCGGAAGAGATAGAGAGAGCAACGCAATGCAACGCAATCCCTGACGAATATAATTGCCTTCGTAATAAAAATTCAGTTCCAGTGAAGAGCAAATTAAGGCAATTAAACCCATTTGTTGATAATGATGGAGTGATGCGTGTCGGCGGAAGAATTCAAAAATCATCACTGCCCTATAATACTAAACATCCCATAATTATATCTCATAAATCTTCGATCGCCACCACAATCACCTATGACGTACATGTGAAAAACCAGCATCCCGGCATAAATTTACTAACTAGCCTAGTTCGTCAAAAATATTGGATCGTATAAGAGGTAAAGATGTGGCTAAGATAGTATTTCGAAGATGCGTGAAGTGTTTAAAACAAAATCCACGAATGATGAACCAAATCATGGGAGAGTTACCAGAAGGCCGAGTAAAATACACAGTGTCATTTGGAACAGTTGGTATTGACTTTTGTGGGCCTTTCCGAATACATCCAGTGCGACGCAGAAAATCAATTCCAATAAAGGCTTACCTATGCATTTTTGTGTGTTTCAGCACGCACGCCATTCATACCGAGATCTGCATGAACTAGAGCACAGAATCATTTCTTGGTGCTCTGAGAAGATTTTTCGGTAGACGAGGATTGTGCCACATCATTTACTGTGATAATGCCACCAACTTCATTGGTGCCAGAAATCATCTTAAAGAAATGCACGAATTTTTAACACTTCATTCTGATAACATTTCTTCTAATCTTTTAAAGGATCATGTAGAATGGCGATTTATTCCTCCAGGAAGTCCACATCAAGGCGGGTTATGGGAAAGCGCAGTAAAATCTACAAAAACACAGATAACTAGTTAGAAGAGTTTTCAACACTTGTGGTTTAAGTTGAGGGAATTTTAAATTCTAGGCCGATATGTTCCAGCAATAACGATGAACCAGATTTTCTGACCCTTGCCCATTTTTTAATTGGACGACCTATTCATCAAATACCCGATCGTATACCTGATCATAAGATATCTCCAAATGCAAGGTGGGATATTGTAAAGCAGATATATGGTCAGTTTTGGAAACGCTGGCAATTCGAATATCTGACAACACTACAGCAACGATCGAAATGGCAAACACAATGTAAAAATCTGCAATTAAACGACATTGTTATTATCCATGATAATAATCTACCACCTGCTCAATGGCTATTGGGACGAGTTACCATGTTATATCCAGATACTGACGGCATGGTTCGCGTAGTTGAGGTTAAAACCAAAAACAGCATACTCAAACGCCCAATTCAAAAGTTATACCGCCTTCCAGTTCTTGAATCTGATGGTGATTCAACCGGGGCTGTATGTATGGATTTATAGAATTAAACAAAATGTATTTTATTGTAATTTATAATTTAGTATTCGTGTGTTGTACTTATCTTTACATGGCTTGATAATGGCTTTTGGCCGCGATGTTCACGAGACTGATTAGAGAGTTATCTTTAGCATTTGGTAAAAAATCCGGGACATTCCACCAAAAATTATTTTTTACCAACTAAGCAGAATCTACTAAACCATAGAAATATATATTCAAGCATTTCTGACGTGCGATTGGTTAAGAAATTCTTCCATCTTTTGGGATGATCATTCAGCCATACCAAAACTATTGATAAATCGGACGACATAATAGTAAGGCTGCGCACAACTCTAATCTCGGCAAAGAGGTAAGTATCGTGGATTTTCAATAGATTCAATGTTTTTCATGCCGGTATTGATTTTATCCCATTTTTATACAATTTTTAGACCTAATTCGTCACCCATGTTAATCCTTGTAACCATAGACTTTGAAACATTATTGTAATCGAGATGGTAATTGGAAAAAGCGTTGATCAAAAATTTAAGAATAACGTTCGCTTGGTGATATTTTCAATGACAGACAAATTAACGCGAAAGAAGAACATGTCACAAGGTGGATTCCAGTGGCAGCCGAGTGTTTGCTAGCTCTTACATCGATGGTTCATTTCTGATTTTATTTAAATACACCTTTAGCCAATTTATCGAATATGCTTTTATAAATGTTTGCTGCTTGTTGAGTATTTCCAGAGCATGCCAGCATAAAACCGTCTACAAAAAAGTTTTCGAAGCGAATATAGAGGCAGTTTGCGGGTAGCTTGATTGATAACCCATGGCTAATTGGTGTAGTATATTCTTAATTACGGTGTTTAGTTTAAAATGCTGTATTTCCTTGTTGACATTATTTCTCCACACAATTCGTTAAAAATCGCAATCATCAAGATGGATTCTCACCTGACGATACATTTTCTCTCAGCAGACACTGCCATTGCAAGAGTTATGTAACGAAAAAGTATTGCCACTAAATCCTTTTTCAAATACCACTCGAAGCTTAGTCGTGGAGCTAGATTCCTTTAACATGGCGTGATGTGGCAGAGTTTCACAGTAATATTCTTCCGCCGAGTACATGTGATCCGATTTTAATTCTCCAACTCCCAGAACCGTTTATGTAAAGTTCGAAATTGTTATTTGTGATTCTAGTATGAAAACCTCAACCAGATGTGTTTTATGGAGGCTGGTTGTATTTGACTTCATTCGCATACAAATGATAGATTTCAGTCCTTCAGTTCACCTGAATTTTTGAATATGGCCATTTCATAAGTATATGAGAGGGATGAAATTTTAAACATTTCACCCTAATCCTAAATAAAATATGACCTGAAACCTTGTGAGTTGTTTCTCCAATGAGACGTTAATCCAAATTCATGGAACGCTTTCACGACAAATGATAGTGCACGATAATGCAGATTATATTACTCCAGTCGAAAGTAAAACACGGTAATGCTGTTGTGTTATCCCAGCCGAAATTAAAAAATGAAGTCGATATCAATCGCTAGTCTTTAGCCTAAAAATTAATAAGGATGCATGAATAGCATGGAGACTTTTTTAATATTCTTATATATCAAAACCTGCCTCTAGTTCGTCGTGGAAAATTGTGGGAAAATCTCGATACTTAAAAAATATATAATTGGAATAAAATCAGCCTCTAGAGTGTTGTATCTGGAAATTGATTACATTGATGTTACTTGCAGACCAATAGCTATCGCAGGAAAAAATTCAGTTCAAGTTTCCCGTGAAAATCTAAAATAATGAACATTTGAACTGAATTTTTCTTCTGAAATAGATTTTGACATGTCGTATCAATTAAATACATCTCCAGATATAACACTCTCTAGACTGAGGCTGATTTATTTATACAAATTTTCTAATGATTTTTGGAAAATCGAATTTTTCGAGATTTTTCACGAGAAACTTGAACTGAATTTTTTCCTGCGATAGCTATTGAGTAGGAAATCATAAAAGAAAGTAATATGCGTATATGTGTTGTGCATTTTGATCAAACTGACAGTTTAAAAAAAAAACATGCTTGAACCTCGAATATATTGAGGTTACTTTACGAATCTCTAGTAGCCAGAAACGAGGTTAGTTTACGAATGTCTAATAGACTATTAGTTCCATGCTCTAGTTGAAAAATTTCGTACTTGTGATCAAAAATGGCTTCTGGCTTCAGCGGTGCTGGTGACATTTTAAATAATTTGGTTGGTCGTGTCAATCTTCCTATCTTCCCATGTCATAAACACAGCTTAAGTCCAAAGACGTAAACGAGAAGTGAAATCAAAACTCCTGCCATAAGAACGTTGCTAAGTTTCATTTTAAGCAGATATTTTATTTTTTCTATATAAGATTGATTTTACAACAAACCCATCAACATTTTTTTATAATAACCATACCCATTGATTTTTTTCGTCTCACAAAAAAATCTGAAATAATTATTTTCATTTTTGGCCTGCGACTGTTGTACATTGTACATATAATGAAAATAGCACGACGAAATAATCAACAACATGCTGACAAATTTTATTTATTCTGGTCAAGCAGAGGCGTGTTTTTTCATCTTTTTGTGCCTTTTGATTTTCGTTACGGTGTTGTTGTTGATTTGTTAACGTTTGATTCTCTTTGATTAGAAACGTTTGTTCTTTTGGATGGTTGAACATTTTGTAAACAATTATTGTGGTATTACATTTTTGGTATATCCCTAAATAAGAAAAATCAAATGCTGAACGAATTTTTGTTTTGGTCAAAGATCAATGTGAAAAAATCATCAAAATACTTTATGATATTGCGATAAAAATCAATTCAGAATTTATTTTTCCAGTATGCTATATATACACACAAAAGCTCAGTAAGTGGTTATTACATTATGAGTATTAACAACAAGTTGAGATTTTTATTTTGCGATTGCATAAATTCAATTAAACCAAGTTCTCGATATATCTTGACTCTATACATATATGCATATACAAGTGGTGTGCACTTTACCGTACAAAAATACTTACACCCTCCCTCATGTTTTGTGGTAATTTATTTTATTTAACGCTAGATTTTCCAATTGAAAACACATTTTGTGTGTCGCTTATACAATGTAGTAGGTATATATGAATACGAGTACCAACAAGAAGGGAAACTATCATTAAAAAGACGACGACGATGGTAAAAAAAATCTGGAAACACAACCATTTTCGCAACCCAACATGCATACAACAACTTTTTTTGTAAATAAATAAAATTTGAATGCAAAAATTCAATTGGAAATTCATGCTTTTTTGCATTTCATACAAAAACTTAAAGCTGTATAAAGCAAGCTTTCTTCATGTTTGTTATTTGTGTATGTATGTGAATGGTGAGCTTTTAAACAATTTTTTTTTGGTTGTCGATACCAGAACGGAACAAACATTGTTTGTTCATTTATGGGTAGAAAATGTTCTATACACTTTCGTTGAAAGCATTTCAAAAATTTCAGTTTAATTGAACTATTCAACTTGAGTTACTCGTGTATAAACTTATATTGGAACGGATAAACTAAAAATTGCATCAATCGGATCTTAGTATAATGCCAGATTGTTGGCCCAGTACGTATGGCATTTTATAGAACATATTACTGGTTTTGAATGAACTGGAATCGTGAACTTTGTAATTAAATGTTAGTCTGTCAGTTCCATAAGTTTTTCTTCAAAAATGTTATGGTCCATTGTGTGATACCTCTTTGTCAGTTAATAAAAATTGCAAAGATGATGAATGTTTAAAACAAAGTCAGGAGAAGTTACAAATGCTTTGATAGCCGATTTGACCAATGACATATTTTGAAAGAACACCTTGTCAGCCGAAAGAAATTTTATTGAAAAAAATTATGGATTATTGCTTTATTCCACGTTATCAAATGAAACTAAATGTAATGAAAGTGCTTACGAAGAATTCGATGGCTGTCAGCCACAAAATATAGTGCTTAGAGGAGAGTTAGGATAACTTACGAAACCTTCGCCGACTGAGAACCGAGAACATCCTGTCAGGTCCAATAGTTTTTCTTCAAAATATTTACAGATTATCATTTGATCCTACAGATTATACCAGTCGCAATGATGATAAATTACAAACTCATCGATGACTGATTTCAATTTTATCTATGCCTTTTATTTCTAGAAAACCCTGCCAGCCCCATGAGATGTTCCTGAAAAAAATTACAGATCATGAGAAGGTAGTTAGGAAAGCCTAAGAATCTTAATTGCCGATTATAATTTTACTTATGATCACCCATACACCCATACATCACCATGAAATTTAACATTTTTAGAACATTGTTTGATCCCACAGATTATATGTCGCAACGATGTTAAATGCGTTAAATGTGATTAGAATAGGTTACGAACACTTAGAGAACTATCTGCCTCTTTTAGAGAACTATCTGCCTACATTTAAACGGCAATTATTTTATTTTTATTGCACGACTAGCAGTGGACTGTATTTTAAACTTTTTAAATAACAACAGCCAACATCTTCTAAGTGAGTTGCTTTTGTAGAGAAGCAAACAAAAACAGCAATATTATGCTTTTGTAAGAACGTTAGAACGAATTTTGGGAACAATGTTAAACGGACCACAATAGTCGATACCAACATTGTTCAAAAGCACAAGATGGTTGGACACGTTCGCGAGGTAATTCACACATCAGTTGGTAAATTGACGTCGGTTGTGTTCGGAAACATAGAATGCAATCGTGGACTATTTTCCTACATAGTTGCCTACCGCCAATTATCCAAAACCGTTGTCGTAGCGAGGATAGCAGAGCTTGAGGTCCAGCGTGTAAGTTCCGGATATGTAACGGAAGAAGAATTATATATTTTTAATTAAACAACAAGGAAACATTTTTTAGCCGGCCACCAACGCGTAATGTGCTGGGGTCGTCGATAAACGGATTTAGTTTTAGGATTGAACTTTGCTTATTAAGCAATTTATTAGCGTTAGCCAATTTGAGTTCTTCACTATATATTGTAGACTGAATAGATTTTACTACCCCGTTGAGGGCATTTTCAGTTTCCTGAGGTGATTATATCATCATACTTACGTTTTTCAGCTTTTAGTTTTGTATTTTGGCAAAATCGTGAGCATAAGACGGAAATGCGAAGCAATTTATTTAGATCTGAATAACGCTGTATAAGATAGCTTTGTGGTTCATTGATTTCTAATAACGTTTTAGATTTCAAATATTAATTATCATCTGAACACGCTAGCTTTATTTTGAGTAGGTTCCAATTTTTTTCCTCCTGTAATAAAAATGGAGGACCATTCCACCAAATCTACGGGATTTAAATTGGTTGGAATGTATGCTATAACTCCGGTGGAGCAATGTTTTGAATTTGAGACACGCGGTTGGCTACGAAAGTTGCATAACTTGATGGCGACGAATTTAATCTGTGTATAGTGATTTCCGAGTCTGACCATAATTTGACTTTGTTGAACGTAATTTTCATAGACTCCTTAACCCTTTCATACAATTCAGTTAATAATAAAGACTTGTGTCTTAATAGGAGCTACCCGTGATTTAGCACAAAGCAAATTACAGTTATAAGTACCATTATTATTTAACGTCCGAATATATATACAGCATCCAAATTCTAATTCGAATATATCGCCGAAACCATGCAACTCTATATATTTAATATCATTTGGATTAACAATACACCTATGTGCCTGGATCGTTTGCATTTTGTTGAACTGCTTGGAAAGATCGATCCATTTTTATTGAGTAAGTTTCGGCAGGTCATCATCCCGCTTTAAGGCTGTGTGCCATACTCAAGGTAAATCAAAAAATTCGGTAAATTGCAATTTTAGTACAAATTTACCTCTCATATCGTGCCAAATTTGAAGTAAATTTTTTAGTAAAAATTGGCTTTACGGGAAAAATATACCGGTTTGAAGAGTTGAATTCACTGGTTTAATCTGATAAAATAAACGCCAAATAATACCTAGCCTTACATCTTTCCGAATAATTTTTTTTGGTTTTTTCCATTTTCGTCAATCGAGATAAAATATTTAATTATAATTATTATATATGTATTAATGAAAATCTTATATTAATATAATGTGTAGATATAAATATTTGAAATCACCTTGACTAATGTCAAAAAAACGGCAACTACAATCAATTACCATTTTTTCACTATTTACTGTATACTTTTTAGTACAGTATTTCAATTTACTAAATTTTTTACCGAAAATGTCATTTACCTTGAGTATGGCACACAGCCTTATTAAGTAAATTAAAAGGGGATGGTAAAGCAGTAATAGGGCATATTACTTTAACTTCAGAAGGATATTTAAAAGCGTGGGACGATTTAAAACGTCGGTTCGATAACGTGCGCCTTATTATTGATAAACATATAGATTCCCTCTTTAACATGAAAACTGTATCCAATAATAACGCTAAAAATCTTAGGGAAATCATTAATCAAGCAATCTCACATACGTCTTTATTAGAAGCATGTGGTCAAAAAGTTGAAGGGTTAGCGGAACAAATGCTAGTTAGTTTGATATGGAAAAAATTAGATTATTCCTTACGTAAGGATTGTGAAGATCAGTTAAAAGCCGATGAACTGCCTAAGTGGAGTTCTCTATTAAATTATTTAGAAAATCGTTGCAGAGTCTTAGAGTCATTAGGTTCTCAAAAACAGTTAAAGCACCATATCACAAACGATTTAAATCAACAACTTCAAACACATTTGTTGGTACTGATAACAATCAAAAATATTCTAATAATCAACGTAGATGTTCTTTATGTAAAGGCCCACATTTTTCACTAACAATATGTCCCCAATTTTTAAAACGTTCAATATCGGATAGATTCTCAGCATTAAAAAATTTAAATAAATGCACAAATTGTTTAAATAGCTCTCATAACGTTAAAGAGTGTCATCATAATGGGTGTGGATTTTGTAATTTAAAACATCACACTCTACTACATTATACTAAAAATCAAACTACGGCAAATGAAGTGCCAAATAATTCAAAGCCGTTGACCATTAATCATGCTGCATCGACAAGTTGAGATGTTGCTTCGAGTAATAAATCCACAGTATTACCTGTGGTAGAATCCAATGTATATTTTATAAATAATTCAAAGTCAATTATTCTTTCTACAGCCGTCGCTCTTATCAAAGATAATAACGGATATCACGAATTGCGATGTTTATTAGATTCCGGTAGTCAGTCTAATCTTATTTCTAAAGATTATATAGAAACACATAATTTCGATGTGGGTAAAATTAAGGGCATTCAGATATTTGGTTTAAATTCAAATTCAACGAATGTATGTGAAAAACTTCAGACAAAAATTAAGTCATGTCATAATAATGTTGAGGTAGAATTAGAATTTTTAGTAGTTCCTAAAATTAGTAATTCTCTCCCTTCGCAATCGTTTACTTTGGAAAATTGGCATATGCCCAAAGATATTACCCTCGCAGGTCCTAATTTCAATAATAGTAGTCCGATTGATATGATAATTGGAGCTGAATTATTTTTAGAGCTGTTCGTAAAAAGTAAATATAAATTTGGTGATAATTCTCCAACGTTCCAAGAAACCGTATTCGGGTACATCGTTAGTGGCAAATGCCAACAAAATAATTGTTCTAGATATAATTTTTGTTTATCGTTGTCTCCATTAGAAGAACTAATAAAAAGGTTTTGGGAATTAGAGTCATATTCTCCCCGCCATTTTTTTTCGAATGAAGAGCAATTGTGTGAGAAACATTTTAAAAATACTGTTAGTCGAGATTCTAAAGGAAGGTATACGGTTAAATTACCATTAAACGAAAAAATTAAATTCCTCGGATCATCAAAAGATCAAGCTCTGAAACGATTCAAATACCTTGAAAATAAGTTTAGTACTAATCCGTCATTTAAGGTAGAATATTCGAATTTCATTAAGGAATATATTGAATTAGGACATATGAAATTAGCTCTTGAATGCAATGAAATCAATTATTGTTCATATTTCATGCCGCATCATGCGGTCATAAAAACCTCGAGTTCCACGACCAAATTACGCGTCGTGTGTGATGCGTCAGCCAAGTCTTCAACCAATATTTCATTAAATGATGCTCTTCGAGTTGGCCCTACACTCCAACAAAATATATTTGATATTATTTTGCGATTTAGGAAATATACGTCTGTAGTGACTGCTGACATTTGCAAAATGTATAGGCAAATCAATGTAGCTCTAGAGCAACTACGATTGCAGCTCATTCTCTGGAGATTTAATCCAGATGATAAAATAGAAACATATCACTTAACAACGGTGACTTATGGTACCGCATCGGCACCGTATTTAGCTACACGCGTGTTAAAACAATTATCCATTGATGAAAGAGAAAACTTTCCTACCGCAGCCAGTATTTTGGAAAATGACTTCTATATCGACGATATATTAACAGGCTCTAATGATTTAAATGAACTTTTAAAAATTTATAATGATTTAAGTAAACTATGTGAGGCAGGAGGGTTTGTTCTTCGTAAATGGACCTCGAATTCCCATGAGTTATTATCGAAACTACCTATGGAGCATAGGGAAATTAATAGCTTCAATTTCATTGATAACGACCCAATAAAAACTTTGGAGTTAATTTATTATCCAAATTCCGATTCGTTTACATTTAATGTTCAACCTATGGAAGTTTCCGCAGGCTTAACAAAACGTATGGTAATCTCTGATATTGCAAAACTGTATGACCTATTGGGTCTCTTCAAACACTGTGGAAAGCAAAATTAGGATGGGATGAGCCCTTACCATTACAATTGTCATCAACTTGGGAACTTTTCAGATCAACTTTAAGTGAAATCAATAAAATAAAATTAAAACGTTGTATAGCAGAAGGTAGTTCAAAATTAGAACTTCACGGATTTGCAGATGCGTCCGAGGTCGCATATGGTGCATGCGTCTATATGAAAAGTATCAATAACACTGGTAATATTTCAGTGCAATTATTATGTGGTAAATCTAGAGTTGCTCGTCTCGAGCTGCGTGCTGCATTACTTTTGGCACGACTAATTAATAAGGTAAATATAGCACTTCAAACTGACGTTCAAAAGGTTTGTTTGTGGTCTGATTCCAATCACATCCAACTTTAAACAATTTAGATTTATGGTGGAAACCACCATTTTTATATTTGGATGATGAACCCGATCGGAAGAATATTCCATCTATTCATGAATTTGAGACTGACATTTCTGAACTAAAATTAGAAAATTTGGCTATGGTATCCTTGATTGCACCCGATTTGAATGTTGTTGTTGAAAAGTATTCAAACTTCAATATGCTTGTTCGCGTTATAGCATATTGTAGGGGAATTTTTAAGGTCCGATCTAAAGAAAATTTATATAGCAGTGTGGAACTGTCTTCGGAAGAACTTAATGAATCGCTAATTATCATAATAAAAAGTGTTCAGCAGGTATTTTCTGCGGACATAAACCAATTGCTTCATAAAAATCACGTAAGACCGAGAAGTAAATTATTAAGTTTGAATCCATTTTTAGATAACAACAATATTCTTCGAGCAGGAGGGTCGATTAAAAAATACATCTGTTAGCTACGACGCTAAACATCAAATTTTATTACCAGTTAAACATCATTTTACAGAAATAATATTTCGAACGGAACATGTGAAAAATATGCATGCTCCTCCTCAATTACTTTTGTCGCTAGTTCGTCAAAAATATTGGCCAATTGATGGAAAAAATTGCGCAAAAAAGATTGTACGACGATGTATAAATTGCTTTAGGGCTAACCCAAAAATTCAAACCCAAATGATGGGATCTTTGCCTACAGAAAGAACAAAACCTACTCCACCATTTAATGTTGTAGGAGTTGATTTATGTGGACCATTCAACATTAAAACTAAAAGAATTCGGAATTCTCCGACTTATAAGGCTTATGTTGCATATTTTGTATGCTTCATTACAAAGGCGATTCATTTAGAAATAATATCAGATCTTACATCTCAATCGTTTTTAGCATGTTTGAAACGTTTTATTTCTCGACGCGGTAAATGTAAGACAATTTGGTCAGATAATGCAACTAATTTTGTTGGTTGCAGTAACGAACTAAAACTGCTACATGATTTGTTTCAAAATGAATTATCTTTCGCCGATATTAAAAATTACTGCGATGTCGTCGAACTTGAGTGGAAAATGATTCCACCCAGGTCTCCCAACTTGAAAAAAAATAATTTATTATTAAAGTAAAAAGTAAAAAGTAAAATATAACGAGCGAATTCACCCTCAACTCACAAAAGAATTATTTGAAAACTTTTTTGTAATATCTATTGAATCATTTCAGGCCATTTCGTTAAGGCGCAGAAACCCCTCCGTAAAGACGGATGTTGTACGCTCAGTATTTAAACTAAGTTACATTTTTGGTTGAAAAAGTCAGTAAGTTATAATTCTATTTTGAATTTGGAGGGCGAACCTTACTGACAATAATTAAGCATGAGCAAAGTACAGTTCTGTTAAGTTAATCACCTAAACCTCCATAGTAGTAAATGGTCACGGCAAACAAAGCAAAATCAGGTTACACGTCCGTTAAATGATCGCTACAGTACTCGTTCAAAATTCTCAAATAAACATCGAAGTCGTACTATAACAACTCATTTACAGCCCTTGCGATGCAAATAACTATTACACTTCACAATCATAATTTGTGGTCCTTTTACTCGTATGTAATTTTCATTTTCAGAAACACTTGTTGCTGCGGCCATTTATAGCAGATATTTTCACAACAAAATAAATTAAAGTAGGCGGTTTTTTTTTAGTTTTTTTTTGTATTCGGCTCACGATGTTTTTGAAATGCCAGATGTTGTTGTATATTGCATTTGTATGCGTAGATTTTTCATTCATTTTACGTTTCATTTATTTTTTGTTCTTATCGATATTTACACATACCAGCAATATTTTTTGTTCGGCATTTTTGTTTCCGTAACCCGATTTCTATACAATTTTTTACTTACTCCTGCCACTAAAGATGTTTTCACATCAAAAAGTAAAAAGTAAAAAGTAAAAAGTAAAAAGTAAAAAGTAAAAAGTAAAAAGTAAAAAGTAAAAAGTAAAAAGTAAAAAGTAAAAAGTAAAAAGTAAAAAGTAAAAAGTAAAAAGTAAAAAGTAAAAAGTAAAAAGTAAAAAGTAAAAAGTAAAAAGTAAAAAGTAAAAAGTAAAAAGTAAAAAGTAAAAAGTAAAAAGTAAAAAGTAAAAAGTAAAAAGTAAAAAGTAAAAAGTAAAAAGTAAAAAGTAAAAAGTAAAAAGTAAAAAGTAAAAAGTAAAAAGTAAAAAGTAAAAAGTAAAAAGTAAAAAGTAAAAAGTAAAAAGTAAAAAGTAAAAAGTAAAAAGTAAAAAGTAAAAAGTAAAAAGTAAAAAGTAAAAAGTAAAAAGTAAAAAGTAAAAAGTAAAAAGTAAAAAGTAAAAAGTAAAAAGTAAAAAGTAAAAAGTAAAAAGTAAAAAGTAAAAAGTAAAAAGTAAAAAGTAAAAAGTAAAAAGTAAAAAGTAAAAAGTAAAAAGTAAAAAGTAAAAAGTAAAAAGTAAAAAGTAAAAAGTAAAAAGTAAAAAGTAAAAAGTAAAAAGTAAAAAGTAAAAAGTAAAAAGTAAAAAGTAAAAAGTAAAAAGTAAAAAGTAAAAAGTAAAAAGTAAAAAGTAAAAAGTAAAAAGTAAAAAGTAAAAAGTAAAAAGTAAAAAGTAAAAAGTAAAAAGTAAAAAGTAAAAAGTAAAAAGTAAAAAGTAAAAAGTAAAAAGTAAAAAGTAAAAAGTAAAAAGTAAAAAGTAAAAAGTAAAAAGTAAAAAGTAAAAAGTAAAAAGTAAAAAGTAAAAAGTAAAAAGTAAAAAGTAAAAAGTAAAAATTAAAATGTAAAAAGTAGATAACTAGATTAAATTGAGTTTATGGATGTGTACATGTAGTTTTTAACCGTATTAACTTATGTTTAAGCTGAACGTTTAGTTGGCATTGGACTGACAGTTCAGTGAAGACGGAGATGGAGTCGAGTTGAAAAGAGAGTTGGGGTTGAAACCTGGATGAGTTTACGGTTGGATTGGGGTGGTTTGAGTTGAAAGTTGAGTGAAATTTGACTGAGGGGTGTGGTGGAGATTACTTTCTTATTATTATTTAATTACATACACGCTCGTAGCTTTCGAGTTCAATTGATTTTAGGATTGAGTTGGTTGTTGCGGGTGGAGTTGAGTAGAGGGTTGAGATTTGGATAAACGCAAGATAAGTTAAAATTGAGTTAGGATTGAGTTAGCTTGCGGTGGGCTTGATTAGGGGCTGGAGGATTATTTGGGGGTTGATTTTGATTAGAAAGTTGATTAGGGGTTGAATTGGTGATTAAGTTGAAGGTTTGTGCTGTTGGTTGAGTTGGTGGTTGATTTTAGATTGAGTTGGAGGTTGAGTTGTAAATTAAGTAGATGATTGAGTTGGCGCTCAAATGAAATTCCTGAAAAAAAAACTTTTTGTCATTAATATTTATTATTTAGAATAATTCGATAACCAGTACCATTTACTAGTCAATTCAGCCTTAAAAGTGATTATCATTTCATTCTTACGATGAAAATTGTATTGTAGAAAAGGTTTAACCAATAAAATGAAATACGAATAAAAAAATTAAACTACGGTGTACCAAGTACCAGCCACTATCATTCAAATTTAGATTTTTTTAAATGATCTTCGATTGTTACAATTAACAATTTGATTCAAAATCGAACTGGTCTAATCTTTTGCATAGGTACTGAGTCTTCACTTTGATTTTATTTGTGTTCCGTAAACAGCGCATGGCTTGCAAAATAAGTACCACACTGACCACATACTCAACTTTGTATTAAACTTATTATGGAAGGAAATTTTAATTGATTGTAAAGAGGAAAGGTAACTATTTACAGTCTTTATAGTTTGCAATTACTATTGGCACTGTTAAATCTTTTTTTACTACAGCGGGTAAAAATCTGTCCTAATATAAATTTAAAATGGGAACTTCGGCTTTCGGAACAACAATTTTTAATGGAACATTTTACTACACGTAATAAATATTGACTAGTTTGTACATGATTTACAAACCAATTAGAGTTCTTGCAAATTTTATTTTCGGTCTTCATTTCTGAGCTATCGGGATCTTGGTATATAATTAGCAACAACAAGGAATCCGTCTATGTTCATCTCTAACCAAGCATTAGTCAAACATTCGCCAGCATCTAAGTTTTTCCCCGTAAATCCAAATCTATAGTTTGCCTTCGAGAATCTAGATGTGATCCGAATTTTTCATGAGGTAAAATTAAGCCAGGAGTATTTGTCCCAACAAATAAGATGTCTAGATTATGCTTCCAGTATTTGACCCGCCTTCATATTTTCCCGTCAAGAATAGCAACACGTAAATAATATAATATTTTTATTTTTAGGACAGGTTAGCACACACATCATTCCTATTTTAGGACAACTTTTTGCATGCTTACACACAATAAACCCACTGTTATCTCAACTTTATGACTGAACTCATTAAATACCAAGTGGAAAAAAACAAACCAAAGCATAATGAAATAATAAAAATATAAACAAACTATAATTCGCATAATCTTAAAAGTATAAGCTTTTAAGAAACTTTTCGATAAAACTTTCGATGGATTAATGCTTAAATCAACTATCAAACAATTCTATAACTATAAAGATAAACTAAACAAAAAAAAAGGAAAAACCAATAAAAAATTAGATTCATTTGAATCAATTCACAATAAATGATAGAAACTAACATAAATTAATTTGAGCTTTTTTTCGTGTTTGTGTGTGTGTATTTTGCAGTGCGAGGAAACTATAAGCAGAAGAAGAAAATTTGCTACGTCTATACAAGAAAAGTAATAAAACTTTTTTTTATTTTATAAAGATTTTCGTTTTTAACTTTTTTGTGAAATGATTGAAAATTTTCTTGATTTTTATAAGAACACACACACACAGTAGCAAATTTTCTATTCGTTTTTTTCGTTTTGATTGTTAAAATTTGAAACGAACAAAACTAAAAAAAAAATAAATTTATTATGTTTCAAAGTTTTTTTTTCGAGCTTTTTTTTGTTGATGTTATTTTTATTGTTATTTCTCATTAATACCATTGTGTTTTATTTTTTTTTTGTGTTGCGGGTTAAATTTACCAATTAAGAGAGCTTTTTATTATTACATTTTGCTATATTCGTGTACGGAGTCAGTGATTTTAAAAATTTCGAATGGAATCGGGTGAAAAGTTCAACATTGACATTGTTTAATATACAAAAGGAAAATGCAGAGGTCAGACATGTCCCGGTTTTAAATGAAACATATACTTACCTGAATACCAAATAGCTACCTATAATCGATACTGAATTTTAATATTTTATGTAGAATACAGAAAAAAAAACTGTTTTTGTTTATCACAGAGAAAGAGAGACGAAACTTGTTGTTTTTCAAAACTATAAGCAAATAAACTGAACTTTCTGTTTTTGTAAATTTGGAATTTTGGTATTTTTGTTGTGTGCAATCGAAAACAATTTTATTTCCAAACAAACAAAAGTTTTCCTCTCTCTGTGCTGCCTCGAGAATCGCTTCCGTGAATTTTTTCTTGCAGCACAAAACTATATACTTATAAGAACTAAACAACATAAACAATAGTAAATATATGATAAAATTTTGTTTTACAACTAAATACAGGAGTACCTAGTTTAGCATTGAATACAGAACAGAACATATTTAGGCGAGATGAATAATTTGCTTGATTTAATAATTTTACTGCATTACCGACATATTTAATATATTCCTTAAATAAATTCTTACATTAAAATAGCTTTAGAAATAATTTTAATTTTTGTATTAATTGACAGCTAAATATTTCTAAATACGTTGTAATATTTAGAAATAAATTATTACTTTATTTCTAAAAATTACATCGTACATATTTAGAAATATGCAACTGTCAATTGCAATGCAATGCAATATGTTAAAATTTATGTGAAAGCCTCATTCCTCTCCTATATATCCGGAAAATCGGAAGAATTCACAAAATTGGAATAAAATCAACCTCTAGAGTGTAAGTCTGAAGTTGAATCGCTTTTATTCGATTTTTCAATAGCTATCGCAGGAAAAAAATTTAGTTCAAGTTGTAGACAATCAATTGTTTCTTGTTGTTTTTTCCTATGTATAGATTTAATAACTTCGAATCATGCTCATATTTGAAGTTATTAAATCAACCATAAAGCCGAATCGATAACCTAGAGCAAGGAGGCCAAAATTAAGACATTCTAGATTTGCAAAAGAAGTTTATGTTTGTTACATGGACTGGGTACCATTTCATACCCTCATAAATTCAGAACAGTACTTTAAAAAAATTAAATAAAGTAAATTCAGTTGTCAAAGTACTTTGACAAATTGATTGAAAAAGAGGAGATATGTAGAGTGAAATGAGGAATTAACCAAATTAGTATTCGGACGAAACCTGCCCTTAAGATTGGTGGAATCGGAACATTTTAAGTCATTTATAAAAAGTTAAGACCAGCTTACGCTACTAAACTTCCAGGAATAAAATCACTATCAACGAATTTATTAAACAATCCGTATCTAAAATGCATTTCATGTTTACTACATAGGTGGAGCTTCACCATTTTTGCTGTGGCTTTTATCACTTAGATATCAGTTTAAATTTAATATTTATGTAAAATAACTACACATATACATTTTTATACATTCATTAAGTGAAATTTAATTTTATTTTTAAAAAAGACCGGTTTCGGAATATATCTTCCTTCTTCAGTTTTTTATATACAAATAATTAACGTTGCTGCTGTGATTTTTATGCATTACATTTCGTTGCCGATGTGATGATTTTATTTTATTTTTATTTTTCGTTATATTTTATGACGTCATATAATTTGTTGGTTCGAGTATTAATTTTATCATTTAACAACCATCTATTGTTCCGGTGTTTGTAAATTTCATACTCTTCAATACGGTCCAACATACTTCCGCTTAATGCCTATACAAAACTTGCAAATTATTGTCGAAGCCGGTATAATTATGCTTCTCGTCTACTAGATGTTGTGCAAAATTTGATTATATGCTTGTATTTGTGTGTGTGTTTTTTAAATCCTGTATAATATGTTCTTTGAATCTGGTTTTGAAATTTCTACCCATTTTCCCAATGAAAAAACTTGGACAATCGTTACATATTATTTTCATGTGCTAAAGCCAGCATTTCTAAAGAGTCAGTACTATTAATAGATGATTGGAAAAACAGTTGTAGCAAGATAAAACTAGTTGTACCTAGGCTGCTTCATGCCATTGATGAGCCAGCCTTCTTACAAGCTTGGGACATACCAGGTGAAAGCGAAACAGAAGCAAGATTAGCCGAAATTTTGCTGGAATCGGTAGACATGACCAAGCACCTATACAACGCTAAAGTATATGCGGTTGCTTCCGATAAGGAAAGCACTATGGAATCGCTGTTACAATTAGGATAAACGAATTTGTGGTAATTACGGTATCGATACAGTGCTCTCTAGCATTGTAAATCGTCACTTTGTAGACCTAAATTTTAATTAAAATGTATGTAAAAATTTATTATTTTAATTTACAATAAATTATCTGCCAAAGATTCTTTACGCACAAATTGACGCCAGAATTTTTCTGATCAGGTGAGGCGTTCTATCGCTACAGTGCTTTCAAGCATTTTTAATCGCTATTTTGTAGTTTGTAATTTTAATTAAAATTTATGTGGAAATCAATTATTTTAATTTAAAATAAATTATCTGCTACAAGTTCTTTACGCAAAAATTGACACTATGTGGAAATTAATTATTATAATTAACAATAAGTTATCTGCCACAGTTTCTTTACGTTCAAATTGACGCCAGAATCACTCCGGTCAGATAAGGCATTCTCATGGTTGATGGTAAATCGCTGTTTTGTACTTTGTAATTATAATTAAAATTCATGTGGAGATTAATTATTTTAATTTAAAATAAATTATCTGCCACAGTATTATTAAGCACAAATTAATACTCAAATTGCTCCGATCTGATTAGGCATTCTCTCGCTACAGTGCCCTCAATCTCGGTAAATCACTATTTTGTAGATTGCTTTTTTAATTTAAATGTATATGGAGATTAATTAATTTAATTTAACATAAATTAACCACTACCGGTTTTTTACCCAAAAACTGACACCATCTGATCTCCGATTGGATGAGCCATTCTCTCGGTACACTGGTTCAAGCATTAAAATCGGTCGAAGTAGTTGCGATAATATTATGCATGGCACATAAAGCCGAAGGACTAATCTAACCAATCATATCTTTAAATTAATTAATATGCTTATAGTTGATGAGTTATTGCTCCCGACCAAGGGCTAAATTTCGGGTCAGTTTTCTGAACATGCGGTGTAAAACGTTATCACGTCAAAAAAAAAAAACAGGGGTAAAAGGACCTAATTCTTTAAAGGTATTTTATTGATTCATATATTGGATTGTTTTTGGTAGGGAATCAAATTTTCTATCGAAATGGCACCTTCAAAAGTCAAAATACTTTTTTTAAACAGAGGCTAGCTATATAGTATAATAATTTAATTCTTATTACGAATGCCTAGTTTTCTTCTTATGTGATATAGCAAACGCAATTAGAGCCGTATTAAAACTGTTTTGGAGTTGATAGCGCTTTATATTACCTTGAATATTTTTATTTTTCTATACGACTCATTGCTGATAAATTTAACTGGCCCTTAGCTTTCATTCAGCATGCGCAGGTAGTTAGCACTAATAGAGCGAATTATTACATTCGAGTTAAATAGAGCTCCAAGCAATAATTTGTGGAAAAATTGTAAAGTAATTTAGTAATTATAACTAACGTGCGTCCAAAGGCTGTCATTTAATAATTTTAATAAAAATAGCTCAAAGAACAATAAAGAAACACCGAAATATGTCAAATTTTAACTCTTGAGAGAAAATATAAATCCAGCAGTAAATTTCAAAGAGTGCTTAATGAAAAAACATCACAAATTGAGCGAGTGCAACTGATCTTTTTGGAAATTGATCCAATTCGTAACAAAGGCGTTCCCTTAGCCGTACGTGCAAATATCTTGTGCGATAATCCACAGCGAGAATAAATACAACACGAATCAGATAACGAATATTTGGGCAACAATTGGATAACAGAATTAGCTGAAGATAACAGTTCAGAGTCTACGAACGAACAAATTGTTAGAGATCAACTGGCGACGAATTTCATTGTCATCATGAGTTAGAATTTTGCCTAAGAGAATACTTGGATTGTAACCTAGAACAGTCTCTCAATATTTCATTGAATTTTTAACATTGATGGATTACCAATTTACAAAAGCTCGCTAATTTTGTACCATCCTCTTCTCAATAGATGAAATAGAAAATTTTAAACCAAATTGGTATATAATGCGGGAAAGGAAAACCTTCTAGTTTAAACGAATATTTCAACCAGTTTTGAAATGAAACTCAATAGATTCTTCAAAATCGTACAATAGTTAAAGGTCACAAAATCAACAATATAGGATTAGATGTTTCATTTGCGATTCACCGGCTAGAGCGTTTATAAAAAGTAAGTTAATTATAATGTGTTAATCAAAATAACTTACCTTACACCTATACCAAATATTTGCATTTTTTAATAGGAGATACTTATGGCAAACATTGGTGTTTGAAATGCACAGCGGTAGGAGAGTATATTGTACCGTATTTCTAAAGACTGAATGTAATAGAATAACAGATAAACGCTTTCGAAAAAAGTATACGGTGCACATCATACAGAAAAGATAAATTTTTATAAAAACTCCTTTTGGATTTAATAAAATGCACCTCTAGGTGTTTTCCTAAAGATAAATGTTCCTGTTTGGTCTTTATGCGGTGTAAAAGTTTTTATCCAAATGTATTTTATGCCATTTTTATTATAATATCCGATTGGATTCAAATTATAAATATCCGATCGGTAGGACACTATGTAACATCGATTCGGTGTTGTGGTGACCTTTCATTTTTTTGTGTGATGATTTTAATATGTTCCGAAGATTGTAAGAGAATTGAATCTTCTCATCAGGCCGCTACGACTAGACTGATTGTATCACAAACACAATATAAATTCTATATATACAGAAGGAATATGCAGGTTGCTTTAGCGAATTTAACTAATACAGCCAAAATCTCTTACAATTTTACTTTTTCACGAAAACTCCAAACGGTGTAAATATTTACTCCGATAGAACGAAAATAATCTCTGGGAAGTACCTTTTAAAAAAATCCGCTGTTGACAACTTTTGCGTTTACTCCAAACGGTGCAAAAGTATACTATTCGATCCTTTTGGATATTTTAAAATTTGTACCCGATCTTGCGGAGTTAATATGGTACTATTGGATAAAAAATAAAGTTTTTTTCGGATAAAATAACATTCACAACGCGATATTTTATTGTGTGTAGTAGTCTAGGATTTATAGAAATAATATTAAAACTTGAATGTTATTTGGCGTGACAAAGGATACGACTACGGCAATCGGGGTGTATAAAACTGCCAGACAGTTCGAAAATATTCTAGAATAGAACATTTATCATTCCAACAATTATTTTATTGGTATAGGGCTCTTTATTTTTATTTATTATCAAGTGTTAATAAGTGTTGCTTTCAATCCTAATTCGGGATCATTTTCAAAAGCATAATGAAAATTATTTCCAAAATAGGGCCCTTTTCATATAAAAAATTCACATAAACAATCAAACATTTGTTACAAAAACCAATTTTTCATAGAAACGCACAGCCTAGACAATTTTTCCAAAAAATTTCCTGGCTAAAGCGTTTTTCATGTAGAATGGTTGTACAATTGAATAAAAATAAAATGACTCGATAAAAATAAAAATAATTAATTCATCATTCAATAGAATAAACCTCCAGTTCCAGACAGTTCTAGATCTAGACCATCGGAGAGACTTCCTATTCCGGAACGCTCGAAAACGTTCTAGAATGTTCTAGAAACCGGAAACGGAACTCCAGAAATTCTTGAATGCTTCATTATTCGGTTGTGGTGGGAATATATTTCAGCTCAGAAGGGTATATAATATAGGCGATGACGAGGCGCATGCGTCAGTATACTTTTCGAAATCAGTTAGAGCTGAACAAGAACAAGTTAAATTGATAGAAAGTGAAATAATTAAAAGTGAATTGTTCAAGGTAGTGAACAGTGTAATAAACTTTAGTATGTTAAGTAATTTTAACATTAAACAAGATGCCGAAACGTAAAAGGAAAAGATCTTGCCAGTGGTGAATCGGAAAGAAGGAATCAGAAATAACAGCGAATAAATGAAATATATGAGGCACGTGTAGCTTCACAATGGAAAAGAATGAATATAGATTGAGAAAAAACTTAACAGATGAACAACGAGAACATATTTGAGAAGTGGGTCGAATAGTGTTACAGTGAATGAAGTTTGTGAAAGGCAACGATCGCAAGCGCATGAATAAAATATTAGTGTACGAGAAGTGCGAAGCAGAAGAAGTGGAGGTTACAGTTTAGCAGGTGAGGCATTCCGTTATCATCCCACTAAAGAGTACAACTATCACAAATACGTTGTCATTGGCACAATGATCAATTGTGAAATTGTGTCAATTTTGCGGTGCATTAGTGAAAGCATTAGTGTAGCATTAGTGAAGAAATTCGATTTTCACAATTGAAAGTGCCTCTACCAAAATTATTTCATTAAACGACTGAAGAAACTCTGGGATCAAAACATTTTTAACAAAATATGAGAGTGTACAATGCTTGCTTTCAATTGACATCATTTGGTGCTACTTCCAAAAGCAGTGAAGGAGATAAATTCAATCCTGTGTTTTCGATTAAAGGACAAGTCTATCGTAAAGTGGGATCATTGCTACCATTGTCAAATGAATCTCATAAATTTTTGCAAGTGTATTTCATTGACAACGAACAAACGGAAATCGATCAACGTTGCGCAAATATAAGTGGATTGAGATGGAAAATCATTAAAGATCTGCAGAGGATTTTACGTAAGTACAATTGATTCATTCACTAACACCGATTTAATGCATCTGAAGTCAATGAAATTTGCAATGAAGGATTACAAACACATCGTTCTTACGATGCACTTCAATATCCGTTAATTTTAGTACGAGGAGAAGATGGATACCATTTCAATTTGAAACAAGTGAACCCAAATAGAGGTGCATAAACAAATAGAGAAGTAACTTCGAAAGAATTTTATGCGCATCGCATAATAATCAGAGACAACGAGGGTACAATCAGACACAACCACATTACCAATTCCTTTCATTTATTTCAACAGATTTTGGTTGTTATATACAAAAATCGACATAGAACGAATGATATTCATAGACGACAGAACCAAAACAACTTGCGTACAGAATTCTACATTCATTTGAGACGCAATTATGAATAATGGTAAATATCATTATTATTCTACAAATTTTCTACAATTTGTACATAAAAAATCGTCAAAAATTTACAATTTTGGTGATATAACATTTTGTTATCCCATATATCTGTTCTAATCACAAACTAAATCCCCTAAAATGTTTTTTTCTCTTCAAACCCAGTTTGATGGTTTTATATGTATATATTTACCTAAAGCAGGAATATTGGAGCGGGTTTGAAGAAAAATAAATTTCGAAACACTTCAAGATGCTCTTTTTTCAAACCAATCTAGATATGCGAGTATGGAAACTCCTAAATGTCTGGCGGAGTTCGGGCAGAATTAAAATTAACAAGATTAAATCTTAGGTAATTTTCAACAAGGAATTTAATGGTGAGCTTGGATGTGACCTTGAACCTCATCTTTAAGGTCATTTTGAGGTCAAGGTCATTTTTTTAAATTGGAACCTCCACTTTTGGCGAGAATCTAGAAGAGCGGGAATTTGTACGTCCGAATATGTATGTTCCATGACCTCCCAAGGTCAGTTTATCTCGAAATATTTTCTAAAATCATTAATTAGTTAATTGGTTTTATTACTTACTTGCCAAACCGATATTTGCAATAATTAAATTTTAAAATTCTAAGCCAAAATTGTTAATAATTTAATCTGATAGATTATTTAGAATAATGACATAAACTATTCCATTTAATGGGTAATAACACCTTGTGGGAGCGAAATCAAGGTTAATTTTCTCCAATTTATTTAAGAAAAACTTTTTTAATTCGGTTTTTAATACATGTTTACATACATATATAAGTCTTAAAGTGGGAGCCGATATTTGACAAAGCTACGTTTCATCAAAATATCTTTGGCAAATTTGCATATTTGGCAAATATCATTTGACAAAACAAATTGAAAAGCAAATGTATGATTAATCAAAAAAACTATTATGAATTTGCCAGGTACGATGTAAATGGAATTTTTAAATGATTTTTGGGTATATTTTTGGAATATCGCAGATTAGCCGGTAACTTGGCAATTTCTAAACTGATTGTGATAAAATTTGGCAGATATGACGCGAGCTGAAATTAATAAAAATATTTTTGCTTGAAATCAATAATTTAGAATTATCTGGAAAATAGAGATTTATTAGTAAAATTAGAATGGAAATCTCCATCTTCAAGAATATTTCAACATGAAATTCTGGAAAAGGAAGATTAAATCTTCATTTTCCAGAATTTAAATTTTCAGTTTGAAGCAAAAATATTTCTATTAATTCAGGCGCGGCACGCGAACATTTTGTTCAAATTTTAGGGTAATTACTTTTTGGCAAATTATTGTTCAGGAATTATGAGGCATTTTGATCGCGCGATCAAAATGCATTATAATTCCTGAACAATAGTTTGCCAAAAATTAATTTGTCAAACAAATATTTGACATAAGCGAATTTGCCATTCATTCTTCTTTGCTAAAGAAATGTTTGCAAAACGTTTTTTTTTTGCAAAAAGTAATTTGATCAAACTTTCATTTGCGAAACGTTTTTTTTTGCTAAAAGGCGTATCCCTTAAAGTATACGATTTTTTTTTATAAATATTTAAAAACAAAATGCCTTCGGCTGATGAAAGAAAACTCCTTTTGTAATGACCTCCACGGGCGAAAATCTACAGGTCACAATTTTCAATCTAGAACAAAAAACGAAAAAGATTTTCAAAAAAAGAAGTGGAAAAGGATTTTTCAAAAATAATGATTTTTACAAAAATGGCGTCAATATGAAGTGAAAAAATGTTTGTTCATGAAAAATCGGTCGAAAATCAGTCATAAAATCGTAAAATTTTAATTGATCAAAATTATCCTATGTATCTCACTAGATTTTGATATCTTTTTCAAAATCTTTCTCGTTTTTTGTTCTAGATTGAAAATTGTGACTTGTAGATTTTCACCCATGGAGCGCACACAAAACAAAGTTTCCTTTCATCAGCCACTGTGCCGCCGTTTTTTTTCTATAAAAGAAAATAGGAAAATAACCCTTGGTTTCTGTTCCACAAGGTGTTATTACCCTATTAAGCTCAACTATACCTGTGTTCAGTAAATCAAAAGCAACCATTTAAAATTTGCTAATTATTTAATTTAAAAGAATCGCGCAAAGAGGCATCCTGTAGGTTGACAATATATCCACCAGTTTACACTTATAATTGTTTGTACCTGTTTTCATAAACAGAAATGATGATCTGTCGGTGAGATGATCTGTTAAAATTTCATTAACTTTTCGACATTCAAATTTCATGGATTGTCAAGGTGCACATCCAACCTTTTAAATATCCCATTAGGAATATAGGAGTTTAAATAAGTCCGGTGTTTTAAAAAAAAAATCTTTATTAGCTTTAAGCTATTTATTAATTGCAATAATTTTTTTAATATTTTTTTTGCAATGCGGTGTTTTAGAGAAATTTCATGTAAACAAGCCTTTAGAAATTTTTCAAGTTTCAAACGACACTTGCAAAGATTTCATTTGATTAGTGATTCTGAAGCGAATCCCTTACAAACAAACAAGAAATGTGATACTTTGTATCCAGAATATGGCCAGAACACAGTTTCGTCATAATTTAGTAGCACATTTTCCAAATAATACTGTAGAACAACCTGTCGCAAATATCAATGATTCACGTTCCGAGACATTGTCAAATTTATTCGCGAGATCATGGCTTGAGTTTAGTATGTCATTGCAGAGACTTAGTCGATTTGCTGTAAAAGATGTACAATTTCTACAATCACAAATAATTGAAGAAATTAGTAAACCAGTAATTAATATTTTGAATTGTCAGGAAAATCAGGTATCCAACCAGAATTTATATAAATGTGAAAATTATATGAAAGACGTCATATCCAATCCCTTTAAAAGTTGTGACTCAGAATATAAACTATCTAAATGCTTATTTAATCAAGACTTTGCAGTTTTTTTTAACAGTTTTCACAATAAACAAAGATTGATTATTTTAATTTAAAATAAATTATCTACCACAATATTATTAAGCACAAATTAATACTCGAATTGATTCGATCTGATGGCATTCGATTAGGCATTCTCTCGCTATAGTGCCCTCAATCTCTGTAAATCGCCATTTTGTAGTTTGAATTTTTAATTAAAATTTATTTGGAGATTAATTAATCTAATTTAAAATAAATTAACCATCACTGGATTTTTACGCAAAAATTGACACCATCTGATCTCCGATCGGATGAGCCATTCTCTCGCTACGCTGGTTCAAGCATTTAAATCGGTCGAAATCAGAGGTTCGCGGCACGGGTTCCTTTACCGCCTGATGACGTCATTGCCATAATATTATGCGTGAGGCATAAAGCCGACGGACCAATCTAAGCAACCATATCTTTAAATTAAAGTTAATGCTTATATTTGATGAGTAATTGCCTACGACCAAGGGCTAAATTTCGGGTCAGTTTTCTGAACATGCGGTGTTAAACGTTATCACGTTAGAATTAAGGATCCGAATCATAAGAAAATGTTGGCTGAACCTAATGAACCAGACTTATCATTAATAAGTAATACATTTTATTTATCTTATCGAATCTTGCTTATTGGAAAGTAACGTGAATCTTGGCATTTCATTTTTTATAGGTTGTCGAATTTCAATTCTTTTATATTTACTGCATGGATTATTACCACATGTTCCCAGAGAGTGTACTTCATCTGTGAAAGACCCATCATCTTAATAACAAGTACGCAGATTTAGAATTGCCGATTCGCAAAATTCATTTTTTATTGTGGCAGAAAACGCTGCGGAGGCCGAATATATAATTCATAGCCTGTATGAAAAGGATTTACCCATACAACCTATAATAAATTATAAGGTCGATAATACAGCCAAAAGAATTTTTCGTTTTGTTTTGATGGAATTAAATATAAGAAGAAGCGTTAGAATGTTGCTTTAAAACCTACGGTTATTTAATTTAAAATCATGCATTTTGGTTTTAACTTTTTACAATTCTGTATTTTTAATATTAATTATATTATTAATGAACAATTACCCATTCAAATTTAGCTAATGAAATATGTATTATTATTACAATTTTTGTTGTCTTTACCAATTAAGTTTTTATTTTTTTAAATTATTTTATTATTTTAGGTGTATCGTGCATAACTTACTCATTTCTATTTCCATTAAATTTGTTTACAAATTTTATTCTTGTAAATTGTTGCCCTTTATAATTATGGTGTCACTGGTCTAGTCTAATGGTAGAGGTTCTAAACAATTGTATAAAGATGATGGGTGATAGTTGTACCAATAATATGAGCTCCATTGACTTGAGGAATGTAGCGAGTTTTGCAATCGTCTCTACCTGCAAAGATTTTGTATTTAACTTTCGTCATCTAAATCCAGGTAGCTTAGGTAGCAGTGTTGCTACTACCCATGACATCTACGGTTCATATGCGTTTCCTGTTTATGATATCAACAACAATAAACAATATGGTTACGTGAGAGATTTTAGGAATGTTGATAGCGAGTCATGAATCAAAGCTGCTAAGTCGTTGTGCTGGTCACGCTTGTATATTGTTTGTGTGATGTAAATGAGCAACTTTCAGTATTTAATTCCTACGTGCTTTTTGAAGCGTGCGTACACTGAGAGAAATGATTCGTTGGCATGAGGTTGCGAGAAAATACTTTCCATTGCGATGAACGAATTGTAGTTGCTACAACATAATTTCGGTAGCACCAATTGACTTGAGGTTGGTACAAACAAACTACGGTAGCCACTAATGCACAGATAGTTGCAACAACTTCGTTTCCAAATTTTCAACTCCGTTGATGCTAATTTCCTAGATATTCGTTGTCAGAACCGAATGAGCCTAATAGTTTTTAAAGTATCAACCTCGTTTCAGTTGCCACAAACGTAATTTTGTTACACCAATTAAACGAGGCTTTTGTGACAACTGCGAACAAAACTAACTGACTAATGCTGTTGCGAGAACAATATTGTAGTTCAATGTAATCATATCATTCTGTCGTTGTACCAAAATATCAAAGTGGAATTATTTATTTTGGAATTCCGTTGCTACAACTAAATATTATAATCGTATTTAGAATACGTCATGTTTAAATAATACAAAATGAGGAGAGAGTAGATTCACTATTTGAAAAAATTACAAAATGATTTGTGGTTATTTTGTAAACAAGAACACCACATGAATAATATAAATTGTTTTATAATGTACGCGATAACTGACACCTAATCAATGGCGGATCGAAAACTGCATATAACAAAAATAGCAAACAATTTGTGTAAATCAAAGTATCCTGGAAAACTTTTATTGACATTTACAAGCGATTTTTTGATTCCCCGAACAAACGCAATAGTTTTCTTGCGTTTCAAAAACAATTTTTTATGACGAATTGTAAAAAAATCTAAAGGAATTTCAATGAAACTATGATATACAATTATTGTTTCTCATTTTTTTTATATGTAGTTTTCGATTTATATGAAATTTTATCTTAATCTAGTTGCGATGACCGAATTGGTGTCGGGACAACTACCTTATCGATTAGTCCAAACGAATTGCGTTTGTGGCAAACTCTACCGCAATCATGATAAACGAATTTTTTTAGCTTCTTAATCATTCATGTTAATGATATGAATATAATTCGCTAAGTCAGTACGCCCTGCTTGCTACTTAAGGTATTAAGCGAGAATTGTATTTTTGTAGTTTGGTCGTAGCTACTTGATGAGTAGATTGTACTTTTGAGTACGAAACCGAACTACCAGTATAATTGAACTCATGTAAAAGAGGGTTCTCATTTTTGAGAGTCGATAAATTTATATTGACTCTGATTACTTTTTTCTTAATAAAACTAATTTGGTTAAATGAACTGGCAACAATCCTATTCGATTGGAGAAAACAACTAAATTCGGTTGTGTCAACTACTTCTGATTATGTAGTAACCGAAATAGGATTGCACTAACCATGCAAAGAAAGTTGCTTTAATAACCAAGTCTGTTATTACAATCGATCAGTGATCACGACAACTATAATTTGTAATATTCCTAAACGAATATTCGATTAATTCAACCGAATGATCGATAAGCTCAACCAATGGTCGGTTGTAATACAGTATATTTCTTTCTTCATACAAGCTAATTCCTTTAGGCTAACTAAAAAGGGTTAGTTACAACTTCTTTTTCAGTTCTGATAAACAATAAAAAGAGGTTGTCGTAAAGTTTAATTAAAATGTATACAGGACCGAATAATTCGGTAGGGCAATTGATTCGGTTGTCGCAAACGCTTAGTTCTCTGGGTGTACCACTCAAAAATATTGTAGTTACACGCAAAGAATACAAGATGACCTATAGCTATGATATTCTCAAGTTCCGCAATATTCGTGATTTTTTACATTAGAATTGGAAGTTGCATCAAACTGAATCTAATCGACTAGAGTATATCAGAGCAAGAAACAAAGTTAATAGTATGATTAGGGCTGTTAAACGCAAATTATTCAATGGTAAATTCAATAGCCAGGTTCCAAATAAATTATTCTGGAAAAATTATAAGACTTACATAAATCCACCAGCTGTGGAACAGAAATGCGAAATCAATTCCTGTGAGTTTAATGGGCATTTCGGTTCGGTTTTCGACGATGGTGATGAAAATTATAGTCTTAATACATTCCAATTCAACGGATCATAACAGTTTTTATTTTCGTAATGTTTCTGAATAGGAAATTTTCATCCAATTGAAATGGCATACCGCTAACGTTCATTAAGCTAATACTTCCGATCTTGCTGCCTCACATAACGTACTTAGTAATCTCTGGTTTAACTAAGTCTGTGTTTCCTAATGCATGGAAAATTGCCTTGATTGTACCGATTCCTAAAATACGTTCTCCGGCTACTGCGAATAATTTTCGTCCAATTAGTATATTACCAACTTTATCCTAAATTTTTGAAAAGGTCATTCAATTACAGATTAATGCTTATGTGACAAGTTATAACTTACTAATTACTCACCAGTCGGGTTTTCGAGCAAACCACAGCACTACTACGGCACTGCTAAAAATTATCGATGATATTACCTCTAACATTGAAGTTGGAAGAGTGGCCATTCTAGTTCTTTTAGACTTTTGTAAAGCATTTGACAAGGTTGACCATTCAATGTTGATATCTAAATTATGCTACTACATTTTTTTGTTTTTGGAAAAATCTCTTATGACATGAATTGACGAATGGAAAGGTTGAAAAAACGTCTTTAGTTGTAAGATTGGTAAGGATTTGAATTTAGTGATAGTTTGTCTATTGACCATTTTCTCGAAGTACACGTGTTGCGTCTAAATAAATATTTTAGAGATTGGCGATTGGTGAATCACGTTTAACTATTATTATAACTAAATAGTCCCTTAAATAATGAAGAGTATAGGGTTGAGATATTTCGAATAATTTTTTTTCATAACTATAAAATGTTTTATTTGATAGAAAATTTAATTTTCCTAAATATTTTATTTTAAACTGTTTCTTCAAAAAAAATTATAACTCGAAATGTTACAAAACTAAGATTTATCACATTCATATACTACTTCGTTACTAAAGGTGCGATATTCAATAATTCATTTAAACGTTTACCTCTGGCCTTGTAAAAAGCACAAAATTATTTTGTAAAATTGCAACAGTTAAAAAAATGCTAACTTCTAATTACCGCAACTGTTACATTAATGATTTCAATAACCTCAAACTAAATATTTTCTATATAATATTTAAAACTTCATTATCGCAACGCTGCATAATCGACTCTTTATAAAAATTCTCTCCTCAATGCAAAAACAACTTGCATTCCGCACACAAACTATCGATTTGTCTCATTTCCACACTACATTGCATGCAAAACATACAACTTTGATTTTCCTTTTCTTGCGCACAAATCAACGTAAAAATAATTTTCTCATTACATTTTGCAATTGCAGCTGTACTCAATATAAAAATAAAAAAGTAAAAAAACACACAGTTTAGTTTTTCGTGTACAATTGTGTGTTAGTTGGAATTTTTTTTTTATTGGCACTACAACTATTTGGTTTTAATTTTTATTTAAATTTTTCATTTCTCCACCATATAGCGAAAATTGATTTTTTCATTAAAATGTTTCGAAAACTATTAACCCAACGACCATTAAATAAGACAATTTTAAAAAATGTAAGTGGCAATAAAACGTCAATATAATTTGTATTTGTCGTCTGCGATATTGATTTTCTTTTTTACTTTACTTTTTTTCAATTTTCAGAAAACTTTACAATCAAAAACACGGGATTATGCAACCGAGGCAACATTTGAAATTAAGGTAATTTAAAATTGAAGTGAATGTGTTAGTCTGTAACGATGATAAGAATGATACAATGTGTTTAATTGTGAATTGTGTTATCTAAGTGTGGTGTACTGGAAAGATTAATTTTATTTAATACATAACGTATAGTATTGACATCGCAGCGCATTTGAAGGTCAAGTTTATAAAAAAAGAAAAATTGCATTTTCTGCGGATGTGCAATTAAAATAGAAACAGTTTATGAGAGGAGAGCGAGCGCACTATATATCAATATATAAACATTTTGATAAGAACTACAAAAACAATTTTTTTTTTCTTTGCATACAGCCATACAAACTTCACCGATTAGATCATGGACCGAGTACCGTGGGTACTGTTGGCAAAGAAGAAGCGATTGAAATGTACCGCAAAATGCAAGCGATACGACGATTAGAAACTGCGGCCGGAAATTTATACAAGGAAAAAGCGGTTCGAGGTTTTTGTCATTTATATTCCGGACAGGAAGCCTGTGCCGTTGGCATGCACAGTGCAATGATCCCAGAGGATAGTATTATTTCGGCGTATCGTGTTCACGGATGGACTCACTTGATGGGTGTACCAATCGAGGGTGTACTTTGTGAATTGACTGGTAAACAAACTGGATGTGCTCGCGGTAAAGGTGGATCGATGCATATGTACAGCAAGAATTTTTATGGTGGAAATGGTATCGTTGGTGCCCAGGTAGGTGGTATCATATACAATCGGTACATCAGATATATTATAACAAATTAAACTATATTCAACAGGTACCTCTCGGCGCTGGTGTTGCACTCGCTGCCAAATATAAAGGTAATGGTGGAATGTGTCTCTCGCTATACGGTGACGGTGCCTCAAATCAAGGACAAGTATTCGAAGCGTACAATATGGCCTACCTGTGGAATCTTCCATGCATTTTTGTATGCGAAAATAATGGTTATGGCATGGGAACAAGTGCTGCCAGATCATCAATGAACGTCGAATACTATACACGTGGAGATGTTATTCCTGGCATTTGGGTGGATGGCATGGATGTACTTGCCGTACGCAATGCAACACAATTTGCGCGCAAATATGTTAACGAAAAAGGCCCTCTAGTAATGGAGGTATTTACCTATCGGTATTCCGGACACTCAATGTCCGATCCAGGAACCAGCTACAGAACGCGCGAAGAAATTCAAGAAGTACGTCAAACACGTGATCCAATCACCCTATTTAAAGATAAAATTATAAATGCGGGACTTACAACGGCCGATGATCTTAAAAAGATCGATAAAGAGGTGAAAGAAGTTGTCGATGCTGCCGTTAAATTGTCAAAAAGCGACAAAGAAATCTCAATGAGCGAACTTTCAACCGATGTGTACTGTCATAATTTAGAGAAACCAATTCGCGGCTTGAATGTGGACACCCCGTTACATCATGCCTCATTAAATATGGCTGTAAATCTGTAAAAGTATCCAAAAACATGATTAATGTTAATAAATTTTAGTTTAATTATTGTAATTTGTGTATAATATATATATTTAGTATTCCAGCACCCCTTATTTATAAACTTATTACTGTCACAAAAATGTTAGCAACGCATTAACGTATACCCCTCAAAAACAGATACACACATATATATCCAAATAAATGAATTAGAAATGATAAATCCGATAAAAATTAGGTGGAAATGTCGGCGCATATTACAGGAGATGAGGTTAGACTACCAAAAAAATAAATAAATAAAAATTGTGTCTCGTGCTCCTCTTTAAAACATATATTTATAGAGCTGAAGAGAACATGGCACCTGACATGTAAAATTAAAATTAATAAAAATAAATCTCTTTTAATTCCGCATTTTCCATTTTTATGACAGAACGGTACCTATACTATATACACACACAGAAAACAAAAAAAAAATTAATGTAAATGTGGAAAATGGTAATGAATGTTTTTTGGTTGCTGCTGTTGTTTTTGTTGGGGTTGTGTAAAATAAAATAAAAAAATAAAAAATTCCTTCTTTATTCATCTTCCGCGATTTTTACAATATGATTCGCGTTTGTAAATTTACGCGTACGTATGTTATGTTAATGTTGTTTTAGAGTTTTTTTTGTCGCGCTAGATAATTTAATTAAATTAAAAATGATAAATTTTGCGCTACTGTCGAAAATGTGAGTTTCAAGACAAAAATAGAGATAAATGTTAAAGGGGACAAAATTAATAGACGATATGTTAATTCGGTGTTCTGCGATGGAATTAAAATTTAGCTCACTATGAAAACGGATTTGTTGAAATCAGCAAAAAAATAAGCAAGGTTAGGTTATTCAATGATCCGAGCTCAACATTCAACGGTTGCTTGTCATGTGGAAAATATCTGAAGTCGACGCCTTTTCCTAAAGGAGACTATTCTCGTTCTTGGTACAAATGGTTTTGACTAATATGGCCCACAAAAACGAAGGGTGTGAATTTATCCCATGATTCTGTCCGAGGAAAAATAAAAATGTGGATAAGGCGATTCTGGTTCGATTCCATCCCAGTTTTTTTTAAGTACAGCAAAAACTGATTTTATCAAAGAAAATATAGGGATTAGAATTAAATCGAGACCTATGGGGTGTATAGCGTGGAAAATAAATATTTGTGAATTTTATAACGGCACTTAGAGACATTGAGTACCTGTAAATGTCTCATATGATTTCACAACACCAGCTCCTGAGCGGACAAATACAACTTGCAAATTGTTGTGACGAATTTAAATGAAAAAGAAGTGACAAATTAAGTGAAATTATTCACCTTGGCTACCCGTTTGATTACTCTATGTTGTGTTTTAATATTTACGACTCTGCGCACAGTAAAAAAATGGAACGTTTTTCCCAAACGGTGAGTTAAAATCAATGGTAGTAGATTTTATTTTAACTATTTTATGAATATAAATATGTTTTTGCTCTTAGCAGTTAACCTTTATCTTCAAGAAAACCATTTCGCTAAAACCCAAAAAATTGTTAAGGGCAGTTAAATCGACAAGAAGTTAAAATTTAAAAACGATTTGCCATTAAAAAAAATTTACTTCCGAAATGTTATTCCAAATTTTTACTAATCAAATACATTAATACAAGTACCTCAATAAAATACCCCATCATCTATGTATATGTACATAAGTAGTTTTTCTATATTAATTGTCTTAAATGTGTTACAGGTAAATTGAGCAATGTGTTTTATGTAATGTATGTGAAATTAGCCCGAAAAAAATCCCGAAAGAATCGATGGCAACACTAAAATAACAATATCACAATATCACGACATTTATTGATGCTATTCTGAAAAAAAATGTTTCTGTCACGATATTTTGTGATGTCATCCCGAAAAAAATGTGTCTGTCACGATATTTTTTAGTGTCATTCATTAATATAACAAATCTGTCACGACATTATTAATGTTAACCCGAAAAAATTCTATTTCTGAATATTTTTATCGTTAAGAAAAATCTTTTAATGAAATTTTTTTGCTAAAATAGCAAGCCAGTTAAATCAGTCTATTTTGAGTCACGTGTACGAAATAAACCAATAAAAATAACATTAGACTGATAACTTCCCTAGGGAAATTATCAGCAGTAATATCCCAAGAGCATTGATAATTTCCCGAAATAATTTTTTTATATTTTTCGAAAGCAAGTTGCTTGGTAACAGCCCGAAGCCGTAGGCTGAGGGCTGTTACCTAAACGCAACGTGCTTGAGGAAAATATAATAAAATTATGAGGTATTTATCAATGCTCGAGGGGTATTCGACGAACAAATTTTTTGCAATTTTATTTTATTCTAGTAGTAAGGCTGCTAGATTGTAAATTGTTCTATGAAAGTGTCATTTTGAAACAGTATTTATTGTAAAATAAAACTATAAATTCTTTTCATCTAGTAGCCAGAGTATGTTTTTCTAAAATAGTAAGCCTATTAAATCGGTCAATTTCGAGTCACGTGTACAAAATATACCAATCAAAATAACATTACACTGATAACTTCCCTAGGGAAATTATCAGTGTAATGTTATTTTGATTGGTTTATTTCGTACACGTGACTCAAAATAGACTGATTTAATTTAAGGCTTGCTATTTTAGCAAAACATACTCTGGCTACTAGATCAAAAGAATTCATAGTTTTCACTGTTTCAAAATGACACTCTCATAGTACAATTTACAATCTAGCAGCTTTACTACTAGAATAAAATAAAATTGCAAAAAATTTTCTCTTCGAATACTCCTCGAGCATTGATAAATAGCTCAGCCTATGGCTTCGGGCTGTTACCAAGCAACGTGCTTTCGAAAAATATAATAAAATTGTTTCGGGAAATTATCTATGCCCTTGGGATATTACTGCTGAAAATAAAAAATCCAAAACGAATATATATGTAAATAATTATGAAAAAACTGTATTAGCCGTTCATTGGTTATTGTCGTCTGAAGTTATGCTAGATATGGATTACCAAGCACCGCTTGGTATGGAGTTTGTAGGTAATGGATAGAACTTCCATTTGAATGAAGTCAACAGTTCCGCAACAACTATAGAATACGTATTTTGCAAGAAACAGTTATGTTGATGGTCAAAAATACTACTCCATGTCGAATTTGGTATTTCTAATGGTAACTTCATTTTCAAAAAAACTGACATATTGCCCTCCCCTTTTCGCTTTTCAATTAATTTGTCTTTTATTTTATTATTATTATCATCATGGAAACCGATAATTTTTAAATCGCCTTCTTTAACAAATTCGACAGATTCAGATTCATCAAAATCATAATCAACGGCCACGTTGTTGCTTATCACACTGATATTTTCGCTAGAGCTGACCGATTTTGTTTGTTTATTTAACATTTCTAGTTCAATAGACATTTTGAAATTTAAATTATTTTTATATAAATAGATTAGCTTACTACGCATAACCTCTTTGTTTTTAATATGCAACTCTTGCGTGATTTATAATGATTTCTTTAATAGTTTCTGAATTTTCTTTTGTGAATATAAAATTTTTTTTTTTTTTTTTTTTTTTTTTTTTTTTTTTTTATCAGTTTTTTAATTGGGTGCAGAGCGGACTTATTAACGGTCCTAGCTCCTTGTAACTGTCAGAGCTTCTGCACCCAATGCGCGATCCTGCAAGTAAAGATTAATAGCTACCTTAAATTTATTCATGTTGTATTCCTTCGGAAATTTGAAATGTATTAGCGAATTCCACTTTTTTGATGTTCGGTATATAAATTCGCGCTTGATTTCTTCAGTTCGAGGTTTCGGGAGCTTCACCGTAAACCTATGTGCATTGGTTGTTCCTCTTGTTACTCTTGTTGTTGTAACGAATGGTGGTATTTTCTCCGATAGTTCTGCAGAACATTTACCATGTAAGCATCTGTAGAAGACGCAGAGTTCTGCAACATCTCTGCGATGCTGTAAGCTGTCTAGTTCTTGAGTAAGTCTGGGATTCCGTATGATTCTGATAGCGCGGCGTTGAACCCTGTCCAATAAGTGGAGGGTGGTACCAGACGCACCTCCCCAAACTTGACAGCAATACTCTATACATGGTCGGATGAAGGTTTTATATATCTGGAGAACTTGATGCGATTTGAAAAACCTTCTGCATCGATTCAGGAACCCGAGTTTTTTTGAAGCTGATTTAGCCAATGCAACAATGTGTTCATTCCATTTGAGTTTGTTACTTATTTGAACACCAAGCAGTCGAATTGAGTCGCAACCCACAAGGATATGGTTTTTTACCACAAATGGGTAGTCGTTGCGACTTTTTTTACGCGAGAATGTGCATATTTGTGTCTTTTTCTCGTTAAATTGTACTAAGTTATTGTTACCCCACTCAAATATTGTACTTAAATCGGAATTAAGAGAAGTTACGACTTCTGACCGTTTATTATTTAGATCTGTAATGCTAGGCTCCGCCTCAAATGAAACAGAAGAATGCAATGTGGCATCATCCGCAAAGCTATGGATAGGGTTTACAGTGCTATCCAGCAAATCGTTGATGTATAGCAAAAACAGAGTCGGTGACAAAGGTGATCCCTGAGGGACTCCGGCATTTGGGGAGTGCGTCGATGATGATCTCCCATTAAGCACGACGCTGATTTTTCGGTCATTGAGATAGCTTTTAATCCACCTGGTGGTCATCGAGTCCAGCCCGTATGCCACAAGTTTACAAATAAGATTCTCATGCCATACCTTATCAAAAGCCTTGGATATATCCAAGGCGATTGCAAAGGCCTCTCCGTGGTGTTCTAGGGCGAGATTCCATTTGTTCGTGACATACGTCAGGAGATCGGTCGTGGATCGGCTTTCACGAAAGCCGTATTGTCTATCCGAAATTAGTTTGCTAATTTCAAGATATCTAACTATATGTTGACTGACGCATTTCTCAAAGACCTTAGCGACGGCTGATACAATTGATATTGGCCGGTAGCTCGAAGGGTCAGTTTTGTCACAACCCCGTTTCAGCACGGGTTGCACCATTGCATTCTTCCAGGCGTTCGGGTAGTCACCTTGCTTATATGAAAGTAGGAAAATTTTAGATAATATTGGAGCCAATTCACTGGCAAACTCCTTCAATATTCGAACTGGAATTCCATCAGGTCCGGTGGCCTTGTTTGCATTCATTGACTTTAGATTAGTAAAGACAATTTCCTCCGAGATGACAATGGGGCTCATTTTAGAACCACAATATGGAATTAATGGAGGTCTAATTCCATCTGGGACAACTAATGTCGAGTTCGATTTGAAGACGCTCGCCAATAAGTCAGCTTGTAAATATGGATCCACCACCAAGGCGCCGTCAGCACGTTTCAATGCTGAAACAGATGTTTTCGAAATATTTGCAACCGATGCGACCATGTGGTAAAAGTTGCGATCGGAGATTTTCAACTCGGAAGCCACATTGGCTTTCTTGCTGTCGGCTCTTTTTGCTTCTCTACCACAGGTTTTTTTGCAAGTGTTCCGTATCGTTTTGTATTCCTCATAAGAAATTTCGTTGCGTTTATATTTTTTGTGTGCCGCTTTATTTTGTTTGGCAGCTTTGGTGGCTTCTTTTGAAAATATTTTAAAATTTTGATTGGGATTGGAAAATGATGATGGTATAAATTTATTCATTCCATGTAAGACGGTGTCAGTAAAACTGGAAACGGCGTCGTCGATGTTGTTGTTATGTAGGCAATGGCGTTCCCAAGGGAAATGTTGAAAAAATGACCGTAAACCATCAAAATCAGCTTTATTAAAATGCCAAAGACGCCTTGGCTGCTGTCTAGATTCTAGTGGTGTTTCGACAGATATTTTTGTGGTTATTAAGTTATGGTCAGAATTTCCAATTCCAGTTTCGACATGGGCCTCCATGGAATGAGGGATTGATGTCAGACAGAGATCCAGAATATGAACTCCTCTAGAATTTTGGCATTCAAATGTGGATTCACTAACAATCTGTGTGAGGTCATGCGAAACGGCAAGCCATTCCGCATGGCGCCCAGCGACATTTGTATCTTTGTGATTCAACCATTGTTTATGGTGGGCATTAAAGTCACCGACCATAATTAATTCGCATTCGGGATGTTGATTGCGAATATCGTCACATTTGTCTGATAAGCCCTCGAAGAAGCTACTCGTTTCTGAATCCGTCTGATTAGGAGATCTGTACAAGCTAATTAAAAAAATGAGTTTATTAGGAAGAGAAATTTTAAGCACAATAGTTTGAGCGGTTTTTGAAAATATTTCGTACTTTTTGTGTCTTGAGTACGGTATGTGGTTTTTAACGAAGATGCACACTCCACGTTGCAACTCAAAAGCTTGTTCGAACTGGTAGCGCTTGAAGTAGAATTCGTTTTCGTAGATGTTCGACGATACTTTTGTTTCCGTTAGAACTAATATGTCGGGTTTACGTGATTCGAGATGTTGATGTGCGCAATTTTTGTTAGTCACGAGACCTCTGACATTGGTATAATGGATGTTAAGGCTATTAATTGTGTCTTTACGAGGATTATGCCTCGCCCCGCGATCCGAAGAGACATGTTTCGGGGATTTTCTTTTATTATTATTCATATAAAAAATAAATCATTTTTGTACGGAAAAATGTTGAAAAACCGACCCAACAAAAAATATAAAATAAAATAATAAAATTTCAAAAAATAAATTATATTAAAAAATGAACGCGGGCAAAATTATATATGAACTAAAATAATTGTTAAAATAAAAATAAAAAGTTTTTACGGATGCTGGGCATTAACCCAGCGATCCAACCATTTTAGTCGCCTCCTACGACAAGCAGTGGATGCTGTGGTGGTATTCTAAGGATATCATCATGATCGTGCGGTGCACTTTACGAATCATGAGAGTGCCCCCCGACCACAGGGTACAAGGTTTAAAGGTATTGTACCTAATTGTTTTCTATTATTTTACTTTAATTGAAAGAAAATAATTAATTATAACAAAAAAATGACCGTTATTTTTCTATTTAATAAAAATCTCAAATAAATGGCAGTTGAAAAATCTGACCAATTTAATTGATTATATTACGTAGAAACCTAAGGATATATTTTATATTTAATAAAATTTGATAAAAATAACTAAATTCGAATAAACCCGTCTAATTCGAGCACAACCCGTCTTAACAGAATGGCATAGGCACGCCTGACTAGCTTATTGTTTCCCAAACCGTTGAATAGGTATAGTGAGCATATGAGCACATCTCTGAGATTTGGGTTAACTGACTTAGTGTAGTACCACTGCCAAATAATTTTCGAAAAATTTGGTAAATTTTGAAAATTTATCATTTTTTGAAAATTTGTTATTTGAACCCAACCCTTCATAACAGAATGGCATAGGCACGATGACCTAGCTGATTTTATTTCCGAACCGTTAAATATAATCACTACATAAGCGTATCTGTGATATTTGTGTTATTTGATTTATTGCTGTACTTTCGCCCTCATTTTAGCATTCAAAACTTTTTAATGGTTTTTTAAATTAGTTGAAATAACATCATAACGTTTTAATTAATTCCAAATTTGGTAAGTTTCGATAATTTTGTAAAACCTTTTTGCACTATTAATTTTAAATTGAAATTCTAGAAAATGTTTTTTTTTTATTTCTCATTTGACATTTGTTGTGTAGCCTATATTTTTTAATGTTAGTAAATTTTTTAACTCTTTAACTACCACTTATTTCTTACACTTTTTTTTAATGTAAAACTACACTTTAAATTAAGGTTACAAACTTCACTCCGGTCCTACAAACTCCATACCAAGCGGTGCTTGGTAATCCATATCTAGCATGACTTTAAACGACTATAATCTATACAAACCTCTAATACAATTTTTTTTATATTTCGTCATATGGAAGTTCTATCCATTACCTACAAACTCCAAATCAAGCGGTCCTTGGTAATACATATCCAGGATGAATTCAAACGACTACAATCGACAAACCGCTATTAAACTTTTTTAAGATTTCGTCATATAGAAGCTCTGTTTATTTCCTTTAAACTCCATGACTCTTTATTTTTACTTTAATGTTAATTAATTATAAAAGTTAATTTCTAAAAAAAAATATTTTTGGTGATCAATTATATTTTACCTACTTTTGATATACATATAATAGATGGATAACTGTGCTGATTTCAAATAAATAAAACGTAATAATTATTTATTTCATACTATACCGAAAATCAATGTTTACGTGATTGATTTCAGTCCGGGAAATGAATCATTACGTCAGAGAACAAAAGTATTCGGAAAACGAGCTATTACAGTAGAGTAGACTGGAAAACCAAAAAAAAAAAAAACTAGGGTAACTTGATAATTTGAAAATCATTTGGATTGATTTTCTTTAAATTTCAAATTCATGTTTTTACTTTAAAATTCAATTTTAAATTAAAAAATCGAATTAATGTCCCATGTAGTATGAAATAAAACGTTGTAGGTTACACGTACGTTAAATGATCGTTACAGTACTCGTTCAAAATTCTGGACTCGGCTCCTTCGTCGCCTCATCCATAAACGTCGAACTCGTACTGTAATAACTCATTTACCGCCCTTGTGACGTAAATAACTATTACGTCACAAGGGCGGTAAATGAGTTGTTACAGTACGAGTTTGACGGTTATGGGCGAGGCGACGAAGGAGCCAAGTCCGCGAAATAACGCTTCATCGAAGAAAATTATTTTGCGCTAACGATTAACTAATCCAGTAAATTTTTCGCTTGATTTATCAAATGTAGGCAGTAATCAGGTATACAATTTTAGAATCTCTCAAATATGCATTATATGCTTATTTTGTTCATAATAGAATACTAAAAATTCAATTATTTTTTCACAATTCAAGCAAATCATGTGCACATATTAACAAAATGTATGATTAGTTCAATTTTCTACTTAAAATTAGGTCCAAACCAGTTATTATTTTCTTTGGTGTGTTAAATTATTAATTTTTTAGTTTACTTGTATTTAATTATATAATTAAATGAAAATATTTAATAATATTCAAATGTTTAAAACCAACTTCAAAGTATAAGGATTATATAAAATAAATGCGAAATAATAACGGAAATATGTATACAGGGTGGCTGATGAAAGCCGCTACCAAAAAAAAATTGAATAACTTTTTTTCTATTCAATGAATCTAGTTAATTTTTTTTTTATTTTGCAGATTGACTTTTACATTTAACAAAAATGGATAACTGGGACACTGAAACAAGAATTTGGATTGTCCGCCGCTATCACGCTCTGGAGTCCGTAGTTTCGGTTCAAAGAGAGTACAGGCGCACGTTTGGCGGCAATCCTCCGAGCAGATGGACCATAATGAGACTTGTAAACAATTTTGCCGAGCATGGGACAGTCAACAGAAGACCTTACCATCGAAACCCTTCAGTTCGAACGGAGGAAACAATCGCTGCTGTAGCTGCTGCCATACAAAACAATCCACGTGTTTCGACAAGAAGCTTATCTGCTCAAATGGGTATAAGCAGACAGTCATTACAGTCAATTATGCACAAAGATTTGGACTTATTCCCATATAAAATTCAATTGGCCAACAAACTGAACGCTGCAGACTTGCCGATTCGCTTGGAATTTTGCCAGAAGATGCTTCAAATGGTGGAAGAGGATGGAAACATGTTGAACTGTCTTTTCATGTCTGACGAGGCCCATTTCGATTTAAACGGCAACATAAACAAACAAAATTGTCGAATATGGAGTGCTTCCAACCCACAGTTACTCCATGAGACGGAATTGCATCCACTTCGTGTCACAGTGTGGTGTGCAGTTTCATCACGCTGCATTATCGGGCCCTACTTCTTCGAAGAAAACGGTCACACCGTTACGGTTACTGGAGACCGTTACTTGAGCATGTTGAGAGAGTTTTTCTATCCAGAATTACGCCGAAGGAGAATTTCTTTCAACTCTGTGTGGTTTCAGCAAGATGGTGCAGCTCCTCACATAGCCCAACCTGTTATGACAGAATTGCGACGAAAATTTCCCAATAAATTGATAAGCAGAAACTCCACATTCCGTTGGCCACCCAGGTCGCCTGACCTTACTGCACCTGACTTTTTCTTGTGGGGTTATTGCAAACAGGAAGTCTACAAAACAAAACCAACAAATTTGAATGAACTAAGGCAATCCATTCGAGAAATAATTGCGGCTATTCCTGTCTCAACTCTCCAAGCAGTAATGAACAACTTTTTGGTAAGATGCCGCACATGCATCAACGAGCAGGGGGGGTATTTAAATTCCATTATTTTTAAAACTAATTAAGCTATATTTAATAAAATTGAATGAGCTTTAACATGAATAAAAGAAAAATGAATTCCATACACTGAAAAAAAAATTATTTGAGTTTCTTAATGTAGCAAAATTCATCAGCCACCCTGTACATAGAGTAACGACTACAACTATTGGCACCCACATATTTTGACTCAACGTTCTTTTTTCAACTCCCGCCGAAATTCCCGTTATTTCTATCATACATGTGTTCATTTTGTGAACATTTATCTATTCGTTTTCATAGTTGTTGTTCATTTATTGAAAATCAGTCGTGTTAGAACTCTCAATGTGTAAGAACGTTATCTGAAGGATTTTTTATTTTATAAAATATAGATGATTTTGATAAGGAGTGTTGGTTTGGTAAGTGCTGTTTTTATTATTTAAATTATGTGTATTAACTTGATTATTGATTGTGTTAAAGATTTAGCATTAAATTAGTGTTTTTAGAATAAATATTTGAAATAAAATTTGTGCAAACTTAAATAAAGCGGGTGCCAATAACTGGTACCACAAAAACTAAAATGCTAATTATTGGCATGGGATGCCAATAGTTGAATATGAAGTTATACAATAATTGGCACCTGTCAATAATTGTACGTATTTTAAGTGCTAATAATACAATACAGCCGTTAATTTTCAGTAATTTTGCAAATGCCACGAAAAAAAATGCATACGATGAGGGCCAACTATAAAAAGTCCTCGATGAAGTTAAAAGCGGCAAAATTTCGAAAAAATCGGCATCGAAAATGTATGGGATTCCTCGGTCAACAATTCACTTTCGTTAGGCTCAAAATTTACAAAAGTCCGTCCAGGGCCGTCGACGGTTTTAAATGAATCAGAGGAACTAGCTATCGTAGATTCGATCAAGGTATCACAACGAAAGGGATTCCTAAAGCGAAAGGAAGATATGCTACATGCTGTAAAAGATTTCGTAGAAGAAAATAATTGAGATCATCCATTTGGTGAAGAAAGTCTGCCAGGAAAAAGCTGGTTGAAATCGTTTTTAAAGCGACATCCTTCTTTAACATTTAGAGCGACGGATCCAGTCTCATCTGCTAGTGCTAATGTAGCAGTCACTGATATTTTTGGATGGTTCGACTCGATTGAAAATATTTATTAGGACATGATCAGTTTTCAATTTTGAATGATCCAAGTAGAGTTTTTAATGGAGACGAAATAAATTTTATGCTGTGTCCTAAAACAAAAAACGTTTTAGCAACAAAAGGTTCAAAAAACATTTATGAAGTTGACAGAGGTATTTGATGACTCCACCCATGATCATCTATCCTTACAAAAGAATGCGCGATGAAATTAGAAGCACGGTTCCAGATTCATGGGGGTTTGGAATTAGCGAAAATGGATGGATGACGAAGCAAACTTTTTATGAGTATATCTCAAAAGTATTTTACCCGGATCTTGTAAAAAGAATCATTAAATTTCCAATTATTTATTTTATCGGTGGACACAGCACCCATCTTACTTTTCAAGTGAGCCAGCTATGTGTGCAATTGGGGATTATTCTAATTGCATTATATCCCAACTCAACTAGAACACTACAGCCGGCGGACGTATCTGCTTTCAAACCTCTTAAAGTAGCTTGGAATAGTGCAGTTCTATAGAATGGAACCCCAACAAACAACTAAGTTGTTTGGTCCATTGTTAAACGAAGTTGTGCAAAGCTCGGTTTCTTCTGCTACATTACAAAACGGATTCAAAGCCTGTGGTTTATTTCCATGGAACAAATACGCCATAAACACATTTAAATGCTTAGGTCGATCATCAGAAACACAAATTCAAAACAATGATAATTCAAACCCAAACGACGCTTTTCAGAGATGTTGTAGTATTTTAGGGCCTCAGCAAGTTAATGTATTAGAAAAAATTGGCAACACCACTCAAATTAATGACAAATCGGAGGATTTCAAACATCTACATAAACTGTACAACTAAAGAAGTTGTTTAACAAATTTGAAAGAAAGATTGAACAAAATGTAAATACTAAAGGTTCGCAGACAGATGTTGAAAATTCGTCTGCTGACGCTACGTGCATTGACATTGAAACTATTAATCAATTTATTTACTGTGAAGAAGTAAATGAGAATATTAGTGACAATCATCGCTCTAGAATACAATTACACACAGTAGAAACTGTTCCAGAAGAACTTGATCTTATAAGTGCTTCTAGTTATACCTCCCAAATAATACAGATTCCAGCTACTTCATCTCACACGCCAATAAATGGCATATTTGATTAGCCTATAGAAAAAATAGTAATCGACGATTACTCCACAGGCACATCAGAAATGGTTCAAGATGCTAAACTTCCTATACCTAGTATAAGCTTTCACCAACCAACTTTAAACCAGTCGTATACACCCATAGAAGATATATTGAACTGGCCTGAGACACCGCTAAGAAAAGGATCCAAAGCTCAGAAAGACAAGAAAAGTTCTGTAATTACCAACACGTTGTGGATTAAACAAGAAGAGAAGCGAAAGGAAGAACACAGACAAATTGTGTTGGTTAAAGAAGAGAAGAAAGCGCAGCGAATTGAAAAAAAATACTCAAGGAAAATGAACGGGAAAAAAAAAATCTAAATATCTCGTGAACCAATCACGTCCTGAAAAAAAAAATTATACCACAATTATCAGGAATAAATCTAGTTTCATTGTGCCAATTTTCAAAAAAATTGTGAAGAGTTATGTATGAAAGTGGACTTGTTCCCGTTACGCTACTTCGTTCAAAATGGTAACGAAAATGTTTTGGGATATTTGCACTCTCCTTGCTCATTTGATTTTATAATTTTATTTGTTCTATTTACTGAAAGAGAAAAAGTAAATCATACTCATATATTTTCAGTGGCATTCTGAACAAATTTATGCTGTGTGCCTTAATCGACAACTAACTAAACTGAAATACGATAGTTAGTATAATTTATATGAAGGTGGCACTAATATAAAAGTCATTTACTGGGCCTCAAAAGGAACTAGACTAAACTAAAATAAATGTCAAAAATGTTCGAAAAACTACCACAAAATCACATAAACCTTTACATTTATTCATTTAATAATTGATAATTTCACATTTATCATTCACCAATACAATGGTAAGATATTTTAAATAAGAGCTAACTCAAAAAAATAAACAGAAATGTCAATCAAAAGTAATTCACGATACAGGAAAAGTCATTGAGAAGTAAGCTTGTAAATTTACTTTTCGCTTGCCGCCTATGAATCAATAGCAGAAGCTTCAATTTTATTTTAGTTTAGTTAATTTAGTCGATTAAGGCACACATCATTAGAATATAAATTTTATAATATGTATTTTCATTATGATGATACTTTTTCATCTAAATAATTTTTTTTTCAAAAACAAAAACAAAATTTAAAACACGTATCAACGGCTGTCAAAATGTCATCAATTATATAAAATACATTATCATATGCGACAAAATATTGTATGAATTGATTATTTTTATAAACTATAATAAATGGCTACAGAGTTAAATTACTCGTCGTACTTTAATCGAATTTCATTCAAGCTATCTCTTAACTGTGTACATAATATTACTCAGTTCGAAAAAATATAAGAAAATTGAGTTCTGGATTGAAGGTTTCCAGAACTTCTTTTTGTTGAGCTTATTAGCTACTCGTACGGTTGGTGAAAAACAATAGTAGGGAAGTTTTAGCAGTTCCAACTATTTTAAATCTGAAAAAGGCGAAAGCTCGTAATTAATTATATATGATAATATAAATAAATTAAATAAATATTACATATGAGCCGTTTATTTTGAAAGTGGGGCAAGTCCACATTTTGTTGAAACGAGAAAATGAAGGAATAGAGAAATAATAAATGCAAAAATATACGGGATTTTGCGTTTTCTTATTTTTGACCAAATATTAGGGATTATTTTCTTTTTTTTACTATAAATTGTTCACCGTTAGAAAAATTATACTTTTATTTGTCTATTGTTATCATTAACTTAAATTTTTTGCAAAATGGACTTGCACCAATTTCAAAAATAACGGCTCATATATATGGACATATTAGGGTTAATTAATAAAATATAGCTTGCTATTTTCTAACTTTCCAAGATTTCCCAACATCTCCAATGCTTGCGGGTCTTTTATATGGTCCTTCAAAACATCGACTATACTTTGATGGAAAAAGTTCCACTTTTATAAAAATAGTGTATTTTAATTTCAAAATCAATAATAATCTAATACAAGAGAAAGTAGAAAATTCATAGGACATCAAATTAGTTTGTTTTACAATTGTGCTAGAAGTAGCTGTTGTAATATATTTCATTTGAATTTCTACTTAATTATTGAACCCATACTTACTAGTCGATATCCATTTGCAGATGAGTACAAGGGCCAGTCCGTTAAAATTGTGGTTATTTTTTGATAATTTAACTGCGTTATTTCTTTATGTCTATCCAAACTGGTTGCTGTCCATTTAATTTTTACCGTTGCCCACGGTTCGTGAAAACAGCTCAGCCACGTCTTGTTTTGTTTATAATCTGGACTCTCATTAACCTCGTTTTCTGGAGTTTGAATAACTGCATAATCCCAAAAAAGAAAATAATTTGATAAGTTTCATATTTTGATGAGATTTTTTTGACGCTTACACATAACTGCTTATGTATAACCAAATACAGTATAACTGAATTAAACAAAAAATATTTTTCACCTCCTTAATAAAACTTATTAATAAACTTTTTTACTATCTTATGTTATTATTTTTTGATTATATCGTATTTAGAAAAAAAAAAAAATATAAATGATAAAACACTATAGTTATTCACACGTCCCCTGCCTTTGAAAATTACGGGGGAATTAACAATTTACGTATAGCTAGGAACGGTAATGCTATATATACAATTATAAAGAAATTGATTCTCAATCCTAGATTCAAAATTGCATTCAAAATTACCATTAATTTCTTGGTTTGAGACTAACTATATAAATTAATTGTTTAATTCTCAAAATGAGTATATTAGTATAAAATGAGAATAATAATTATGTATAAGTAAAATTTTGGGTTTTTAAATTATATCCATTTAAGAATATCTTATTTGATAATAGAATAATAATAATGATTAGAAATGTCGTTAGAAGTATAGTTTGTTTAGAATGTCAACTGTTATCAAAAATGCAAGGGGTTGTAGGGATGATGACACACAAAATGTGGTAAATATTGAATAAGGAATTGGATAAGAATAATTTTATTTAATCACTAAAATATCATTTAATTAAAATTATTATTAAACAACTGTTATTCATTATAAATGTGATAGAAATTCATCACCATAATAATCTATAAATATTAAGTTTGAGCCAACATGTATGTGATTACTTCTAATAAAATAATTATGAGAGGGAGTTGAATACGTACTTTTTAGGGAATATGTGCATATACGAGTATCAACTGTCACTTTTAAATTTACGACATATATGGAATTATTCACTATGTAAAACTATAATCTAAAAGAATCTGTTGTATGGGAGGACGCCCATAGCCTTTGACCGATCATTCCTAAAATAGGATGTACACTTCATGAAGTAATACATATAATGAAATGTTTAATTTCAACGCTATAATATATAATTACTGAAGATGTTAATTGTAAATTATTACGGATAACTTCCTTATACTTTGTGATTTGTATGTCTGCACGAGTGTAATATATGTAATAAAGTAAAAATTATCCGTATAGCTATATGCCTACGAATTTATGCAAGTTACGAGTAAGATTCACTTTATTTCCAAGCCTATATATAATTTAAACTGATAATAATGAATTCCTTTATTGAAGGTGTGTGGAATTTAGCCTGAATTTTGTTTGAATTATTAAATCAATCCTCGTGTAAATCTCAAATCTTTAAATATGACTATTAGATTTTAGTTATTATATTTAATATAATTTTAATTTTTTATAATTTCAGATTATATTGTATAATTAAAATTTTAGAATTAATAGACAATGTATGTACTGTTTTCAGAATGACAGTATCAAAATTAGAAAAGACAGTATCAAAATTATGAACTGAATATATTTCAAGAAACAAAATTTCTTTCTTTGATTGTTACTTTAGTTAAACTTTAGGATATAATTGAGAGTAAAATTTGAATAATTTCATAAATTATGTTAAAATTTCATATGAAGAATAAAATCATCAAAGTCAATTAAATAAATTTTAAAATAAATATAAATTATTCGAATCAAGCATTTTTTAATTTCTAAATCTGAGAAAATCTAATTTGATTCTATACAGCGTTGATTTAATAAATTTGATTAAAATGTACTACATTTATTCAAATTACTCTCTTTTCATGTAAATTCACAGTAAAAAATGGAACGTTCTTCCCAAACGGTGAGTTGAGATCAATGGTAGTAGATTTTAACTATTTTACGAATATAAATGTAAATTTATCTTCAAGAAAACCATTTCGCTAACCCCAAAAAATTATTAAGGGCTGTTAAATCGACAAGAAGTTAAAATTTAATAACGATTTGCCATTAAAAACAATTTACTTTCGAAATGTTATGCCAAATTTTTTACTTGGGATTGTAAATGCCAACTAAATGGGTTGAACTTGATATTCTGTACTGATTCCGGTTCGCCGTATTTTATCATAAATCAGTACAATCACCGTCCAAGTTCAATTGCCTTATTTAGTTTGAAGTAAAATGTATCTCGTATCCAGGTGAATTTTCCAAAATGTTTTATAAGTTTCCATGGCTGTTTTCCGTGTCCAAATTGATATGTATAGTCCCAAAAATCGTTGTATTATTGCTCGTGTCCAATTAATTCCGGTAGATAAATAAAAATTCGCGGTATATTTTGCTTATAATTTTATACTTTATTCCTCTAGTTCACAATTGAGAATGAGCTGTATCAGCTGTAAAAATTATTTTATTACCAATATTTTCAACATGATAGAAAACTGGATTACATACTATAATCTTAAATTTATGATTTTACATTTTTTGAAATTAAGTATATCAGCGCCATCTAATAGAGAGAAGTTTCCCTATTTGGCTTACATAAATTTTAATTAAATACAGTTTGAGACTGCGCACTCGTTGAATTTTCAGCGCGGTTTTAACTCGTAAAAAATTATCGATAATAATTGAGCACTAGTTGTATTACGAATGAAAATAATTTTAAATTAATTTTTTTTTTCATTGGTCAAATAATTTTGTACAACAGTAAATTAACCGTACTTGTTCCTAGAATTAAAATTTATTATGAAAATTAACTTGAATAATAAATCTGAATAGGTACCTAGTCCTTTATTTTTAGGATTAACATTTTACAAATTTATACATAGGATGTCTCAGTTATAAATGCAATAACCTTAGTTGAGTTAATCTACCTTTTGATATTTAAATGTAATATTATGTTCCAAATCCCGATTTTAATTCATAATTCAAGGACTACAACTAGATTTTACTCATCTAGGTAAATGTATGTATGTTGTTCTGTTAAATTTATCGTTCGATAAAATAAATAGTAAATCGTACTTATTTAATTTCCCACAACCATACTTTAAGCCAAAAAAGGAGATTTTCTTTAATTTTCTGATACTAATCATCCCGTTAGGAGTCGAATTTACTTGACAAAACCAATTTCAAAATAATAATTTCCCCGATTTACTTGTTGTTCACTTTGAATTTCATTAAATCTTATATTTTAAAATTGGGTTTGTCTATTAAGTTCATCTCTTAGAAACTATAAAAAAAGTAGTTGAGAAATTTTCGATTTACTTTAAGGTTAAAATAAGCTCTTAAATTTCGTGTACTCCTTTAAACATACCTTGCATTTATTTAGTGAAACAATAATATTTTAAAAGAAGATATTTGATAGGATACATGCCTATTAGATCATATCACGTGATATATTCGAATATTTTATTAAAAGCTACGATCGCATAAATTTAGAGTTGGGAAAATAGTACCCAAAAGTACACCGTTGCAGTTCTCGATAGGTCCCCAATACCTTCGTCACTTATCATCAATTTCAATGATATCAAGTGACTGTTCCTGGAATTTGTCTGAATCAAATGATCATAATTGTCCAGTTAAATTGTCCAATTGTGAGATTCAAATCATACATCGAGATGCAATTTCAAAATGAACTAATTTTGAATAATCTTTTTTTATAGGATTTGGAACAATATATACAACTGAACGGAAATATGCCCTGAAGAAAAAATGAGACTACGTGGTAGTTTGGTTTCGTACTGATAAGTTCGCAGGTATAAAAAGTTCGTTCTACTCTTCAGGTATCTAGTTACAACCAAACTACAAAAAATACAATTGTCACTTCATACATTAAGTAAGATGCAAGAACATACTGACCTAGCGAATTATATTCACTAAATCAAAAACTCAAGAAAAACCCTCATTTTTGTATGTGCATAAACCATATGAACAATAGAAAAAGAAGTTTGTCTGTATATTAAAATCAATAAGATTCTTTCGGCTTTTTATAGTCGCACGTAAACATTTAAAACAGTTTGAAATGTTCGATAAAATCCTATGAATTTCTGGAACGTCCTGGAACATTCTACAAAATTTTAGAAATTTCGAAAAATTCTAGAAAACTCTGGAACATTCTGAAGCGTTGTACAAAACTCTGAAACACTTGGAATTTCTTAGGAAATTGTAAAAAATTCTGGACCATTCAAAAAAATTTGGGAATATTCTTGAAAATCCTTTGAACATCCCGAAACATTCTAAAAAATCCTGAAACATTCCAATACACCTGGAACTTTAAAAAACACTCCGAAATATTCTTACTTTTTAGAAAATTCTGGAACCATTTAAAATATTCTGAAACATGTTGATTTTTAAAAAAAAATCCCAGAAAATTCATCGCTGTGAAGTTTCTGACAAAATTTGTCGAAGAGAATCTTGAAGAAAGTGTACATACTTTTTAATAGTGTAATTAATAAAAAAAAAAATTGAAGAAGAATTGATATATTACGTGGAATAATTAATAAAAAAATACAAAAAAAAAAAATTTATTTGCACATAGAAATCTTAAATCAAATCAATTGAAAAGTTAAGTTTGTCAAAATTCACACGCATTTTGGTGAAAATGTTATTTAATTAATTTTGGCAGGGCAATCCTAGAGTTTCCGATATATCACATCATATGCTTAAAATAGCTCATACTGTAAGCTTTCGACATGACTAAGACAAATTTATGGGTAGCGGGGTTGGATGATCATATCGAAAGCTTATAATATGAGCTATTTAAAGCGTATGATGTAATAGGTCGGAAAACATTAAATCTCGCTGTGCAATTTGACTATTTTGGCACTACAGAGCTTTTTAATGCATTTCGTTTCCCACTAGGCATAAGTTTGGCATGGTCATATCGAAAGCCTATATAATATGAGCTATTTAAGGCATTTAAATGTGATCTGTTGGAATACTTTGGGATCACCCTGACAAAATTAATTAAACAATAATTTCGCCAAAAAAGTATCCTTGACTATCTTGGCATTTATGTCCTTGTCTTTCCTACTAGCCATAAATTTGACATGGCCATATCAAAAGCTTATCAAAAGCTTATCGTTCCAATTTTTTGTTTTAATTGAATTACACTGTAAAAAAATTATGTATAGGTACTCACTTCAATATTCTATTTGACAAATTCTGTCAGAAACTTCACACCGGTGAAAATTCGGGAACGTCCTGGAATATTCTAGAACATTTTGAAAATTTCTGCAAATTCTAGAAATTTTGGAACATTCTTAAATTTTCTAGTAAAATCTAGAACATCTGAAATTTTCTAGAAAAATCTTAAACATTTTCGAAAAACATTTTAAAAAATCTTGGAACATTCCAGTATACCTGGAACTTTCTAGAAAATTATAGAATATTCTGTAATTTTCTAGAAAAGTCTAGAACCTTTTAGAATATTCTGAAATTTTCTAAAAAATTTGGGGAAATTCTGACCTCCGGGAACATTCTAGAAAATTTTGGAAATTGCGAAAATTCAAAATTTCTGAAACGTTCTGAAACTTTCTAGAAAATTCTGGAACACCTGGAATTTTCCAGAAAATTGTAAAAACTTTCGAAACATTTTATATATTTGGGAATATTCTTCAAAATCCTGGAACATTTCGAGACATTTAAAAAAATCCTTGAAAATTGGAATACCTCTGCAGCTTTCTAGAATACTCCGGAATAACTTTCTAGAAAATTATGAAACCCTTCAGAATATTCTGAAATTTTCAAGAAAATCCTAGAAAACTTTGGAAAATGTTGGAACATTCAAGAAAATTTTGGAAACTCCCGACAATTCTAGAATATTTTGGAACATTTTAAAACTAATTTTCTCAGAAATTTTTGAACTGTAATTGTTTGTAAACTTAAATGCTCTGTGATTTCTTCAAAATCGAAACATGAGGTTTGCTATTACATGCCGGATGGTTCCATTTTTGTTCCATTATGGTTAAGCAGAATAATAAAATTATGTGGATGTTCAGCTAAAAAGCATTATCACGTTTGGTTTAACGCATCTGTTGTTAAATGGTTAAATTATCACATTTCAAAAATTATCTTCTTCTGCTAAGTTTAACATTAAATTATATTTTTCCGTTCCAATACCCTGTAAATCTCAATACAGTTATTATGGTTACCAAACATCTGAAATACATAGAGAAAAATGAGGTCATGATGAATGAGGGAAATATAATTTGATGATTGTGGTAAGGAATTTATGTTATCTGGTATACCTCTACAAAAGGATGTTTACAATTTATGTAAAACTATATTTTGAACACAATGTTAAGCTCCCTAAAATTACACTACCAATACATAACTGTATCTTATCCGAATTGGATTGGGTGATATCTATATGAAAAGCTTAAGATTGTGTCTTTTGATAAATCCCAAAAAAAAATGTTTTTTACTCGATACACCAGGTCCTTAGTAATAATCCTTTTGGAAAGTCATACGAATCGAATATAAAGTCCACACAAACACAATAGAAAAGAAATTGTCTAAAATCCGTAAATAAATGGGAGAAACATTTTTTTTTTGTACTTTACAACTTGTTATAATTTTTCTTGTCTTAAGCTTTTATCTATATGCGGTGTGTTATTATCTACCACAAATTTTGCACAACCTTACAAAACCAAAACGAGTAACGATATTAATGTATCCAGAATTGGGGGATATTCTATTTTTTTTTTTTTTGTTATTTTTATTAAGGATATTTCATTCTTTTCTATTAATGTTTATTATCCTTATACATTTTTCACGTAATTTTGTCGTTAAATTGATTTTTATTGTTATAAAAATTTATTATTTTCGATTTTTCTTCATATTTCGAGTAGCTTTTCTTTCATTTCACACTGTGCCACAAAATATTTTTTTTTTCTATATTTTATCTCATATGGTTTTGATATTTTTTTTTCGATATCTCTCTTCGTTCACGCTTATACCGTTTGTACTTTTTGTACGGTATATTATATAAAAACACAACACGCTAATTGTGATATGAAAATGGATCACCACCACCCGTACGGATATAGCTTTCATTTTTTTGGCCGGTACGTCGTTTAATTGAAAATAATACATTTGGGGGAATATGTATATATGAAAATCTAAGACATTCAAAATTAACTGATTTGTGTATGTATGCTACAATATACGTATATACCTACTGTAAAGTTGATATCGCACAAAAAGAAATTTAGTGCTGAATAAATTATGTGTGACAAGTGGTTTGGTCTGTTTCCAAAACTATTATATATTTTATAGGGTAGACTTTTTGTACTACTAAGCTTATAAATATATACGCATACACCCAGTTTAGTTCATGAAACCCATAAAACATATTTCTATTCATTTTTATTGTTGCTGGTATGGCTTCCACAAAATGGCAATCTATTTTCAGTGAAATGACATTTTGAGAGAACTCTGCTACAAAAATAACAAAATAATGTAATTTTTGAAGAGGTTAGATCTGCATATTCATATTACGTATATTATTTTTACTCGCAAAAATTCAAAAAAAAAAAAAATAAAATAAGAAAAATGGTGAAAAATTTTGCAAAACATAAAATGTTAAAAAATTTCATTTAATTTAGAAGCTAGAAAAGCTAATTTATCATTAAAAAAATAAAAATTTACGTTCATTCTCATTTTGTCAAAAATAAATTTATTATGAAAAATGTAGCTTATAAATGACTGACTCATGTTTGCATTCTCACTGTATGGGTATAATACGTTTGCTTAGTACTAGATTGTAGGGTATATGGATACAGTATTCGTATATAAATTTTGTGATGGATTAGTTTTGGTGCCTACATTTCTTCAAAGAATGTTACATAGAATCATTTAGCTTTAACAACAATGTTTTATGTAGATAGACACATATTCAAATGAGATTAGAATCAAAAGCTTTATATTTAATGTCAAGTATATGGCTGTTGGGTCGAAATATATTCAAAATATCATTTAAGTTTATCTCGGTATTTTCCAAGCTAACAGACAGTCTGCTTGTCTATGTTATTTAAATTGAATGACAATGTTTACTATAAAGTCCATTTAATAAATGACAATGACGTTCATTATACATATACCAAGTGGAAAATTATTTGGTTAAATCCTATTGGTTTAAAGTGAAACTTTAAAACCTGCATGAAGAAATTTGAAGTTTTAAAATCGAGGATTATTTTATAAGCGAATTTTATTATCATAATAATGCTAGGCAGTTATCCATAAGATGTTAAAGAAATTAAAGAATCTCGAATTTCGAAGAAAAACATATGAAATCTAAAATATTATGGAAAATTCGGAAAATCTTGAATATTACAAGAATCTTAATCGCAAAAAAAAATCTGAGAAAAAATAACTCCAACTATACCTAATATTACTTATCTGAAAATTTCGTATACCAACACTAAACTCATCGCTGGACGTCACACAATTCTTCATTTTACATACAAATTTATTTTAAATGCAAACCCAAGTAACAAACTCCTTTAAAATTTCCGAAAGTACGTGTAATAATAGTTGTGTATCGTCTTAGTGGTATCTAATTTATAGTATTGTATGTTGAGTACAAGTGAACATTCAATTCGGATTTTTATCATAATTTTGCATTACAGCCATTTACACAGCTTGACCTTGTAACGCTATACGGAAGCTAACAGGTCGTAATATAAATATTTTGTTGCTTAGGTGCCAATAGCCTAGTCTCATCACATTTTTGACTTTGAATTTTATTATTTTTTGATTGTTGTTGCCAAACTAAATTACAAATGGGTTATTTATGATTCTTACACAATAAACTTTAAATACAAAATTAACTAAAAAAAATCATATTTTTATATGAAAAAAATACCCTTCATGCCAACTGATTGCCAACAAATTCTTGAAAATGCTAAAAAACCACGTCAAGTTAATTAAAACATTTATACGCCATACTCAATAAATTCGGAACTAAGCAACCCTGTTGGAACATCACATTCACAGTTTGGTATGCGTTAAAATAAATAATGATATTTGTGGTGTCCCAGATGTTAAAAACATGAGTTGATGTTGTTTGATAGGGATGGTATCCTAATTCCAAAAAAAAAAATCCATAATTTCTATATTCCAATCAGAGAAAAGTAAAGTTCCAAATCATTAAATTCCACGTTTTAAAATTCCCTATTATTTAATTTCTAGTTTTGAAATTCAAAAGTGGTGGAATTAATTCCACAATTGGAATAGGCTCTAACTCGGGATATTTTAGATTTTTGGGCCTGTTTTGATGGTAAATAGACTCTGCAATCTTCCTCACAAGCTACCACTTCCTCCATTATAATTTGGGACGGTACAAGTCCAGTATTTTGTGCTAACAATTTTATATTTTGATTAGTCATAGTTGTTTGTAGCTGATGTGCCAATGGGTCATGTACATGATCCGTTGGTGTAACATGTATTTTGTGAAGGCCATTTTGAAAAATCGTGCTTACTTTGCTTTTATACTTATATTTTAATCTTTTGTCGCATCACCAGGGTCTTATTACTTCTATCTTTAAAATATTCATAGCCATCGACGAATAATTTTTCTCCGCCCTTGTTAGAGCAAACAACATCAATTTTGATGTTTACGGAAAAGTCTGATTAATTTAAGAGTTTATGAATAAAATTTATCACACTAATATTTGTTTAGATAATACTTTTTATGTTATTTTCTGATAACACTTTGTACAAAATTGAACCATCAAGTTGCAAGACAAGGATTTTGGAATCATCTTCTATTTTGATTTTGATTAATTTTATTTTAATTTTTATTTTTAATTTTAATTTTATTTTTATTTTTAATTTTATTTTTATTTTTGTATTAATTTTAATTTTTATTTCTAATTTTATTTATTTTAATTTTTACTTTTACTTTATTTTTATTTCTATTTTTATTTTTATTTTTATTTTTAATTTTATTTAATTTTAATTTAGTTAATTTTAATTCATATTTATAATTTTATTTTTATTTTTGTTTTAATTTTAATTTTATTTTTAATTTTAATTTCTATGTTAGTTTTTAATTTTATTTTAATTTTCATTTTTAATTTTATTTTGATTTTATTTTTATTTTTATTTCTATTTTTATTATTATTTTTATTTTTAATTTTATTTTTATTTTTATTTTGATTTAATTTTTATTTATATTTTTATTTTAATTTTTATTTCTATTTTTATTTTTATTTTTATTTTTATTTTTAATTTTATTTAATTTTAATTTAATTAATTTTAATTCATATTTATAATTTTATTTTTATTTTTGTTTTAATTTTAATTTTATTTTTAATTTTAATTTCTATGTTAGTTTTTAATTTTATTTTAATTTTCATTTTTAATTTTATTTTGATTTTATTTTTATTTTTATTTCTATTTTTATTATTATTTTTATTTTTAGTTTTATTTTTATTTTGATTTAATTTTTATTTCTATTTTTATTTTAATTTTTATTTCTATTTGATTTTTATTTATATTTTAGTTTTGATTTTTGTTTTCATTTTAATTTTAAACTTATTTTTAATTTTAATTTTTATTTCTATTTTGAATTTGGTGTTTATTTTTATTTAATTTTAATTTCTATTTTTATTTTTATTTCTATTTTGATTTGATTTTAAATTCTAAAATTTTGTTTTAATTTATTTTTGTTTTAATTTTAATTTTAAATTTATTTTTAATTTTAATTTTAATTTCTATTTTTAATTTTAATTTTATTTCTATTTTTATTTAATTTTAGTTTTAATTTCTATTTTTATTTTTAATTTAACATATTGACATTTGATTTGTTCTACTGTTGGACATTTTAATTTTTTCAACTCATCTCTTTTGCCCCTGTTTGCCTGTATTTCTTTTGCAGGTTTTTTTTTTTTTTTTTTGGTAAATCTTGTACACCACGTTGCAAAAGCTTTATGAATTTGTAGCACGCCGTCCTGATGAATTTGATGGACTTAAACCAATTATTAAAATTTAACAACCTACACCAAATATACACTACTCCAAAAAATTAAAGGAACACTAATTTTTTTCAGTTTTTTTAGTGTTTTTTGAAGAGCTGTACCTTTGTAAAATATTGTCGTACAGAGATGAAAAGAAAAGCATTTTAAAGCTTCAAATCTCTAGTGTTGAGACTTTTGAGCGGAAAACTTTTGTGAGATACCGTTATCACGCAATTATAAGAAAGAGCGCGAAAAAAAATCGATTTTTTTTTTGTTTTGTAAGGATCTATGGGCTCGGAAATTTTTTTAAAGTTCAACCAATGCATAGGTCGGTTAGCCTGTTAATTAGGCGTAAATTTAATTTCATTCTGGTCTCTTTATGTCAACTTTTTGCTGAGATATCTGACTTTGAATCAAAAAAGATCCTTTTGCCTTTGATCATTGATACCTCAGCGAAACTTCAGTAAATTCCCTACAACAAGACCCTTTAATGATTAGTTGAGAACAAATTTGTTTTTCATCCTCAATACTGATTTGAAAAAAGTACAAAAAAGCGACTTTTTAGGTTGTCTTAGTAAATCTACCGTTACTTTACAAATATTTATAAAAAGATTAATGTTGCCAGGTCATTTTACAGTTTAATGTACTCCTAATAGCCTGTGTTATTTTCAAATTGATCCATCCAACCGTTTTTCCGGACAGATTGATCAAAGTTTTACAAAACAATTAAATGAACAAGTGATCTTCAAACTAAAATAACGACCTTTTTCACATTTTGCGTTAATTATTTGTTAACCCTTAACGATCGTAAGATTTTTTTGCAATACTCGCCCATAAAAGACGACAGAAAATTAAATAAAGTTCTGCAATATGACCAATTATTATGAAACTTGGCCATTTCTCATCCAATTTTAGTGAAATTTGGTATGCGGTATTGAAATGGGATTCTAAAACGATTCGTGGATGAAGTTCTGGAACATGGCCAGCTAGGAAGTTACTTAGCCATTTCTTATACGATGTTGATGGAATTCGGCATGTACGATGGAAATGGGATTCTAAAGTGATTTTTGGATAAAGTTCTGGAATGTGGCCAACTAGGATGGAACTTGGCCATTTCTTAACCGATTTTGATAAAATTTGGTATGCGCAGTGGAAATGGGGTTCTAAAATGATTATTGAATAAAGTTCTGGAATATGGCCAACTACGATGGAGCTTGGCAATTTCTTATCCGATGTTGATGGAATTCGGCATGTACGATGGAAATGGGATTCTAAAGTGATTTTTGGATAAAGTTCTGGAATATGGCCAGCTAGGAAGTATTTTACAAAGATACAGCTCTTCAAAAAACACTAAAAAAACTGAAAAAATATTAGTGTTCCTTTAATTTTTTGGAGTAGTGTACGAGTAGTTGCCAAGGAATTCCAAGTAAAATCTGAATTTAGTTGCCCGATCTGTTAATGGAGCTCCCACGAGTTACTTGAGATATTCAGGAAAAATGTTAATGATTTAAATTCATCTCACGTGGTCTATGATACAAAGGGAAGATGCCATACTTGCAGCCGAAAACAACATACGCCCTTAAACTACCAACAATCATCATGAACCATCTACGAAAACAAGTGCACCGTTATTGAATAGTCGAGTGTTAGGATCATTGATTACTGGACCATATTGGCTTGCGAAAATTTGATTGAACGACTGCATCTTCCCCGAATTATAGCTCGTGCCAATATTTTGGGTATATGTCAAAGTAAAGCGGGAACATCTATGCTTGAATATTGAATGTTTAATCATAACTTGTAGCGACCCACTCTTTTAAATCGATAATTAAATTCGTTTATCGCCACAATTATTTGAAATGTAACGCATTTCAACTTAAAAATATAATTGTGATGGCACATCTCTTTTCGATCAATAGTGACACCTATAATAGGATAGCAACTTGCTTTGCAACTATTATAGCGGTTTGAGTCTGTGCTCAATAAATATAATTTCCCGGTATTTGAGCACAGTTCACTATTTTGTATTAAATAAATATCTTGGATAAATTTAATACAACATCGAAGTTATCACCATCTATTGTCGACATTCACAACCAAATTAATTTCTTTTTGATCAGAAATTCAGTCCATTTATTTTGGTTTTTGATTTTGGTTTTTCAGTCTAAAAAATACACACACTCTCGATTTATATTTGACAAGCGAAGCACGCTCGCGTAAGATTTTCTTCTTAGTAATTTACATAGACGCTTTCGTCCATTTTTAATTTAAATAAAATTTGAGGAATAAAAAAATTAAATATATTGGCGGCATACGTATTACAAAAAAATTACGGACCGAAAAATAATTAATACAATCACGCGGAGTGATTTAAGTTCATGTCATCGGTGGTGGAAATTATCAATTAATATATTTGTGAATTAATTTTTCTTGTAAATACAAAACGCCACACGTGTATAGTGTAGGCCCTTGAATAAAATTGGGATATATTTATTGAAAACAAATTGGAACACGCAACCCCGTATCCCATATTGGTGACCACCAACGTCCGTTTTTACGGGAATTTAAAAAACAAACGGGACAATATAGCGGAGCAACATAAAATTTTGGAGTTTTATTATCTAAAAGGCCAGGTGCTATTGAGCACCGGCCCATTGGTAAGTGCCAATTTCAACATATAAAATATTTTATTTGCATCATTCCCGAATTTTCTAAAACATTTTGTTCTCGTTTCGTCCCGCATCCACGCATAACGTACAAGCAATAGAGGACAAGGAGTCATTCATAACAGTGAAAACAACACTGGACAGTTATATAAAATGGAGTCATAGATAACATCGAAATAAATAACACAGAAAAAAGTCAACAAAGGAAAATTGAAGTAACGCCTACACATACGGCTCAACGAGAAATAAACATTTATTAAAAATAAAATAAATAAACGATACGGCGGAAATCAACATTGTACAAAGAACGAGCAAGTGACGTAAAAATTTTTTTTTACGGTATTACACACAACGAGAGGGCAAATCACCTACACATATGGTGCAACGGCTACAACACAGTTTAAGGAACCGCAAGTTTTTAATAAAATTATACAATTTATTTTCTTTGTGTAGCCAATGTTAGCTAAACTTATTACATTTAATCATTTTAATATTCAATTAATTTTCTAAAACTTGGCTACAATTAGAGTAGAGTCATTTTATTATTACTATTTCATATATTATTTTTTCATTATTACTGTAAAATTTTCACCACTAATTCGCTTAAATTCTGGATTTTTTTTTTACCGCTTATTTGATTCCGCATAATTATTTTATTCCACACGTTTATTTCTTGTATCGAATTTCGCACTTTCTAGTTATTTCCTAATTATTGCCAATTTAAAATCTGACGAGTAGTCAGCCGCAAGACGCAGGTGGCGGCTCGTCCCGTACTTGGGGGCTATCGTCAGAGGCTAAATAATAATCAATTTTTCCTTATTTATCAATCATTATATACACTTTTATACGGTAACCATCCCGATAATTATAAAAATTTTTCACTAGACTCTAAATCGCTTTGTATTCCTGGGCAGCAAAATGACATTAGGCGGTACCACGGGCAAAGAGCCAAAACCTTCGGGCTCACGAAATACGAATGAACCGCCAAACACGCTTGAGACACAAATCAAAGTTGATCAACCAGATGTAGAAATGGAAATTGCAAGTCAAAACAAGGTAAACTTGCCTCCATTCTGGCAGAATCAAGCAAGTAGTTGGTTCAGATTGGCGGACATACAGTTCGAGCTTCGTGGTATCACCGCCCAGAGAACAAAGTACGGACATGTATTAGGTTGTATTTCACCCGAGACATTCGCTATTATATCGGATTTCCTCCAGACGCCACCAAACGAAAATCAATATAACGCGTTAAGAAACACGTTGTTGGCGCGTCTAGAGCCGACAGACGAGCAGAAACTGGAGGCTTTACTGTCTCAAGAAAATCTTGGCGACCGTCGCCCGTCTGAGGCATTGCGCCACATTCGCGCACTCGCTGGACAAAATCAGCTTGTAAACGAACAATTCGTCAAGTCAATTTGGTTACGTAAAATGCCCGAACTCATAAGAGTCGCACTCGCGGCCCAACCAGAAACAACACCGGTCGACGAATTGGCGACGACGGCAGATCGAATGTTCCATCTAATGAACATCGGTCAACAAACACAACGCCAACTTCACGAAATACAACCCAACCAAAATAGACATAATACAAATCCTGATAGACAGTCGAGAAGTAGGCAGCAGAATTATCGTGACCGCAGTAGAGACCATCGTTCTCCTGCACATACAGGCACGTTCTCAGAACGCTTGACCCGCCTTGAGAACAAAATAGATAATCTATTCCGAGGCGGTCGAAACCAATCACAAGGGCGACGATCACAATCGCGCTCCCAAGCGTACAACTCGAATGCCAACCAAAACCAAAGAGGTTTGTGTTGGTATCACTTTCGATTCGGGAAAGCAGCTAAAAAGTGCTACAATCCATGCAACTGGCGAAAACCGACTTCAACTGCCAGCATGGATACCGATCCGAATACAAAAAACCAATAAATCACCGGGTTTCGATCGATATGTCGAATACCCCAATAATACCTGCTAAGACAAACACCAATTTCTCGACTCGCCTACACATATATGATCAATTAACAAAATTAACCTTTTTAATAGACACTGGCGCTGACCTATCGGTTATTCCAGTAATGCAATTCAAAAATTTATATTCAGTAAATAAACGAAACCCCGATCTAGTCTTATCGGCGGCCAATGGTTCACCGATCCACACTTACGGCACAAAGTTGCTACAGGTGGATCTAGGACTCAAACGAACCTTTACACATGCTTTTATAATAGCTGCTGTAAATCGTCCGATCATTGGCGCCGATTTTCTATGTAAATTCGGACTTCTTGTTGACCTCAAGAACAAACGGCTGGTTGATTCAGCGACAAAGCTGTCAATCAATGCCGCCATGGTTCGTGTCGATACACCGACACCGATCCATTTCTTGGTCAACAATGATTTCGGCAATCTGCTTAAACAGTTTCCTTCACTAACTGCAGAGCCGAAATATAATGTTCCAGTCCGACACAACGTGGTCCACCATATCGTCACCGCAGGCCATCTGCCCGTGTCGAGACCACGTAGGCTAGATCCAATCCGGCACAAAGCTGCATTCACGGAATTTCAGCACATGGTGGAATTAGGGATTTGTCTGCCATCGGCATCTCCCGTTTCGTGCCCCTTGCACATGGTCAAAAAGAAAGATCAAGATTGGAGACCATGTGGGGATTATCGGCGATTAAACTCGGTCACAACACCGGATCGCTACCCGATACCCCACATTCAAAATTTCTCCATGCACTTGCATGGTTGCAAAATTTTCTCCAAAATTGATCTAATCAGAGCATACCATTTAATTCCCGTAGCGCCTGAAGATGTATACAAAACGGCAATAACGACCCCATTTGGCCTCTTCGAATTCACTCGAATGCCATTCGGTCTACGAAACGCCGCACAAACATTTCAGCGCTTCATGAACGAAGTTGTTCGTGATTTAGATTTCGTTTTCGTCTACATTGACGATATTCTTGTCGCTTCGCACACGGAGGAACAGCACAAACTACACTTAAAACAATTGTTCACTAAGTTAGCACAGTTTGACGTGCATATCAAGAGCGCAAAATGCGTCTTTGGCGCAACAACTCTTGATTTCCTCAGCCACAAGATTACACCTGATGGTATTTTACCATCAGAAGAACGAATCAACGCAATCAGAGAATTTCCAGCTCCAACTTCAATTAAAAGCATTCAGCGATTTGTCGGTATGGTAAATTACTACCATCGATTTATACCGAAACTCGCACAAACACTCGCCCCAATTCACGGTCACTTGGCTACTTTACTTAAAATGGGATACGGGGTTATCGGAGTTATCACCATCTATTGTCGACATTCACAACCAAAATAAATGGACTGAATTTCTGATCAAAAAGAAATTAATTTGGTTGTGAATGTCGACAATAGATGGTGATAACTTCGATGTTGTATTAAATTTATCCAAGATATTTATTTAATACAAAATAGTGAACTGTGCTCAAATACCGGGAAATTATATTTATTGAGCACAGACTCAAACCGCTATAATAGTTGCAAAGCAAGTTGCTATCCTATTATAGGTGTCACTATTGATCGAAAAGAGATGTGCCATCACAATTATATTTTTAAGTTGAAATGCGTTACATTTCAAATAATTGTGGCGATAAACGAATTTAATTATCGATTTAAAAGAGTGGGTCGCTACAAACTCTTCAAGTCATTGAACGATGGAAGCATATACCTCGTGAGGATATGATTTTATTAAATAAACCACACATTTTGTTGTAGTTCACTTTAATAAAAGAAACCTCTTAACGGAGCATTCATAAGATTATAAGCTTATAATCTGTAGAAAGGAAATTTGACTTAGAACCTGAATTCAAAACCACTTACCAACGGGCTATATAGAATACAATTTCTCACTGAATCACATGGAAATAATTCCATCTGCAGAAGTACATGGATTGAAAGAAATGTAATCAAATTCGAGAACGCAGTTGGTTGTAAAATTCGATGCTTCATTTAAATCAGAAGACGGCGTTTCTCTAAATGAAATGCTCATGTTGGGGCCTAGTCCTTACGAACCACTTCCCGAAATATTAATACGATTCCGCATGTACAAGGTTGTTCTTTTGTACATTCTACATACTTATTTGAACAATTGACGTATTCTAAAATGCATACAGTACCTACGGCGCCGTATTAAGCAGCAAAAGCGCCTTAAGTTATCGGTAATATGTGGTACAAAGTAATCAATTAGTTATGAGGACAAAATCTTAACGCCTTTTGTGTGGACGATTTGATTTCGGTTTTACACACTTTTTAAAGAATGTCCACAACATGGGGTCCCTAGGGGCGGGATGCAAATGGATTATCGTCTGATTACGATCGGTGATGAAGATGAACACAACTATGACCCCCTGTTGAGAGTGCAGAATTCATGGGCCGATCCGCCTTTCATGTCAGCGCTATAGGCTGACATGAAGCAATTCAATGTGCAGGTGGTAACGGTAAGCCGTACGTCCTCGATTTGGCTATTGATTCAAATGCTACTTGCTTGGTAGGTAAAGTAAAATTAATTCTTAATTAAAGATATGATTAGAACGCGGTTATATTATTACGTAAAATTTTTTAATGTAGATTTGTGTAGTAAAATCAAGATTAGGTCCAAAAACTATAAATTGTTTAACTTGACCCGTAAGTAGGTAGGTGTAGGCTACAAATTTTTCTGTTCAAAAGCTTATAAATAAATATGGAAAGCTACACAGATATTGCGCGGCTCAACATTCTGACACAATATAATTGAATAATTTAACAGAGACAATCTTAAAATAATATATTAAGTCTTTTGAATTTCTTATTCATAATGATGATTTCGCCTAATCTTAAATATTCCGAAATGGTAATGATTATGCCCATTTTTGTACAAAGATGGTTGTTTGGCCTGTTTTGTGACATATTCCAATCGCCAACATATTTTATGTGGTTTCTGGTGAAACCAGCATCTAGTGTATTGTTAAAGGATCACTATCCAGGAACGTTTAAGATTTCCCTTAAAACCCTTCAATCCACTTTTTATAATTGGTCTCATTAATCGGGATATACTTACGACGTCCCGTATTCGTCATATGCTTGAAAAATTCATCAGCTGCTGTTCACATGAAATTAAAATAAAAATGTATTCCAGTTTGTATCATTAATCGAGACACTTAGGGCACCCCGTAATAGCCATGTGATTGAAATTGCATCCATTTGAAATTCGAATTCATAAAAAACATATTATATTAGAAAAGAGTATGTGATCTGAAGCAAATTGCGTACTTACTGGTATCACCTGTCCTGATTCCTAATATTTCAATACTGATTTGCACTTACCTAACCACAAATTTTGCTGTCAAAACAAAACTTGTCAAATAATTTCACTACACTATTAAGGATTAATAGTGCCGCCCCTGTGGCACAGTTGTTAGCATGCTTGCTTTAAGCTCCGGAGGTCCTGGGTTCGATTCCCGGCGGGTGATGAAAAAATCACGGCTGGTTAATGTAAGGAGCAATGAACTAATCGCTCATTATCCGTTGTAAAAATGATTAGGAAACTTCACTATGAAGCGGCCAAATCCCTCCATGGGATGTAGCGCCGCAGCGAGAAAAAAAAATTAAGGATTTTCAGTTTTTATTATTTTAAATCAAAAAGCAGTAAACCAAAGGTACATAACCAAATTTTCTCTTACCTTTGGCAAATCGAGGCCAAAAAAATGAGTCGAATTTTGTCCTCACAAAAAACGCGTTACTCTGGTTGTCTTCCGTGACTTAAGTAAGTAGATAGCGCTAAGTATGATCATCGTATAGTCAATGGAATACCTTCCTCCTTTGTAATTATGTGCTTTGTAGACCTTGAAACCAAAATGTTGATGGAGACACATGATGTTTCTGTCCAATTATGAAGTTCCAGCAATGCTCGTCTCCATCAAAAGGAAGCTGTCTTCGTGACCATTTCACAATAAGTAGCTGGATGTCTTACATTATTTAAACAAATAATTACTAAACTGGAACGCTCAAAGGAATCGACGAATTGGATGTATGACGTGAACAAAAATTTCGTAAACTCCTGGGGTTACGAACTCTCAAAATATATAAAACATTTTAGTCTCATTTTCAATCTCGTTCATTCTCCATTACATTTTGGTTTTATGTATCAAACAAAAAAAAAAAAAACTGTCACGAAAGAATTTTTTTTTTGTTCATTTTTCATGTTTGCTAACAATTTTGTGTTCGTCTAACTTTTATTTCATCAGGCTTTAAAGCAAAGATGTAAAAAAAAAACGAGAAAATTGATTTTCTTCTTTTTTTTTTAAGAAATTTTATTAAATTTATTTAAAAGTTTATTTTTTTTTTATTTCCAAATTTAATTGAATTTTATATAGACAAGCTAAAGTATGTACGAGTATACGCAATGTGGCAACATTCGAAAACGAGGCAAACGTTCAGCTCTCACAAAATGTTTGCTATCGATGATTTAAGTTTGACATTAAGTCTAATTTATGTATTAAAAGAAGAGTAACTCATAAAAAAAATAAAAAGAATTTTCCATTATTGGAAAAAAAAAAGAAAATCGGATTTTCATGTGAAATTTTCTTTTCTTTGCTTTTTTGCGCTTAAAAGTGATAAGTGTTGACATTGTATCAACTTTTTTTTCTTTTTTGGTATGGTGTTGTTGGTGCTGCGCGCTTTATACATTCTTCTTCTTAAATTTAAAGAAGATTGGATTTTTTTTTTTTTTTTTTTGATAAATACACGAATATATTCATAATGTGAAAATATTGATGATGATTATGGATGCTGCGTGAACAAACAACAAAACCAATATTATGGGAAAATTTTTAAAAACTTAAGCCCTAATGGTATACGACGTACATAAAGATGCGATACTTAACGGAGCGGATATGAATTTAATGAAGATTTACAATATTAACATGCGACAGGCAGTAAAGGATGTTACCAATTTGCTTTACTGCTTTAGACGTTCATAAATGTTTAATTGATTTTTTCAGTGAAAGCACTTTTTTGTATTAGTTATGTATCTCAGGCTGGTTTGTAACCCTTTTTAAATAATTAAAAAATTTAATTAAATTGGTGAAATTAATATTCTAAAAGTTGTAAAAGACTTAATGACCAGACCAGATTTTTTTTCTAGATGTGAGTCACTGCCTCTGCTAACCACCACTTTCGTGACATTTACGTTATACATTTTCATTCCAAAGTAAAACTTTAACTGAGATGACTAGCTTAACCCATTGCAAAACATTGGTAAGATGCAAGGGGCACAATTGTTGCAGGAAATTGTTAGGCCGTGATTTCTTTGCTGATAAAACTTTTCAAAAACATAAGTCTTTTTTTATGAACCACACGGATTATACCCGGAAGAAGGTCCAAATTTTCTAGAACCACCGAAAGAAGCTAAAAAAAATCTAGCGAAACAGCCACTTCCTGATTTTTGAAAATTTTGAATTGCTAAATTATTCGAAAAATTATTTTCAAAAAAAGGTTAACTTTGTTCAATACATACATATTAGAGGGTAGTTGCCCTATATAGAGAAAGTAAGATCGGATCGGAGGGCTCCGGGAATTTCAGTCAAAAACAGAAAGGAATTTCAGTCAAAAATTAAAAGGCAACTCAGTCAAAATAGTTTTAGACTGAAATGGCTTTTCAGAAGGAAGTTCAATCAAAAAACTAAAAAGGCATTCAAGTCAAAACTATTTTGAATAGAATTCCTATCGTATTTATGACTGAAATACCTTTTGAGAAGGTGATTCAGTCAAACAATTAAAAAGAAATTCCAGGCAAAATTGTTCTCTGGGAATTCTAGTCAAAAGCATTTCAGTCATAAAATTTCCCATACAAATATTATGACTAAAACTCCTTTTAAAAAGGAACTTCAGTCCAAAAAAAGGAATTTCGGTCAGAACACAGTTTGACTGAAATGCCCTTTGGGTTTTTGGACTGAACGACCTTCTTGAAAAGTATTTTAGTCACAAATTTTTGGACTGGAATACTTTTTGTTTGGTTTATTCTATTAGTCGCATCGAAACAATTGATCGTGTTACAATTGAACGTGAAAAGTTGATAGTAGATACAATTGATCGTGGAAACAATTGATCGTGGAGACAATTGATCGTATGAATAATTGATCGTGGTACAATTGATCGTATGGCCAATTGATCGTATGGACAATTTATCGTATGAACTATTAATCGTGGATCAATATGATCGTGTCGGCAATTGGTCGTATTGACAATTGATCGTGGATCCATTGTCAATTCCACGTAGTTATTTGCAATTACAAAATCTTGCTTAACAAAATAATGCAATTATTTTTCTTTTTAGTAGGCGTAATTAGTAAATTCTATAAAACCCGCTCCTAAGTGCGGCACGCAGTGCGACATGTTTGCTTCTACGTCCCTCGAAGTTCAAATCTAAAGCCTCTCGGAGGGCTAAGCGGGTGGGGGGAGGCGCAGCTAAGTTAAATTAGTCGGAATAGGGTCGAAAGGCCGAATGTGTCGAAAAACCAAATAAGTCGAAGGGCGAATGTCGAAAGGCCGATTGTGTCGAAAGACTAAATGTTAAAAGGTTGTATGTATAGAAATTGACCTTAATATTTCATCTTTTTAGAATGAAAATTTTCAAAATTTATATTTTTATCAAAATTTGTATATAAAAATGTTTAATAGTAAATCACCTTAAATATTACAATCTTCTTACGTATTTTTTATCAGATACATAATTAAAAATTAATTAAGGGTGGCTACCTTGTGTAGAAAAAAAATACAGAAATTGAAAATCCCGATAAAAAATCCAGAAACGAAAACTCACAAAAACAAAAATTCAGAATACTAAAATCCAGAAACATAATTATCAAAGTGCGGACCAAATTATAATTAAAATTTATAAAATATCTATCAAATTTGAGTTTTCCGTAAAGTTCTTAATATTTATGATAATAGAAATTGCTTCGTCAACCTTTCAGACACAGATCAAAGTAATCGTATCGCTCATATCGCTCCTACTGATAGTCTAAAAATGGGGTTGGCCACGTAGCACTGTTTTTCAAAAGACTGTTTAATCTTTTATAGATTTTACTTTAAAATAAAATGGCATCGACTAATTTAACTTCGAATTGTAGAGGCTAATGGCTTCGGTAACTCTCACCTCCTTAGACCTCCGAGGGGACTTAGATTTGAACTTCGGGGGACGTAGGAGCCGGGATCAGCAAACATGTCGCACTGCGTGCCGCACTTTGGAGCGGATTATATAGAATCTATTAAATGACACCTACTAAAAATAAAAATAATTGCACTATTTTGTTAAGCAAGATTTTGTAATTGCAAGATTTTAAAATGTAATATTTTGTATCAATCCCAGAAAATCCATTTCACTAAATATTCATTATTTCACTATAAAATAATCAAAATAATTATTTCGGAAAACAATTTATACGGTAAGAATTTTATACGATAAGAATTCACAAAACAAGATTGACGGCAAAACAAGATTTTGTCTTGCAGCCAAATATCCCGATCCCTTAAAAATGGAAAAAAAATTGATTTTTTTTCATTTATTTTAAACAAAATATTTTTCTGGATTCAAGATTTTTTTCGGAATTTTTTTTTCTGGATTTTTTCTTTTCAACTATTCTGGATTTTTTTTGTTTAGGCAACTGTAGTGATCCCATTAATTAATTATAATAATAAATAAATAAATTTGTGTTTTCGACAAAATTTACATTAAAAAATACATTCAATGGTTTTAAATATTCATTACAATCAATTAAGGAAGGAAAATTTCATGAAAATTCGGTCTTTCGACATTCGGCCTTTCGACTTTCGGCCTTTTGACCTATTCAGTCTTTCGATTCCAGTCCAAAAATTTGTGACTAAAATTCTTTTCAAGAAGGTCGCCCAGTCCAAAAACACAAAGGGCATTTCAGTCAAACTATTTTCTGACCGAAATACTTTTTTTTTGGACTGAAGTGCCTTTTTAAAAGGAATTTTAGTCATAATATTTGTATGGGAATTTTATAACTGAAATGCCTTTCGTTTTTTGACTGAAATGTTTTTTACTAGAATTCCCGAAGCCGTATCGGAGGTACTGGGAACTCTTTTTCAACAATTCTTGAACAATGCATTAACAAATCTTTTAAATATCTTACTCAAACTATTTGGCACTCCCGAAAAAATTAATTTACCGAAAATGCTGATGTTGCCCTAAAATTGTTGGAAATGATCTTGTGGATTTGACACACACATAATCGTATTAGATACATATATCGTTAGATTAAATTGAAAATGACTTCAACAACTGTGTCAGCCGAGTAGTAAATCGGTCAATCAAAGTTACGCAGTACCGATTTCTTTCTAATTTGAAAACGGCTTAGTTAGTTGAAAAAATTCCATTTGGTGATTTTTGGTTTTTGACACCTCAGGTAACGTTGTGCCAGTTTCTTATATGGAGTAGAACGGTAGCATTTAATAAACATTGATTGAATAATGTACTATCAAAAACTATACTACTCCAAAAATGTGATGGAATGGATATGCAAGGAGTCGTCCAGATGCAAACCGTGACAAAAATGTTTCAACTCGGTCCAAATGAAAAAAAAAACAACGAGCGAGTTCACCCTCAACTCCCAAAAGATTCATGTGAAAACTTTTTTGTATAAATATCAATTGAATCATTTCAAGCCATTTCGTTAAGGCTCAGAAACTCCTCCATAAAGATGGATTTTGTTCGCTCAGTATAAACTAAGGTCCATTTTTGGTTATAAAAGTCAGTAAGTTATAATTCTATTTTTAATTTGGAGGACAAACCTTACTGACATTAATTGAGCATGAGCAAAGTACAGTTGTGTTGTAGTTAATCACTTAAACCTCCATAGTATAGTAAATCGTCACGGCAAACTCACTGAACAAAGCAAAATCGGGTTACACGTACGTTAAATGATCGTTACAGTACTCGTTCAAAATTCTCAAATAAACATCGAACTCGTACTGTAACAACTCATTTATCGCACTTGTAACGAAAATAACTATTACACTTACACTACACAAGCATAGTTTGTGGTCCTTTGACTCGTATGTAATTTTAATTTTCAAAAACACTTGCTGCTGTGGTCATACATATATAGCAGATATTTTCACAACAAAATAAATTAAAGTAGGCGGTTTTTTTTTAGTTTTTTTTTTGTATTCGGCTCACGATGTTTTTGAAATGCCGGATGATGTTGTATATTGCATGTGTATGCGTAGATTTTGCATTGATTTTACGTTTTATTTATTTTTTGTTCTTATCGATATTCACACATACCAGCAATATTTTTTGTTCGGCATTTTTGTTTCCGTAACCCGATTTCTATACAATTTTTTATTTACTCCTGCCGCTAAAGATGTTTTCACATCAAAAACTTTTTCTACAGCTTCAAAGCAAGATATCCTTTTGTTTTTTTTTTTTTTTGATAATTTATAAATAAATCTCTTTGTCAGTCCCCAAAACTTTTACTATCAGGCTTTAACATAATTATATATTATGCCTTAAAAATTGAAGATGATACCAACACTTGCAGCAAATGTGACAGTTTTGGCAAATATCGCTTACAAAACCTGGCATAACGAAGCTTTCGAAATTATAAAAAGGTTCACATTGTATAAGGCAATGTTAACTTTTTGTCAGGATAATCTTTTTGCACTTTTGAAATTTGGAGTGGCATTGTCCAGAGTTTTTTGTAAGTTTTTCTGCGTACTCCTTCCAGTTACCGACAGATATATCGCGAAGTTGGGTTACTGTAGTAAACTTCTTTATTACATCCATATATTTATCAGGGTTTTCTACGGCACTTTTTTTTAATGAATTTTATCTCCAAATTTCCAAATACGAGATCGGGCGGTATATAAAAGTGACCAACTGTGAGAACCCATACCTCAATTTGAAAGATGTTTGGAGGGCATTCATGCAGTGGTTATTAGTGCCTAATTTTTATTTTGCCACCCACACCTATCTGAGAACAATCTAACTTTTTTAATTTCACCCATTTCGGGATTCTGTTGTCTGTGGTAAAATGTTGACGCTATCTCGTTGGATTCTTTCATAAATTCAATTTCAGTAAAACAGTACGAAAATGTGTTTGTGGTATTCTGTGGGCAAATTGAAAAATTATATAAATATAGTTGCCTAGAATAATAAGCAGCCTTTGTAGGGTACCTTCGGCAGTACAAGGTTTTTTTAACAGTCATAGCTTAAAGTAAGCTCCGACTCATTGTCTAGCCTTAATTTATCAACAAATACATTATTCGCGCTTTATGAGCATTCATTTGAGTGTTCAGTTCTTTTTTTTTTCTTGACCGGTTGCAACTTTAATCCGATTTTATAAGGTCGATCATGTACAACATTTATCTACGGCAGGGCACCCTAAACCAATATTATTAATTTTCACAAAATATAATCGTATGCAACAGTGACATCGGGGTAGGCCTCAGTAAACAAAGACCACATTTTTGCTATACTTAGATCGTTATCTAGATACTGCCTCATTCACTTTTTTCCCTAGAGTAGTGGCTCTGAAAAGGTATGATAGTCTTGATATGCGTATTGTTACGTTCTTTTCTCTGTATTTTTCGGTCAGAGGGGCTAAATCAGTATTAAAAAATTCATCATCAAAACTGTGTACCCAATATCGCACCCAATATGTACCCAATAATCTGCAATATCGAAAGAAATGCTCCTCGACATGCCCGAACATTCTCGGTTTTACTTTCCCGACACCTAGAAATGTAGAACTTTGTGATGAGTTTATTCTTGGAGTTAGAAGGTTTGAACGATAGATCGAACAAAAGTTCGATGAATTTGAACACAAACGTGTCGCTTCTTACTGAACTTTAATGCTTCCAAAACATTTCACTAATTTGAGGCCACCTTACCACATTATCTATTTCTTTCGCAACCACTGGCATGTTGCTGTCTGCTCCTAGTGCTGCCAAATCATCAGTCAAATTTTCTGATTCGAAATCATTTCTTTCGGGTTTCGGTTTCTTCGCTCAGTATTTCTTTGTTTTAAGCTTTAGGTTACGTGACATTTTAACAAAAAATTGTATTGCCTGTTTTAAATTGGTTAGACGAATAAATAGCTTGACTATACTATAGATTTAGTACGACAATTAAATTTTAATTTTGTCGGTTTAGTACTCAACATTTAATTTTATAGGAACCAAAACGTTTAGTAACGTTTGTAATCTCTCCGAGTTCTTCTCTGAATAGGAATTAGACAAACTCAGTTCGTTTAGGGTTTTACAACACAGTCACATAATTTTAGAAAACGGACGAACTTTGTTTCTATACGCTGTTCCACCTTGTTTTAAACAGTAAATTTAATTCTTTCCCACGGTTAGCTTTAACATGATTCTGTAATAACGAGCTTCTAACTGCACTGAAAGAAACGGGATTCTAATATTATGAAAATTAAATTCTCAAACAAGGAAATTCAGTGATTATTAAAATTCAAGAGCATATGCGTTCAATTGAGGTTTATTTACATATAAAAAGATGAAACCCATTAATTTGTCAAAAAATTTAATTTTGGAAATTGAATTTTGTTTTCTCAGTTTTATATAATTACTAGTAATTGCCCGTAAAAACGGATGGAAGTTTCTGAAAACTCAATGTAGAGGCCACAAATTACGTAACGTTGTTTTTTGCCTTTTTTGCCCCTCCCTCTCCCCTTCGTCACATATCATAACATATTCCAAAATCCCTTCCCCCTCCTAAGTAGGCGTAACGTAACATAAATGTATCAACATTTTTAAATTATAAGTCAATTTTTCACTCGTTGCGTGACTCTTCATAAATGCCGAAATAACGATGAATTTGCTTGCTAATTGGATAAATTTGGAATAAAAACGATACTTTTAATTTGTTTCGCTTTTCATAATCAATTTCGGCAGAATTGACATAAATGCGCCTAGTTGAAGTAAGTAACTATATACAGTTATACACAGTTGTGTTTGAAAATGTTATGTTATGTAACATTTTTATGTTCACCTCCTCCCTATCCGTAACAAATCATGAAACTCCCCTCTCCCTCAAGAAGCGTTACGTAATATGTGAAAGGCCACATAGCCTGAAAAGTAAAATGTTTGTTTCTAGAAGAATATGCAATGAGACAATATGGTAATTCAAAAATTCTTTTATCACAACTTTTCTTGTAAAAGTACGATTATAATTTAGAATTCCGGCTTGGTTTTGAGGAATTGTTGATCAGCACTCTAAGGTTCTCATGATTTCGTACTCGCGTTAAAGCTACATAAAGCTGGCCATAAACAAAAATAGATTCCGGCAAAACCAACCCAACTGTCTAAATTCTTATAAGAAACACCACAAACAACAACAACGAAAAAAAAACATATTTCTTTTCTTTGTACTCTAACTTTAATGAAAGAAAAGAACCCTGTTATGTATAATTTTCGCTCTCTCTTTTGCGTTTTCGGATTTGTTTTGGTTTGGGTTTCGTGTTTGGTTCGTGTTTGTGGTGAGTTAACTTTACAGTTTGTAAGAACTCGACAACCGATGTGCAATTGATATGTATAATTAAATTTTTATTAAATAAAATGTGTTTTTATGAATTTAACCAAAAATAAAAGTTTATTTGTTTTAATAAGTTTAAATTTTCAGTTCCCGTCAATATAAAGTCCATCGAAGAACAAAACCAACCACCAACATTATCGAACGATTGTCCGATCATTGCAAAAGCTAACATGATGGAAAATTGTCGTCGCTTCATTCGAAATCCTAAGCTGCTCTCGCTTGGAGATATATTTTTCAATTCGCAATTAAATGCCGTTATAAAATAAAAAAATAAAAAAAAAAATACAAAACGTGCCTGGTGAGGATCGAACCCGATAGATTATTGGAAAAAATTGAATATCGAAAAATAATTTGCGGTACCAGCCTAAATGTTAACAGTCTAGATAACAGTCCAAATGTATTATAATCATTGTTTTACAATACAAAATTTTATGTTTTGCAATTTGTATTGAAAAAATTAAATGCCGTTATGGGAAAAATAATATTAAAGTTAATAAGAACCTCGGTGACATTTTCTATCCGAATTTTCTTGTTAACATGTCAATACCCTTATCGCTCAGACTACTCAGTTATAAAATGTAAGCTACTAAATTAGAAATATGTATAAGAAAATACATAGCGTACCGCCTCTCACTGTGAATTATATAATGTAGATAAAATCCTTGATTCAAATCATTTATAACCATTTTGATTATTGTTGGATTAGCTTAACCCTTAGCGGCCACAAGGGGTGAATATGTACCCCAGGCCAAATCACCTTAATTTAAGCTATCAAAAACTACGAAAATCATACTTGTCGCGCCATATATAGGTTGTCGAGGAATGTAGGTTACTTGCATGGCACATAGAAGAAACAAAAAAGTATTAGTAGCGCGTATAAACGATGAATTTCGGAAGGAGTAATGATTTTTCAATAGTAATGATTTGTTTTCTGAAAAACGCCATTTTTGCTGACTTTGCGCATATATAATTTTTTTTTGTCAAATTATCTTGATATTTTCTCTTGTAAACCATATTAGAAATTGAAAAACATGTTTCAGAATATCCATGAATTATTTGGAGTCTCAATATTTAAAATTCGTCTTTCTAGACCGATTTTTTGACTGGGGTAAAAAATCACCCCAGTGTGGCCGCAACGTTACGGGAGCGAAGTGTGGCCGCGAAGGGTTAAGAAGTTTTAGTCTCAAATATACTTTTACAACATTGATGAATATTGTTCAACATTTATTCTCAATATAAGTAAAAAAATTATTATTAAATTGAGAAAAAGGGGTTTCTTGAAATCATAGTATTTTATTTACATAGTGACGCTTGCATGCTTCAAAATATACGAATTTGAGTAAACCAGCTATCTTACCTAGTTAAATCGTACTATAATTATAAGTTTAATGAAGTTTAGAAATAGGATTTAATAGATACTTATCAGTATCACTTTAACGTGTTAAATGAATTCAAAGGCATCGTATTTTATCGCATCTAAATTTTCCTTTATTGGGCAGTTAAGCCAATTTTTATATTATATTCAATTAAATTTCTGCATTCCAGCATCTATGTACGCCAACATTTCCAGCCGGGATATAGATAGATTATTTTACAGATTCACAGGACGTGCGAATTTTTGAAGAACAATTCATGGATCGTTTTAAAAACCATCGCGAATTTTATTTAAAAATTGTTATGAAAAATAGGTAACAAATTTGGTGAAATTATTTTTTTTTTAACAGTCATATAAAGATTATTGAAATATTAATACCAATTTTCTTATTAGAAGAAACTGAAACACAGACACTGAGTCGCCAGAATTGCCGGATGGTACATGATATGTTCATAAATGCACAAGTAATTTAAAATTAAGAGGGCTGGAAGACTACATAATTAAAAATAACAATACATACTTTCATTTCTGCAGTAGTTAGAGATTGTGTCGATTTTTTAACAGACAAATATTTGCCTCATCCTGATTCGAATCACCTAATCGCGTTAGCATTGTCGGTTGTAAAACTTTGCGCAGCAATGCGCAAACCGGCAGAATAGTGAGAAGATAACATAATATATCATATTCTATCAGTGCTACGAAACGTTACCTGTAACGGAACGAAATACCGGTATACCGGATTTTTTTCAAGTAACGTTAACAATACCAATATCCAAATTTTTTAAACCGTGTTTACCGGTATTTTTACCATAACAAAAAAAAATTATTTTGGTATTCCGTTACATTGTGGTAAATTATAAATTCGAATTCTTAAATCATTAACTATGATAAAAAACAAATTAAAATTTTTAAATAAGTAATGTAAAAAAAAGTTATCAAGATACAATGTTACCACAGGCATACAGGGTTGTCATACTGGAAATTTAGTAACACATCTGAAGAGACGACAAGCTGGTTGTTTTTTCTTATAGCAAGTTAAATAAAATAAAAATTTAGTGTTTTGTAACGTTATACCATAACGTAACGAAATAATATTTTGTTACAATACCGGAAAACGGAACGATACCAACATTTTTTATTGGAGTGTAACGAAACGTGTAACGTTATACATTTTTTTTTTCGTTTCGCAACACTGTATTTTATGATTTAAATTAATCATAATTTTTTTTCTTAATTGCAGGATGCACTTTACGATCGTAAAAGCAACAGGGACTTTTTAATTTCACCCCTTAACAGAGATTGCCAGAAAATTTATTCAGTTGACAAAGGATCCGGAAAGTAGTACTGCTGAATTTTCCTTCTACAATAAAAAAAAAAAAATATAATAAATATTACAATTTGATAGCTATCAAATCGAAATATTATATTTTATTTTTGCTATTATGCTATGCTAGGTTTTACACCGGACAGTAAAATAGTGTTAGGTATACCATTTTGCTATTATACCATCTACGGTGTGCCTGTATTAGTTATTTAGTTTTGAAATTGAAGGTATAATTTCATTATAAACGAAATGTTTTATTGTTATATTTGCAATTGCGCCTTTCATGACATTGGTAAAATAATACTGCACTCTAAATATGAAGAATTCATTAGAGGAAAATATCTGAAATTAAAATAAGGTATATTAACGATAAAGCATACTCAAAATCCTTTTAGACTATTTTGCATTAAGAAAACATATCCTTAAAATTCATGATGATATTAGCGAAAGTTTACTTCTGAAGCTCCAATCAATAATAGTAACAAAACGGCATCGTATAATAACAGAGCCTTCTAGAGTATAGAGCCATAATCATTATTTTTTAGAAGCTTTTTAGTGGTATAATTTTTCCATAGTAAAAATGGTGTTTTTTAGCTTCAAGTTTTTCAATGAAAAAAGCAAAAATGTTACAAAATGTTTATACAAAAGTGTTCCACATATCTTTAGCAGCAATATACAAGAAGGGTATATTGGCATTAAATAAATATTAATTGCAGAAATTTTAAAATTAAATTATTTCTAAAATATATTTTTCGAACTTTTATTTTGAAAAATACATCAAAGTTGGCTCTGACGAATTAAAATAATACTTGCCATATTTATCTTTAGTTTTACTAGTATACGTTAGATGTCTATAATTGTTGGTAGAGAAATATGAAAAAAAATATTTAATCACACAATTATGACACGTTCTTAATATTTTGTAAATTTGTTTTGCTTTTCCTACAATTTTTGAACTCAAATTTCCCCAGGTGGCAATTTTTGGTACGATTTTTCAAAATGTTTACTGCCCACTGCCATCTATGTATATTGACTTAAGGTACATGATTTGTAGTAAGCTTTTCTTTTTAATTTGACCAGAACGCTGTTGTTATGAATTTTTTTTTATATTTTGGTTTAAATAAATCAATTATTACAAGAAAACGAAAACGATTTACTTAAACGAGATTTATATATGTTGAAATTGAAACCACAAATCAATATATACAGATCATTCATATTGAACAAATAAATGAAACCTATGATGGGGTGCTGCAACAGAACAGAAACAAACCTTTCAAAAATATAAATATTTTAGAAACAAACCAATTTAAAATCAGAAATACGCGCCTACTTGGATAAATAGCATTAATACATTGTTGAATGTATGTACATAGAATGTGTGTACAGTTTGTTCTTTCTCTCTCAGCAAGTGTAATTTTAAAAAATTATAAAACTTAGTAAGAGAAAAAGCGAAGCAATTCAATTTTGGCTAAAAAATTCAAACCAATGAATAAAAACTATAGTGTGTGATTGTATGAGTAAACATACTAGGATAATAAAACCAAAATTGTATATATGTATGTAATTTATTTTGGAAATAATAAAATATGGTTCGTTAATGTGTAGACGTGTACTGTTGGCTAGTTGCAAAAATTTGAGCTTAACAATTTTTATATAAAGTATAATTATTAAACAGGGTGTCTTGTACTTGAATGCTAATCCTTTACGGGGTGATTCTGTGATCAATTTTGAGCAAAAAATGTTTCTGCGAGTGGTCTATCTCCAGTATCCACTGAGATTGAAAGAAAATTTGCTCGAGCCTGTACCAACACTCACATTTAGGTTAATAGCTTATATTTTACTCGACGTATATTAGCTGTCAAGAGCATACATTTTTGGAATTATAGTTATCTTTTAATCGGTGTGTCAGACCGCCGCGTAGGCCTTTCCACTTCATAGATATTGATATTCAAACGTGGACATTTTTGCAAGTTTCAAAAATTTTCTGTGTTTGATCAAATTTTTTCTGAGAAAATGTATTATCAATATGTCACTTCTATAATTTTTATTGATGCTCCATATTAATAACTACCAAAACTAAGAAAACACATTTGGCTTCAGTCTTATAGTTTCAAAGATAACCTGGAGAAGGCCGACTAATGTAGAAATATTACATACGACCAATAATGTTGTTTCATTATTTTTGTAGATTTTATTATTATAATTCATGTATCGAATATTCTCCTCTGTTTTGAATGCATTTTAGAGCCATTTTATGTACTTCACGTGCTACGTTAATTCCTAAACAAATTCTTTCCAACGTTAAAACCTGTAAATCTGAAGCAGCCTTTTCTTTTTAATTTGGTTTATAAATAAAATAAGTTTTCCCTATAGTCGATTTGGCCAGTTTTTCACAATTTTGAAAATAAAAATTAAACCTAGTGAACAATGCTGATTTATTCAAGCAAGGAGTACGCAGATATAGTTTATGTGTATGGTTTATGCAGAGGAAATTCGAGAAATGCTCGTTTATAGTACCGACAGTTTCCTAATCGTTTACATGATGATCGAACATTTTCATCTGCATTTAGAGCCTTCGAGAAACAGAAAGCTTTTGTAACCAGCGAGCAGACACAAATCCAGTGTAAGTCGCATCAGCTGATAACGACGAATTAATTTTACGGGCTGTTAGGATATTTTGGCAGCCAAATAAAAGATTTCTTAAATTCCCACTATAGAAACCGCCACATTGCCTGATCCTGCCAGATTGCCTGATCTAACGGCGGTTGACCTTTTTATTTGGGGTCGAATGAAAGAGCTAGAAGATAGTAGAAGATTTAATTTACAGAATTAATGAAGCAGCAGCCGAAATACGTGCACATTTACGGAATTTTAATGTGACACGTGAAGTGTAGAAAACAGCCTTAAAATGCATCCAAAACAGAGGAGGACATTTTGAACACCTACTATAATAATAAAATCTATAATAATCATTAAACAATGTTTTTTTAATGCAACACTTTCACTCGGTAAAGAATTAATCTGAAATCATAAGGCTTAAGCTAAGTGTGTTTTCTTAGTTTTGATAGGTATTGATATGGAGCTATAATAAAAATTATAAAAGTGACATGTTGATAATGCATTTTCTCAGAAAAATTTTTGATCAAACACAGAAAATTTTTGATCAAACACAGAAAATTTTTGAAACTTGCAAAAATGTCCACGTTTAAATATCAATATCTATATAGTGAAAAGACTTACGTGGCGACCTGATACACCGATTAAAAGATAATTTCAACCCCAAAAATGTATGCTCTTGAACTAATATAAGTCGAGTCAAATAGAAGCTATTAACCTAACTGTGAGTGTTGGTACAGGCTCGAGCAAATGTTCTTTAAAGCTCTGTATCTCAGTGGATACTGGAGATAGACGAATTGATAGAAAACTGATCACGGAATCACCCCGTAAAGGATTAGCATTCAAGTACAAGACACCCTGTATAATAATTATATTTTATATAAAAATTGTTAAGCTCAAATTTTTGCAACTAGCCAACACGTCTACACATTAACGAACCATATTTTTTTATTTCCAAAATAAATTACATACATATATACAATTTTGGTTTTATTATCCTAGTATGTTTACTCATACAATCACATACTATAGTTTTTATTCATTGGTTTGAATTTTTTAGCCAAAATTGAATTGCTTCGCTTTTTCTGCTTACTAAGTTTTATAATTTTTTTTAAATTACACTTGCTGAGAGATAAAGAACAAACTGTACACACATTCTTTATAATATGTACATACATTCAATAATGTATTAATGGTATTTATCCAAGTAGGCGCGTATTTCTGATTTTAAATTGGTTTGTTTCTAAAATATTTATATTTTTGAAAGGTTTATTTCTGTTCTGTTGCAGCACCCATCATAGGTTTCATTTTTTTGTTCAATATGAATGATCTGTATATATTGATTTGTGTTGAAACATTTATGAAAATATTTCAGAAATCATAATTAAGAATTTGCAACGTTTTCATTTACAAGTTTGTCTTAGGAAATAAAGTGGTTTCCCATATGTTTTATGTGTTTTACTATGAAAATTTTGGTTTTTTTTTTCGTTTCTCATTCCCATATAAAAGCTTCGTTTTTTAGGTTATGGCTTGTCTGGTTGCTTTGATAATAATTAACTGAGTCAAAAATTCGAGCCAAGCTTAGAAAAACGGCTCACTTTGATTAATTTCAAAAATTTCGTTTACAATTTTAAAATTAAAATTTGTATTTAAAATTGAATCAGTTAAGCATGCCAGAGAAAACTATTATAGAAATACTTACTAAACCCAAATGAATTGTTGAGTGTGCTATTAACATCGTATCTTCTCCAATGGATGTCACAAATACAGTATTTAATAAAACAACAATCTTTGATAACCTTAACAAATTTTGTTCCAAATTTAAGTCCTGGTTTCCACCGAACATTTCGTTGTAAATTTTACAAAGGGAATTTTTTTTATTTTTACGATTGGGTCGGTATTCCGTTTGTATATGTATTTATAAGTTTTGAGGTTTAATACAATTACAATTATAATTGTATTAGAAATACATTTGCAAAAGAAAGTGAAGAAACACAGATACAACCGTACAAAAATAATATTTCCCGTTGTAAAATATACAACGAAATTGTCGGTGGAAACTAGGAGTAAAAGAGAAAAGATTTTGTCTGAAAATTAATTTTACATAGAACCACTACAACTTCCTATCGGATTTCGACGAGAAACTCGGTTCACCGAAACTTCAATGTATGTACTGTAAAAAACTAGTACAACATTTTTTTTTTCAATTTATCCCAGTTTCTAAGTCATTATTATCTAGTTTTAAAAATTTGTATTTCTTACAGTTATTTAAACAGTTTAATTTACCACACATTTGTTAAGCAGGAGTGTATAAATTTGCTTTTTGTGGTATAGACGTTTTCAGCCAATTAATACCCATTTTTTAAATAAAATTCTAATTTAATTGTATTACGACAACCTTGAGGTAGCTAAGTCTTAGGTAGTAAGACAATTATACATAAAGTGGGAGCTTTTTATTTTAGTATAGTAAACTGTCCACCGTATCTAAATTCTCACCTTTACAATATTGTTAGTAAGTCTATTTTATGTTAATGACTTACACCATAAATTCAATTTGAATTTCATTCTTAAACCGATTATGGATGATATTAGAATTCTCGAAGATGACGGTTCATATATATATATATATATATAGTAGAAAACCTTGTTTAGCTTTTGGTACTGTTATTTCGTTATCACATGATAATCTTGCGGCGAATGATCTGATTGGATTTACAAAATTTCGTTTTCAGCTAAATTCTTTTGTAGATTTTACGAAATGTCAAATCAAAATACTAAGCAGTCAACATCTGAAGATGTCAAGCTTTTAAGGGAAGAGAGATGCTACTCTATATTAGACAATCATCCTTCATTAAAAAAAATTAGCGTAATCGAAACTAAGGGCATAAGCCTTTTCTGTGTTAAACGAACTAAGAATTAGAGTGTGGATTTTCTCCATGACGGTTTAATCGTTTTTTAGTCCTGGTGATTAAATATCAATTTGCATTTTTTATAGAGCAAAAGATTTTTCAAAATATTGATAAAATCAATGATTGCATTTCTGCCTATAACTTTGGTTTCGTTGGCCGAAGGAACAAACCATCCACTATTAGCATTGACAGAAGTAATTTAGGTCAAAACACTATTCAAGTCTTATGTTTAGCAACACATTTTGTTTTACTATTTAGCAAATTTTATAATTTCAATCACAAACCGAAATGGGATGCTGTTTTAGGTATAATTAAAATAATAATTTTATTGGTTCGATATAAATTACGGACAGATGATAAAACCAACAGATGATGTGTAGTGTTTCGTCTAAATCCAATTTTGGAACAAACTCAAAAAAAGGAAAGAGAATTTTTTACACTTTCTGCCGTAGGCACTTGGCGAAACACACTTAATACACACATTTGAAATGAAATTCCAATTATAACATAGGATACATGCTAACTGGGAGAACTAACGGGACTTATTGGAGAATTTTTTTTTGATTCCTAGAGGATATAAGGAGGATTCAATTTTATGCCCTCAAGCTAAGAAATTGGGGTGCATTTTGCTAATATCATAGTATCCAAAATAATTTGTAACTGTGTGCATTCCAATTGCCTATCCGACGATGATAAAAGTTTAAAATTAAATTGAAAATTTTTTAGAGCCGATTATGAGCCAGTTTAAAACATTCAGAGATGAATTCAATATGACAAGGGAAATTGAGAATTTTATAGAGAACGCTGAATTTAGCTTAATTACAGCGAAGACAATTTCTTATTATTGCAAAATTAAGATTTAAATCATAGTCCAATTATAATTGATAAAAATCGGTTAAATTTCTGTTTGCGGATATTAAAATTAGGATATAAAATAAAATAGTTGAAGAACCCAAATCAATTTGTGCATAATTTAAAATTGCTAAAAAAAATTATTTGTATTTTGCATGCATTTATGTAATGTTCAAATTGAATTTGCAAACCAATAATTTATTTTAATAATAAATGTTATATTGAAAATTTGAATAGAATTCTATAGGCTTGATAATTAAAACTATATACGTTAGCTTCCTTGCTAAATTTGATGATGTTAAATTTGTTTTACTACATCTCAATAAAACAGAATTGTCAGACAAATAAATATTTCGATAATTTTTTTAATTTTCGGAATTATGTGCAATAAAAAAAAGCCCTCATACTAAAACAACAACCTAGTGGATACAGGAAGCACACAAACCAAATGTGGATCCATATTTGATAATCTAACCAAAAAATATTTTTCATTGATTTTCCACTTAACACTCATTTTCCCTTCTTTATATCTCGTACATGTTACATACCATATGTACTTTTGTTACAATATTTTTGCTTCAAATGATTTAGAATGCCTTCGAGATTTTAACATACAACGTAACATAATTTTGTTGCTATACCTACTGTTGCTACTTAAGCTGAAGCTGCCTTAAATATGTATATAAATTATGGTTTTCCAAGGAATTTTCATCTTAATATTACTGAAAGAAGATATTTTGTATGTAACCGATTTTCTTGTTATTTGGCCGAAGAAATTTATATCCATACAGCATTATATGTGAAACCACATTTAATGAGGATTCCGTTGCTCTATATGTACGTTGCTTTGTATATACTATATATGTGGGTGTGTATTGTGGGTGAAACAAAATTCAAAGAATATCATAAAGAAAATTAAAGAAAATATTGAGCAGAAAAGCGAAAAACAAAAAGAATTCCCCATTATTATTTTTCTATCAAATATCAATGCTTCATTAGTTTGAAATATATACGAGCATTTTTTTTTTTTTCTATCGAGCTTTCGATAATTTTTCTTATTTCTGAACGTTGTTATACATTTCTCATCGTTATAATGTGGTTCAAAGCAGCAGTACGACGAAAAATGTTGCTGTATTCTTTTATACAGACCATATGGTTTTTTTGTATACATATTAATCGTATTAAATAGTTTTCTTTTATGTAATGAGAACAATTTTGGTTCAATGGATTTCAATTATATAGTTTTCAGTTTTATATTACATGGGGTTGAGTTGTTTGTTATGTTTGGTTGAAAATTCTATTGTCGAAACCGTTTAGCATTGGTAAGAGCGTTTAATACTATTATCTGGACTGTTTCTTGACCTTAAAGTTGCTTATATTAATGCAAGAAGCATTAATTGGGTCGTTTGATCGATGGAGGATGGTTTTTCGTATTATATTACTGCAATTACCAAAACTTGGCTGGAACCTAGAGTGTCATCTAATTCCTTTCGTATTCCTGGATTCACTTTCATTCAGAATGATTCTAGCACTCATTCTTATGGTATTGACCTTTAGATCTTTATTTTAATTGCTGGAGTCATTAACAGCAATATATTGAAATTCAATTTAATTACTACTAGCTTATATTTAGCTACACATATCTGTTAGGTTTATACTAGTTCTTCTTTGTGCTGATTGGAGGGCCAATACAGCTTGCATATCAATAAAAGATCGGTCTTTTTACAAAGACGCTGATTAAACCATTCATCCACAGATTGTCTTTGTTTAAATTAAATTTTTATTTGTAATACTACCTATTTAGGCTGAAGTATTTCCAATATCCAACGAGTGTCCAACACTTTTCTCCAAACGTAACGGTTCAAATTTAATTTTTACAATTTTGCCAAAAAGGGGCGAAATAAAATTGAAACGACGTTAGAACTTAGAAATTTGATAATATTTCATTATAACGAGGGTAAAAAACTTAAAAAATTGTGAAATTGTTGAACGAAGTATTTCTACTGTTCACCGGAGTGAAGTTTCTAACGTTAGTTTAAAGTGTAGTTTAACACTATAAAAAGTGTAAGAAATGTAGAAAAGTGTTAAAAAAAAATATAATAACGTTAAAAAATGTAACTACACAAAAAAGCTCGGGTATAACGATTGACTCTTTCATCTGGCAGGAAAAATGCCATTCTTCAGAGAAGCATTGAAAACCAAAGATAATGATTTACTCAGATCTTTAAGAATACTTGTGGGTATATTATCAAAACCACATCCATATTTCATTTTGGATATACCATCAATTACGTCACTCTCAGAAATAAACGGCAATCCGAGAGGCGAATGTAGAGGCGGGACTAATCCCATCATCATGATATTTCTTGTCGACAGCTTGGAAAAAATCCGCAAATAGTTTACATTATATCGTTGACATTGTTAGCAGTAGCATCATTCAGAGACATTACCTGAGGATACCCGCAACGTCAAATTATCTTCAAAGTTTGAGATATAGCTTCTGTAAGCGAGCCGATGCTGATTACCGAATTCTCCACCGGAATGAATTAATATAAAGTTTATTATCACCATTTAACTTAGCAAGCATGTGAGCTTTATATTCATATTCCTAAAATTGATCAAGCTATTATTAAACCACGGTGGATGACGGCACAAATTTATCAAAAGCCTTAAATAGAACACAGTATAATTCATCAACTAAACTTCGCTCCATTTATGATTACAAATTTCATCCCAGTCCTGATTTTTATAAAACACATGCAATCAAAAAATATCCGCTTTTTAAAATTATAATTCATCGTAGGTTCTTTATGATTATTAAATTTACAAAATAGGCCAAACAGTCAAAATCAATTACCAATCCACAAATCTCAAAGATGTACTCATGTACTCACTATATTTGACGGTATTGCGAGAGGGCACAATAAGGATGGGATGTTGCAGCTTTTTCCTCGTGGTGATCGATTTTTGTAGATCGATGCTGATTGGTTCACTCTCTGGATTCAATCAATAAAACACTTTATTTGTTAGCTGGAATATTTGGTATTCCGCTACAAAATTATCCGCTATTAAATTTAGGTCTGGACATCACCCGTTTCCTTTTAACACTCTCGTTTTTTTTTTCTTTTTTCTTTCCCTTTTGTTTTGGCACGAACCCATCCAAAACCGGGCTACCTGGTTTTTGCTTTTCGCAACAGACGGTTTGGGAAGATATTAAGCTGGTTAAACTTGCATATGTTATTCTGTTATAATGGGTAAGAGGACAGTTCTCGCGCACATTTCCTCGTGGGAATATTTCCTCGCCTGATAAGGGGGAGCGTTTCCAGAATTAATAATTTTTAAATTTCCAATTTCCATAATTTATAGCGACTTTAATTCCCCATTTTCCATAATTTATAATTTTTTGTTTAATTTCGTTTTAAAATTCAAATTCCCATTTTCCAGATTTTTTGTTTTGCTAAAATAGCAAGCCTGTTAGTTAAATCAGTCTATTTTGAGTCACGTGTACGAAATAAACCAATAAAAATAACATTAGACTGATAACTTCCCTAGGGAAATTATCAGTTATTATGATTTTAATTGGAATATTTCATACACGTGACTCGAAATTGACCGATTTAATAGGCTTGCTATTTAGCGAAACATATTCTGGCTACTAGATGAAAAGAATTCATAGTTATAGTTTACAATAATACTGTTTCAAAATGACACTTTCATAGTACAATTTACAATGTAGCAGCCATATGTAAAAATAAACACAATAAAATAAAATTGCAAACAATTTTGTCTTCGAATACCCCTCGAGCATTGATAAATACCTCATAATTTTATTATGTTTTCTTCAAGCACGTTGCTTTTAGGTAACAGCCCTCAGCCTACGGCTTCGGGATGTTTCCAAGCAACGTGCTTTGTCCTGAAATGTCCTGGAATCATTATGATGGGTTGGGCTCAAATTACAAATTTTCAAAAATTGACAAATTTTTCGAAAATGACTTGGAAGCGGTGCTACGCTACTGCCAAGTTTCACAAAAAAATATGCAATCTCTAGTTAAATGATATTTTCTCCCTTTCTTTTTTTATGAAATTGCATTTTGTTTCATAATACAAATTCAATGCAAGTTGATTATATTTTTTTCCTACATAGAAATATTTAACCTTCAGTTAAATATTTAGCTGGACGAAATTGGACAGTTAAATAGTTAGCTCTCCAGTTAAAATGTTCATGTAAAAACGAAATAAAACTAGCATGCGTTGAATTTGTATTATGAAATAAATCGCAACTTCATAAAAGAACAAAGAAATGAAATTTTATTTAACCGTAGATTGCCTCTATTTTTGTGAAACCGGGCATATGTTAATTTAAAAAAAACTCAGAGATGTGCTCATGTACTGACTATATTCATCTGTTCGAAATTATAATAAGCTAGTTAGTCTCCTATTCTCAAACCATTGAATATAGTAAGTCCCTCCAGTGCAATTCTCGACTGGCATGTGTCCAAGGAAGCTTCCCTCTCAGATCATATGTACATCAGGTTTGATATCAATATCCCTTCGAGACAAGAATTGGTGGTAAGGATACCCAAACGCACCAACTGGTCAGTCTATAACGATGTACTTTTAGATAACCTAACTGGTCTACAGACTTTGATAAACTCTGTCGAAGATCTCGACAGAGTAGCGAATGAAGTTACAGAGGCAATAATCAATGCCTACCACTCAAGCTCACCACTTGTGCATATCAGAGGCACAAGGGATATTCCTTGGTGGAACCAAAACTTGGAAAACATGAGACGAAATGTCCGTAAACTTTTTAATAAGGCCAAGAGGACGAACGATTGGACTACCTATCAGTAGGCAGAGCTAAAGATTAAGCTGGAGAGACTTCTGTGAAAAAATAGACAAGCTACCCACGGCGTGTCGACTACAGAAGGCCTTTGGAGTATAGGAATCCCTTGGGGTCTGTAAGGAAACCAGATGGAGGGACAACCATAACCAGGGAAGAGACTCTGGAATGTCTAGTGAAAGGTCACTTTCCAGAATGTATTATTCTGAGGGATCAGGAGGAATCCTACGCAAGTAATGTAGATCCGTATCGAGTTCCGAGGGGGGCTCAGAAGTTCTCGAGGCAGTTGCTTACGCCGGAAAGGATAAGCTGGGCAGTCAAATCCTTTGGACGTTACAAAGCACCGGGAGGAGACTGCATATATCCCGCCTTTCTACAGCTGGGCCTGCAGATTTTGCTGCCTTATCTTACTTTACTCTTCAGAGCCAGTCACAGCTTGGAATATGTTCCAAATCGCTGGAGAGAAGTTCGGGTGATTTTTATCCCAAAAGTGGGAAATAGATCTTCAGAGGAAATTAGGTCGTACAGACCTATTAGTCTCACATCTTTTCTACTGAAAACCATGGAGAAAATTCTGGGACTTTGTATTAGATCCAATACCCTCCAAAGTCCCACGCCTACCAAGCAGAGAAATCTACAGAAATAGCTCTTCACGAACTGACATCGGAAATCGAGGACACGCTCAGAAATAGGGAATTATTACTATGCTCCTTCATCGATATCCTGGGAGCTTTTGATAATACTAGTTTCGAGATGATTCAGGAACAATCACTAGCAAGGGGCATACACCCCTCCACCGTAAGGTGGATAATAAACATGCTAAAAACCAGGAGGATTACGGCCTCCTTTGGAGACAAAACCATTGCTATAGCGGCCACCAGGGGCTGCCCCCAGGGAGGAGTCCTCTCTCCCCTGTTGTGGCTGATTGTGATGGATCAATTACTCACAAGACTGAGAGATCTAGATTTCTCAAACATTACCTATGCGGACGACCTAGTCTTGCTGGTTAAGGGCAGATTCGCAGATACGGTAGGGGAAAGAATGAAACAAGCCCTAGAGGTAGTAACTGATTGGTGCACGGAGGTGGGCCTTACGGTAAATCCTAATAAGGTCAGCTGCACTCTCTTTACTAACCGGAGAAAAACTGCCCTCCCGTCGATAGCTTTGGGGGGGGGGGGTAACTTTCCAACTGTCAAAGGAGGTTAAATATCTGGGTATCGTACTTGATCAGAAACTGACATGGAATCCCCACTTAAAGCATATAACAAGCAAGGCTAATAAGGCCTACTTTACCTGCCAATGAATGATTGGCAAAACGTGGGGACTGAGCCCACAAATGTTGGTTTGGCTCTACCGGGCCGTTATAAGACCTATGGTCTCTTATGCGGCGTTTGTGTGGTGGCCTAAGATGGAGCAGACTGGTGCACGAAGAATACTGGACAATATCCAGAGGTTAATTTGTATAGGGGCAACTGGAGCAATGAGGACTTGTCCAACAGCTGCCCTTGAGAGAATACTGGGGCTCTCACCACTGCATCTACACATTAAAAAAGTAGCCGGTTCAAGAGGTCTGAGCCTGAAAAGCACTGAAAAAATTAAAACCATGAGGCCAGGACATAACAATATCCTACATAAATGCAATCTCAAGGAGGAATTGATCCAACTATCAGATTTGATGGTAAAGACAATCGATTGTCGGAGGGATTTTAAGATCAGGTTGCCGGATAGGGCACTGGTGGAGAATATTATCTCCTCCCTCCTCCGCCATGCTTCTGTATGGTATACGGATGGGTCAAAGTCGGACGGGGGTACCGGTGCAGGAATAGTTGGGCCTGACCGGGAGCTATGCATACCGCTGGGCAGCTCCCCCACAGTCTTTCAGGCAGAGACTCTTGCTATTGAGGTATGTGTGCTTCAATGCTTAAAAAAGAAATATAAGAAGACCGAGATCTATATAATCTCGGACAGCCAGGCAGCTTTAGGAGTTTCAGTGTTCAACTCGAAATTGATCTGGAGCTGCTACTGCAATTTATTAGAACTGGGTGAAGCGAACAAAGTTACCCTTTTGTGGTCTCCTGGCCACTCCACCATTAAGGGAAATGAGGCAGTAGACTATTGTGCAAAAAAGGGAGCAAGCCGCGTTTTCCTGGGTCCCAGCCATAGTATTGCTTTTTCAAAAACCCATTTGGCAGAAGGTATAAGGGACAGGGAGCAGAACCATAGGAATTTACTCTGGGAGTCCTCCATTGGGATGAGACAGGCCAAGAAACTACTCAGTTACAATATTACACATCTGGGAGAGGCACCGAGGATGAATCGCTAATCCCTAAGATCCCTTACCTGCTTTTTAACAGGACACGGCCCTTTTAATGGCCATCTATATAAAATGGGAAAATTCCTTACGGACCAGTGTAGATTTTGTAACTGCAGTAAGGAGACATCGGAACATGTACTCTTCACATGCGATGCTATCATCCTAAAAAGATTCAAATTTCTCAATGCACACACAATCCAGTGGCCTAATGCCGACCCACTGGATTTGCATCAGGTAGCGGCGTTTATCAAGGACATAGACCTACATTTCAACTAAAAACCTCTAGGGACGCACAATAGACCTCAACGGTCGCAGTGCTCTGGGCTGCTAACGCCCACCCTAATTTAAAAAAAAAAAAAAAAAAAAAAAATAGTCAGTACATGAGCAAATCTCTGATATTTGTCTTAATTGACTGATGCCCGTTTTCACAACAATAAAGGCAATTTCTAGTTAAATAGTATTTCCTTCCTTTCTTCTTTTATTAAATTGCGATTTATTTCATAATACAAATTCAACGCATGCTAATTTTATTTCGTTTTTACATGAACATTTTAACTGGAGAGCTAAATATTTAACTGAAGGCTAAATATTTCTATGTAGAAAATAAATATAATTAACTTGCATAGAATTTGTTTTAAGAAACAAAACGTAATTTTATAAAGAAGAAAGGAAGGAAATATTATTTAACTAGAGATTTGTGAAACCGGGCATTAGTATAGTACCGCTTCCAAATCATTTTCGAGAAATTTGTTAAAATTTGAAAATTTGTCATTTGATTCCAACCCATCATATGAGAATGGTATATGCGCAGCTAACCAGCTTATTGTATATTTAATCTGTGGAATATAGGCAGTACATAAGCACATCACTGATATTTGGTTTAATACGGTACTTTTGCCCTCATTTTAGCATTCAAAACTTTTTAATGGTTTAATAAAGTTCCAAATTTTTCAAGTTTCGATATTTTTGTAAAACCTTTTTACATTATTAATTTTAAATTGAAATACGACAAAATGTTTTATTTTATTTCTCATTTGACGCCTCATTTTATTTTATTTCTCGTTTCAGACCGTTCAATCAATTAAATTAAAGCCATCAACATTCAACGGAATAACAACTTTCGTCATTTTCAAATTTCAATTTGAAACGGCGGCCAATCAAAATCATTGGAACGATGAACAACGTGCCGCGGCGGTAATAGTGGCTCTCAAAGGCGAAGCAGCAGAGGCCTTACAAACCATTCCGGAACAAGAGCGCAAGAATATCTTGAAATTAAGAATGAGCTGGATCGGAAGTACGGTAGTAACCACAAGCAGGAAATCTATCGCATTGAACTGAAAAACCGCTACCAGAAGGGAGGAGAATCACTATAGGAATTTTCATCAGCATTTGAGCGATTAGTGTATCTAGCATATACAAGTACATACGTCGGCCGATTATATGGAAAGGCTTAAGATTGATGCATTCATTGACTGCATTCGAGATCCAGAGATAGGCAAGGCGGTCATGTTGTCACCTAAGAACTATCAGACTATCACCAGACCGTCATTATTTAGGCGCCAAATGAATTCAGACAACAACGAGAACATCGAGCGGACGGTACCAAAATTCCGAAGCGGCTGGCTTAGGTGTTGGGAATGTGACAAGTTGGGTCACTTCTCAAGGGACTGCCGGCAAGAAATACACAGAAGAAGAATATTGCGAATTTGTCAAATGTCTGGAGGCAACGAGCAACGAAGAAAGAGGGAAACGGCTTGGATCACCAACTTCAATGGAAGAGGCACCCAGATGAGAGCAGGCGTTGGATGAGTTAACGGTAAGGTGGAAAGATTACAAGTGAGTTTGAAGGAGCAGAAACTGGCTTCACCGTCTTGTTGCCACATAACTTCCATCCTTGTCACGAGTGTAGAATGACTCGGTAGCACCGTAACAATCGAGTGGACACTCACTGGACACTGGAGCAGCTGGCTGATGGGTTAAAATTAAGAATGGCAAATGGAGATGAAGCAATAATTAAAGGAAAAATGTTCGTAAACATAATGAACAGTGAAATTCTATTCCCATACGAAGTTCTGGTAGCGGATATTGTGGATGAGGGCACTCTGGGAATAGATTTCATGAGGGCGAATGACTTCGTGTTGGATTTTGGAAGAAGAGTATTGAGCAGCGATTACATCAAGCCACTTAAATTTAACGGTATGGATACCATAGTAAGGCGAGTAACAGTTAGCCATAGTGAGGCGCTGAGGCTTTAGGTGTGGAGTAGTGTTACGATGCCACCTAGGATGGAGTAGAATAAATTAGTTGATAGCGGAAAGTTTTACTATGGAATTTTCCATGATAAAAATGTTCTAATGCGTCTACATTATTTTTACCGGAACAATCATGAAATTACGAGAAGGTTTGGTTTGTGTATATAAGGAATGAATGAGTTCAAATTAGAACATAAGTTTTTGGTAAGCGATAAAGTTAAGATTAAAAAGGAAACTAAAAAGTGATTTGAAAATGTTTTAGTGTGAAACAAAAGTTATAAGTGAACAGTAGAATTGTGCAAAAATAATTAAAAATTGATTTTGTGAATTATCGTTAAGAAATTGTGTTTTAGAATTGTTTTTGTAATCAACAAATAAATTCATTTATGATAAATTGAAGTGTTGCGTGTTATTCACAATCCAGTGATACGAACCTTGATTGACAAGGCAAAAACGTAACAATATATTGTAGACCAACTTTCATCGCTTCGACTAACCATTTTTTTTCAATTTTTTTCTAATTTCTTTCATACTATCGTTCTCTGATACATATGTATCTAGTTTTATATTACAGTTTAAAAAATTACACTGGCCTTCCACATTATCTATTAAGGTAATTAAACTGAACATTTTGTTTATTAAAATTCATCCAAGCAGTGAAGCACTAAGTGCAAATTCTATTAAATTATTCCAGCTACAGTTCAAAATCGATTAATGTTGCAGCAGGAAAAATGGTAGTTTAAAAAAGTCTATTATAACAAACCGTCAATAACTCATACTAAGGTGTAGCTTCTTCCAGCAAACTCCTATTTTGTGTATATACACTGTTGATTTAAAAAATATCCTTAAGGTATAAAAATTTTAAATTATCTACTTGTTGCTTTTTATTATTAATACTAAAGATTTAATCCAAACAGGTTATAAAATCGCGATGTGTTTGCACAAACATGTATACAACGTAATTGTTTGTGCAAGCTGCAGGAAGGATATACACATAAATATTGTTGTTCTGTTATTATAACTGTGATGTTGATGTGCTTTTGTTCACGCTTTAATATTATGCCTTTGAGGATATCACATACACATTTATATGATATTAAATCCCGTAAAAGGACATAAAGTGTCAGCGCAAAGCATTAAAAATCCTTTTACAGTATTTTTTTTTTTGTAAACGTACATACGTATATCGGAAAATCAATAAAATTGATCCTTTTTTGTAATTTAATTGGTCCTTCACACATACCCACTTATATGTAAGAGCTTTCAATGGCAGGATACTCAAAAATTATTTTGATTTGTTTGTTGAACAATGCTGTAACGAGAATAGTTAAGATTTTATTGTCTGTTGGCGTTCTTTTTATTTTTGTTTTGTTTTGTTCATCTTGCTCATTATAATCCATCTTCCCTCCCACAGACGCCCAAACACCATCTAATCACACGACAACAAATTAGAAACGAAAATTTCAATTACAATACCTCATTTTTATAAATATATACTGTTGGAGGGAGGGGTGGGCTGTCGTATATAGCTCAGGGCGTTAAATCCATAAAATTAGTAATAAAATGGTAGTTATTTGAGATGTTATTACCGTTATTATTATTAGTATTGTTATTACTTGTCTATCTGTGTATTTAATGGGCACGGGATGTAGAAGAGAATAAGGATTTGGTGCTATCACACCTCAACACAAAACCAAACGAAAAATTTTGGGGCAATTGATTGGGATATTATTGTCTTCGTTGTTGATCACATGAATTATTATTAGATTGTATATTAGATTACGAGTATTTTCCCTCGAAGCTGTACTCGTGTATTGTAAATATACAAAATCAAGTTTATATTGTAAGGATGTTTGCGTGAATTCCAGGCGATAATAAAACTCAATTTATGGCAAAACAAGATTTCATTTAGGGGGTTTATTGTAAACAAAATGTTATTTTCACGTTTTTTATATGGTTGTTGACTGCGCTGCTCATGCTTACCAAATGCTATATAAATATATTTTGGCTGAGAGCAAAATTACTTGTTAATAGAATAAAAATTTATTAATACACACAATAATACATAATTATTATAACTAAGGTTAGTAGGTGGATTATATTTTGTTGGTATATTGTAACAAAGTCTACCGCAACAGTGTTCCTTTATATTCTTTCTCACCCCCTGTAGAATAGTGAGACATCTATATTTTCATAGTAACGTGGTTTTAGTCTATCGATCTAAAACTTTTTGGCCTTGGCATGTCATTAATACTGACATCAAAATAATCGATGGTCACAAGGAATAATTGCTTAAGTCGAATTAAGACAAAAATTATTTTAAATATTTACAGTTTTCAGTCTCTGATCTAACTTGACTAAATTTGACTTAATCAAGGCCAAAACCTGTCTTCACTAGCCGTAGTAGCTTTAGTCCGCATAAGGGAAAAATGAACTTAATATTGAACTTTTATAGCTCTTTAGAAAATTTATCTAATTTGACTTAGCGGTTATTTCTTGTAACCATCGATTTATTTTCGTATCGTTGTAAAACGTTTTCACAGGGAAAAAATGATTTTAACCAAATCAAACGCGATTTCGTTAATGCTCCGAAACCGTATCGGTATTGATTAATTGATTAGGGTGCACGGCCAAGCATTATAGCAGGAACTTCCAGGCACACGCCGTTCACCCCTTTAGATATAATAAAACCAAAGGATAGGATAGGATTGTTAGTTGGGAGAGACTCGAACCGTGATCGATAGTAAGTAAAATTGTTAGTATATATAATAAAATAGTAACCACAGGACAATACAATTTCTAAACTACATCTTATTCAGTACTTCTTGATCCTGAAGGGTTGATTCCAGTTAAAATTTAATTCTTAAACTCAGGATTAATTTTAATCCCTATAATAATGATTAATTCAAGAATTATGTTAAATCCTGAAAGTTAAAATATTTATTAGTAAACTAAGGAAGAGGTCCATTTAAAAATTCTGTAAACATCGAATATGAAGACTATCCCCGTCCTGATCTAATTACGAAGCTATGATTTAAAATCTCCGCGCTTGTTTCTTTAATTTCAGGTATATATTGCAACTAGATTTAAAAATAAATATTTAACCATAAAATTAAACTAATCAGCAATTTCCTACAAATCTGGAATAAAGGAAACTAATAATGTTGAAGTTACTTATTTATATAATTATACTAGGGGACCCCTGTGCAATTGCACAATTTTATTATTTATGTGAAACATTTTTGCCATAATAAATACAAACAACTTCTGCAAAAGGAATACTTCACTACAGGTTGCCCCGACGAAAAAAAGACTTCGAACTCTAATAAAATAGAACGCATTTAATTTTTTGAAATAATTTTATTTTATAAATTACATTATATGTTATATATTTTATGAACAATATTATTCGTGACAACTACGTCAATATTTTGCTCTACCGTGAGGATTTACTTAAATTTAAGTTCATTTTAAATTAAAATACATTTTTTCTAAACAATATATACGTAAATAATTTTTCGTTGGCACTCAGACACGATATAAAATGTTTTACCACCTGCAACTGCAACCGGACCGTAAATATAGTAAAATGTTTTCTATAATATTTTGTTTTATTTGATTGCATAGTTCTACGGCCCTTGAAATACTTCCTGATACACAACGTTATCTGTTAAATTGGCGCATTGTCTAGAGTTCTCGAACATTTTTATTTTTAGTGCATTTGAATTTATGGTTCTAGAAAAAGCTGTATATAACTGTCCATGGCTAAAGCATGGCTCTGGGAGAAAAATACCAACTTTTTGAAATGTTTGGCCTTGAGACTTATTTATTGTCATGGAATAGGAAATTCTAATAGGAAATTGATGCCGTATGAAGTTGAAAGGAAGGGCTACGTCATTAACCGTATCCAATGAAATGAGAGGAATAAAATTAACCGTACCCGAATGAAAACCAGTGATTATTTCTGCCATTAACATATTTTTATGGAATGTCCTCACAACCATTCGTGTGCCATTGCATAATCCGCTTTTTATTGACAAATTCCTTAGGAGCATTACAATACATCCTATTTTTAAATTTAATATATGCGGTGGCAGACCAGATGGATTTAATGTATTTAAATATTCTGTAGGAAGCAGCAAATTATTATTTTCACTTCCATCGTCGTTCTTCACAGTGTCAATAGAATAAAAAGCAACTTCTTGGGAAAATAATCTCTGTAATATGGATTCATTAATTTCTCGAACATTGTCATTCTTGGGGCACATCATTTTGAGTAAATAATGTACCATATATATCATCAATGAGATCCGTAGAAATATAGTTTGTGTGTATTTCCAAAGAATATTGGCTCTTTTTTGCCAAAATTTTGCCACAAATGACATTTTTTAATGGTTGAGTTTATAATTGACACTCTGTTGCCTCTTCGAATCACTGGTAGTACTTGACGGAAATCGCCTCCTAAAACAGAATGGCTGTTCATTTTGAATTAAATCCCTAAATATCAAGTAAACTATCTCTAGAGCCACACCAGGTGCCATGGGTGCCTCATCCCAAATAATACAGTCTAATGATTTTAAAAATTCTCGTTTCTGCTTAGATAAATTTGGAAATTTTACTGCGTCAAGATTTAAGGGTAACGAAAATGCAGAATGACAGGTTATGCCATTAGGAAGCAGATTTGCTGCGATTCCTGTCCAAGCGACACATATTACTTTTCTATTATTTTGATTAAATCTTTCAATTAATAACGCACGATATAAATATGTTTTTCACTACCACCAGGACGAAACATTTTTGCAAATCGCTTGTATCATCCAATGATAAAAATATATTTGTAGCAGCCTCTAATTGTTCATCGTTTAGAGAATGCTAAAAATTTGATTCTTCAATAATATTACAAATCATATCATTTATATTGCCATCTGAAAACTCCGATAAATTTAATGGCAATAAAGAAAAAAGGTTAAAACCCGCCTGGTTACATTGGTCTTTAAGAAACGAAACACAGCAAGAAACTGCATTTTGTTCATTTAAACCTTTATGTACATAATCCTTTGCATAAATAATACGCCCAATAGTTTTATGTCCATGATGAGAATTAGGTGATCGTTTAACCCATTTTTTATGTTGCATAATTAGTCTTCATGAAAGAAAATTGGTTGCGGATCTTTCAAATGAATGGATAACATTACTACATTATGCGACTGACCATGAATTGGTAATTCTAGAATATGCCAAGCTACCTCTTGTGAACTTAAGAAGCGATAGTTTAGATACTGGCTAACATCGTCGTATTGCACAACATTTGTAGAAGTGTTTTCGGCGTCAATTTTGACTCCAATCCTTGCCCAATCAGTACCTTTGGTTATATATTTGTGTATGTACTTTATAGCTTTCACTGTTGAACACAGTTCAACATTTATATGAGCGTCATATTTAAGACTCTAAAAGGGATTGTATGGAACAACAAACGTATTATCAATAGGAATACGGGACGTAGTAGTAGGAAGCTGTTCTGATAAATTTGGAGGTTTTCACATATATTTCGGATAACCATCCATTGACAAATCGATCTCAATACAAAATTTTTTTGGATATTGTTTAGAACATTTGTTATCTACCATACAGACACACGAAGGATTCAGATCTCCACCGGCCCGTGAATATTATGGTTTAAAATTATATTATGTAGTTGAAGATTCAAATTACGGTCCGGAAGCTCGGCAGAAATAATTGTATCAACTTGGTCCGCGGTTCTAAACTTATCTTCAGCACTTAATGTAAACAAACAATGCGCATGTGGTAGCCCCCGTTTTTGATGTCCAATTATGTATGTAAACGCTGTAACTCTTCCAAAAATATCATATGTTTTTTCGTTATATCGTTAATAAATTCTTTTAATTTAAGGCTAAATACTCGAACAACAATGTCAGGACGATCGCATGACCGTTGAAAATCATGAAGAATAGCTTTGATTTCTGGCCAAGCAGGATTACATGTGAATGTAATAAATAAATCGGGGCGTCCATATTTACGAACTGTTGCCATATTATCTTGATATAACTTTGCCATAAATCTTGGGCTCTCGATGAATGTGGACGGCAGAATATAAACATTACCAGCACGTGCGTTATTGTCACGACCAATATTTTTTAGATGATCCTTAAGACCCTTGTAGGATTCAACGCGCAAGGCTTGTTGATTTGAGCGTACAAAATTCAGTCGGTTGGCTTCAATTCGAGCATAAGCATATACTAAATACTGTTGAAAAAGTTTACCACCACAATGCAATACATTGAAAATATTTTCACGAACTGCAATTTTAAAAGAATAAAACTGAAGAAATGTTATATTATTTCGCACACCAGTAGTATGATGTAAATTATGATGCATATTAGTAGTCCATCCGAAATCTCCATTAGGAAAAAATAGTGGAAATATCATTGGATCTATATGTTTTGAAAGAGGATTTAAACGTTTGATGATTCTATTATTACTGGCATTGGAGTAAACTGCAAAATCCAGTAGGCCGGGAATTTGTCCATCACGATTAGATACATTAATCAAAGCCACATCATCGGTGTTGGTCGGTACGTTATAAATCCTCTGATCATCATGCAGATTGCGAGTGAAAGCCAATGATACTTGTTGTATATCGTGATTATTAATGTAAGCATTTCGAACTTCAGCTTCGTAAATATCTCGGAATTTGCGATAACTCTGGGCATAGGGTGAAAAATTGGCAAAAATCGTCGAAATGCTTCTCATTATTTCACGATGACATGACGTATTCGCAGGATTATTCATTCGAATATTAACTGCAGCGTCTGTGTCGTACATAAGTAGGTATTGAGCCGCTCCAGCGTGGGAACTAAATTTGACCTTCAAAAGGTCAATGACCTCCCCAAGGTCATGACGTCATGACCTTGAGCTGTCAATTTTGACACGTCAAGGTCATGACTCATCAACCTTGACACGCCAATCAATCATTATTTTGACAGCTGTCAAAATAATGATTGATGACATGTCAATCAATCATCTTTTTGACAGCTGTCAAGATGATGATTGATTGACATGTAATCAATCATTATTTTGACAGCTGTCAAAATAATGATTGATTACGTGTCAATCAATCATCATCAATCATCAATTACCTCCATAGTAGTAAATGGTCACGGCAAACTCACTGAACAAAGCAAAATCAGGTTACACGTCCGTTAAATGATCGCTACAGTACTCGTTCAAAATTCTCAAATAAACATCGAACTCGTACTGTAACAACTCATTTACCGTCCTTCTAACGTAAATAACTATTGCACTTCACAAGCATAATTTGTGGTCCTTTTACTCGTATGTAATTTTTATTTTGAAAAACACTTGCTGCTGCGGCCATATATAGCAGATATTTTCACAACAAAATAAATACCTACTTAGGCGATTTTTTTTAATTTTTTTTGTTGTATTCGGCTCACGATGTTTTTGAAATGCCGGATGATGTTGTATATTGCCTGAGTATGCGTAGATTTTGCATTGATTTTACGTTTTCTTTATTTTTTGTTCTTATCGATATTCACACATACCAGCAATATTTTTTGTTCGGCATTTTTGTTTCCGTAACCCGATTTCTATACACTTTTTTATTTACTCCTGCCTCTAAAGATGTTTTCACATCAAAAAAGATATTTACATTAAATTCAAAAAACAAAAAAAGGCGAAGTTATCGGGAAACTCGAGACCTTTAACTTCATAGCGCATCGCCCTAATACATGAGCTATTGAACTATGCTTGAAAATTGATATATGAAATGGAAATTTATAGCTTAAGAAAATGTTGAACATTCTTGTATTTATATGCAATTTAAAAATGATTACGTTACATTGCAACAAAAATCTAGAATGCAGCAATAATTTAGTTAAGTACTGTATGTATGTATATAGGCAATTTACAAATAAGGCTTAAATAAAATTTTATTTAACCCTAATCAGCATGGGTCATTTTACTTACGTAAAGGCATGCGACGAGTCTCTTGGACTCATATGTAATTTTTAAAGAAAAATGAAAATATCTACAACATTTTAAAAAAAATGTATGTACAGATTACAATAACAAAAATAAAAATGCAGTTTGACAGTTACATAGTTGATGAATGAACCTGCCCAAGCGCTGAAGGAGAAATGTGCCTCTTGAACTTTTAATATCTTAAAGACCAAATAATCGTTACGTAATATTTCTACAAAAAATAATACCGGATGTTTGACCAAATATACAAGTGTCAAGTAAATGCCTCCTGTAAGTTGTTGCATTACCTCTTTTGTTTATTTCTACTTGATATAACCAATTTCTATTCTAAATTTACAAGAAACATTTTACTAATCGTCATTTATCGTTTTGCTAATTGGCTTGCTGTAGTATTAGAATTCTATTAGACTACACTACCATCTATACTTTATAAAGTAGGGTTAACGCCTATTGGTTAGCTTTCCTTGAAAAAATTACCATGACACGTATAATGTATAGTCTCAACCTACCTTTCAACTTCCTGTATTATAGCCAAAAATAATTTTTAATTATTGTGGTTTCAAAAACTGTGTTGGGGTTATTATAAGTGATCTTGAGCAAAGTTCAACTTTTGAAAACCAAAAACATTTCATTCATTAGAGTTCCATGCTTAGAAAGTGACTCCTTCAAATTAATATCAAATTCAATTTCCAGAATTTTAAACTTTGTTAAATTTTTTGATTTCACAAAATCGTCAAATTTCTTAAATTCTTTAAAATCTTTACATTTTTAAAATTCTATGAAATCTTCAGATTCTTCATATTCAGGAGCTTCAGATTTTTAACAATCTTAAATGTTGAAGATCAGATAGAATTTCTTTTAATCTACAGAATCTTGAAAAGATTCATATATGTACTTTTAAACAAGGAAATCATAAATAAATTCATCAGAAATTTATCAGATGTTTAAAATTTTTCTGGATCTTCAAAATCTTCAAATTCATTGAATTCTTTAGAAAGCTTTAAAAACACCAAATTCTATAAATTCTCAGGTTAAGCAAATTCGAGAAAACCTATAAATTATTAGGGTTTCAAGGCAGACGCGTGGATACTTTATTTCAGCAGATACTATGACCACTGAGCATAGTTTCGTTTTAAAGGAACCTTATTGGGCAACCATCTTAACCAATATGTTTAAATATACAAATTTAAACAATGTTCGTTCTTAAAAATTTTAAAATTTTTCAAATTCTTGAAAAATTTCATATTTTTTAAATATTTTAAATTATTAAAGTTTCTTATGATTCTTCAAATTATTGCCATCGTACAAAATCCTTACGACCTTAAAATTCAGTTGTGCAATAGATTCAAATTCACCAAATTCTGAAAAAACTTGAGCTTCTTCAAAAACTACAATTATTTTTTTCAGACTCTAAAGGTTCCGGCCGTTCTACAAATTATTTAAAATTTTTCGAAAGCTTCAGATTCTTCAAATTCTATAAATTCTGCAATTTAAACATCTTCAAAAGCTTGATATTCTTAAAACTCTTAAAGGTTCCATTTTTTAAAATGCGATTTCAGATTCTTAAAATTCTCAATTTTTTCAAATGAACCAGATTTTAAAGATTCTTAGAAAGTTTCAGATTCTTCAAATTCAATTTTCATAATTTTTTGATTTTAAATTTTTGGTTGCTCAAAATCTTCAAATTCCTTAAATTCTTCAAAAGCTTTACATTCTTAACATTATAGGTACTAAATTTTGTTTCCAAGTTCGAAAAAATCTATACGGTTTTAAGGTTGCTTCATTTATTCAAATATTTTAGTTGCCTCAACTTCTTCAATATCTTTAACTAATCAATTATTAAAACTTTTCATCCTTCAAAAATTTCAGATTATTCTGATTCTTGAAATGTTTCATATTACGAAATTTTTTAAACCATTCAAGTTTTTTGATTCTTCAAATTCTTGCCACCCTGCAATATCTTTACATTTCAAAAATTCAATTCTTAAAAAAATGGAAAGCCTTAAAAAATTGCATTTTTCAGATACTACAAAAATGCGTCCGTTTTTTAACATTCTACAAAACCATCAAAATGTTCAAATTCTACATATTAAGAATCTTTAGATTCATAAAATTCTTACAAATTGTCTAATAATACACTCCATATAATCTATATCCAACACCAGCTGGAGCAGCAGTCGTATATGCAGCCGCTCACGCCCAATCACAACCGCAATAGTCACAACCTGCCTCATATCAACAATCGGCAGCAGCCGCAAATTATCCCATTTCTGTTCAGTTCTTTTAAATTTATAAATTTCAGTTTCTTCATATCCCGATTCTTTTGTATCATTAAATTTTCCAAATGCTTCGGATTGTCGAAAAATTTCAGCAGCTTTAAAATACTTACATAAATCAATAAATTGTAAATATTTAAAGGTTCTTCAAAAAATTCCCAAAAGCTTTGTGTTCTTCAAATTCCATTCTACAAATTCTTAACAATTTTTCAAAAGTTTTAAGTTTCGATTCTTAAATTTAATTTCAAGTTCAATTTTGAGAATTTTTAGATTATAATTTTTTTTAAATTTTATTGGTTTTTAAAGGTTTTCATTCTCAACATTCTACAAAACCATCAAAATCATTCCTCGACTCCTTTGAATACATTCAAATATTCAAATTTCTTCTGATTTATCAGAATCGAATAAAAAAAGTGATGAAATCCTCTATTCAGCACTATCTGTGTCAGCTCGAAACTACTAAAGCTTTTCGAATATGACATTACAAGGACTATTGTGGTATATGGAGTACACCGCTATTTTTCTATGTTTCTGTGAGGACCCTCATTTCCAAAATTACGAATTCCTCGGATTGGTTGTTGAACTATTGCAAATCTACTAAATTTTCATTTTATATTTATCAAGTTTATGTGGAAATTAGTGCCGGAAAGAAATCTTTCTCGAAATTGGTACATCCGCACATCAACAGTAAGTAAATTTCTTAACTACTTCTGACTACGATTTACCCGGTCTCAAAAACCCTGTTTTTTCCAAATGTGATGAACCCGAAAACTCGAGTCTTTAACTTAAACCCCGGATTTATATTTCAAAATGAATATAAGGATTTGCAAAAACCCGGGTTTTCAGGTTTGAAAATATTAAAATCCGGGTACCCGGGTAAAACCTGTGTTTTTGGGTTCACTTTCGACTGATCGTTCTTCTGAATCGTGAACTCGTCAATATTGGCATTGTTATTGTTGTTATAAACCAAATATTTTATAAATTCTTTTATCACAATTTTCATTTGCAATATTGGAGTATATAATCAAAATGCATAACATGATAGAAATTTATCTTTGCGTTGAATTTCCATTTACCAATAATCAATAAATGGTCTAAGATTCTTCATAGCACTGTTCATTAAAATTCTGAACTATTCTCTTACGAAGTTTAAATTGATTAATTAAAATGTTAGTTCCTCCACTTATATTAAAATTACCTATTGAGTCTAAGAGACTCAACGCATGCCTTTATGTTTATTTTTTGAAAATAGGCCGGTTAGGCCTACATTCGGTACGATTAAGAAAATATTAATACTCGTAAGTATTGGAATAGACAAAGCTCAATTTTCTTAAACATTTATTTTTCGGGTATTTAGGCTTAGGATTTTTAGATTCTAAAAAATCAAAAATATTTTCCTAAAATTCCCTTTGACAACTTAATTGAAACCAAACGAATAAGGTCCCCTTAGTTACTATCCCACATAAAATCATTTCCAGTAGTACAAAGCCATTATTTCAGGGAATGATCTTCCAAAATGTATTTGGATAATGACTTGCATATATCCCAAAAATTTAAATTATATTAGGTACAGAAAATCAGCCGATTGTCATATCGGGAATTATATACATATTCAAGTGGAAGCTTGTGAAATGGGAATGTTGTACTAGAAATCTTCATTTACTGACCTACATACATTTCCAGAGTGTAGACTTAAATAGGTCGGGACGAACAACCATTTGTTGGCCTGGAGAACTACAACCTATTCGAAATACACTGAATTCATAATATTAATGAATAATTGACTGTTTATATTATAATTATTCTGGATATTGCATTTTATCAAATTGACGTTGTTATAGCAATTAATAAATGTTCAACCTCTTATTGAATAAAATACACTGAGTTGTATTGGATGTTGTAATGTCACAGTCCAATTTTAACGCACTCAGTTAAATAAAGATTCTCTTACACGTACAAATTGAGGTTAGATTTTTTCACGCTTCACGATAAACAGGGTACAATCTGATTCTCCAAAAACACTAGCTGCAAAAACACCCCTTTTCTCCCCTTTAACCAATTTATTCTTTATCTCCAATAAATACAAGTTTTTTTTTAATTCCAATAAATACAAGTTATTATCTCGCCTTTTTATTTTCTTTTATATGATCGCACTTTGGCGGTAATTTTCAGAAGAGAGCTATTTTTATATTTTTTCACAATTTTATAGATTTTGACAGATTAATAAACGTGTCCCCTATCATTACATTTACATTTTGTAACTTTATAAATTTTACGACGATGGCAAAGTGCCATCTGTGATTGAACATTGTCACTGGACTTTTAGTACAACATTTTAGTATTATCATGACAATGCTCCATCACTTTTTTACTCACGGTTTTCTTTTGCCAAATGTCAAATAATTGTAAACAAAACAAAGACATTTTAATTAATATTAATTGACAACTTAACTTATACATATTTAGTTTAATTTTCAGATCGATCACAAATTATGTATATAAAAACCGAGTGTATGCTGTGGGATGTCGATCCGCTGTACCATCAGATAAGTATTTCTCTGAAGTATTTGTTTTGGCTTGATTCTTTGTGTTTGTTTTTTATTCTATTTTTTAGGTTGGAATCTTCAATTGGGATCAGCTTGAACACTTATATTAAATTATTTGCAAAACAAATATTTGAATGTTTCTCCTGAACTAAATTGAAAATGTCGCTTACGGTAGTTCACCTCTGAGGTACAGATATTATATATATATATATATATATATATATATATATATATATATATATATATATATATATATATATGTAAGATGGTGATGCTTCCAATCGCCCAACAAGAATGAACGAGTTTATAATTATTTTCTTTAAAAATAATTGAATACAATTGCCACTTTACAACAACAAAATTATTCCTTTAGTACATAATACACATATACAATATTAACATAATAAATATTAGGTATATAAATTAAATGAAACAGTTAAATTTGAATAGGAATGTATTTGGGAACGATGAATACGAATCCCACACGATCATCCTGGAATTCTATCCGGCCCGGATAGACCTTCATTTTCCTCGAAGTCGTCAATCGTATCGTTATCTTCCTCTTCACTAGACATCCCAACATAATATGGTTTCATGTAAGCAGCACATGTCGATGTGTTTACTGGACCCTATGATTGCGATACTTTTTGAACGTTGCGTCGTAACTATCGCACCCCTTTAGTTTCGTATGGCCCCAGATACTTTCTTTCTAATTTCGCAGCATTGTTGAACTGTGTTTTCTTGATCAGGACATATTCCACAATCATGTACTTATGTGCCCCTTTTCGCTTGTGGTCGTACCCACGTCGGTTCTCTCTTTGAATAGCAGCAATATTTTGTTTCGCCTCTTCACGCAGATGTTCACGGTAATCAATAAACGCCCTCATCAATTCGTCCTCAACGACTTGTTTTAGACTGACATCTTCAGCTGTACGCATTTTGACACCAAATAATAGTTCAAAGGGTGACATTCCAATTGCTCGTTGTACCGAATTTTTCAGGTAGCGTTGAAGATCGTCAGTTTTTGTATACCACTCTCCTGAATTGTCAGCACACAATTTTGCCAGAACCGGTATTATAATACTAAATATTCGTTCCACTTGCCCATTTCCAGTCGCTACACCAGCCGTTCTCAATTGAAGATCAATTCCTTCTTTAGCGCAATACTCGCTGAATTCTGGTGAACGGAAAGCGCCACGTCTGTCTGCGATCAACCTCTTGGGATTTCCAAAAATTGCTTTTTGTGCAATAAGTCGCTGAATAACCTCGTTGATGTTCAAGATTTTCGTAGGGTAGATCCATGTAAATTTGGAGAAGCCATCCACCACACAAAATATGTATCGATACAACTTTCACGTCGGCGACAAGCTTCCCAGATGATCGATGTGGTAAGTCACCAACGGACTATCTCCTTTTGGTATTGGATTTAATAATACCTCCTGTTTTCCCACTTTCCGTTCTGTTACAATGCAACGAATGCAATTTTTGATGTACTGCTTTATCTTCTCGGCGAGCTTTGGAATATAAAATTGCTGCTTGACAAGCTCCTCGGTTTTACGGACAGCGAAATGACCTTGGTCGTGGTAGATTTTAATTATTTCTCGTTCCATCTTTCTTGGCACAACCAACAGTAACATAATCTAGATACTTACCGATTTTAAGAAGGTCAAATATCCTCAACTATAGGTATTTATTTATTTATTTATTTATTTATTTATTGTACTTTAACAATAATTTAGTATTAAAAGGAAAAGCACAGATGGAAACAGAGTAAACGGAACAAAAGAACAAAAATAAAATGATGAAGCTGCTTCCATTAGGCAGAAAAACCTTTTAAATTTTTTCAAACAATTTCCATCTCATGCATACACATTCTATTTTGAGCAATAGCTCATTTACAATAAAATGTACAGCAAGAGGTGAAATAATATTAAAATTTAACAATAATAATAATAATAATATTAAAAATAAATTTAAAAAAAACTACGTATTGCCCATCAATCACGCCACTCCAAAAATTTTGACTTAAATAATTTGGCCGATCCTAAACTCTTAATTTCCAATGGAATTGAATTCCAAAGAGAAACTGCCCTAACGTAAAAGGATTTGTTTAGCGACCTACAACTATTTTTGGCCGGAATCAGGCGGAAGTTTGAGGAATGAGACCTGCTAAAAAGTAACTTCCTATAAAGATAACAAGGCTTCTTAGCTTTGAGAAGTTTAAAAATAAAAAGACAAACGCGAAATTCGTAAAAGGTAGATAAACTACATCCTAAAACAAGGCTAGAGTAGGCAGAAATATGATCGAATTTCCTAATACCAAAAATAAACCTAGTACATGCATTGAAACATCTTTGGAGAACGTTCATATTTTCCTGAAGCATACCGAATAAAACTACGTCACCATAAATAAAATGAGGAAGAAGATAAGACAAAAACATTTTTTTCCTAAACTGACTATCAGAAAATCCTACTACTTTATACAAACAACTAAGCATACCAAAGACCCTCTTACTAATACTAACTAAATGGTCACCCCAAGAAAGAGTTTTATTAATAACTAAGCCTAAATCTCTAACAGTATTTGAATACCTAATTAGCGAACCCTGCAGAAAAATACCAGGAAAGGACGAGGTGTCTAACGATTTTTTATAAATTATGATCGACTGAGATTTATTCGCATTTAAAACGAGCCTATTAGAGACCGACCAACTAGCGATATTACTTAAGTCTTCATTTATCAGAGAAATATTCCTATCAATAGAACCCTGATCTAAACGACTATTTTTATAAATTTGGACGTCATCAGCGAAAATGTGAAATGAACAATGGTGAATAGAGGATTCTATGTCATTAATGTACATAGAAAACAATAGAGGACCCAGCACTGAACCCTGAGGAACGCCGGAAATTACAGGAAGGAAATCAGACAAAGAATTGTCGAAAAAACTGCCTGAGAACGATTAGAAAGATAGTTAAAAATTAGTCTGGCAGCGGAAACCGAAAATCTAAACTGAGATAAGAGTTTGTTAAAAAGAATTCTGTGATTAATAGAATCAAAGGCCTTAGAAAAATCTAACAAAGTTAAAGAAGTCAATTCCCTATTATTCATATTACGCCTAATATCATCACATACATTTAATAACGCAGTAGAAGTGCTATGAAATTTTCTAAACCCAGATTGGAAGAAACTAATTAAACTATTGCTATTTAGATGCGATTGAATTTGAGTTTTAACAACTATCTCGAAAGCTTTAGAGAGAGAACTTAAAATGCTAATTGGCCTCAAATGGGATAGCTCTGAAGGATTACTAATCTTTGGGATGGGTATGATTTTACTTAGCTTCCACTGATCTGGATAGGAAGAGGATGTGAGAATAAAATTAAAAATATGTAACAAATATTTTGAGACGAAAGGGAAAACTCGTTTAACGAATTTTAAATTGACGTTATCCAGACCAGAAGATTCCGACTTAACATTCCAAATGGCAGACTGTAAATCCTCGAGAGAAATATTTGAAAACGAAAACGAATTAGAGGACGCATTAGAGAACAAATCGACGGTACTACTGCCCGAGTTCAAACTAGAGCAAAAATAACTATTAATATCATTGGGCTTAAACACCCCACAAGAACTACTCTTGCATCTGCCTAGGCCTAAATTACGAACATTACGCCAAAAAACCAAAAAACCTTGGGAGGAAGGGAGGGGTCTAACTTGTCCTTAAAATAATTACGTTTAGCAATCCGAATTAACCCTACAACTCTATTACGAGCCTGCTTATAATCTAAATGAGACTGACTATTAGGATACCTTTTCCATAAACGATATTTACTAACTCTAATACTTATGGCATTCGAAACTTCCTGAGACAACCAAGGTGGAGATTTTGCTTTGAAAGTAACCTTTTTAAGCGGAACGCAACTATCAAAGACCAAACTAATATACGAGTTGAAAAATTCTACTTGGGTAGTTGACGAACTAAGGCAAAAAATATCCTCCCAAGGAACCGAGTTACAAACTAAGTAAAGGCGGGAATTATCTATACTAGCAAAATCTCTAAAGCTAAAACTGTTAGGCTTAGGTGGAGAGTAACAATTCACAGAAAAAACTAAAAGATCATGATGGGATCCCATACCGAGAGACAACTGATTGAAAAAACAAATAGAGTTATCAGTAAAAGAGATGATATGGTCAATAAGGGAATAAGAGGCACCGCTAGCGGTTGGACAACAAAACGTCGGCGCCACAGTGTTGTGGACGGATAAATTAAGACTATTTAAAAGATTCAAATAATCACGAGGGAAGCCGGAATTTTGGAGTATATCGAAATTGAAGTCACCTGATATATATATTTCATCGAATCTACAAGAGAAATAACTAAACAAACTTTCTAAGTCTACAAGGGATTTTTTAAATTGGGCATACGACCTCTTACTAGTTTTTGGAGGGTTATAGACGGTACCGAATAAGATTTTACGACCACTAATGAAAACGTTGACAAATAAAAACTCTAAATCCGATACTAACGATTCCGAAATAGAAGAAGGTATGGTAACTAATCTAGCCTTAATATGATCAAAAAGACTAAAGGACCTCTGCTGAGAGCATAAACATGTCGCATTCTATTCCCTGGTCGGTGTTCTAATTGGAAATTGAATTCTTGCAACGCAAGCGCCCATCCTGCAATTCTCGAGCTCAGCTCCTTCCGCTCCATGGTACCGTTAAACGCCGCGCAGTCAGTAATAATTTTAAAATTAAGACCGAGAAGGTATACTCGTAATTTCTTAAGAGCGGCTATAATTGCAAGAACTTCTAACTCGTAACTGCTATATCTGTCCTGAAACTTAGACGTTTTTTTCGAGTAATAAAATACTGGATGCATTTTTTGATCGTCATCTGATTTCTGCAGCAATATAGCGCCTAACACCATCTTGCAGGCGTCGGTATGTAGCTCTGTTTCCGCCTTACTGGAATATATTTTTAATACCGGATAGCTAACCAAACTCCTCTTTAATGTCTCGAACGCAGCTTTTTGTTCTAAACCGAATTTGAATTCAACCTCTTTTCGCAAAGTATCACTCAGAGGTTTGGCCATCAATGCATAGTTTTGTACAAACCTTCTAAAATATCCCGAAAGTCCTAAAAAACGCTGAACTTTTTTCACTGGATTTGCCCATTCTCAATCAGATACCCCAAATACTAAATTTTTCTACGTAGAAATTGGCATTTGCTCCACATGATTTGTAAACTGTTCCGTTCTGCTACATGAAGAACCTGCTTTAATCTTTCAATGTCATCAGAGTAACTTGAAGCTGGAATAATTACATCGTCAATGTAAACGCAAATTACCCCATTGCGACACAAATCTTCGAATATGCTATTGATAAAGCGCATAAACACAGATGGACTGTTGCAAAGTCCAAACGAAGTCTTCAGGAACTCGTATTGTCCGAATGGTGTAACAAAAGCGGTGTACTTAATGGACTCTTCAGCAACCGGAACATGGAAAAGCCATTTCGGAGATCTAATGTTGAGAAAATTTTTGCATCGGCTAGTTTATCGATTTGATCATCGATTAAAGGTAATGGATACCGATCTCTATCGATAATGCTGTTCAATTTTCGGCAGTCCACGCATAGCCTCTTCGACCCATCTTTTTTACTGGCCAATACGATAGGACTAATATACTCTGATGAACTGCGACGAATAATTTTCTCGTCTAGCCATTCATCGATTAGATTTTTTACCACCTCCATCTCCAAAGGTGACAAACGCCTCGGCTTGTACGCAACTGGCTTCTGTTCCACCACCTCAATGTACATTTTGATATTTGTTTTTGTTTGCTGCTTCTCTGGATTGTAGTTAATTACGGGTTTTCTAAAAGCATCGGCTGCCGCTGCATCGTTCGCATACCCCAACTCAATCGAACATCTCCACTTTGAATAGCTAACGAGAATGTCTCTGGAACAATCTTCTTCATAGTGATACTCTCCGGGGTTAACACAGTAATAGTTTGGTTGATGAGTTCTCTACCTAAAATGAAATCATCAGGCAACACCCCATCTTGAACAACATGAATATTTGTTTTGTATTTATAACATCAATTATTAGGACTGTCTCAAAACACCCTAATGTGCTTAGTCCAATAGAACCAGCTCCGCGAAATATAATGGGTTCGCCACTCAAACTTTCTAATCCTGTGAGTAAAAACTTTTTGTGTGACATAAGATTGATATCACTACCTGTATCTACCAGCGCGTAAAACTCTGTTCCATTTAGTGTCAAAGTTTTAATAGTTTTGGATGCAAGCACACTCGGCTCTTCTAGTACTGCACACGACTTTTTAGCAGGCTCCGATTTCCTCTCGCAATTTGTAGAAACATGTCCGAACATGTCCGTGCGCCGCAATTGAAACACCTGGGACCCCTTCTGAATTGAAATGATTTGGACTCATCATTCGATTTCGGTAGTACTGGTCCATTCTTATGGCTATTCTTCGACTTCTCCTTGATTTCTTCATAATACCTTAGTTTCGACTTGAACTCCTCGAATGTATTTGCTCCATACAACACCGCCTTGTTTGGTTCAAAATCGATAATTCCATCTATGGAATACTGTATTACCGCAGCATCCTCCAACTGTCCATTTTTGCCAAGCTCCCTCATCACTAATAAATAATTTGTGTATGATTCATTGGGTTATTTTTTTCGTTCGGCCATCTTTTTATGTATCACTGCACTGTTTTTTCTCTCCGGAAACTCATCTTTTAACAAATTAATTGGCTTCTCCCAAGTATCAATTTCCTCCGCCACCCTCAATGAATTTTTTGCTGTCCCACTCGATAAGCGTTTTGCATAAACAACCTTTTGTTGGTCTGTCCAACCTGTACAAACAGCTGTTTCATCGATGTCTTTTACCCAGTTACTAAGCAAGTAGTCGTCGTCTCCGCTAAACTTCGAAAGAGATTCCTCAACATCCCTAAAAGTAAAAATCGAACAATTATTTGTGTTGGTTGGCGTTGATACACCACCCCTCATCAGCTCATTTTCCCTCTTTAATAGTTCGATCTCTTTATCCTTCAGTTCTAACTGTTTTTTGCGAATTAATTCCATTTGGTTCCCTTGTTGTGCTTCGTTATGGCTTGGTTCTACAATTGTACTTCCCCGCAGACTCATTAGACTCATTATCCACTGCACGTCTGAATATCTCGAACATTTTTTGAGTAAAATAATCATCGCCAACGCTATTCTAACCCTTTTTGTTTTTCTTAGGCATGACTTACACGTAAACTTGTTTCACGAAGTATTTTATAACAATAAATATTAATCACCAAATAATAATACAGCCAATTTTCTGTTCTTTTGTTAGTTTCGATACCGCTATACTGATCACAAAACAGATGACCAACTTGGATGCACAATGTATCGTTTTACAACTCGTTTGGTTTGTATAATAACCGCAATATACCAAGTATCGTGTGATAATTTAATTATTACGTTAATTTTTATACAAAAGACAACGCTGGAACGGTTTTTATTGCTCACAAGCTAAACCATTTTTGGTGTAACGACCCTGATTCAAAGTTGTTTGCAACGTGCTCTACGTAATTTTCTATTTTTTAGGGATTCGACAAACAAAACTTATAACAGTACCGCACTTGTAAAATTATAATTAACACCACTTTGTTTTTATGATAACACACTGTCCTGCACTGAAAAAAAAATGCTGGGGATTATTTACTAATATTGCAAAGTAAAACGAAATATTTAATTATTACAGATCTTTTTAGTACGAATAGCTGCAGTGTAAACATTTGCATTTTGATTTTTAAAATTGTCTCTTGACTATGACAATATATGCAGAGTAATTTTAAAGCGGATTTAAAAATAAAATATTACAATAATTCGATGTAAATGTAAATATACTCATTGTTAATATACGATTATGCAGGTTATTTTTTAGATTTTACGAAATAATTAGCCAATATTAGAAGTGATATAGTAAGTAATAGTTACACTGCGCAGTGTAAAAAGTTGTTGGTATATATGTACATATACTAAACCTATACATATTAAGATATATGAACTTTATTTGTATGTACAGTGCAATGTGGATTGACAAATGTTCTCTGTATTATAATTTTCGATAATTAAAAAATGATTGTTCTAATATTTATTTCTATAAAATACTAAATCGCATCATAATCAGATAAGATAAGCCTGCTACAAGCCATACGTTCTATGTACCAAACATTTAATATATACGAATTTCCTTATATACACTAAACACCTCGACTTCACTTTGCATTACATCAATACATGTGGTTTTTTAAAATTTGTATCACCCTACGATCATTTTTACGAAGGAAAAAAGTTCAACCTTGAAATTTGCTTGTATTCTGCGTACGCAAAATTGTATTTTGCACTTGTTTTAATTTGCGTGCTTTACAATTGAGTTGCAATATTTTGGAACATATCTCCGATGAAAAACGAGGTCCTAGTGGGCTTTGACATATTTAGTTTAATAATTATTCCTAATAATAAAAAGGAAACTAAACACCTAACATCTCTCAGACGGAAAGAATACAAAATATTAAATTTAGTAATATGTATAGTAAAAACTCCATATATTACATACATTCTGTAGTGCGATTTTGTTGTGTACATGGGAATTTACTCACAGGGAGTTTTGTATACGTACATCATGTAAAGTATAAAATAATGTTACTGTGCGTTGTCATTTATTTTATTTGTGTTCGTGTAGTATTTGTAATAGTAAGCATCAAAATGATTGAATCGGGTGAATCGGTTCAAATTTTTGGTGCTTATCTTCGTATGGGAATATTTTTTCCCATGCTTTTTCTATTGGGAATATGGGATTAATGACATTTTGAAGTGTACGTATTTATGTTTATAATTGTTTTTATATTATTATAATATTTTGTTTTGTTAGATTGAGAGAAAATTAAATTAAATTGAATCAATATGGTAAGTATTTAGTGAATTTATGTAATACATGCGTGTAATACATATAGTATGTACAATTTAGTGTGTGTTTATAAATTACTCGGCTGAATTTTAGCTTTTCGCCCATATTAATTTGTTTTCTATTGAAACTTTAAATTACTACCACTCATAAACGTAACTTATAGTAGTGATCGCATACTTTTAGGCGCAAAAATAAATGCGTAGCACGACCTATTTTCGTGTGTAATAACTATAAAGCGGAATATTTAATTTATAGTAAACTATTTGGTCATTCCATAAATATTAAAAAAAATAATAATAACCTCTAATTCATTAAAAAAATAATAATAAAAAAAAAAAAATTGGATGTCAATCGAACCCAAGACCTTTGCCGCTCTAGTCCAGTGCGTTAATACTACACCACAAACAATATAATAGTTCACATTTAATTTGCGCTGTTAAATTGTTCTATTATTTCAAAGCGTTCACCGTAGCTAAATATATTAAATAATAGTGTGTGTGTTTATAAATAATTCGGCGGAATTTTAGCTTTTGGCAGCTATTGATTTTTTTCTATTTACATTTTAAAAATCTAATATTTAATCTAAATTACTAATATTTTAAACTAATTCTCCCGCCAATCTGAAATAAAAGGCAAACAAAAAAATAGCATGTGCACTAACACATCAACAATGGCAAATACTTTTACGTTCCGGTTATTTACTCCCATACTCCCATGTACACAACAAAATCGCAGTACTGTACTGCGATTTTGTTGTGTACATGGGAGTATGGGAGTAAATAACCGGAACGTAAAAGTATTTGCAATTGTTGATGTGTTAGTGCACATGCTATTATTCTGTTTGTCTTTTATTTCAGATTGGCGGGAGAATTAGTTTTAAAATATTAGTAATTTAGATTAAGTATTAGATTTTTAAAATTTAAATAGAAAAAAATCAATAGCTGCCAAAAGCTAAAATTCCGCCGAATTATTTATAAACACACACACTATTATTTAATATATTTAGCTACGGTGAACGCTTTGAAATTTAATAAAACAATTTAACAGTGCAAATTAAATGCGAAATATAATATTGTTTGTGGTGTAGAGGTAACGCACTGGACTAGAGCGGCAAAGGTCTTGGTTGGGTTCGATACTTTGATTGTTATCCAATTTTATTTTTTTAAATTTTTATTATTATTATTTTTAGTATTCATGTAATGACCAAATATTTTACTATAAATTAAATATTCCGCTTTATAGTTATCACACAAGAAAATTCGTGATACGCGTTTATTTTTGCGCCTAAAAGTATGCGATACTACTATAAATTACATTTATGAGTGGTAGTAATTTAAAATTTCAATAGAAAAAAATTAATATCGGTGAATAGCTAAAGTTCAGCCAAATAATTTATAAACACACACTAAATTGTACATACTATATGTTTTATACGCACGTATTACATAAATTTACTAAATACTTGCTATATTGATTCAATTTAATTTAATTTTGTCTCGAACTCTCAATCTAACAAAACAAAATATTATAATAATATAAAAAAAATTATAAACATAAATACGTACACTTCAAAATGTCAATACTCTCATATTCCCAATAGAAAAAGCATGGGAAGAAATATTCCCATACGAAGATAAGCACCAAAAATTTGAACCGATTCACCCGATTCAATCATTTTGATGCTTACTATTACAAATACTACACGAACACAAATAAAATAAATGACAACGCACAGTAACATTATTTTATACTTTACATGATGTACGTATACAAAACTCCCTGTGAGTAAATTCCCATGTACACAACAAAATCGCACTACTGGTCATTATAATGTATTTTCGATTTAAAAATGAATTTATTGTAAACTGTTTTTCGAAGGATATCGATGCGATACTGTATGTACATGAAAATTTGAAATCACGTGATAGCATTAACAGGAGGACCCTAAATATTTATCATATTATGTAACTTGTGAAATTATTACTATTTTAATTCTACTTGTACTCAATTCAGTTAACAGCTTTGTATTGTAGTTTATCCGCCATTTTGATAATGGAACAATCTACATAGAATAAAGTAGTTTGATTTCTAGTACTAATTAAAAATTTTTTTTATCTAAAATACACGAGGTTAGCCATAATTTAATAAAAAACTGAATCATTTTGTATAATATGAAATAAATTTTATTAAATTAGTTTGATATAAGTTTATACGCAAAAAAAACGTTTCAGAAATTAAACTGTTTTATGTGGTATCTAGATTGTTTTATGTTGCGGTTCAACCACAATATACCAAAACGGTAATTAGGTATATCAAGAATGAAGAATTAAAACAAAATTTTGTATATTAGGTATTGGGTATTCATAATAAAGGATTCTTCATATATGCTGGGTAATGCATAAAATACTTGGTCAAGGTCCGGTGCTGATAGATAGAAGATACATATAATTAATTCTGAAGAAAAAGGGTAAGCGATTTAATATTATTTATTTTGAATTATTTCGATATATGTACATATACATATAACATTTATTACAATATATATGTGGCATTTCGCGTCAACTGTGTCACCCCACCTGCCCAAAAATTGGCTCACATATCTCAGCCGCCACCTTGAATTTTCAAAAACGCCATGAAGAATTTAAAACTAGACATGTCAGCCAATATTCTAAACCTAAAAAGATATTTTTAAGTTGAGCCAATTTTTGGGCAGGTGGGTGGCTCAGTTAACGCGAAATGCCACATATATATATATATATATATATATATATATATATATATATATATATATATATATATATATATATATATATATAATACACAACGAAATAATTATAATGCCATTTTCTTTTCTGGAATAACAACAAAATATCAGGTAATAACAAAACCGTATTTATTTCATTAAATTTTATAAAAACGCTATAATAAACGCAATAATTCAATTTATAAATTTAAGGTGCCTTACACAAAATATTTAACAAAATAAAATTACTCCATAGGAAATATTTATAATGCCAAAATCAAAAATTCTTCTCTTGGAGCACATACATACACTGCTCAACAAATTAGGCATTTTAAGATGTTGTATTTCCTCCTTTATTAATAATAACTTGCTGCAGGCGACGAGTCATCGAATTAATAAGGCTCTGTAAGTATTCCTGATTAATGTTAATTCATGCTTCCTGGATTGCTTCTTTAAACTGTTTGGGTGACTGAAATTGACGCCCATTACTGTAAACCCATTGCGTAATATATGCCCATACATTTTCTATGGGGTTAAGATCGGGACAGCATGCCGGGTATGCCAGTTGTGGTATATTTCTTGACTCAAGAAACTCCTTAGTCTTTTTGGCAGAATGAATAGGGGCATTGTCTTGTTGGAAAATCCAATTGGAACCGGTCATATCATCGGCATAATTTATCAGTGCACTATCTAAAATCTCTATTTACAAGAAAGTCCAGACATTTTTGAGGCGGCAGCCTCATATTATTTGGTGCTTTCGGATATTATAGCAAGTCCCCAATCTGCTTAATTTCTTGTAAAATACTGAAAAGTACATAGAGCTTTTGGATGATGTACTGATAAATTATGCAGACGACATGGCTGGTACAAATTGGACTTTCATTCTGTCAAAAAATAAAAAAATACTTCCTTGAGTCTCGAAATATACCACAATTAGCATGACCATGTAGTCCCGATCCTAACCCCATAGAAAATGGGTTACCCACGAAATCCATTACGTCACGATCCTCTTTGACAATATCCATATTGACGAAATCCATTTTCGACATAATCAACTTTTTACAAAATCCATCTTTTTCAAAATCCATTTATGATAAAATCCATTATTGACGAAATCCATTTTGTCAAAATCCATCAAAAAGCCATCGAATCCATCCGTTTTGTTATTTTTTACAAGCCGCTTGTAAAAAGTATCAAAAATGATGGATTCGATGGCTTTTTGATGGATTCTTGCAAAAATAACAAACATGATGTGTTTTTAGATAAAGATGAATTTGCACCATTCTTCTGGCTGCTTCTGGTAGTCCCACACTGTCATAACTGTTGTCGCATACGAAACTGTTTGTTCAGCAATTTGAAAAAAAATTCCGAATCTTAATCACTACAAAATGTTTTTTTATACTTATACTTTTACAAAATAACATTAATTAATTACAATGAAAACCAAATGTTTTTTAAATGCCCTATAATGCCCCAACCCATATACGTGGTTTGTTAAAAAAAGGTGACTTTTTATTTTTCTCGAAAAATATTTATTTATTCTTCAATATCTATTTTGTCCCCTTAAAAGTAATCCCCCTCAGATATAATACACTTGTGCCTATGTTTTTTTTAATCCTCGAATCTGTTCTGATATGCGCTTTTTGGTATGGTCTTGAGCTCTTCCAGTGATGCGGTCTTTATCTCCTCAATCGGGGCAAAACTACATCCTTTCATGGGACTTTTCAGTTTTGAGAACAAGAAAAAGTGACAGGGGGGCCAACAAATCCGGTGAGTACGGTGACTGAGGCATGATTACGGATGTCGCTGCCACACGTTTCATGCCCAAAACATTCGAAAAAATTGCATGGCATGAGCCAACCGATATATCGAGATCCTCAGCAATTTCTCTAATAGTGATTCAACGATTCTCCATAACAATTTTCTTCACTGCTTCAACGTTTTCATCGGTTGTTGATGTGCTGGGGCGTCCAGGGCGGGCATCATCATTAACATCTTATTGGCCTTCTGTGAAGACCTTGTAAGGCCTCCATATAATCTTGTCTTGGACTCAACGAGATAGGAAAAAAAATAAATTAAATATTTTTGTGATTGTATGGGTGAATGAACTACAAAAAAAAAAACAAAAAAAAACAAAATGGAGAGGGTATAAATAGACGGGTAAGCGATAAAACAGGGGTGATGGTTGAAACGAAAAGATAGTCGGGTTATGACAAAAAAATGGTCAGTCACGAAATATAAGTGGTATATAAAAAAGATTTTAAAGTGAAAAATTCAAACAAATTTAAAAAAAAAAAAAAGCCAACAATTTCTATAAGTTGGTACATATGTATGTTAAGTTTAAAATTTAAACTTTAAAAATATTGTGATGACTTAACATAGTGAATAAGTTTCATTCCTGTTATTTTCGTGTTTTTAAGTGATGCAAATTTATTCTAGAAAAGAATCGTGTGACAATTTGTTCTAGAAAAAAAAACCGTGTAACATGAATTAAATAGACCAAAAGTAACAAAACCACAAACATTTGTTTTGTACCGTCTGTTAATTGTTCATTTTGAAAACAGTTAAGACCCTTTAATCAAGGAATTTCTGGTGATATTTATCCAATCGTGTGTAAAAGTTCAGTTTTAAAAAGAAATTAACGCTTGCAAAAAAAAAGGGAAAATATAAGTGATATTGTTGTGACGTTAGTTTAGAAATAAGAGCAAAAATAAACTTAAAAATAATATTGACAAAAAACTATGTTATAAAAGTGAATAAAAAACGTTAATAACCAAAATTAATAATAAAAGTCATTAACAAATTGGCAAAGCGGGATTAAATAATAAATACTTTTGTAAATCCATTCATGCTATTAAATAAACAACTGCAAGTTCTTCATTCATCTTTCGGTCAATGGTATGTGATCTATGTAACATTTATTTTATTTAACATGATGGCCGCCAGCGATATAATAAACGTCATCATAAATTGCGTTGACAAATTCCATTATTGTTGTTAAATAATAATTGCTAGTTTATTTAAATTTTTTTTTGTATTTTAATCTAAATTAAATGGTAGTTATACTAAGTAGTATGCGCATACATTATAATTTACTAAATTTCTTTATTTTATATAATTATTCTAGTTAAGTTAGGATTAGGAATTTTTTTTTTTGCTCGCTCTAATTTTTTTTTTTGTATACGATTTTTGTTTAATTTTGATCTCAATTGAGAATTGTAATCATGTAATCATGTAACATGTAATCATGAGCTTACAAAGTGAACAATTTTGCCTTTAATTTTTTTTTGGTAAATTAAAAATGAGTATGTTGTAAATTAACACGGACATTATGGGAACTTAGGCTGATGTAAGTATGAGGCTGTAGATACGTTAGTGTGCAATTTCTTTTTCTCTTTCTTTCAAACTTCTTTCGACGCGGTTCCGTACCTCGACTCATGTATCAACCAAGTTAGACCCACCCCAGACTGAGCAGCTGGCAGAATAACCGCGAACGGTTGATTGAATGAGTCGAGAATAAATTTCTGTTAACGGAACAGGTCTTAATATGGAGGCCTGTTTTGTTACAGTGGCGCCCAAATGTACGGTAATTATGGTTTATACTTCTTCCAACTTTCAGTATTAAATTTAATTAATTTTTTGTGTTTTGATTGTACTCGCACCATGCTCCAATTGTCGATTGTTGAACTGGTGTTAGTTATAGTACATTTCATTAAAGCTCAATTTAATCCAACTGTAAATTATAAATGTTACTAGTTTTTTTTTAATCGGGATGATTCGTCAGGTGAATAGCAATGACATATCCGTGGATTACGTTTTGATTTTGTTGTAGACAATGCAACCTTTCGAGTCATTTTCGATATTCTGTTCCTCATGCTGAGCATTGATATTCCCCGTCTGGGTTTTGATTACAATGTTTGTGTTGCATGAAGAGTAGATTTTGGTAAATAGTTTATAATAGCCATGATTCATGTCGCAATAGTCGTATCCAACGTCGTTGTTTTGATTGCCTTGTTGTGTTTTGAATTCATGGTTGTTTCAGATTGTACATATTCTCTAATAAAATGTTTCCCTAACATAATTGCAACTAACTGGTCTATATGCCTTCATACATGTGTTTTCGCGATAAGTGCTGTTTGACATATCATCAGTTTAAGTTCCCAGTTTGTGATATATTTGGTATTGAATACTTTGAATTTAAATAATTATTTTTGGTATATTAGTGTTACGAAACGCGTATATATTTTTTTTTTGTGAATATTTGTTTGAGTTTTTTTTTTATTCTTTTTGTTTAAATCATCACTATTTTGAGTATTGGACAATTATTTTTGTCTTATTTATATTATATATTATTTATTTTTGTTATATTTTTTTCTTTATTTGTATTTCAAACGTATTGATTTTGTTTCAACTTTCATTTTGATTATTCGTTCAAAAATTAGATTTGTTTTTTTTTGTAGTATACATTTTAATCTCCAAAATGGATGCTGAACATCTTGAATTTGACGAATTTAAAGTGGAATGTTCTCTTCGTTCCATTGAAGGGTCTCCATTGGACTGTTTAACCAAACTTAAAGATATGCTTCTCATTGAGGAAGCTCATCCAGTTTTAAGACCCAATCTGCCTCACGAGAGTGCGAAACTAAATCCCAAAGGCGAGTTACAAAACTTGAAAATTAAGTTAAATTACATTTATTCTTTGATCAAAACCGCGTACTCTGGTAATTTTGATGAAAACTCTTTATCAAGACTGTCCTCCAGATTAATTCATCTTAATAATCGCTTAAAGCGCATCCGATTTATTAATTCTATTATATCCGGCGACGTTGTGGATCTTTTAAATACTACCAGTAAAATTATAGACATTCATGATAAAACGGTTCAAAAACAAGTTGACTTTAATGCATCATTAGGCGTTTTACAGCAAATAACAATCCCTGATGGCGATGGGGATTCAGATATTTCATCGATTTTAGGTGAAAAGAGCAAACCTGAGGAATCACAACCTAAAACCGGTCCCTCCAAGTCTGAAATGATTTCACAAGCAAAAAAATTGGAGGAAGAATTGATGTTGTTCGACAACCATAGTACACCTGATGTCCCGGGAATAAGTTTGGATCAAGCAACTCGAAGTAATGAAGTGCTGTCTAAGCGTCAAAATATAATTCTGGACGATCCAAATATGTTATCGACCCAAGTTGATCAATCTGGCGGTAAATTTTGTTACCTCCAGCGCAATGTGACGAAATGGAACATAACCTTTGACGGTTCTCCAAAAGGTCCACCGGTCAAAAGATTTATCTTTAAGCTTGAACATTTGGCAGAAGCTAACAAGTTGCCTTTTGAACAATTAGTTAACGATATCAGTTATGTTCTCAAAGGTATAGCTCAGGAATGGTACTGGATTTATATCGAGAAGAACCGTGTGGTGAATTGGTCGAGATTAAGAGATGATATAATTAGAAGATTTCAGGACCGTCAAACGGACGATGATCTACGACATATTCTAGAGTCTCGTAAGCAACGATTTCGAGAGACATTTCAAGATTATTATAGCGATATGCTTTCTTTATCACTCCAATTCGAGATTCCGATGTCAGATACTCAATTAATGTACACAATACGGCGAAATATGAGAGCTGGACTTCAGGATAAACTCGTGGATAGACATTTCCCAACTTTAGAACAAATGGTACAATTATGTGTGTCGTACGAAGATACTTGGGCGAGAACTGGTTTTGTTCCCGAGATGATGTGCCAACGACGTCAAGTCAATGAGTTAGACGCTTCTAATGAGCCAAGTAGCAATTCTTTGCCGTTATTGGATGTTGACGAAGAAATTGCTGCGCTCAATACCGATAAAAGAAATTATCGCCCAGTTACAAACTTGTTTACCAATAGGCAACCTTCCGCTAAGGTAAATGACGGTTGTTGGAATTGTTATCAACCTGGCCATATTTTCAAGGATTGCTTGGTTCCTTTGAAACACAAATTTTGTTTTGGTTGTGGTACTCCAGGGATCCTTAAACCATATTGCACAATTTGCAAGCATAAGTCGGGAAACGCCAACAAGGGGGTAGGGATGGGCTGTACCTGGCCTCCGAAAGTGACAACAGACAGACCAGAACAACACAAACCTCTGACGATGACTTCTCGGGATCAAGCGTCCAATACGAACGAAAAGACTCCCACTGGCCCGTAACTTATTATAACAAAGCCTTTAAATCCGCTTATCGGTTCCAAGATTCAGAATCCAACCAATTCAAAACTGGAAGAATACAAAATTATTGGTACACTCGGAGAAAATATAAACAATTATTAGCTGAATCCCTCATTAATAACTCTACGGATGGTCGGCCTTACGCAGAGGTCCTAATTTTCGGAGAAAAACAAATTGGGTTATTGGATAGTGGTGCAAACGTATCAGTGTTAGGTTGTGGCAGCGAAAAGTTTCTGAATTGGCCCAACGTAAAATTTCATCACTTAAGTTCTTCTCTTAAAACTGCTAGTGGCTCTACTGAGACCATTTTAGGCCACATTAGAGTGCCAGTAACATTTATGAACGAAACCCGCTATCTAACCTTACATATCGCGCCAAATCTTAGCCAAAAGCTTTATTTGGGAGTTGATTTCTGGGTGGCATTCGGATTAAAAATTCACATTTCACTTAATGAGCCCGTTCAAATCTCGGAAATTAATAAACCTGTTCCTTCTGCAGGAAATGTTGAGTCTGAATTGATCTTTCATAATTTGTCATCATCCCAAAAAGTCAGACTGAACCAGATAATAAATGAATTTCCATCAGCTGAAATTCTTGGTTTAGGAAAAACTCAGATTTTGACACATTCTATTGATGTAGGAGATTCTGTTCCAATTAAACAACGCCATTATCCAATATCCCCCGCAGTTCAAAAGGAACTTTACAAAGAATTGGATCGCATGCTCGCTCTAGGTGTGATCGAAGAGAGCTTTAGTTCATGGAGCTCGCCTGTCACATTGGTGAGGAAAGCGAATGGTAAAGTCCGTTTGTGTCTTGACGCGAGGAAGGTAAATGCAGTTACGGTAAAGGCGGCTTATCCCTTACCTCTCATCGACGGGTTGCTTGGTCGGCTAGGTAAGACAAGATTTATCTCAAGTATAGATCTTAAAGATGCCTTTTGGCAGATCCCCTTAGATGAGAGTTCAAGGGATAAGACGGCTTTTGCTGTTCCTGGTAGACCCCTCTATCAGTTTACCGTCATGCCATTCGGGCTTTGCAACGCTCCTCAAACCATGTGCAGGCTCATGGATAGAGTTATACCCCATGAGTTGCATCACAAGGTATTCGTCTACCTAGATGACTTGCTGGTTACATCCGAAACCTTCGACGAACACATGGAGCTTTTGAGCAAAATTGCTAATCTTCTTCACAGAGCAAATTTAACAATCAATTTGGAAAAAAGTCACTTTGTTTTGCGAGAATTAAAATATTTGGGTTATATTGTAGGAAATGGTGTCTTAAAGCCGGATTTGAATAAAGTAACTGCATCACTTACAGACTTACTTAAGAAAACAAAAACATTTTTATGGAATTCCGCCGCCCAAAAATCATTCGAAACACTTAAGGAAGCGTTATCCTCTGCACCTGTATTATGTCATCCCAATTTTACTCGTCCTTTCTTCATACAGTGTGACGCTTCCAAAACAGGAATAGGGGGAGTATTATTCCAGAAATCCGAATCAAATGAAGAAAGACCAATAGCTTACGTTTCAGCCAAACTCAATTCCGCCCAACGGAATTATAGCACGACTGAATTAGAATGCTACGCCGCTGTAGTCAGTATCAAGAAGTTCAGGCACTATATTGAAGGGTTTGAGTTTACTGTAATAACGGACCACGCCAGTTTGACCTGGTTAATGAGTCAAAAGGAGCTAACAGGACGACTGGCGAGGTGGTGTTTAAAATTGCAAGGTTTCAATTTTAAAATAGAATATCGGAAAGGTTCTGAAAATGTAGTGCCTGATGCCTTGTCCCGAAAACATGCTGATGAAATTTGTGTTAACCGAAATCCTAGTCGTTATGTGATTGAGACGTGCAGTTTAGACCTGAATTCAAATATTTTTCTTGACCCTGATTATCAAGACTTGCTAGCAAAGCTTAAAAGTAAACCGGAAACTGATCTTAACTTCAAGGTAATTAATGATCGGATTTTTTATAATTCCTCATTTGGAACACTCAATCCTTATAACGACTTACCTAAATGGAAAGTTTACATTCCAAAGCCACTAGTAACCAACCTTATAGCAGAAGCACATTGCCCTCCCTCCGCCGCTCACTTTGGTTTGGTTAAAACATTAGAATTATTACGAAGACAATTTTTCTGGCCGGGGATGTGTAACGATGTTTCCGATTACATAAAGAAATGTGAGGTATGTAAGGTTTCCAAACCAGCTAATTACGGTACCCGACCTGCTATGGGAAAATATGTGGAAGCAACACGTACTTGGGAAAGGATCTATGTTGATTTCCTTGGACCATATCCTAGATCAAAATCTGGAAATTGCTTCTTGTTTGTTGTGCTGGATCAATATTCGAGGTTTACCTTGTTAAAGCCAATGAGAGACGCTACCTCTAAAAATGTCATGTCATTTTTGAAGGAATGTGTTTTTGATTTGTTTTCGGTGCCAGAATACCTCATAAGCGATAATGGAGTTCAATTTACCTCCAACGCCTTTAAGAGTTTTTTGGAAGAATATGGAATTATACAAGTTCGAACGCCTAAATATTCGCCTCAATCGAATATGTCGGAGAGAGTGAATCGATCTATTTTAACTGCAATTCGATCGTACATACAAGAGAATCACCAAACTTGGGATATCCATACCAGTTCCATAGCACTTGCATTGCGCAACTCTATACATCAGAGCACAAACCAATCTCCACATTACATCATGTTTGGTCAACATCATATAGGTCATGGATCACAGTATGAATTGTTGAATTTTCTGCAAAATCTGGGTGGGAAAGAACTGGGGATATCTAATTCTGATCGACAGACTCTAGTTCAAAATAGTATTCTGTTCCATCTTAAAGAGGCTTACGAAAGAAACTGTAATTCTTATAACCTACGAAGCCATAAGAGGGAAATTCAAGTCGGTCAACAAGTTTTCGTTAAAAACTTCGTGCAAAGTGATGCCACAAAGAATTACTCAGCTAAATTGGCCCCAAAATATCAAAAGGCATATGTACTAAAACCCGTGGGTAATGTGGCGTATGAATTAACGGATGAATATGGAAAAGTTTTAGGAATATATCACCTTAAAGATATAAAACACTAGTTTTCCAAAAAAATGTTTCAGTCTTGTTGCCCTATAAATTTCGAGTTCTAGGTTCTTTGGGATTCTGATTATTAGTAAAATTAATTGATAGCCCGGCTTGTATGAGACATCTCTCAGATGGGTCGTCCCCACGATTGTAAGGCCTCCATATAATCTTGTCTTGGACTCAACGAGATAGGAAAAAAAATAAATTAAATATTTTTGTGATTGTATGGGTGAATGAACTACAAAAAAAAAAAACAAAAAAAAACAAAATGGAGAGGGTATAAATAGACGGGTAAGCGATAAAACAGGGGTGATGGTTGAAACGAAAAGATAGTCGGGTTATGACAAAAAAATGGTCAGTCACGAAATATAAGTGGTATATAAAAAAGATTTTAAAGTGAAAAATTCAAACAAATTTAAAAAAAAAAAAAAAGCCAACAATTTCTATAAGTTGGTACATATGTATGTTAAGTTTAAAATTTAAACTTTAAAAATATTGTGATGACTTAACATAGTGAATAAGTTTCATTCCTGTTATTTTCGTGTTTTTAAGTGATGCAAATTTATTCTAGAAAAGAATCGTGTGACAATTTGTTCTAGAAAAAAAAACCGTGTAACATGAATTAAATAGACCAAAAGTAACAAAACCACAAACATTTGTTTTGTACCGTCTGTTAATTGTTCATTTTGAAAACAGTTAAGACCCTTTAATCAAGGAATTTCTGGTGATATTTATCCAATCGTGTGTAAAAGTTCAGTTTTAAAAAGAAATTAACGCTTGCAAAAAAAAAGGGAAAATATAAGTGATATTGTTGTGACGTTAGTTTAGAAATAAGAGCAAAAATAAACTTAAAAATAATATTGACAAAAAACTATGTTATAAAAGTGAATAAAAAACGTTAATAACCAAAATTAATAATAAAAGTCATTAACAAATTGGCAAAGCGGGATTAAATAATAAATACTTTTGTAAATCCATTCATGCTATTAAATAAACAACTGCAAGTTCTTCATTCATCTTTCGGTCAATGGTATGTGATCTATGTAACATTTATTTTATTTAACATGATGGCCGCCAGCGATATAATAAACGTCATCATAAATTGCGTTGACAAATTCCATTATTGTTGTTAAATAATAATTGCTAGTTTATTTAAATTTTTTTTTGTATTTTAATCTAAATTAAATGGTAGTTATACTAAGTAGTATGCGCATACATTATAATTTACTAAATTTCTTTATTTTATATAATTATTCTAGTTAAGTTAGGATTAGGAATTTTTTTTTTTGCTCGCTCTAATTTTTTTTTTTGTATACGATTTTTGTTTAATTTTGATCTCAATTGAGAATTGTAATCATGTAATCATGTAACATGTAATCATGAGCTTACAAAGTGAACAATTTTGCCTTTAATTTTTTTTTGGTAAATTAAAAATGAGTATGTTGTAAATTAACACGGACATTATGGGAACTTAGGCTGATGTAAGTATGAGGCTGTAGATACGTTAGTGTGCAATTTCTTTTTCTCTTTCTTTCAAACTTCTTTCGACGCGGTTCCGTACCTCGACTCATGTATCAACCAAGTTAGACCCACCCCAGACTGAGCAGCTGGCAGAATAACCGCGAACGGTTGATTGAATGAGTCGAGAATAAATTTCTGTTAACGGAACAGGTCTTAATATGGAGGCCTGTTTTGTTACAGTGGCGCCCAAATGTACGGTAATTATGGTTTATACTTCTTCCAACTTTCAGTATTAAATTTAATTAATTTTTTGTGTTTTGATTGTACTCGCACCATGCTCCAATTGTCGATTGTTGAACTGGTGTTAGTTATAGTACATTTCATTAAAGCTCAATTTAATCCAACTGTAAATTATAAATGTTACTAGTTTTTTTTTAATCGGGATGATTCGTCAGGTGAATAGCAATGACATATCCGTGGATTACGTTTTGATTTTGTTGTAGACAATGCAACCTTTCGAGTCATTTTCGATATTCTGTTCCTCATGCTGAGCATTGATATTCCCCGTCTGGGTTTTGATTACAATGTTTGTGTTGCATGAAGAGTAGATTTTGGTAAATAGTTTATAATAGCCATGATTCATGTCGCAATAGTCGTATCCAACGTCGTTGTTTTGATTGCCTTGTTGTGTTTTGAATTCATGGTTGTTTCAGATTGTACATATTCTCTAATAAAATGTTTCCCTAACATAATTGCAACTAACTGGTCTATATGCCTTCATACATGTGTTTTCGCGATAAGTGCTGTTTGACATATCATCAGTTTAAGTTCCCAGTTTGTGATATATTTGGTATTGAATACTTTGAATTTAAATAATTATTTTTGGTATATTAGTGTTACGAAACGCGTATATATTTTTTTTTTGTGAATATTTGTTTGAGTTTTTTTTTTATTCTTTTTGTTTAAATCATCACTATTTTGAGTATTGGACAATTATTTTTGTCTTATTTATATTATATATTATTTATTTTTGTTATATTTTTTTCTTTATTTGTATTTCAAACGTATTGATTTTGTTTCAACTTTCATTTTGATTATTCGTTCAAAAATTAGATTTGTTTTTTTTTGTAGTATACATTTTAATCTCCAAAATGGATGCTGAACATCTTGAATTTGACGAATTTAAAGTGGAATGTTCTCTTCGTTCCATTGAAGGGTCTCCATTGGACTGTTTAACCAAACTTAAAGATATGCTTCTCATTGAGGAAGCTCATCCAGTTTTAAGACCCAATCTGCCTCACGAGAGTGCGAAACTAAATCCCAAAGGCGAGTTACAAAACTTGAAAATTAAGTTAAATTACATTTATTCTTTGATCAAAACCGCGTACTCTGGTAATTTTGATGAAAACTCTTTATCAAGACTGTCCTCCAGATTAATTCATCTTAATAATCGCTTAAAGCGCATCCGATTTATTAATTCTATTATATCCGGCGACGTTGTGGATCTTTTAAATACTACCAGTAAAATTATAGACATTCATGATAAAACGGTTCAAAAACAAGTTGACTTTAATGCATCATTAGGCGTTTTACAGCAAATAACAATCCCTGATGGCGATGGGGATTCAGATATTTCATCGATTTTAGGTGAAAAGAGCAAACCTGAGGAATCACAACCTAAAACCGGTCCCTCCAAGTCTGAAATGATTTCACAAGCAAAAAAATTGGAGGAAGAATTGATGTTGTTCGACAACCATAGTACACCTGATGTCCCGGGAATAAGTTTGGATCAAGCAACTCGAAGTAATGAAGTGCTGTCTAAGCGTCAAAATATAATTCTGGACGATCCAAATATGTTATCGACCCAAGTTGATCAATCTGGCGGTAAATTTTGTTACCTCCAGCGCAATGTGACGAAATGGAACATAACCTTTGACGGTTCTCCAAAAGGTCCACCGGTCAAAAGATTTATCTTTAAGCTTGAACATTTGGCAGAAGCTAACAAGTTGCCTTTTGAACAATTAGTTAACGATATCAGTTATGTTCTCAAAGGTATAGCTCAGGAATGGTACTGGATTTATATCGAGAAGAACCGTGTGGTGAATTGGTCGAGATTAAGAGATGATATAATTAGAAGATTTCAGGACCGTCAAACGGACGATGATCTACGACATATTCTAGAGTCTCGTAAGCAACGATTTCGAGAGACATTTCAAGATTATTATAGCGATATGCTTTCTTTATCACTCCAATTCGAGATTCCGATGTCAGATACTCAATTAATGTACACAATACGGCGAAATATGAGAGCTGGACTTCAGGATAAACTCGTGGATAGACATTTCCCAACTTTAGAACAAATGGTACAATTATGTGTGTCGTACGAAGATACTTGGGCGAGAACTGGTTTTGTTCCCGAGATGATGTGCCAACGACGTCAAGTCAATGAGTTAGACGCTTCTAATGAGCCAAGTAGCAATTCTTTGCCGTTATTGGATGTTGACGAAGAAATTGCTGCGCTCAATACCGATAAAAGAAATTATCGCCCAGTTACAAACTTGTTTACCAATAGGCAACCTTCCGCTAAGGTAAATGACGGTTGTTGGAATTGTTATCAACCTGGCCATATTTTCAAGGATTGCTTGGTTCCTTTGAAACACAAATTTTGTTTTGGTTGTGGTACTCCAGGGATCCTTAAACCATATTGCACAATTTGCAAGCATAAGTCGGGAAACGCCAACAAGGGGGTAGGGATGGGCTGTACCTGGCCTCCGAAAGTGACAACAGACAGACCAGAACAACACAAACCTCTGACGATGACTTCTCGGGATCAAGCGTCCAATACGAACGAAAAGACTCCCACTGGCCCGTAACTTATTATAACAAAGCCTTTAAATCCGCTTATCGGTTCCAAGATTCAGAATCCAACCAATTCAAAACTGGAAGAATACAAAATTATTGGTACACTCGGAGAAAATATAAACAATTATTAGCTGAATCCCTCATTAATAACTCTACGGATGGTCGGCCTTACGCAGAGGTCCTAATTTTCGGAGAAAAACAAATTGGGTTATTGGATAGTGGTGCAAACGTATCAGTGTTAGGTTGTGGCAGCGAAAAGTTTCTGAATTGGCCCAACGTAAAATTTCATCACTTAAGTTCTTCTCTTAAAACTGCTAGTGGCTCTACTGAGACCATTTTAGGCCACATTAGAGTGCCAGTAACATTTATGAACGAAACCCGCTATCTAACCTTACATATCGCGCCAAATCTTAGCCAAAAGCTTTATTTGGGAGTTGATTTCTGGGTGGCATTCGGATTAAAAATTCACATTTCACTTAATGAGCCCGTTCAAATCTCGGAAATTAATAAACCTGTTCCTTCTGCAGGAAATGTTGAGTCTGAATTGATCTTTCATAATTTGTCATCATCCCAAAAAGTCAGACTGAACCAGATAATAAATGAATTTCCATCAGCTGAAATTCTTGGTTTAGGAAAAACTCAGATTTTGACACATTCTATTGATGTAGGAGATTCTGTTCCAATTAAACAACGCCATTATCCAATATCCCCCGCAGTTCAAAAGGAACTTTACAAAGAATTGGATCGCATGCTCGCTCTAGGTGTGATCGAAGAGAGCTTTAGTTCATGGAGCTCGCCTGTCACATTGGTGAGGAAAGCGAATGGTAAAGTCCGTTTGTGTCTTGACGCGAGGAAGGTAAATGCAGTTACGGTAAAGGCGGCTTATCCCTTACCTCTCATCGACGGGTTGCTTGGTCGGCTAGGTAAGACAAGATTTATCTCAAGTATAGATCTTAAAGATGCCTTTTGGCAGATCCCCTTAGATGAGAGTTCAAGGGATAAGACGGCTTTTGCTGTTCCTGGTAGACCCCTCTATCAGTTTACCGTCATGCCATTCGGGCTTTGCAACGCTCCTCAAACCATGTGCAGGCTCATGGATAGAGTTATACCCCATGAGTTGCATCACAAGGTATTCGTCTACCTAGATGACTTGCTGGTTACATCCGAAACCTTCGACGAACACATGGAGCTTTTGAGCAAAATTGCTAATCTTCTTCACAGAGCAAATTTAACAATCAATTTGGAAAAAAGTCACTTTGTTTTGCGAGAATTAAAATATTTGGGTTATATTGTAGGAAATGGTGTCTTAAAGCCGGATTTGAATAAAGTAACTGCATCACTTACAGACTTACTTAAGAAAACAAAAACATTTTTATGGAATTCCGCCGCCCAAAAATCATTCGAAACACTTAAGGAAGCGTTATCCTCTGCACCTGTATTATGTCATCCCAATTTTACTCGTCCTTTCTTCATACAGTGTGACGCTTCCAAAACAGGAATAGGGGGAGTATTATTCCAGAAATCCGAATCAAATGAAGAAAGACCAATAGCTTACGTTTCAGCCAAACTCAATTCCGCCCAACGGAATTATAGCACGACTGAATTAGAATGCTACGCCGCTGTAGTCAGTATCAAGAAGTTCAGGCACTATATTGAAGGGTTTGAGTTTACTGTAATAACGGACCACGCCAGTTTGACCTGGTTAATGAGTCAAAAGGAGCTAACAGGACGACTGGCGAGGTGGTGTTTAAAATTGCAAGGTTTCAATTTTAAAATAGAATATCGGAAAGGTTCTGAAAATGTAGTGCCTGATGCCTTGTCCCGAAAACATGCTGATGAAATTTGTGTTAACCGAAATCCTAGTCGTTATGTGATTGAGACGTGCAGTTTAGACCTGAATTCAAATATTTTTCTTGACCCTGATTATCAAGACTTGCTAGCAAAGCTTAAAAGTAAACCGGAAACTGATCTTAACTTCAAGGTAATTAATGATCGGATTTTTTATAATTCCTCATTTGGAACACTCAATCCTTATAACGACTTACCTAAATGGAAAGTTTACATTCCAAAGCCACTAGTAACCAACCTTATAGCAGAAGCACATTGCCCTCCCTCCGCCGCTCACTTTGGTTTGGTTAAAACATTAGAATTATTACGAAGACAATTTTTCTGGCCGGGGATGTGTAACGATGTTTCCGATTACATAAAGAAATGTGAGGTATGTAAGGTTTCCAAACCAGCTAATTACGGTACCCGACCTGCTATGGGAAAATATGTGGAAGCAACACGTACTTGGGAAAGGATCTATGTTGATTTCCTTGGACCATATCCTAGATCAAAATCTGGAAATTGCTTCTTGTTTGTTGTGCTGGATCAATATTCGAGGTTTACCTTGTTAAAGCCAATGAGAGACGCTACCTCTAAAAATGTCATGTCATTTTTGAAGGAATGTGTTTTTGATTTGTTTTCGGTGCCAGAATACCTCATAAGCGATAATGGAGTTCAATTTACCTCCAACGCCTTTAAGAGTTTTTTGGAAGAATATGGAATTATACAAGTTCGAACGCCTAAATATTCGCCTCAATCGAATATGTCGGAGAGAGTGAATCGATCTATTTTAACTGCAATTCGATCGTACATACAAGAGAATCACCAAACTTGGGATATCCATACCAGTTCCATAGCACTTGCATTGCGCAACTCTATACATCAGAGCACAAACCAATCTCCACATTACATCATGTTTGGTCAACATCATATAGGTCATGGATCACAGTATGAATTGTTGAATTTTCTGCAAAATCTGGGTGGGAAAGAACTGGGGATATCTAATTCTGATCGACAGACTCTAGTTCAAAATAGTATTCTGTTCCATCTTAAAGAGGCTTACGAAAGAAACTGTAATTCTTATAACCTACGAAGCCATAAGAGGGAAATTCAAGTCGGTCAACAAGTTTTCGTTAAAAACTTCGTGCAAAGTGATGCCACAAAGAATTACTCAGCTAAATTGGCCCCAAAATATCAAAAGGCATATGTACTAAAACCCGTGGGTAATGTGGCGTATGAATTAACGGATGAATATGGAAAAGTTTTAGGAATATATCACCTTAAAGATATAAAACACTAGTTTTCCAAAAAAATGTTTCAGTCTTGTTGCCCTATAAATTTCGAGTTCTAGGTTCTTTGGGATTCTGATTATTAGTAAAATTAATTGATAGCCCGGCTTGTATGAGACATCTCTCAGATGGGTCGTCCCCACGATTGTAAGGCCTCCATATAATCTTGTCTTGGACTCAACGAGATAGGAAAAAAAATAAATTAAATATTTTTGTGATTGTATGGGTGAATGAACTACAAAAAAAAAAAACAAAAAAAAACAAAATGGAGAGGGTATAAATAGACGGGTAAGCGATAAAACAGGGGTGATGGTTGAAACGAAAAGATAGTCGGGTTATGACAAAAAAATGGTCAGTCACGAAATATAAGTGGTATATAAAAAAGATTTTAAAGTGAAAAATTCAAACAAATTTAAAAAAAAAAAAAAAGCCAACAATTTCTATAAGTTGGTACATATGTATGTTAAGTTTAAAATTTAAACTTTAAAAATATTGTGATGACTTAACATAGTGAATAAGTTTCATTCCTGTTATTTTCGTGTTTTTAAGTGATGCAAATTTATTCTAGAAAAGAATCGTGTGACAATTTGTTCTAGAAAAAAAAACCGTGTAACATGAATTAAATAGACCAAAAGTAACAAAACCACAAACATTTGTTTTGTACCGTCTGTTAATTGTTCATTTTGAAAACAGTTAAGACCCTTTAATCAAGGAATTTCTGGTGATATTTATCCAATCGTGTGTAAAAGTTCAGTTTTAAAAAGAAATTAACGCTTGCAAAAAAAAAGGGAAAATATAAGTGATATTGTTGTGACGTTAGTTTAGAAATAAGAGCAAAAATAAACTTAAAAATAATATTGACAAAAAACTATGTTATAAAAGTGAATAAAAAACGTTAATAACCAAAATTAATAATAAAAGTCATTAACAAATTGGCAAAGCGGGATTAAATAATAAATACTTTTGTAAATCCATTCATGCTATTAAATAAACAACTGCAAGTTCTTCATTCATCTTTCGGTCAATGGTATGTGATCTATGTAACATTTATTTTATTTAACATGATGGCCGCCAGCGATATAATAAACGTCATCATAAATTGCGTTGACAAATTCCATTATTGTTGTTAAATAATAATTGCTAGTTTATTTAAATTTTTTTTTGTATTTTAATCTAAATTAAATGGTAGTTATACTAAGTAGTATGCGCATACATTATAATTTACTAAATTTCTTTATTTTATATAATTATTCTAGTTAAGTTAGGATTAGGAATTTTTTTTTTTTGCTCGCTCTAATTTTTTTTTTTGTATACGATTTTTGTTTAATTTTGATCTCAATTGAGAATTGTAATCATGTAATCATGTAACATGTAATCATGAGCTTACAAAGTGAACAATTTTGCCTTTAATTTTTTTTTGGTAAATTAAAAATGAGTATGTTGTAAATTAACACGGACATTATGGGAACTTAGGCTGATGTAAGTATGAGGCTGTAGATACGTTAGTGTGCAATTTCTTTTTCTCTTTCTTTCAAACTTCTTTCGACGCGGTTCCGTACCTCGACTCATGTATCAACCAAGTTAGACCCACCCCAGACTGAGCAGCTGGCAGAATAACCGCGAACGGTTGATTGAATGAGTCGAGAATAAATTTCTGTTAACGGAACAGGTCTTAATATGGAGGCCTGTTTTGTTACAACCTTGTACCACTCACAAACATTTTTTCGATTCTTTGATGCATTTTTACAATATATTCAGCTCCTAATAATAATAAGTTTTCCATCCATAAAAATAAAATAAACAACTAAATGAATTCGGACTATTCGTATATTTTGATAAATTAAATATGTAATTATTTACTAATTATTGCTTTATTTAAATACGAAATTTATTTTATTTGTACGGTCATCAGTTTAGTGACATTATACTGAAGGATTTTGACAACAGTGGATTGTGTCATAAATGGATTTTAAAAATCATGAATTTCAACATCAATGGATTTTATCAAAAGTGGATTTTTATAAAAAACGGCGGATTTTAGCAAAATGGATTTTGGAAAGATGGATAACGGGGGGATCCCATAGAAAATGTATGGGCATATATTATGCAACGGGTTTACAGTAATGGGCGTCAATTTCAGTCACCCAAAGAGCTCACAGGGGCAATCCAGAAAGCATGAATTAACATTAATCAGGAATACTTACAGAGCCTTATTAATTCGATGACTCGTCGCCTGCAGCAAGTTATTATTAATAAAGGAGGAAATACAACATCTTAAAACGCCAAATTTATTGGGCAGTGTATGTAGGTGATCTAAGAGAAGAATTTTTGATTTTGGCATTATAAATATTTCCTATTGGGTAATTTTATTTTGTTAAATATTTTGTGTAAGGCACCTTAAATTTATAAATTGAATTACTGCTTTTATTATAGCGTTTTTATAAAATTTAATGAAATAAATACGGTTTTGTTATTACCTGATATTTTGTTGTTATTCCAGAAAAGAAAATGGCATTATAATTATTTCGTTGAGTGAATATAATATGTATGCTATTTTTCTTAATATTTAGTACATTTATTTTTATACTTTTCAGCGACATCTTTATTACTGCGTGGAGAAGATCTACTAAAAATATAATATACTGCACGGCTAACTTATATTGTACTTTTTGTATCTGATAGGTTTTGTAGTCCCCAAGATATAAATATGTCCATTAATTCGCCCTTCGCTTCCGGTTCAAATGATATAGTGGAGCAAGTGTTGAGTCCCTCTTCTGTATCATTTTTGTACATATCTAAATAAAAGTTTATTTGCTCGTTTGATTGTTGTAGATACCCGGTTGAAAGATGTGTTATGTTGCTCAAAATTGATTGATTCACGGAATTTCCATTCGATATAATTTGATTGCCATAATTTGAAATATCCAAAATTTCGGGCTGTTGAACCAACTTAAATGATATATCAATAGACCTTCGCTTTCTGTCAGCTGTTTATGTGATACGAAATGTTTATTGTATACTGTTGTAAATTTATTTACAAGCAAATACGGCTCATTTTCTTGAAAGGGTATAAACATTAATTTAATTTTATAAAGAGATATATCAATTAAATTTGCCTTGACCACAAAGCCGTTTATTCTGTAAGTGATACCTCTAAACGATAATTGTGCTTAGAACTTTAATTCATTTATATTCAGTTCATAATATTCATAAATATCGTTGGGATATATATTATTTGTAGATTTTGATTTATCCACTTCCAAATTATCGTTAGCTGGAGTAATTAACATATATGCTAACTTTAATTGCAATATAATTTAATTTTAATTGCAAGACTAAGGGTTAAATTTCTTCTGGAAGTTATATTTTTTGCGTAAGATTTGAGTTCAAAGTAGAGATGGGATAATATCGATAGTAGCCACAATCGATATTTATCGATACGAAAAATTTAAAATTAATTTCAAAATAATTCAGAAAATGTATTGGAAATTCACTAAAAATGCATTGGAAATTCACTATCGATATATATTTTTTATACTATCGATATTTTTCGATATTTTAAAATATCGATACTATCGATACACTATCGATATTATCCCATCACTAGTTCAAAATGTTTTGACTCATAACGGAAACAATAGATATTTTTTAAAGGACCGGAATTTTTTATCACCATAGGGTAATGAACCAGAAAGTGAAATTTTGGTTTCAATGACTCGTTAAATAGTTTAACATAATTTTCATTGTGTTGTGATATCCTAGCTATTAAATGATTTAACATGTGATTATTATATTTTGTTTGCAATATTAAATCTACTAACTCTACGAACTCGCAAAAGAAAATCCATACTTCATCATTGTGTGGTATTAGATCACCTAATATCAGAGGTAAGAAATGTGTAAAAGTCCACATTTCTCTAGCAGAAAACTGAAATCTTTCCCTTTTTAAATGATTTTCTTTGATATCGTTAGCTAAGTTTCCGATTTCGGAATTCCCATAAGGAAACGATAATTTTAACTTATTTAGCAATTTCAAATCAAAATATTTTTTTTTTATGAAATCTTTGAGTATTTTAGCAAGATTATAATGACAAACTCCCTCGAAAAGGTCGTGCATTATATCACAAGCATAATTTTTCACTACATGAAATGACGGAATAGTATTTAAAATTGACACGCTTGTAATTCCATTTAGAGGGAAATTGTCAGTTATTGCATCAGCTTCATAGTTTTCTATTGAGCGAAGTAGACTAACATTCTCTTTATTAAGAGTCCGCGATTCAGTTTTCGTACGTTTACAAAACCTACAAAAGTAACCAGAAGAAAAAGATATGGAAAATCCGAGTAAACTATTTAATCCTAAATTATCTAAAATAATGCCCAAGATAAAATGAACACGAAATGATCTGTCTTTAGTATAAATTGTTGTTCCATTTATCTCTAGATTTTTATCTCTTCTACGAGAGCGAGCAATGATTTATTATATCCATATTCCTTTACAAAAGAGGAACGAATTAGAGCAGCTATTTGAATATCTCGTAATTTTGATGAGTGAAGTGTTGGAAAAGTATAATAAATTCCCAAAATCGAATGGGTTCCTGAGTGGGATCCTAATGGATTATTTACTTCAAAATCATCTGCAAATAAAAGAAATGGAATCAACAATTTGTCAGGGTACAATTTTCGTTTTTCTTTCCAGAGGTTTCCTTGTACAAAATGTGACAAGGTGTCCTTATATGTATCCTTCAAGCTTTTCCATTAATTTCAAAGACAAATTTAATGTATCGTCTTTCTCAAAAAAAAATTTAAATTGAAATTCAAGAGGGAATAAAATTCCAGTTTGTTGAGCTTCTTCCAGATTCGGCATACCATTATGATACATTTCACTGATTTTACCATCTATTGTAAATTCTACAAAATTTTGAATAAATTTTAAATCTCTCAAATATTTTAAAAATTTGTATTCTGTATTAATCGATTTGAATTCATTCAGTAAATTAACCAATTTGCCTACATTCGGTTTCAATGTTTCAATATTATTTTCATTGTTAAGATTACTCATAAAATTATCTAAATGAGATTGAAGTGGGTTTAATATAAAATTACTTATTAACCCTGTGATATCTATTATATCCTTTCTGGTAAAACTATTTTTATTATGAAGTGTTAAAAAGAAATGTATAAAAGAATTAGTAACTTCCAAATCTGAAATTATTGGCGAATTATAACTGTTTGCTGTCGACAGATCAGTGTTATTTTGCTATGAATTATTTGGACAAACAGTTTTAGCAGTTATTGCTATGGGAGAAAAAACAAATGAGTCAGTTTTTTCATTGAGTGAAATAAGGCCACAATTTTTATTGTCATCAATTAAGATGTTAGCCGTTTCATTACAATTATTTTGGCAGCTGGCACCTAAGAATTCACTTGAAATGCCTCTTTCATCAAAACGTTTCGAATGACGAATCAAATGTCTTTTAAATGAACTTATATCACAGAACCCCATCAATAAAGGTGATCCCGGCCTAGGTCAAGTAGTATCACAAACTCAACAATCGGATAAATCGACACATGTTGTAAGAATAATATTGAATATAATATTCTTAATTGTCAACTGTTGTATTAATAGCCAATCATATATTTCAGTCAATTGGTGATATTTTAAACAAGAATGTTTGCTTGCGGTGATCGTATCAAAACCTACTACGCCGAAAAAGATCGATTAGAACCACGACACAGAAATAATCTGTGTGTTCTCATTGTGGAATTCTATCTCCTTCAATTGAATTATAAGCCTTCAGCGCGAGAAATCAAAAACTTAGCAAATGAAATTGTGGAGTGTTTTCCAAAACAAAATGTGGTAAATTTTCAATATTATTTATTTTTTTATATTTCTAATTTATACATAAACATAAACTTCTTTTGTTTTGTTTCCAGAAAACTTATTTTATTCACAGAGGTCATCCAAGGTCCAATAGGAAAACTATATAACAAATTTAACTATTTGAGTAGAAAATTCAATTGTCAAGAAAAGAGCCGTCGACCATTGAAAGGTGCAACCATTAAATCAATTAATCCTACTAGTATAGGTATATTCAGTATTAAAACTCTTCAACTATAGCAAACACAATAACACAAATATTAAATAATTTGTTGTTTTTAATATTATTTCTTTAATAATAGGTATGCTACCCGACGAAGAATATGATTCTATTAAAACATTGCTAAAACATTTGCGGAGCACCAGAGAATCCGTGTTGGAGAAATGGAGAATAACATCAACCAATAGGATAAGGGAATTAATGGATAGTACGGAGTCCGGAATTTTATATTTTAAGTAAAGTAAAGAGTTGTGATACGTAACGGTTTTTTATATTTATATTTCAAACAACACAATTTATATTATAAATAAATATTAATTTTGTATGTTAAGTACTAGTAAGCAAGTGTATTATAGAATTCATACATGAAAATTTATAACATTTAATTACGAGAATATTAAATTTAAGTTGATTCAAGATATTATATAACTAATATTTATCTAAATATTGAGTTTATATATTAAATGCAATTTTACTCCTGTATGTGAAAATATTATTTAAGTTTTCTTGCAGTAAATAATTATTTAATATTGCACTTTCTACTATCTAAGTAAATTAACTGAATTAAAAAACTAGTTTAACAAAGAGTGTGGAATTTCCATACACGTTAAAGTGACATTTATATTGTTTTCAATGTATTAAATTATATTTGATAATAAAAAATTATATTTTGAAAATTATTCGTTTCATTTCAAGTGTTGAAAGATGATATATATATATGTAGGCAAATTGGATAATACAATGCTATTTTGCAATACCGCAGTCATAATTACTCTGCCGCTGGTTTACGTACTGTACAGTAAACTTACTATGCTTTGTAAATTTAATATTTCTAAATTTGAATAGTGTTTCGCTATTTCAATATCACCAAGCGCTTAGTAACATTTTTGCAATATTAAACAATGTATACTACATATTACATATCCTTATGCCACCTTCAGTATTTACTTTGCGCTGTGTAAAATAATTTGATAGGTTTTTTTACAAATTTACTATAAGCGGAGTAAATAACATTCATTATTAGGAAACATTATTAGGGAATAATTTAAAAATTTTAACAAGAAATTGCTAAAAGCAAAGTGAATAAGACGTACTATTATTAAATATCGCAAAAAAAAAAAATAAAAATAAATATAATTTACTAAGCATAGTGTAATAGTTGATAAACTTTACTTTCGTTATTTAAAAAGCGCTTAGCTGGCTGAAAAATTACTATTTTCCTAATTATATTTACACTGCTTTTTCGCAAATATCACAATTTTTTTCTTTCAGTGTGAACTCCAATCCGATATACACTATTTATTACGCCTTTGATAATAAAATATTCTAAACGTAACATATACGCTGTAGAACAAATCGCCAAACTTTAATCGAATGTTCTTTTATCGGACAACTAAATAATTCCGCGTATTCACCACTTGTTTTTATTTAATAAATATAGTTGTTATATTACCTTTGCCGGATCCCATTTCAAATGTAAGATATTTTTTTAAATAAAACCCGACAAGATGATGCTTTCAATCGCCCAACAAGAATGAACGAGTTTTTAACTATTTTCTCTAAAAATAATTGAATACAATTGCCACTTTACAGCAACAAAATTATTCCTTTAGTACATAATACACATATACAATATTAACATAATAAATAGTACATAAATTAAATCAAACAGTTAAATTTGAATATAAATGTATTTGGGAACGATGAATACGAATCCCACATATACTGAATTCGATTGAGGCAGCATATAATTGGATATAACTGTGTGATGTTCGTTGTAACAAATAATAATAAAATAAAACAATTATATTCCCACAGTTGGGCTCATAATTCTCACTACTTTTTTTGTAACATATTAGTCACGCGGCCCGGGTCACACATTCTGTTATCTCAAAATATATAAATGCAAACATAACCACATATTTGATTTCATAAAAAATTAAAGAAACTATGCATGATGGATGGACCATTTTTCTTTCTATTATTATTTCAAAGTAGAAACATCTAAGTTGTAAAATTGCTTAAATGAAATAAATAAATTACAAACCACCATCTTTTTCACGAAAACAATTATGAATGGCGAATATAAATATCAAACAATTTTTCTTCAATTTATACTTGATAATTTTGATACGATGCACGGATAATAGTTCAGCGAATTATTTACAAATCAAATCTTTTTTCCGAATAATCACCTCTATTATGAAGGTCGAGTCGATCGACAATCGACACGACTCTGTGTTGCCTATTCCTTTTTCGTATTGTTTTCATCAAATGAAAAAACGGAAATTCAATACAGAGTCGTGTCGATTGTCAATCGACTCGACAATCATAATATGTGTAATTATCTTACCATATACACAATACAAATGCCAACTAAATGCCAAATTAAGTATACACGTTTAACATTCACATAAAATTTAATTGCTATCAATTCTACGTCAAATCAAATGTATACAAATTTTAAAAACTACACAAAACTAAAAGACTTTGGTGTGTTCGACTCAAAAGTCGTTAATATAAAATTCACAGACTTCTTCCTTTACATAAATGTGTATAGGTACTCGTATAATATTATGCGGAATGAGTTGAATTAAAGCATTTATCTAAAATGACATAAGAGATAATTATTTATATATGTGTATTTGTGTATACGAAAAGACATCATTAATTAAGAAACCTGTCTTTTTGTACGTAAAAAAAAAATAAAACTAAAAAAATTTTTGTAAAATTTAAAAATTTAATAATGGATAACAACGGGAAAAGGATAGAAAGGTAGTAACAATTTTCATTTAGAAAAAAGAAAAAAAAAAAAGATTTCCATCTTAGCAATTTTATATAATATACATTTACCTAACAAAAAGACGTTGATGATGATGATGGTGATGATACCAAATGAATTATTATTAGAGAAGGTAGTAAAGTAAGAAGAAAACTTTTATGATAAGAGATATATAGTACATAACGTATAGCAACTACATCACTATAGAAGAAGAAACAGCAAAAAGGTTTTTATTACCATTTTATTAAAATTACTATTATTACAACATTTTTTTTTTTTATTATTATTTACTATAAATTATACGAAGCTTTCTTGTGTTTTTGTTGTAATTTTAATTTAAACATTTTTTTTAATGTTCATTTACCCAAAAATCCTTCTTTCAACATGCCGCACGAAATGGTAATATAAAAGATTCGATGTTTTATATAAATTACGTAAAATTATAGTAAATTGGCAAAGAAAGGATATTTAAGTTAGATAAGTAATATTCGTTGTGGCGGAATCAACGAAGCAAGTTCTAATATTACAAATATATGTAATTGCCTTGCGTCCCAATTAATAAAATTTCAAATTTGTTGCACCACAACAACTGGCAAAAATATTGTCTGAAGGGAGCATTCCTAAAGATCTATACGCACCTTATTGAAAACACTCGATTCAAATAAGTTTATTGCGATTGGTGATGAATATTATTGGCCTCAGCGTTTAGAGTTTTGTTTAAAACAATACTTCAATACTAATCTAGATCATGCTCTCAGCATTTCATTAAATATAGATATTGATGGTTTACCAATATATAAAAATTCTCAGATATGTACATATCTACACATAGTGGGTGGAACTACGAAAATGGTGAAAAAATAAAACACACGTTTCAGCCCAGCTTAATGGAATCGACATGGTGTGGTGGATACCCCACTTGATTCAAAAATAAATATTTGTAGTTTTAGTTTGTGTTTATTTCCCTACGTCACAATTGGACAACATAAATTTAAAATTAAAATTAAAATTAAAACAAAAGTAAAAATAGAAATAAAAATTAAAATTAAAGTTAAAATTAAATAAAAATAAAAATCAAAGTCAAAATAGAAATAAAATTAAAAATGTTCGAAGTAATAATTTATCCTGGTTTATAACCTATTTTTTATAAATATAAATATTTATTTTACGTTTCGAACGGTATTTCTGTTCATCGTCAGAGAACAACAAAGAGTCTAAAAAAAAAATACAATCATATTAAAAATCTTTTGTTTAGCGGGAATTTTTTTAGAAACTTACAAAATTGTCGTTAATATTTTATCCAGCGAAAAATCGCAAACATACATGATCACATAAAAAACTTCTCTCTCCTTTATATCTTCAAAGAAAAATGTTTTATAACTTTTTTTGAAAAGTAAAAAAAAAAAAATCCAATTGGAAAGTAAAAAATTGATTACGGCAAAATAAATAAAATTGTGAATTTGAAGTTAGTTACAAAAAATAAAAAATGTCAAGAGACAATAATTATAACAACCATCAGACATTTGACAAAAAAACGGCAATAATTAAGCAACGTAAACTAAATGAAGATACTTTATGTAGATGTGGTTTATGTCAAAAAAGATAAAAACTGACGAAATTGACGAAATAAGCCGAAACGAATTGAAAATTGACGAAATAAGCCGATGTTAAAAATTATCCGTTTCCCTACAGGAACAACTTGATTAGTATAAAACAGTTTTTGAAAGAAGATTAGAAAGAAGACAGTTTTTTAGAATATCGTTTATAGTTCTCAGTGAAAATTTCAATAAAGTTAAAATTCAGGCGTATTACTCGTTTATCCATTCCAAAAGTCATTCACGTAAATCTATAAATTAATTCTAATTATGTCATTGCATTAAATGTTTACGTACTTATTCAAATTTTATTATGATTCTCGGTAATTTTCAAGTTCGCTCCCCCCAGTGTATTGAATTTTACGACCAGGTCACCTGGAAAATATCGTCTTTTAAATTAACTCGCGCATAATAACAATTACGGTATACAGTAGAGTAACAAAAAAATCATTGAACCCTTATAAAAGAAGAAAAAGCAAAAAAGACTAACAACAAAAAATTTGTTATTCAAATCGAATCATTTTAAATGACAAATTATGTTCTCACAGCATAATCAAATTCTTATCATTATCGGTATCATTATCAGCACCGAATCGAAATAAAATACAAAAAACAAATTTAAATTTATATCGGCAGATAAAAAAAGAAAGGGGGCAGCCAAAATTAAATTACGACGAAGAAAAGTCAATTTGGTCGATGTTGTGGAAAATTTGGAAAACCGGATATCGTATATTTTTTGATTCGGTAGCCTTTTAACAAAACAAAAAAAAAATATTCAAAAGTCGCACAAATCAAATTATCATACAAAATCAAAGTTTGGTTTTCAATTAACTTTTCGTGGGTATGGCCCCCCCCCCCTTCCTTTAAATATCAATATTTTCTTATTTATTTCCTATAATTTATTTGTTTGCTTTCTGTTTTGAACTACGAGGCGGAAAATAATTTATTCACGGGTACAAAATTGTTTTTGTGCTTTTTTCGATGTGTTTATATTTCATTAAATTGGAAAAGATTTTAGTTGACAATTTTTATTGAAATTTTGCAAATTTTATGTAAAAATTATTTTACAGAATGGACGTTGTTTGGCTTCCTTACAAAGAATATATATACGTTCTGATCAGAAAAATAATTTTGATGACGCTACAAATTTACAAATACACGTGCTTTTACCTCTCGGCAAGTTTTACCGCAAAGACAAAAGCAATTAAATAATGGGGACTGGATTATTTTGAAGTCGGTAGGTTTAAAAGTTCAAAGCTAAAAGGCTTTGACCATCAGACGGTTCAATCGTGTAACTCTATTATTACAAAATCAGTTCTAAACACTACACTATCACTTTGGTTACAGGTTACCTAACATAACAACTGTAGAGATTTATGTGAGGATCAATGTGATTTGCCAATAGATGTCGCTTAAAAAATTTCAGTCGTGTCCAGAAACCCTTAACTCTTTATTGTATCTGCTGCCATTTTCAAGATCAATTTCTGGAATCGCTACTATTGTTGATCCTGCTAAAAACTGCGCTAGCGCCTGGGCTTAAAATTTCACTTTGCACTCTTCTTCTAGATGAAAATCGTTTTACTGTTGTAATGAATGCATTGTTGGTGCGGTCTGTTACTGCTTCCAAATGAATGGCCTTTGTTACTACCATTCATACAAATACAACATTATACCGTTTTGAAATTTTAGCCCCTCCTCCTCTTTTGTTAGCTGTGGATATTAGTCGATCATAATCTACCCCACATTTACTAAATGGCCTCGCTAGTATTGTTCTGTCGAACACATTTTACCTTTTCTTTAGTTCCTCTCTCACAAGCCCTCTGCCTCTGACTATCCAGTATTTCTGACGGACAAGATGGGATGTTACAGAAAGACCCGGAGGTATATACTTAAAGCAGGTATAGAAAATTATCAATCTATTCAGAACATGGGATTTTGGCACTATGATCAGGTATTTCGAGTCATGTTCACTCATTAATTTTTCTAATCTTCCTCCAACTCTGAGAATGCTATTATCATTGTTCTTCGCGTTTAATAGTCTTATTTTATCATGAAATGCATTATTAATTGCTTAATTGCATTTTCTAGTTCCTTGCCGGTAAGTGGCGTAGATTTCCTCTCAACTGTCTTAACCCTGACGTTTGATATTAATCCGTTGATAAAGTGAGTGGTGAGGTGATCTGAGACCATTTTACAGGGTGATCGCTGAATTGGTCCATGCATGTATTTTAGTTGTTGGTGGCATCGTACCTTTCACTGCAACCAACAATTTCGCTAATAGATGAGCTCCACAAAACTCCAATCTGGGAAGACCGACTTACTTTATTAGCGTAACTTTATATTAACTAAATAAGCTTGAATTGTCCTCCCTTCGTAAATAGATCGACAGTACACTACTGCAGAATAAGCTCGTTTTCTTTCATCTCTGAAACCATGTAGCTCTGCTTTGCTGCTGAGTACATATCCCTAGATATTTAACTTTTTTAATTCGCTAAATTCTTCTTTTATAATCTAATTTTCGCAACCACAGCATTTGGAAGATTATTACAATTAGCGAAGAATGTGATAAGTAGTGAAGCAACATGAGATCCAGCCGAAAAACAGGGGTTGTTTGATAAGGAGGTCATAAAACTCAAAGCTTTAAAGTTAAAAACTTAAAATTTTAAATCTTTAAAAGTTTAAAACTTTAAAATTTGGAACTTTAAACTATAAGACTTTAAAACTTTAAATCTTTAAAACTTTGAAACTGTAAACATTAAAATTTTAAATTTTAAAACTTTGAAACTTTAAAATTTTAAAACTTTAAAATTTTAAATCTTTAAAACTTTGAAACTGTAAAACATTAAAATATAAATTTAAAAACTTTAAAACTATATACAACTTTAAAATTTTAAATCTTTAAAACTTTCAAACTTTAAAACTTTGAAACTGTAAAACTTGTAAAACAATAAAACTTAAAACTTTTAAACTTTAAAATTTAAAAACTGCGAAACTTTAAAACTTTAATATTTTACAAATTGAAAACTTCAAAACATAGAAACTTTAAAAAGTTGAGGCTTTAAAACTTAAAAATTTGAAATTTTAAAATATTGAAACTTTAAAACTTTAAAATTTAAAATTTTGAAACTTTAAAACTTTTAAACTTTTAAAACTATAAAACTTAAAAATCTTTATATATCTTTAAAACTTTAAGATTTTAAAACTTTACAATTTTTAAACTTTAAAACTTTCAAACTATAAAACTTTAAAATTTGAAACCCTTAGATTTTGAAACTTTAAAATTATAAAACTTTAAAACTATAAATCGTTAAAACTCGTAAATTTAAACTTTGAAATGTTTGAAAATTTGAAACTTTAAATCTTTAATACTTTAAAACTTTAAAACTATAAAACTTTAAAACTTTAAAACTATAAAACTATAAAACCTTAAAACTGTAGAACTTTAAAACTTTTAAAACCGTAAAACATTAAACTTTATTTTGAAATTTTAAAATTTTAAAACTTTAAAACTATAGAATTTTAAGATTTTAAATCTTTAAAATTTTGTATAAATTTTAAAACTATAAAACTTTAAGACTTTAAAACATTGAAACTTTAAAACTTTAAAATTTAAAACCTTGAAACTTTTGAACTTTAAAACTATAAAACTTTAAGATCTTGAAACTTTAAAATTTAAAACTTTGAAACTTAAAAAATTTGAAACTTTTAAATTTGAAACTGTTAAATTTTTAAATTTTAAAACTTTAAAACTATAAAACTTTAAGATTTAAAAACTTTAAAATTTTAAAACTTTAAAACTTGAAATTTTTAAAACTTTGAAACTTTAAAACTTTGAAAATAAAAAACTAGTAAATTTAAACTTTGAATCTTTAAATGTTTGAAAATTTGAAACTTTAAAACTTTAATACTTTAAAACTTTAAAACTTTGAAACTATAAAACTTTAAAACCTTAAAACTGTAGAACTTTAAAACTTAAACATTAAACTCTATTTTTAAATTTTAAAATTTTAAAACTTTAAAACTATAAAATTTTAAGATTTTAAAACTTTAAAATGTTGTATACATTTTAAAACTATGAAACTTTAAGACTTTAAAACTTTAAAATATTAAAACTTTAAAACTATAAATGTTTAAAATTTTGAAACTTTAAAACTTTTAAATTATAAAACTGTAAAATTTGATATATCTTTAAAACTTCAAAATTTTAAAATTTTAAAACTTTAAAACTTTAAGACTTTAAAACTTTAAAAATTTGAAACTTTAAGAATTAAAGACTTTGAAACTTTAAAACTATAAAACATTAAGACTTAAAACTATAAAACTTTGAAACCTTAAAATTTTAAAACTTTCAAATTTAAAACCTTGAAACTTTAGAACTTTAAAATTTTTAAAATTATAAAACTTTATTTACATATCTTTAAAACTTTAAAAATTTAAAACTTTAAAACTATAAAACTTTAAGATTTTAAAACATTAAAATTTAAAACTTTAAAAATTTGAAACTTAAAAATTTGAAACCCTGAAATTTTTAAATTTTAGAATTTTAAAACTTTAAAACTATAAAACTTTAAGATTTTAAAACTTTAGAACTTTGAGACTTTAAAACTTTAATACTTTACAGCTTTAAAACTATAAAACTTTAAAACTATAAGACTTTAAAACTTTAAAATTTAAAAATTTTAAAACACTGAAACTTTAAAACTTTAAAATTTAAAACCTTGAAACTTTAGAACTTTAAAACTTTTACAACTATAAAACTTTAAAACTATAAAACTTTAACATCTTAAAACATAAAAATTTAAAACTTTAAAATTTGAAACTGTTAAATTTTTAAATTTTAAAACTTTAAAACTATAAAACTTTAAGATTTAAAAACTTTAAAATTTTAAAACTTTAAAACTTGAATTTTTTAAAACTTTGAAACTTTAAAACTTTGAAAATATAAAACTAGTAAATTTAAACTTTGAATCTTTAAATGTTTGAAAATTTGAAACTTTAAAACTTTAAAATTTTAAAACTTTAAATCTATAAATCTTTAAAATTTTGAAACTTTGAAACTTTTAAATTATAAAACTGTAAAATTTTATATATCTTTAAAACTTTAATATTTTAAAATTTTAAAACTATAAAACTTTAAGATTTTAAAACTTTTAAAATTTGAAACTTTAAGAATTTAAGGCTTTGAAACTTTAAAACTATAAAACATTAAGACTTAAAACTATAAAAATTTGAAACCTTAAAATTTTAAAACTTTTAAATTTAAAACCTTGAAACTTTAGAACTTTAAAATTTTTAAAATTATAAAACTTTATTTACATATCTTTCAAACTTTAAAAATTTAAAACTTTAAAACTATAAAACTTTAAGACTTTAAAACTTTAAAATTTTTAAACTTTAAAACTTCAAATCTTTTAAACTTTGAACCTTTAAAACTATTAAACTTAAACTTTGAATCTTCAAATGTTTGAAAATTTGAAACTTTAAAACTTTAATACTTCAAAACTTTAAAACTATAAACTTTAAAACTTTAAGACTTAAAACTTTAAAACTATAAAACTTTAAAACTTTAAAACTTTAAAACTTTAAAACTTTAAAACTTAAAAACTTTAACAATATAAAACTTTAAAACTATAAAACTTTAAAACGTTAAGACTTTAAAACTTTAGAACTTTAAAACTTTTAAAACTATAAAACTTTAAAACTTTATATACATATCTTTAAAACTTCAAAATTTTAAAACTTTAAAACTATAAAACTTTAAAATTTTAAAACTTTAAAATATTAAAACTTTAAAACTTTGAAACTTTAAAACTTTGAAACTTTAAAATTTGAAACCCTTAAATTTTAAAATTATAAAACTTTAAAACTATAAATCTTTAAAATTTGAAAACTTTAAAACTTTGAAACTTTAAAACTGACCTTAAAATTATAAAACTTTAAGACTGTAAAACTATAAAATATTTAAACTTTAAAACTTTAAAACTTTGAAACATTAAAATTTGGAAACTTAAAATTGATAATACATTTAAAGATAATTTGTAATGAAACTATATTTCAAAAATACTCTTGGAAAACTGAATTTGGGATTTGGTATTGGCTATTGCTAAATTGAATAAATATTGTCTGATTATAGTTGATGGAAGTAATTATAAAAGATAATTAAGAAACAAAAAATGTAAAGTAAAACTTTTCTTTTACTTTACATTTTTAGTTTTAGCTATTGTAGCGCGTACAGTAGTGAAAGTTATAAACTTGTGTGAGGTTTCGTTATAACCATTATTGGCTCCAGCAGCCGAAAATTTGAAAATAACTTATTAACTAGATAAGTTAAATATTAAAAAGAAGCCACAAGAAATAAAAATATTTTCTTATATATTATCGTAATTTAGTTAAATAACAGTTTTCGTAGAAATGTAATTATTTAATAAATATGATGGAAGGTCTCTCTTTCAATTAATTATAATTTTACGGCAAATTATAGACCTTTTTTAAAAAATTAATTTTGCACAATTTATTCAAAAAAAAAAAAAAATTAATCTGGTCAAAGTTGATAGTAACAGACTGCATAATCAATATATAAATATAATTAAAAATTACGTCTGATGAGTAGCAAAGTAAGGTTTCGAACGTTTATAGAATGTACTTTATAAAAAAATAAAAAACGGTTTTGTGGGTATAATTAAAAATAGAGTCAAGACATCATGAGTAAATTGTTTCAGTTTGTGTACAAAAAATTTTTTCAATTGTGTACGGATAAAAGTGGGAAAAATTTAGTTTTTCATAAAGAAAACTAAATAAGTGTAATCATTGAATTTTAATGTTATTCTTATAGTTAATTTTTGTTACATTACTAATTTATATTGTAAATATTTAAAATGTTTTTGTAGAGGTCTTGAAAATGGTGTAAACCACCGAAAATTTGACCAGATTAATTTTTTTTTTGAATAAATTGTGCAAAATTAATTTTTTAAAAAAGGTGTATAATTTGCCGTAAAATTATAATTAAATGTAATTATGTAAATGCAATGTCTGAAATAAAATAATGTAAAAAAAAAACTTTAAAATTTGAAACATAAAACTTTACTTTAAAACTATAAAACTTTGAAACTTTAAACCTTTAAAACTTTAAATCTTTAAAAGTTTAAAAATTTAAGACCGTAAAATTTTAAAATGTTGAAATATTAAAATTTTGAAGCTTTAAAAATTTAGAACTTGAAAACTATAAAACTTTCAAACTTTCAAACTCTAAAACTTTAATCCTAAAAATTTTAAAACTATTAAGTTTTAAAATTTAAGACTTTAAGACTTAAATCTTCAAAATTTTAAAATTTTAAACTATAAAACATTAAAACTTTAGAACTTTGGAACTATACAACTTTAAAATTTGAAACTTTAAAACTTTGAAAAGTTAAAACTTTAAAACTACAAAACTTTTACTTTTAAACATTAAGACTTTAAAATTATAAAATTTTGAAACTTTAAAACTTTCAAAATTTAAAATTTTTAAACTTTAAAATTTTAAATCTTCATGACTTTAAAATTATGAAATTTTAAAATTTGAAACTTTAAAACTTTAAAATTTGAAATATTCAACTTTGAAACTTTAAAACTATTAAACTTTAAGATTTTAAAACTTTACAATTTTAAAACTTTAAAAATTTAAAACTTTAAAACTATAAAACTTTAAGATTTAAGACATTAAAATTTAAAACTTTGAAAATTTGCAACTTTAAAACTTTGAAACTTTAAAATTTGAAATCTTTAAACTTTGAAACTTTATTAGTTAATATTTTAAAACTTCAAAACTATAAAACTTTAAAACTTTAAGACTTAAAACTTTAAAACTTTAAAACCTTAAAACTTTAAGACTTTAAGGCTTTGAAACTTTAAAAAACTGTAGAACTTTAAAACTTTTGAAACTATAAAACTATAAAACTTTATATTAAAATTTTAAAATTTTAAAACTTTAAAACTATAAAATTTTAAGATTTTAAAACTTTAAAATTTGGTATTACTTTGAAACTTTAAAATTTTAAAACTATAAAACTTTAAGACTTTAAAAGTTTAAAATTTTAAAACTTTAAGATTTTAAAACTTTAAAACTTTGAAACTTTAAGAATTTAAGACTTGGAAACTTTAAAACTATAAAACTTTAAAACTTTAAGACTTTAAAACTCTAAAATTTAAAAATTTTAAAACATTAAAACTTTAAAACTTTTTTAATTTATTTATTTATTTATTATTATTATTATTATTACAATCATTAACAATTTATTTACAATACAAAAAATAATAATAATAAGTGCCCTGTGGACAAAGTCCAGTGACAGGCCTCGCTTCTTTTAACCACATATAAAACCAATATATAAAAAAATAAAAAAAATATCCATTAATATACAACAGTTATCAAAAAAACTAAAATTTATAAGTTTTATTTCATAGCCTTAGAAGAAAAATCATACGATGACGTGAAACAAATGTGAGACGTCAGGTGTTTCAAATAGCCAATTTCTAACATAGAGTAAGAACCGTTTAGAACAAAAATGTCGTCTAATATGTTCGGGCAATGCATTGAAAAACGTCGGAGCGGTAACGGCAATATAGCGGCGGAAGTGCTCATTATTGAATCTGGGAATAATGTACAGAAAGCGGTGATTAACGCAAAAGTTATAACGAGCATCACCTATTATAACATGCAGACCACTGCGCTTGAAAAAAACTCTTAATACCTTATAAACATACAAATGTTGCAAAGGCAGAATGTTGGTAGACTTGAATAAAGGCCAAGAAGATTCCAATCTATTTCATCTCAAAATTGTTCTCAAAATCATTTTCTGTTGAACGTAAACTGGTTTCAAGGTAGTTGGATAACAGCCACCCCAAAGAGACAAACCATACTCCAATTTGGACATCACCAAAGCATAAAACGTCATTTTCAACACAGAAACAGGGCATAGATCACGGAGAAGGTAAAAAATACGTGAGGCAGATGCCATGTAACTGATTAACTTGGATACATGAGTTTTACAATTAAGGTTTGTGTCCAAATGAATGCCAAGATACTTAAATGAGTTAACAAGCTCAATATTAAAACAATCCGAATGACAACTCACATAAGTACACATATATAGAAGCACTATGATATTTAACTTGGGAGAGAATTGGGGCAGCAGCAATGCCAAAAATTGTAAACCACATGAACTTGGTTTTTTCACTTAGTATCAGAAAATGCTTATCAAACCATTTATGTAAGACTCTTAGGTCAGAATTAACCATGGAAATCACATCATTGGCAGATTCTGAAGAATAAGCTAGAGCCAAATCATCAGCAAAAAAAAAATTTTAAAATTTTAAATTTAAAACCTTGAAACTTTAGAACTTTAAAATTTTTAAAACTATAAAACTTTAAGATTTTAAAACATAAAAAATTAAAACTTTGAAACTCTAAAAATTTGAAACAAAAAATTTGAAAACCTGAAATTTTAAATTTTAGAATTTTAAAACTTTAAAACTATAAAACTTTAAGATTTTAAAACTTTAAAATTTTAAAACTTTGAAACTTTGAAACTTTAAAATTTGAAACCCTTAAATTTTAAAATTATAATTATAAAAGTTTTAATTTAAATCTTTAAAACTTGAAATCTTTAAAACTTTGAAACTTTATTAGTTTAATACTTTAAAACATCAAAATTATAGATCTTTAAAACTTTAAGTCTTTAAGACTTTAAAACTATAAAACTTTAAGACTTAAATACTTTAAATCTTTAAAACTTTATATACAATACATATCCTTAAAACTTTAAAAATTTAAAACTTTAAAACTGTAAAACTTTAAGATTTTGAAACATTAAAATTTAAAACTTTGAAACTTAAAAAATTTGAAACTTAAAAATTTAAAACCCTGAAATTTTTAAATTTTAGAATTTTAAAACTTTAAAACTATAAAACTTTTAGATTTTAGAACTTTAAAACTTTGAAACTTTAAAATTTAAAACCCTTAAATTTTAAAATTTTAAAATTATAAAACTTTAAAACTTTAAATCTTTAGAACTTGAAATCTTTAAAACTTTGAAACTTTATTAGTTTAATACTTTAACCCTCATCGGTTCCCCGAAAACTACGACGAATCGGTTCCTGTGTATGCGCGCGCATACACACCTGTCTTTTCACCTGTAGAAAAGGGCCTCCAAAAAACCATGTATATTATGTTTTGTGGCTTTTTATCTTTATTGGAATGTTCTCTATCAAAATTAATACTATTTATGGAGATTTACTCAAAAAATATAAAAAAAAATGCAAAACCAAACATCGCCATTTTTGAGAAATATGCAAAAAATCGTGAAAAGTACAGTTTTGGGTTTTTTTTTTACCAAAATAATAGCACAACAAGTATGGCACAAAACAAGCAAAAAATAATAATAACCACAACCAAATACGAATGACGCAGTAAATAATGTTTACTCGTGTGTGCTCTACGAAAAACTGATGCCAATGGAACGAAAAATAGCGCGTAACATAATGTCGACATACACACATACGCGAGCGGCAGATGTATGTGTATGTGCGCGCATACAAGGAACCGATTAGGGTTAAAACTTCAAAACTATAAAACTTTAAAACTTTAAGTCTTTAAGACTTTCAGACTTTAAGACTTAAAACTTTAGAACTATAAAACTTTAAAACCTTAAAACTTTAAGACTTTAATACATTATATACATATCTTTAAAACTTTAAAAATTTAAAACTTTAAAACTATAAAACTTTAAGATTTTAAAACTTTAAAATATTAAAACTTTAAAACTTTGAAATTTTAAAACTTTGAAACGTTAAAATTTGAAACCCTTAAATTTTAAAATTATAAAACTTTAAAACTTTAAATCTTTAAAACTTGAAATCTTTAAAACTTTATTAGTTCAATACTTTAAAACTTCAAAACTAAAAAACGTTAAAACTTTAAAACTATTAAACTTTAAAACTTTAAAATTTAAAACTTTTAAAACATTGAAACTTTAAAACATTAAAATTTAAAACCTTGAAACTTTAGAACTTTAAAACTTTTACAACTATAAAACTTTAAAACTAGAAAACTCTAAGATCTTAAAACTTTAAAATTTTAAACTATTAAATTTTTAAATTTTAAAACTTTAAAACTTTGAAACTTTAAAATTTTGAAACCCTTAAATTTTAAAATTATTAAACTTTAAAACTTTAAATCTTTAAAACTTGAAATCTTTAAAACTTTTCGACTTTAAAACTTAAAAATTTTGAAACTCTAAAACTTCAAAAATATTAAACTTTAAATCTTTAATCCTTTGAAATTCTAAAACTTTAAAACAATAAGACTTTAAATTTTAAGACTTTAAAACATTAAAATGTTAATACTTTAAGACTTAAAGTTTTAACATTTTAAAATTTAAAACTTTAAAACATTGAAACTTTATAACTTTGAAACTTTAAAACTTTAAAATTCGAAACTTCAAAGCTTTGAAACTTTAGAACTATACAACTTTAAAACTTTAAAATTTTAAAATACTGAAATTTTAATACTTTGAAGCTTTAAAATTTAAAATGAAACTTTAAAACTTTGAAGCTTAAAAATTTGAAACCCTAAAACTTTAAAACTATAAATCTTTGAAACGTGAAATCTTTTAAACTTTGAAACTTTAGATCATTAAAATTTTAAAACTTTAAAACTATAAAACTTTAAATATTTAAAACTTTGAGTCATTAAAACTTTGAAAAAGTACTTAAATTTTAAAATTTTAAATTTTAAAATTTTAAAATTTTAAAATTATAAAACTTAAAAGAACTATTGAATGTTCGAATTTTTAGGGTAAATGAAAATTTGACGTTTGTGGAATTCCATTGAATCGTGGTATTTGCTTCAGCTTCTTCAATTTTCAGAACAGTTCATGTGTGTTCGTTACGTTTACTAAATCCTTTGCATTCGACATCCACTGTTTTAAGCTGAATATTAATTTTTCTAAAACAATTTGAATTTCCCATTTAAGTTGTTTAGCCAGAATATGCTCCTGTAGGTAGATCATCAACATAAAAACCATTTCTAATTACCTCAACAACTCTATCTGGAAATTGGTTTTAAATATCAAACACAGATTGATAAAGCGCTCTTATGGCTATTAAGGCTGAGCTGGCTAATCCATATGTCACTGTGGTAAACACAAAATATTTATTTCTTCACCCACCCTCTTTATCGCGCCAGAAATTAGATTTGAAATGAGTTTCGCATTTATTTTCTAGTGTTGTTTGGAATTTCTTCCAATTCCCGAAATGATCATTATTCACATTTACATGAAAATTGTGGTCCAAGCTTCTTCGCAATTCACATCCGCAATTTCAATGTGCCTCACTAAAGCAGCCGCATGACCACTTAACGAACCTTTCAAATATCGGAATTTGTGAGCTCCGATTACGTTTACTTTTCTTTCTACCGAAGCTTGGAATAAGTCCCAGAATGAAGTCTTCACCATTCCGTTTATTGCACTTTACTTTCTCTATGTAGTTCTTCTGGTTAACGAGATCAGATCGAATTATACTCTGAATTTAAAGCAGTTTAATTTTCAGCAAGAAGGAATTGTCCTCTATTTCATCCATGACCTTAAAGTTTTCTCCAGGGACTTGAATTAGGATCATTCTACTTCCAATAATTGAATATCGATCGTTATACTTGTTGCTGACATTAACAGGGCATTATGGACATTTACTTTTATCTAGAAACTTTCTGCTCACTTTAACAGTATGATATTGGTCTGTTTTTGTTTCCCTTTTGCTAGAAGTTGCCTCTTGTGGTAATATTGGTACTTGTATAAAAATACCAATAACAGAAACCTGGCAATAGGTAAGTAGGTAAACCAAAAAAAAAGGTAAATACATTTGCTGCTTGCAACTTAATTGTGGTATGAGGAAGAACATTTTGGGTCGAATGTTCAAATTGGAATAATAAAAAGGGTATTTCAAGGGTTAGAAAAACGTTATCACCAACACTTCTTTCTCGAGGTAGTGACGGCTCATTCTCAGTGCTGCCTTTATGCGCATCAAACTCTTAATTAAAATAACTGACACTAGAAAAAATTAAGGTTTTGTAATATAGATCAAGAATTTTTTTAAAGTTTATATTTTATTATTTAAACACCCTTTCCCGGGGAAGGTATCCATTGGAATTAAAATCAAAAGTTAGGAACCGAAAATCTATAGAAAATTATGCATAATTTTATCGATTTTATCTTTTTATTATACAAAATAAATATTTTACGGTTTAGAAAAACCCTTAAACGTTAAATACAATAATATTCAAAAGTTCTTGGGCCATAAATTAATATTCAAAAATCTACCTCAGAAAACAAAACAAAATCCGAACCGTATTTATCCTTTCATATTTCCCATACATCTAAATACATATAAGCAAACATACATTTTAATCCTTTTCTAATTTACCTTTTTGTGCTGCGTCCCTAAATCTAGAGTATTGTACGTGTTTATAAATATAGAACCAAAAAAAAAAAATAAAAATAAAAAACAGCAAAAATAGGAAAAAAAAAATTGTTTGCTTGACCTAATGTGGGAGAACAAACAAAACAAGTGGAAAACCGGTGATTATTTAATTGTTAGTTAAAAACATAATTTATGGGTTACTTTTGTCAGATGGTCATTTTTGGTTTTGTGGAATATTTTTGTCTTTACACAACAATTAAATCATCATAATAGGAAAATAATTTTCATATAATAATAAAAATAAATCATTCATAATGGATGAGTTTGTTCATTATATTATAATGTAGTATTATGCTGCTGTTGTCCAATTCAAGCGCATATATACAACAAAATTACAAAAAAAAAAACATTTTTCTGAATTTTATAAATTTTACAATAAAAATAAATTCACTCATAAATTCATTCCTCATCACTCACAGCCAATTATAAAACAAAAATATTTTATATTCTATTTTATTATACCCATGATGCAACTGATTATTTCAGATTAAATTAATAATAAAAATCAAATATACATACATAGTAAAAGAAAACTAATTTTCCGACAATAAATTTTCACGAATACAGAATAGAGCAACAACAAAACAAAAATGTGTAAACCAATTGATTTCACATTTAACATTTTTCTTATTTGGTATTTTGCACCAGATAACTAACCACACATAGTATTTTAGTATTTATATAGAGTAAATTGAGGATATTATGTATGTGTATGTAGATAAGGAGGAGGAAAATCGACAACAACAATAACATTGTGTATTATGGCGCAAAGTGGGAAAATCATGATAATAATAAAATGACACTATCGGACTATACACACACAATACACAACCAATTACAATCAAAATATTTAGATCTTCATGTTTATATGTCCTATGGGGTCATGCATTGTATGAATATATCCTGTATTTATGTATCTAATATATATCCATACATACATTAGATATTTATTAGATTTTCATTATTGCTATTATTATTCCATAATGAATTATACAAGATATTTTGACATTCAGATTTTTGGTTTTTATACGATTTTCTGTTTTCGAACTGAAAAACATGAACATTATTTGGAAAATTTATTATTATACTAAAATTAAAAATTAATTGGAAATTTTTTGTTTTTGTGTTTGTGTCAAAATGAATTAGTTAGGAAATGTTTTTCTAAAGTACATTTTTATAATTTATCGAAATGTTTTGATGAGACAGTTTTTTAAAAATTTCACTTCGTAAAAATAATAGAACACAGGTTGACTATGTTGATGGGTTGGCGGTTGTTTTCATAGTTGAATTTATTCGATTCTGCAAATTATTTGTTAAAGTATGTATTCTGTTATCTAGTTATCTACAAAATTTTAAAATCTTTTAGTGTTATGATAGTTAAAATAATTTGTTCGCCCAGATTTTAAGTCTAAACAGAATATATGTAAAAATTTCTAGAAACTCACAAATATTTACAATTTTCTGTAATTTCTTTCAAGACCGCCAATCATTTGTGGATGACACGCCGTAGAGTGATTATGCTGAATTTGAAGATTGTCTAAAATACTTGCAAAGAGGGAATTCAAATATTCAGAAATTTAAAAATTAAAAGTTTGGTTCCTAAAACTAAAGAGGACTCTTTCAATAATAAGATGAACTCTGCAACTGATTTGAAATCGAAATGGAAGGTTGTTAAAAATTTACTAAATTGCAAAACTGTAGTGAGTTTATAACATCAATCAAAACTGATGGTGGGTTTGATTTAACTGATCCTTTTGATATAGCTAATGCATTGAATGAACACTTTCACCAAACCCTTAGATTATCTTGCAAGAACATTTCGAAAATGTTTATTTTGAGGATTCGACCAGACATGGTTTGGCATTAGGTTAGGTTAGGTTAGGTTTGAGTGGCTGCTATCGCACACTTAGGCCAGCAATGGCCCGTTGTGATACCACAGGATCCTATCTCCCCATTACTCCCGTTGAAACCAACCAGAGCTACTTATGTAGCGTAACAAATCTCGCACTCCACAGTCCGCGAGTTCCGAAAGGCTGTCCATACCGTACACACCCAAATACTTATGCCTTCTGTATGATAGCGCCGGACATGAGCATAGGAAGTGTTCTAAAGACTCCTCCTCCTCTTTGTCCATGCAACTTCTACAAAAGTCATTCGTCTGTATCCCCAGCCTTCTCGCATGCTCCCCAAAAAGACAGTGACCTGTCATTATCCCTACGACCCATCCTATTTCTTGTCTTCCCAGGGATACCAATACCTTGGAGCGCCGCAAGTTCAGTTTTGGCCAAACCTGCTTTGCTACCCTGCACGTGAGAGTGTTGATCCAGCTCTCATTTGCCAAGGCAATTGCCTTTTTACTGAGCGCCCATTTTAGCACTGCCATAGGCTTCCCCTGACCTACCATTTCCGGCTGCATCTGGAGAGTCGTACCGTACCTAGCTAGTTCGTCCGCCCTGCAGTTCCCCGTGACGTCCGAGTGACCCGGGACCCAGATTATCTGGATGCTGAAATACTCGCTCATCTCGTTAAGAGATGATCGGCAATCCCGCGCCACCCGCGACTTCAGACAAACTGCCCCAAGCGACTTGACCGCTGCCTGACTATCCACATAAATTGCGATATCCCTCACGGATACCACATTATGCTTCAACCATGTCATGACTTCCCCGATCGAAACCACTTCAGCCTGGTTCAAGCTGCAGTAGTCAGGGAGACGAACAGAAATATAAACATTAAGTTTATCACAGAAGACTCCGGCTCCTACCTTATCGTCTACTATCGTGTCCACCGACTTTTCCTTACAGTACGCATGCTGCTGTTCAATTCTTGATCGAATAAATACATCTATCAACCTTTCCAGTGTTTTCAGCAGAAAGGATGATAGAGTTATAGGCCTCAGGTCCTTTGGATGAGCATGTGAGCTCTTTCCCGATTTCGGGATAAAGACCACTTTGACCTCTGTCCAATTCCTAGGAATATAGACTAGTTTCAGACATCTCCTGAAGATTACCTCTAGCTAGGGGGGGATGACTACCGAGTTCTTTTGGATCTCTGCTGGTATAATCCGATCCGGACCCGCCGATTTATAAGGCTTAAATCCCTGCAGCGCCCACCGGATCCGTTCCCTATCCAATATGCCCTCCATATCTATTGGAGGTATTCCTCGATGAGCTTCAGGCTCCATCGAGTCATCAAAGCTTCCCGGAAAGTGGGTATCGATGAGAAGCTCCAACGATTCCGCACGATGCTCAAGCGCAGAATGCTCAACAAACCGCTGATGACGATACAAAATTGTATCTGCAAAATCGTTTTACTGATTGCTAGTCTTTTTTAATTAAATTTGCTACAGCAAAACGTTCAAAATTGAAAATTTTTAGTTCATTTTAATATTGCTCGATTTTCCAGCTTCCCGAAAAATATCAAAAACCTAAGTAAGATTGCTATTCTCTGGGTTTCAAAAATAGTCAAATGCCCCTCGAAGCTAAAAGAGCATATATTTAGCAGCGGAAAATATCGCCACCAAAATTCTAGCCTAAACGATGCGTCACGTTTAACGAGCAAAACCAGAAAAATAGGAAACATTTGATTTGAATCATGTATGTCCAATTAATTGTACGATTGTTGTTGATTTTCTTCCACATTCATTTTATAAGGGGTAAGAATGAAAATATTTTTTTGTATGATAAAATTGTGGAATTTATAAAGTTTCAAGAATTTGAAACAATGAAATTTATAGAATTTACCAATTTTATAAAATTTGCGGAGTTCAAACAATTTATAGTATTTATAAAAATTGGAAAATAAGAAAGTAGAAATCAAAATCAAAAATTTTATTTGTGATGCTCCGGCGGTAGCTTTTATTAAAGGCATTAAAAATCATAATAGATACTTTTCTTGTGGAAGATGTTACGTAGAAGGAGATTACTATCATGTGGTTCATCATACGTATTTTGCAGACTATAACTGTAAAAAAAGAAGCAATGAAAATTTTCGGAATATAGATCAAGAAGAACACCATATAAACTCAACAGTTTTGGAAGATCTCCCTATTGATATGATTACGTGTTTTCCTCATGATTACTTATGTACATTTAATATGCCTAAGAATAGTAAAAAAGTTAATAATGAATTGGACTAAACGAATAAATCTATAGAAAAAAAAATTAAATGCTAGGAGTATTAAAGACTATTAAAGACATATCAGATTTAAGCTTCTGAAAAGGTACTGAATACAGAACTTTCTTATTATATTTGGGACCAACTGTGCTACAAAAACGTTTATCTGAAATAGCATATTTAAATTTTATGTTACTTCATTGTGCAATTACTATTTGCGTAACAGAACGTTTCCAAAAATACGAAGATGTGGCTGGTAACATACTCGAAGAATTTGTAAAATCGTTTGGTCAGCTATACGGGAATAATAATATAACTTATAATGTTCACAATTTAATTCACTTGGTTGACGATGTTAAAAGAAATGGACTTCTGGATAATTTCAGTGCTTTTGAATTTGAAAACGAGTTAGGAAAGATAAAATCATTACTTCGAACAGGTTCTAAACCATTACAACAAATTGCAAATCCATTAAATGAACGCCTTCAATGTGAAATTTCTAATAAAAACGTGAATAAAATTAAAGTTTTCTCGCTTCTAAAATCTTTCATAAAAACTGACCATAACTCCAAACAGTTTTATAAAGAAGTGATTTTTGAAAATTTTTGTTTAAGAAATACAAAACGAGATGGTTGGTTCCTAACAAAAGATGAAAAAATCGTTCGAATGGAAACTGTTTGTTTAAATAAAAATAAAGAAATTTTAATAAATGGAGCTTTTATAAAAGAAAAATGTGACTTATATAAACAACCGATTTGTTCTAGTTATCTTGATATATTTAAATCTACAGGAGAATTTCAATCCGAATGTGATATTAAAATAGATCAAATTAAATGTAAATTGTTTGTTTTTCAGATAGACGAGAAACAATTCGCTTATTATCCATTACATCATACTCAGGAAAATTAAATAATAATATTAATTTCATTAAATAATTCTTAATATAATATAAAAATAAAATAAAATAATAAACGAATAGCTAGTTTCAAAAAAAAAAAAATCTCCAAATGAATAATAATAAAATAACTTATTGTATAGTTGAAACAGTAGAGGAAGGGGAAAGAATGTGTGTTGCAGTACCACTTAATTGGATTCAAGATAACATTTTACACTGGCCTAACAAGCAAACAGACATTATGCAAGGCCGGAAATTAGGAATTAATCCTGATGATAATTGAAACAAAATGAAATGCCGTACACTTAAATCAAATATTGGTAGGTACATATTATACTAAACTAGTTTTAAAAAAACGCTAAATTTATTATTAATAAATAAGCCGGCGTACAGCGTTTTTGATTTATTTATTGATTGTTATATTTGTATTGTTTTAAGTTTTTTGCCTATTTTTAATTATTATTACTCTATTCTTTAATAATCATATGTATATAATTTAATCTTTTTTTTAAATAGAATGACGAAAAACTGCTGAAAAACTTGTGGGGTCCCAAAATCAAAGCTAAAGAAAATAAATATTATTGACAAATGATTGAGAGTAAAATTGTCGATATTCTCATTTTGTACGTGCAATTTGATAAAAAGATAAAATATTTCAATCTATTCTCTTTGTTCGATGACGTGAATTTTGAATAAGTGTTGTTCTATGTGTAGGCAGCACCATCTTGATGTGAATAGAGCCGGCATGTGAAAAATTAGCTTAAAATAAGGGATATAGAAACACTAAAAATTCATTTATTTTCATAGTGTTTATATGAAAAAAACGCGATTTCGATTGACGATAAGATATGAATTAAAAGTTAAACCCAGTTAAATAATTTTTTAAGAAATCGCTAACAAACAACTCAATGTCTTATATTCATTTAAAACACAGATTCTCAAATTTCTCTATTTTGCCAGCAATAATCAAAAGAAAATAAGGGAAATTAAATTAAAGAACATTCTACAACAACAACAATGTGTATTAAAAAGAGAAAATTCAGTTTAATGACGACATCATATCTCCACATCTAAAACCAATTGATTGATTGATTTGATTGATAGGAATGTACAGCCAAGCATTATAGCAGGAACTCCCGGATTACGCCGTGCCCACTGTACACCCGTTTACATATAACAAAACCGAAGGATAGGATAGGAATGTTAGTTGGGACAGACTCGACCCGGTTACAGACACCTAAGCGATCGATAGTTAGTAAAATTGTTAGTAGTTATATAATAAAATAGTTAGCACAAGACAACACAGTTTCTAAACTAAATCCTCTCCATTAATTGTTGATCCTAGAGGGTTGATTCCAGCTAAAAAATTCTGAAACTCAGGATTAATTTTAATCCCTATAATATTAATTAATTCTGGACTTATGTTATATTCTGAAAATTGAGTTGTTTATTAGTAAACTAAGGAAGAGATACCTTTAAAAATACTTTAAACTAAATTAATTAATAGTAATAGACATTAATGAACAAAATAACTAAATTAGCTAGTTAATTCATTGTGTATATACTGCAACTAGACTTAAAAATAAAAATGAAAGCATAAAAAGTTAAAAAAAAAATTAACATAAAATTAAACTAATCAGCAAATACCTAAAAATCTGGAAAAAGGAAATTAATAATGTTAAATTTACTTGTTTACTATTTTTAGTTATATGATATAATTTAAAAATACTTATGTTGCATTGATTGATTTATTAGAATGTACTATCGGGCGTTATAGCAGGAACTCCCGGACTCCCTGGCACATACCATACACCCAAACAACAAAAACCGAAGGATAATCAAAGGTTATTAATAAGAACAGACTCGGCCCCTTTACCACACCTTAGCGATCAATATTTAGAAAAATTGTTAGTACTTACATATGTATATAATAAAATATTTAGCACAGGACAACACAATAACAAAACAACATCTTATTCACTACTTCTTGCTCCTGTAAGTTTCTTTCAAGCTAAAAATATTAATCTGAAATTCAAGATTGATTTTAATCCCTATAATAATGATAATGACTAATTCTGTAACTATACCATATCCTAAAATTAGATTATTTATTATTGTTAGTAACATACAGAAACAACCACATTACATCTTACATCCTCGTTCATATTTCTCCTATAGATCTAGACAAAAGAAATTAGTAATGTTAAAGTTTATCATTCTATATGATTAAACGATTTAATTTAAAGATGAAAACAAAGAATCAATTTTAAATAAATATATATTAATTTGTTTATACAGAAATTACTGTCCATCCCATTCCAGATTCGTACCCCGCTGTAAACCTCTAATTAAAAAAAAAAAAAAAAAAAATACCGCGTACTAACTCGATATTAATCATTTAATAATCAAAAGAAGTAAAACAAGATAAATGCACAAAATTAAATAACAGTAACTAACATTAATTAAATTATCACTACCAAAGTATTTATCATAGAAATTAATTAATTATCTAAATTATAAAAACTTTATTAATATCAACAATTACACCCATTTCAACAAAATAATATATGTAAGCAAATTAACCCAACTTTCACTTCTAACATCTTCCAAAATATTTTTGGTATTTACCTACTCATTTACTCAACATCGTTTCAATAGAAGCCCCCTACCATCATACCTATATACACCCTGTCTTCAAAATTTATTCACCCCTAAACAGTAAACAGTTTGACATTTCCGTCAAAACTTTGTTACATTCACAAACTACAGACGAAAAGCGCTCTAATCATAATTTTACAAAAATTAACGCTAGTTACCAAGTCAAAACAGAATATAATGGAAGTGCACGCCATTCCACCAGATGGAAACTGTCTTTTTAATGCAGTTATCCATCAATTGGGAACCATAACACCACAACACCCTATCTATACACATCTTGAACTCCGATCTACGGTAGTCCAGTTCATTAGAGAGCACCTGCAAGATTATATTCCCACTATATTAGACTCTTTCAACCTATGCGACACTAACCAGATTACGGAGCAGTCCAAAAACCAATACATAAATAGGTAACTATCCTTTCATTTTCTGCTACAACCCCGATATAAACAAAAATAAGCCTCATTATATTAATAAATCAACAAAACCTATTCCAGATATCTTTCCAACCTTCAGACGAACGGCACCTGGGGCGGCTCCGAATGTTTATCAGCTATATGCAACTTTCATTCCGGATGGCGGTAACTATGTAAATGAAATCAACTTATTATACAACGGAACCCACTACGACAGTCTAATACCTATACCAGACTCTTTACCACACTCTACATCCCCTCAAGCCTCCTCTAGTAGTCTATTGTCCGAGGCAAATTCCTTACCGCAATCCAATTTCACCTTACCAAATTCCTACCTTCCTAGTTTAGCTGACCACGTTACACGCGTTCTTCGCTCATCAGATAACCCTTACACCATTATTGATGCCACACCAACACCACCACCTCCCACCACCTTTCCCATAACGCCTTCTTCATACTGTTTTGGCACCTGGAATGTACGCGGGATCAACAGCGATCAAAAACGCCGCACAATCGATGCTCTCTTGCAGACCCACAATATTAATATCTGTGGTCTCCAAGAGACTAACATAAGCTCGGGTGTATGTTCCACCGCAAACTATACGTGGTATCTCACCAAAGATCCAAAGAGCCCTCGTAGAGGCGTGGGAATTCTCGTGCGGAAAAACTCAAACATAGTACCAATAGGAATAAAATATTATTTTGGAGCCATCATCGCATTGCTAGTCCAATTCCCTAATAAAGGGAGGATCCTCTTCCTCACTGTGTATGTCCCACCACACACCTCACAATACAATCGACGATTATCCTCCAGAATTTTCACGACACTTTCCTCCTTACTTGACCGCTGTCCCAAATCACGTGACGTAGTCATCCTCGGCGATTTTAATGCCCATATTGGCAGCCAAGATAACTGGGACAGAAGATACATCGGACACAATTTATTTCACCGTGAAACCAATGTAAACGGATCATCATTAGGCCAACTCGTCAGTCTAGCTCATCTCGTAGTACATACCACCAAAGGCCGTCGAATAATCATCACACGCGCTGATGGACGGAGCCACTCGCAAGTAGATCATATACTAACCAGAGAGAAGAATCATTATATCTACATCAAGTCCACCAAATCCGATATTTTCCGCCCTACAATAAGTGATCACCGCCTTATATGGATAAATTGTACCCATCGAAAAGGAACACACAATACCCCATTAGCCACTTCAATTACTTCCAAAAAAACCATCCCATCCTCAACCGGTTATAACCTCCGAACCCTAAACCTTTCCTTACTAAAAGATAAAAATATTGCGGCTCAATATCAATCCACTCTTCAAGAAGTCCATGACAAACATCTCTCAGAATATGGACATGCCTCGTTATGGAAGATAATACTCAGTAGTTTAAAGACTGCATCAAGTCACGTCCTCACATCCCAGACACCCTTGACACCTAAACGAAGGAAGGCCCTAGCTCACTTTAAAAGTGCAAAATATTTTCAAAATACTCATCCAAAAGATTCAGCTGCCATTATCCGTTTAAGAGAAGCCCGACAGAATTTAACCAAAGCTTATTTCGAACATAGATCTCTTGAATGTCAAGAATTTTTCACTAGACTGGACAGCTTTTCACCCTCAACCAGATTACATAAGACATATAACTTTTTTAAACAGTACAGAAGAAACACCCAAAAAACCCAGTCACATTATATCCCAATTTCCGCCTGGCATCTTGAGTTGCGAAAATTCGAAGGTGAGTGGCCTACGCTCATCGAGGAGACAGATCACCACCCTATAGGACCTCCCCCGACCCAAGAAGAAATCCAATTGACGATTAAATACTTACGATCAGGAACTGCTCCCGGAAAAGACGAAGTTCCCATTGAACTATTCAAATACGCTCCGGATAACCTAATACACTCCCTTCATACCTTAATAAAACAAATCTGGATCACCAATCAAATTCCACAGGAATGGATCAATACAATACAAGTCCCTATCCCTAAGATAAAAAATCCAAAAACAGTTGCAGACTACCGCCGTATCACCTTGTGCAATGTTGGCTATAAAATTTACGCCAAGCTTCTGCTAGATCGTCTAGATCAGCATCTATATCTACCCCACTCATATCAGGCCGCCTTCCTAACCCACCGATCTACAGATGATCATATGTACACTATACGTCGTGTCCTTGATGAGGAATGGCGAGCTGGCAACCGAATATTCATATTGTCCCTTGACCTAGCAAAAGCCTTCGATACAGTGGATTTAAACACACTATCCGATTGTCTACAGCAATATATACCCCATTATTTGGTTAACAGGATAATCACAGCCTGTTTTTGGGAAACCACATGTATCAAATGGTTCAACCTAACTACTGAAAAGATCAAGAAGAACAAGGGTGTTAAGCAAGGTTGTCCTATATCACCCCGGCTGTTCACTTTCATCTTAAATGAAGTACTCCTTACCGTAGTTGACCAGTTCCCCGAGCTCAAACTAGAGCAGCGCGACAATCTCCAACTACCCCTTATTCTTGCCTATGCTGATGACCTTATCCTAATCACCCGAAATATTACTACCTTTGAACTTATCTTGATCGAACTACTAACCAACTTAAAATACGCCGGATTCAACGTAAACCCTCAGAAATGTACCAGCCTCATTCGAGACCCCGATCCATCCTACGAACCCCCTGATACTCTGGTTTTGGCCGGAATTACATTTTCCGTCATCAAAATGATGCGATACCTAGGGACTTATTTAACCGCTGGGCTTAGTAGGCCATTCACCATACGAACTCGCTGTCATCAAGCAAGCAACACTGTTCGACTTATGCAGAACTACATAAAACAAAACCATGTTCCAGCACAAACCGCCCTCATCATGTACAACACTGTGATAGTTCCCATGCTTACCTATGGCCTTAAAACAGCTGCTCTAACCTCAGCAAATCGCCGACGGCTCCGAAAATATGAATCCCTATTCCTTAGAAAACTGCTCGAATTTAGCACCAACAAACCTCCGTTCAGAAAAGTCAAGGATATTCTGAATGGAAAGACCATAACCAAAAAAATCAAAGCCCAACGCATCAATTATTGGGGACATATTCATCGTCGAGGCCCGACGCACCTACTTAAAGCAGCATCAACATATACAGCAGGACCGAAAAAAATAGGACGACCCTGCCTCACCTGGAATGACTCTCTTCTACAAGATTTAAAATATTACGAAACCTCGCCCTCACACTGGGAAAACCTTCTACCTCATCGCATTGAATTGCGAAACGCAACCGCTGAAATATACACAAAAACCGAGTCCGATTCCAGTGAATCAATTGGTTATGAGGACGAGGAAGAACACGGAAGAATACATAACTTTCACTGAAATCGCATTCCCAATCGACCACAATTTCCTTCATCCATCTCAGGGACCATGTCTGATTCATTCGGTATCCCCATTTTGGATTAGAGCTTATTTCCTGGGAATGGCGCAAACATCCACTCTCTAACAACTCAATTACGCACCAGACCATCAGTCTCCACTTGAACCTATCATCTTAAAATCCATCCTCAATGAGACATATACATTCTTGCAATCCTTCCTGATTACTTTTCATCTTTAACTCGCATTTTAAATTCCTCCTGAGCCAAAAATCTTACAGCCACATATAAATCAAAAAGTTGAGCAATCGGATAATCTTTAAACTCCCATTCCCTAAATTTATCCGATTGCCAAACACAAATCCGTGATAAAACCTTAATCATTATATCCATGCCATCCTCCATCCAACAATATAATTCTTCTCCCTATTGCCTCACTGGTTTTAGATATAGATAATGATGCTGATTGCTGACCATAATCATCATAAATTATAAAATCCCCTAGTAATTCCAATAATAACATGAATGAATTCATTTTTATATATTTTATTATTGTTACATATTAAATAAATCCCCTTGAAATAAAAATTTGTTACAACAAGATACAATGATTTTTATTTGATGTTTAGAAGCATCTGAACAGTTCAACCCGAAATTGAACTACTTACTAATTCCTCTAGATTATCAACTATTCTCTTCTTTACGTTCATTCAACGTACTGTGCTTAACGTCTGATAACTATTGCACATTTTCGTTTTCAACTAAAGGTTGTAACAAAATCCCCCAAAAGGGATTTTGTTAACAGAACATAGCAATAGAGGTCTGGTTGCGGTATTGCACTGGCTGAAGCTCGCCGCTAGGCGTGGGGGTTACCAGACATATTACTATGCTTGAAAACCGCATAGAGATACAACGAAGGGGACAAGAAAATTATTCTACTGTGCCACGACCACAGTGGTAGATAATCATAAAAGTGGAGCGTTCGGCAAGGACGCCGGTGCCACTCCGGCGACCTTGCTCAAGGCCTAGGTCAGCATAAGGCCGCCCATCCTCACGCGATCACACAGAACTATTTACACACACATCACTTTTAAATCAAATGTAACCATAAACTCATAAAAAAAAAAAAAAATCTGTAATTACCGCATGAAAAAAACCCAAATCGGAAAAAAACGAAATGAAAACAAAAATGAAATGAAAGAAAAGTTTGAAATGAAAAGGAACCGTTAGATGAATTACAAAAAAACGTGGTGCGAATCGATTTTGTGGGGTGTCGCATGTGACGCCACCCGGAACCTGAAACCCGCGAAAATAATATATATATATATATAAAAAAATATAATAAGAAAACAATGAGTCAAGGCGGCTCACAATCAAAAAATAAAAAAAAAATTCACGCGGGGTGAACGTACTTATTTTTTATTTTTGTACGCCACACCCATACCTGAATAAATTTGGCCCGTCCGACCACACCAAAAGCAGCGCCGACGCAGGAACCAGTTGCAGCAGCCCCCTCTATTCTCCGTCCTCGACCCACAGCAAGGTCTGCTGCCACAAAACACTCAAACACGCTTAACTTGTAGGGTGTCTACCACACCAAACTCAAAATTCAGAGAATAATTATGCTGTGAAAATGGATCTTTAGAGTTACTTCACACGCTTATCACAAATCCTGAATGACTGCACCAATCACCGAATGAAACGAATGCAAACATCCGTATGATATGAATCACCGCTTAGATTTTGACGGCCAAAACTACTATATACCATCAACCGTATTTGAATACGGCATTGGATTTTCTTTTTTCCAACGTTGATCGAAAACACAGGAAATAAACTTTTTATTACAGAAATATTTAGTATTCCTTCTTTTATGAAATAATTTTAAGTCCACTGTTAAAATTTTAATTATTATTTCTATTTATTATTTCCTTTTTTTTTTTTTTAAATTTTTTTTCTTTTTATATATATACAATGTATTCGTACAACCAACAAAAAAAAATCTTTGCTCACAATGTTTTTACACCATATTTTTTTCTTTTTTTTTTATACAAATCAACTTTTATAATTTATTTATATATTTTTTGTTTTTATATATAGTACAAAAACCCTCTTTTAATTCCTCACCATGGAGGTACATACAAAAGAAAATGTTTATTTTTTATTTATTATTTTAACTTTAACAAAGAATTTGTGTTCTACTCAACACAAAACACCAAAAAAAAAAAAATCCGCACTTGACGTCTTTTCTTCAGATCCAAAACGAGACCCTCATTTCAACATTTAAAACTAGACTAAAAAAAAATAAAATAAACCCGACGTGTACAAAAATAAATTTTTTCCCCCACCCAAAATTATTTACTCATATAAAAAAAAAACCCGACCGATAAATTTCGGATGACGTACACATACGACATCACCCAAAATCGATTCGCACACACCAACACTATTTAATTTAATCACTGGAACATTCCATTTACATGGAAAATCCACGCGCTAACCAAAACAAAACAGATGAAGCAACACACCAACCACTACACGTCATTACATACCATCAAAACAAAAATGATAAAACGAATCGAGTAACCGACCAAAATACGGAGAAGTATAAAATGCTAAATGGTACACTCTACCAAAAAAAAAAAAATATTTTCTATTACAAATTAAGCCAAAGAAAGAATGACGTGTAGTGGAAGAGATTTTATGCAGCGCAATGGATAAACATGCAACCTTGTTGGGATTTTCAACCGTAATTACAGATTTAAATTAAACAGATCATAACAACCACAAGCGGTTGTTACAGCGTGGGGACGACTCACACCCGAGAAAAGATCTCAAAGCCAGGCATGAAAGTAAGAGGGAAGGAGAAAAAAATTTCACTAATAATTTGTCACAATCGTATATCCTTGGCATGATAAACTCCCAAAGGTTTTCCATCAAGATTTCTGATATTATAAGAGACTGTTCCGATTTTATCAGTGATAAAAGCAGGAATAAACTTAGCAGCTAACTTTGCAGAAAATCTATCAGGAGCACTACTTTGTGCGAAGGATCGGACAAACACAGGTTGATCAGGCAGGAAATTCCTAGTTTTACTACGCAAATTATATCGAACCGCTGATTTCTCATGTGCAACTTTCAGGTAATGAGTTATTTGATCACGAATAAGATTCAATCTATTAGATTTGGACAACACATGTATTTCGTTATCATCGTGAGGAGATAAAAGTTTACGTAAAGCATAATCTGAACCGTTTAGTGACATGTGTTGACCAAAGACCAAATAGTGAGGAGAAAAATTCGTGACGTCGTGTTTAACATTTCGCAATGCCGCAGTGATTTCAGAGAGATGGCAATCCCATTCATTATGTGCATGATCATCAAGATAAGAACGAATACTAGACAGTAACGTCCGATTAACTCTCTCAGAAGCGTTGCTTTGAGGAGAGTAAATAGGAGTACGTATATGATCAACATTATATTTTTTTAAGAGATCTTTAAATAAGTTAGATATGAATTGTTTGCCATTATCAGAAGTAATCACTGCAGGCACAGAGAAAAGTAAAAACACCTCATTTTCCAAAAAGCTACACAGAGAAGAGGCGGAAGCTTCTCGCAAAGGCTTGACTAGAACAAACTTTGAATAATGATCCAACACTATAGCGATACAGGTATTACCTCGTTTGGAGCGAGGATAAGGTCCAAGGAAATCAACGAACAATTTTTCAAAAGGTCTGGTAGACTCAGTTTGAGAACCCATCAAAGGTTGAGTGCTAAAATTTACAGGCTTATTCATCTTGCATTGTAAACAATTAGAGATGAAAAGTTTGATTTGTTTAGTCATACCAAACCAGAAAAATTGCCGTTGAAGTCGTTCTACAGTTTTTTTAATACCCATATGAGCAGAAGTAGGAGAAGAATGAGCCAGTTCAATTAAGTTTGCAGTCAAGGACAACGGAACTACTAACTTCCATTCAGACAAATCAGTGGACGTATAACGAGAAGCGTAGGAAGGTAAGATCAAGAGTTTATTATCACGAATTTTGAAGTTGTGATCGCAATCTTTTAATAGTTGTACTCGATTGATCTGTTGTACATATTCATCGTCCTGAAAAGCTGAAGAGTTAAGATCAATATGTAGAACCGAATTGTCACTTGAAGAATTTAAACTAGACACATTTTCTTGTATAACAGGAGAATCACAAAGTAAGGAGGAATCATCATTCAAAGTAGTTTCAACAGGAGGAAAAGGTTGATCGTTACTTACATCGTCTGTGGGCTCACTATAAAAAGCTCTAGAAAGGGCATCAGGTACAACATTCACCGTTCCTTTACGATATCCGATATCAAATTTGTACGCTTGCAGTTTTAAACTCCAGCGGGCGAGTCTACCAGATAGATCTTTTTGGGACATCAACCAGCGGAGACTAGCGTGATCGGTATAAATCGTGAACGAGTATCCCTCGATATAGGGCCGAAATTTTTGGACGCTAAGTACTGCTGCGTAGCACTCCAACTCAGTTACAGAATAATTCCTCTGAGCGGCATTAAGTTTGTGCGAAAAGAATTCAATGGGGTGTTCAGCGCCATCAGGATCAAGCTGAAAAAGTACACTACCCACGCCAACAGCACTGGCGTCGCATTGGATAAAGAAAGGGCGCCCATAGTCAGGGTTAGCTAAAACAGGAGCAGACGATAAAGATAATTTAAGAGCTTGGAAGGATTCCTCAGCGTGAAGATTCCATTTAGACTTAGATTTTTTCCCTGTCAGATCAGTTAGTGGAGCAGCTAAAGACGCGAAGTTTTTAATAAAACGCCTATACCACCCACATAAACCCAAGAAACTACGTATTTGTTTAGTTGTTTTTGGTCGAGGAAATTCTCTAATTGCCTTACATTTTTCTGGGTTGGTGCGAAGGCAACCATCACCCACTAAATAACCCAGGTATTTAACCTCCTTCAAAACAAACTGACTCTTTTCTAAATTTATGGTTAAACCAGCCTTTACTAGCAACGAAGCCACAACTTCCAAAAGTTCCAAGTGTTCATCAAAAGTGGACGAAGTAACCAATAAATCATCAAGGTAGACGAATACTTTGTCGTGCAGTTGATAAGGAATCACCCGATGCATAAGGCGACACAGTGTTTGGGGAGCGTTGCACAACCCAAAGGGCATGACCTTGAAGTGGTACAAGGGACGACCAGGGACAGTAAACGCCGTCTTATCTCGGGATTGCGGGTCAAGAGGGATCTGCCAAAAGGCATCTTTTAGATCAATAGTTGATATATAGCGAGTTTGATCCAAACGACCCAACAATCCGTTGATAAGTGGAAGCGGATACGCATCCCTGACCGTCACCTTGTTCACCTCACGGGCATCCAAACACAAGCGTACTTGGCCATTAGCCTTATGCACCATGGTGACAGGAGAACACCATGAACTGTGGCTTTCTTCAATCACATCCAGTGATAACATCCTATCTAGCTCATCGTACATTAGTTTTTGCTTAGCAGGAGAAACAGAGTAAAAACGTTGCTTAACAGGCTTGGATTCACCAACATCAATCTCATGAGAGATTAATGTAGTTCGTCCAAGACCCATTTTAGCACTTGACGGAAATTTTTTAACTATTGTAGAGAGCTTTAAGTTATCATCTGGAGAGAGAGAATGGAATTTAGGAGAACAAGATATTTCTGCGGAGTCCGATAATTCACTCAACGCAGGTAATTGCAAAGTAATGCCGAATTTATTCCAAAAGTCAATCCCTAAATAAAGAGATTGCTTTAGAGAAGGTACTAAAAAGAATCGCATGTAATGAGATTGGGAATTAAAGCTAACCTGAACATTTATGTAACCAATGACGTTCTGAGATTGACCACTCGCAGTCTGAATAGAAGTAGGAAAATTATGAATATGAAGATTATTGTCCGCCAACAACTTTTCAGAACCACAACCCAACACACTTACACTCGCTCCACTATCTAATAGACCTCGGTATGGAACATCATTGACAAGAATATCAGCATAAGGCCGTTTATCGCTTGTCTCAGAACCGAGTACTGAAGAAACAACAAAGGATCGCAAAATCCGACGTTGCTCCCAGTATTTTTTTGAGCGAAGTAACTGAGCTGAGATGAGTTTCCCAAAAGTGTTGGGGAGAGACGGAACGGAATCAGAAAAATTAGAACTATTGTTAAATGAAGAAGTTGAAGGAATGGAGTGTTCCAATTTGGAAAAGGAATTTACTCGACATTCAGGTGGAGAAACAGGCAAGCAAGAGTCCGATACCATTAGGTCGGAACCAGCTGAACCAGATCCAGAAGAGATTGCGGAGTCAAAGGACTCAACGCGAACTTTCACTGGTTCGACTGATTCTTTCCATCTGGCATCAGTCTCTTTCGAAACTCTGAGTCGGTATTGCTGACTGCATCTACTTTGGTAATTATTGTTGGGGTTGAGATGGTCTGTGGTTCCTGGTTCCCCGATCTCCATGAACCACTGGTCTGGTTTCCCGCACAACGAACACAATTTGTTGAAATGGTGCCTTTGAGACCACAGCGATAGCAAAAGGCACCCAAGTGAGGACGAGGACAGTCTTGAAAACCATGCCCTATATCAGAACAATTATAGCAAATGTAATTGCGGCCAGATCTAGAGGTATTGGTTACATTAGGTGAAGGAGAAGTAGAGGTGTGTTTAAAAGACTTAGAATTTGTAATAGTCGTTCCCATTGGAGCACGATAAGAATGGCTAGGGCTGATAGCAGAAATATGTTGCACAGATTCGGACGTCGGAACAAAAACACCGGATGGAACGCGATATGCGGTTCCTGACGTATCTGCGGATGGAACTGACGGATTAGAAATTGGAACGATTGGTTCTGAATCATACATTCTCTCAACACCGAGTTCATTGATACTACGACGAGGGTGCATCGAGTAATCAGGTGGAGAACGAAAACGTTTTAGCGAATCCTCCCATGAAGTACAACTTTTGATGAGCTCATTGATATGTGAGAAGTGTCGATCAGTAAGTTGATACTGAAGGACAGGCTTCATATTGTTCATCAGTAGTTGTATGAATTCATCGTCGCTGTAAGGGGTGTGACACTGCAGGGCCAAATTCCACATGTGATGATAAAACTCCAAGAATGATTCGTTAGGTAACTGTTTGCGAGACTCAACCATACGACGAATTTCGTAGGGAGTACGCCTATCTTTAAATCTTTCTTGGAAGGCTAATCGGAGGCTATCCCAAGGTGCTGAAGGATTATACCTGCGGTAGGTCCAGTACCACTGCAGTGCCACATCTTTCAGGACAAGATGCAGATCCAGAAGTACAGAAGAAGGTGAGAGATTGTTGGATTTCACTACAGAGTCCAGCTGAAAAAGGAACATGTCCACTGTTATGCCAGAAGGTGAACCTGTGTAGGAAATCCCACATCGAGATAAGGAACGTCTATTGAAATCGGAGTTGAACTGAACAGGTGGATTATGAATTGCTGAAGGCACGGGATTCAAAGTACTATTATGAAGATCTCTAGCATCTGGTGCTGACTGAAAATTAGGACGTTGGGTGGCCTGCTCCGGAGATGAACGCTCTTTAGAGACAGGTTCCATGAAAGAATGAGTTAATTCAGGCAAATTATTGTCCTGCGGGTTTATCGCCGTGGAAACAAGTGGATCTCTTGCAGGACCAGCAAAATCAGGGTGAGGAGGTGGCCCAAAAGACACCTCCGGAACAGGAATTTTTAACGTTGGATTTAACTGACTATGCACACCGGCTGCTTGTTCCGCATCCAGCTGTATTCTCACTTCGTTGGTCAGCAGTTGAACTTGAGCCGTCAATACTCTCATCATTTCCGCCTGATCAATTGAATTAGGATCCACATTAAATGCCTTAATTAATTCGTCCATTATAAAAAGATTGAGTGAAACAGAGAAAAAAAAAAAAATTAAAGCTACAAAAAAAATTAACCAAAATTGAATTTAAACGTGATTTTAAACGTAATGAGAGTTAATTTTCGACAAATGTAAATTAACAATATTATTTTAAAAAATTTCTAACTTATATTTACTTTATAGAAAACTGAATAAATTATAGTTATAATTAAAGTTACCTAAACCAAAAGTTATTAAATTTTAACGTAAATAATAAATGAAAACCAGCGATACTGGCAATTTCAACCAAAAAAAAAATCAAACAAATTATTTAATTGTAGAGATTACTAAAAAAAATAAATTTTCCCAACCAAAAAAAATTAAATATAACAATATTTGGATATATATATATATATGAAAAACAAAATAGAATTAATTAATTTAAAGCAGAAAAAAAAAATTTTAAATTATTAATTAATTATTTAAAGAAATTTATTGAAAACATATATTGAAGCACCAATCTCAAATTAGACTCACTATGACCAAGTAGATATCCACAAGCCGGGCTGTTTGAGGAGCTGCGAGAAACAAATTACTATCCAATGGACCACTCGCGTCAATATTGAACTAGCGCTCAACTCAAAACCTTTTTCTCATCCGTACTCGTCAGTCTATCCCAAGGTAATGTGTTGGAATCTAAAGTGTTGCTTAATACCTCAATATAATTTTAAGGACAAAAGAAAAATTTATGTTTACTGAATTTACTAATGAAATGAATGTGAAAAAAAATAAAAGAAAATGAGTTGAATTTATATATATATCCCAAAAAAAAATTACCGAAAAATTACTTTAAATATCAATAAAAAAATTCCCAATCAAAAAAAAATTATCGAATAATAAAAAAATATTAATTAAATTAAATAGTAATTTAATGATTTCCAAAACCGAAAAAACTTTAATGTAAATAAACAAAAAAAAATAATCAAATTTAGTATAAACTTTTAACTTATAACTGTAAACAAAAATCAAAGTAACGAAATGGAATAAGAAATCCACTACCATACGTAACTGAAATAACTAAAATTATTAACCAGATGTTAGCGGCTCCACTAACCAAAGCTAAAAAACAAACAATAAGAAATAAATGTTCCCAAAGAAATAAAATACCCAAAACAAAAAATGAAAAAAATCAAGAATATAATCAAAGAAGTGTGATCACATGAGAAGTGAGCACGGCCCCATGCTGAGCCAGGCGCGAACGCAATAATAATAAAAAAATAAAAATTACCACTGTGGTCCCAGTAGTTTAATTAGGATTGAACAAAAAAAATTGAAAAATAAAATTTTACCTGAAAGTAGAAGTTGACTAAAGATGTGCCAATGAGTACTGCGATCACGAACTGTCCAATCAACACCACATTGGTGGAAACAACAAGTTCGCGATCCCAACACCCATGACACATGGAACCAACATGACGAGCGATCCAGCAAGATCAAATAACCAAAGGTTAGAACATGCTGTGATCCCTCCCCATGTAGGTAGTCGGACTGAAATAGAAAAAATTAAGTTAATTATAGGGTACGAAGACTTTAAAAATTTAAAAAGACTAAACTCAGAACGAAAGAAGAATGAGCTTAACCACAATCAATGCCACATGGCAGAAATGGTAAGCCCATTCATCAGACGAGCTGAGAATAGGGATCAACATTCTCATCTGCACGCAATCAAACAGCTTACGCTGGTTGCAATGCAGATTTGAATGTTGATCGGGCAGAAAACATTGATGTGAGCACCCGTGCAAGCTCAAACAACGCAAGCGTTGGACTTTGCACGTGGTACTCACAACAAGTAAGCTGAGAAAAAAAAAATTGTGAAATTGAAGACGAAAATCAAAAAAAAATTAGCCAAAGTTTGGGCGCCACTGTAACAAAATCCCCCAAAAGGGATTTTGTTAAACAGAACATAGCAATAGAGGTCTGGTTGCGGTATTGCACTGGCTGAAGCTCGCCGCTAGGCGTGGGGGTTACCAGACATATTACTATGCTTGAAAACCGCATAGAGATACAACGAAGGGGACAAGAAAATTATTCTACTGTGCCACGACCACAGTGGTAGATAATCATAAAAGTGGAGCGTTCGGCAAGGACGCCGGTGCCACTCCGGCGACCTTGCTCAAGGCCTAGGTCAGCATAAGGCCGCCCATCCTCACGCGATCACACAGAACTATTTACACACACATCACTTTTAAATCAAATGTAACCATAAACTCATAAAAAAAAAAAAAAATCTGTAATTACCGCATGAAAAAAACCCAAATCGGAAAAAAACGAAATGAAAACAAAAATGAAATGAAAGAAAAGTTTGAAATGAAAAGGAACCGTTAGATGAATTACAAAAAAACGTGGTGCGAATCGATTTTGTGGGGTGTCGCATGTGACGCCACCCGGAACCTGAAACCCGCGAAAATAATATATATATATATATAAAAAAATATAATAAGAAAACAATGAGTCAAGGCGGCTCACAATCAAAAAATAAAAAAAAAATTCACGCGGGGTGAACGTACTTATTTTTTATTTTTGTACGCCACACCCATACCTGAATAAATTTGGCCCGTCCGACCACACCAAAAGCAGCGCCGACGCAGGAACCAGTTGCAGCAGCCCCCTCTATTCTCCGTCCTCGACCCACAGCAAGGTCTGCTGCCACAAAACACTCAAACACGCTTAACTTGTAGGGTGTCTACCACACCAAACTCAAAATTCAGAGAATAATTATGCTGTGAAAATGGATCTTTAGAGTTACTTCACACGCTTATCACAAATCCTGAATGACTGCACCAATCACCGAATGAAACGAATGCAAACATCCGTATGATATGAATCACCGCTTAGATTTTGACGGCCAAAACTACTATATACCATCAACCGTATTTGAATACGGCATTGGATTTTCTTTTTTCCAACGTTGATCGAAAACACAGGAAATAAACTTTTTATTACAGAAATATTTAGTATTCCTTCTTTTATGAAATAATTTTAAGTCCACTGTTAAAATTTTAATTATTATTTCTATTTATTATTTCCTTTTTTTTTTTTTTAAATTTTTTTTCTTTTTATATATATACAATGTATTCGTACAACCAACAAAAAAAAATCTTTGCTCACAATGTTTTTACACCATATTTTTTTCTTTTTTTTTTATACAAATCAACTTTTATAATTTATTTATATATTTTTTGTTTTTATATATAGTACAAAAACCCTCTTTTAATTCCTCACCATGGAGGTACATACAAAAGAAAATGTTTATTTTTTATTTATTATTTTAACTTTAACAAAGAATTTGTGTTCTACTCAACACAAAACACCAAAAAAAAAAAAATCCGCACTTGACGTCTTTTCTTCAGATCCAAAACGAGACCCTCATTTCAACATTTAAAACTAGACTAAAAAAAAATAAAATAAACCCGACGTGTACAAAAATAAATTTTTTCCCCCACCCAAAATTATTTACTCATATAAAAAAAAAACCCGACCGATAAATTTCGGATGACGTACACATACGACATCACCCAAAATCGATTCGCACACACCAACACTATTTAATTTAATCACTGGAACATTCCATTTACATGGAAAATCCACGCGCTAACCAAAACAAAACAGATGAAGCAACACACCAACCACTACACGTCATTACATACCATCAAAACAAAAATGATAAAACGAATCGAGTAACCGACCAAAATACGGAGAAGTATAAAATGCTAAATGGTACACTCTACCAAAAAAAAAAAAATATTTTCTATTACAAATTAAGCCAAAGAAAGAATGACGTGTAGTGGAAGAGATTTTATGCAGCGCAATGGATAAACATGCAACCTTGTTGGGATTTTCAACCGTAATTACAGATTTAAATTAAACAGATCATAACAACCACAAGCGGTTGTTACAAGGTTTTTGCAATGCACAAACATACCGTAATAGCCTTCATCACATTGTCAATGATCAATTGAAGAGCGCGAAACGAAAAGAACTGCCGTCGCACCATTAATACATCTGATTCACCCTCTATCACTAAAATTCTTGTAATTTAATACTAATTTATGCATGCAATATAAACTTTCCTGTCCAGATACAGCCCTTCCAAAATAAATTACAATTTATTTATCCTTTTTAAAGAACTTAATGCATTCATCATTTCCAAGGCCACGACTAGAAGTTGATTAATCCACACGACCTATTTCCCCAAATACAAAATCCTTCTTTTTCAACGGTATCTGCTGGTGCTGTAACACCATAAAAACGTCCATATTGTTCATGCTACAATAAATATTGAAAACTTTGTAAACGTTAAAATCTTCATCATTAATTATCAAAGTTCCAACACCCATCAGAGGAGCAACCATTTCCTATAATTATCTCATGGTTTCAATTGAAACATTCCACCATCGCCATCGTTTTAGCCATAAACCGAGCTAAAGGCCCCCAAATAGTACTTAGGAATAAAATGTGTAACACCAACTCGCTGCAATAATTCAAATTGAGTGGAATTTTGCAATTTACATCGAACATTGCAATTAACAGTGAACAAGCGACTACATTCGTAAAACTATTATTTTAAAATTCAAAATTAATAATTCTTTCAAAATTTGGATTATCAATTAGCCATGGCCCCCCTCCAAAACCAACATCAAAATCCTTATCCCTACCGCAAAAGCATTCTGCCCATTTCTTACAAATCAACTGACCTTAAACAATCAACCCACTGTATTAATTGTGATGGGCCACCAACTTGCACTAAGGTAAGGCTACCACCAATCAGAATCTCCCAAATCTTATCGTCATCACAGCATCCCCAAGACACAAACACATCCCAATAAATCCGAAGTTAGAACTGTCAACCTACAATATGAATATTGATTGGATCGTCAAACAAATTCCAAAGTCATCAACAATCTAGTTTCAAGCCTCACAACTGAATCCTAGTCGATCTAAAGCTACGACTTACACATTAAATAATGGCAAACCCCACACCAAAATGACCAAAACGCACTCACCTCGCCCAAACACCGCGGCGACGACATCTTTCATTAAATTCATCATAATAAGCGCACCAATAATTCAGCAAATTAGAGATCTGTTTTCAATCTAATATTTTCAAGCTCCTTTTCTCAATAGGTGAAATATGTGCAATTGTGCATTCTCATTAAAAACACAAAATTATCCTTTTGTAACACAAACTTTCATAATGATGTGAGGGTGAGGAAGATAAATGATAATTATGTTCAGTAACTTGATTAATAAAATATAAATTAACTTAACAATCCTCCTGTCGCTCTGAACCAACAACACATTTTATCCCCAGCCATGGTGAACTCACATTTGTTTTAATTCAACCAAAATGTCAAGTTTATTCAATTATGAATAATGATACCCAACGCACTTGTTAGAACATGGAAAAGAACATTCATATCTCCACATCTAAAACCAATGGTAAGAAAAAAGGCAACACGTCTCCGCTCAACAATCAAAATAAAAATAAATCACAAAGAGCAACAGCAAAAAAAAAAATAAATAAATAAATCGATACAATGGGCGCATCCAGCACATAGATTTCTCACTAAAAAAAGTAGATATCTCACATCTTACGTGCTGGATGCAAAATATCTCACTAGAAAAATGTAGATATTCTCACTAATTAGTGAGGCAAAAAAATTTAATCTACATTTGAGTAGATATTTCTTGGTTTGTATCTTCGCTTTATTTTTGACATTTTAATGCAAAATCTTGTTATACGAGTACATGTTAGAAAGACAACGGCACATTATGCACATTTGAAATCTTTCGAATCAATTTAATTAAATTGAAATTAGAAAATAAATAATAATGGATCATTACAACATTGAAAAATTGAATCTAAGACACAAACCAAAACTAATATGTAGATTTTACGTCCAGCACATTTGGCAGTCTACTATTGAGACTATTCTACATTTGAGATTATCTCAAAAGTAGATATCTGTGTGCTGGATACGCCCAATGAGTGCGAAAAAACAAAAAATCAAAACAATCTAGCATGCTTTGCAAATTCGAAATAACTATAGAAACATATTCGAATTCAAATTTGAATGGAGGCAATGAAAGAGATGATTATTGTATTGTTTATAAATTTCGAGTTATGTTGGTGACGTAAATATTACAAAAACAACAATATTTTAAATTTCAAAAGAACTTTATTTTTCATGATGATTTTCACTTAGAAATAAACATTTTCAAGACTCGATTTTTCAATCAAATAATATTACATGTTTCATGAACATTTTCATATAAAAACAAAACAAAAGCACATATTTCTAATAAACGAAAAGTGTAAATGAAAATAACCGTTTTCCCATATACGTTCATAGTAAAGAAAAAATTGTATGTACCTTATTTTAAGCTTAGTAAAAAATACAGTCGATACTGAATGCTCTTGTTTATACAGTAGGCTCTGGTGTAGGTATTGCATTTGCGCAATGTCATCGATCAAACAGAGAACAGATCGAAATATTTTATCATTTTGTCAAATGTAATTGATGCAAAAATCTTAATTAATAAATACAATAATTGTTTCGGTTTAGGCACATTTCAAGAAGCTTTAACCGCAGAAATGGAAGCAGAAATTCTTTCATCCGCACTGAAAATGAAAAATAATTGGAATTTTCATTGACATCGCCAAATAATATCTCTCTATTCAACTTTATGAAACAGCGTTTATAGTTGTTGACCAAATTACAAACAATATAAACCCTGCTAACATTGGTTTAGAAAAAAAAATAGAAACATGTAAGTTGATCATTTCAATTGTAATATACAGTGATGCAACGTATTATTCGTACACAGTCAAACATTTTTATTCTTTTGACCACACAAATTGTAAAGGCGTTTTTATTTAATTAAAAGAATAAAAATGTTGATGGGGTACGAATAATAAATTACACCACTGTGTACAAGTTCATACATAATACTTTATAAACACTAATGTCTCTCTCTTCTTTTAGTATCTCTACAATTATCGAATTTAGAAACTAAAATGGACAATTTTCAGGCTGAGGTAAAAACCTCTTTAGATCTTATTTTAAGTAAATTGTCAAATCTACAAATGGAACACGATCTGAACATTAACAATTCTCTTCAGATTAATTTGGTAAGATTTTTATGTCGGTATATTTTATAAAATTTTTTAATTAAAATCTTACTCTTAATATTGTAGATAAAAAAATTTTCAAAATACGGTGGGGCAGTTGACCGGAAAACCGCTGAAACCATAGCAAGTAAAGTGTTTTCGGATGCTTTGCTGGAGCAACTTTCCTGGAAAGGAACAGTGCCGAAATCAAGCTTCAGTTCATTTACCAAAATTAATAAGACAATTTGTTTTGCTATAAGAAAAACATATCCAGGCTAGACGGATCACAATAATGCCGACTTCTTTAAAGAGTATTTGAAACAAGCAAAATTTAGATTACAAAATAGGTAAACAATTTACTAAATTATTTACTTTTTTATGTCTTTCTTCAAAAGAATAAATTTTTTCTTTATTTCATTCATTCAGTGTCGCTTTTTCTATTGCGACTCAGCCTTTTGAAGTAAAAAGCTGGCGAGTGGCACAGATAAATGCAAATTGAAATAGAATGTCATTTTGTTCTAGCTAGTTGGGATCGCATTAGAAAATACGATTTCTAATTAACGAAACAGTGTTGAAATTCAGTGTTAGTAAAAGAGAGATAAACTCGCTTCTCGCCTTTTGTGCAAAATCCCAACACATGTTTCGATCGTAAATTTTACTTTTGAATTTTAACCCGATTTTAAATGATGTGAGTAAATTTCACTGTTTTTCAGAATATTAGTACTCGAATGCGGTTTCGGTTATGATGAAAATTGGGCTAAAATTCAAGGAGAGTAAGTAAAAACAAAGTAAAAGCACAGATAAACCAGGTCAACCAACAGGAACAAATTTAAAAAAAAAAAAAAATAATTTTTTTTTTTTTTTTTTTTATATATATTTATTGAGTTCAGTTTTAACAAGAGATTTGTACAGATAAACTATCTTTGAGTTCAACAGTAACCTATGGGGTTTTATGATTGAAATTACATTATATTTTTAGTGGTTATTTTAGTGTAAAATTAAGCTTAGCGCTAGTAGCAGATTCTGCCATTTAAGAAGCATTACAAATGTTTCTGAAAATTGATTTTTTTTTTTTTTTTTTTTTTCTATATACAACTTAAAACTAGAAAATGATGAACTTAAAACTAATCAAATACAAAACAAGCATGGTTTAACCTTGCTAGGTTAAGCTAAACGTGAGCCAGCAAACTCAAACAGATAAACGTTTCCAATTAATCAGTACCCGTGGGCAATACTAAGCATTAGTTCGTTTGATGAGGACAGTAGTTTATTAAGTACATTAGACAGCAGCTGTTCGTTAAACTCACCTAGTGTCAGAGTATCAGCCTTTTTGTGTAGAGCAGAGCAGGGCTCATGCCTAAAATCAGGTGGACGGGGCCAAGAGTCAAATGCGAATCTGAGTGCCTTGTTTTGGATTCTTTGAATAACCATTTTTTGACCTTTGTTGCTCAAATCATACCAAGCCGGTGCAGCGTACATTATTATTGGTCTTATATATAGCTTATAAATTAAAAGTTTATTGGAATGGTCGAGAACACTATTGCTACAGAGAAGCGGGTACAGTTTCTGAAAGGCCATCGCGGCCCGTCTGCGTACTTCGTTTATATGCGCGCCAAAACTAAGGTTTTTGTCGAAGGTAACACCAAGGTATCTAGCCTTGTCCACAATTTCGACTACCTGATCATTTATCGTTACCGGAATTGCATCTTTGAACTTGTTGCGGTGCTTATACGTAGGTCTAATAACCAGTAATTGAGTTTTGGACGCATTTATGGCAATGTTCCATTTGCAAAAATATTCTGTCAAAGAGTCGAGATACTTTTGTATTCTGATCGAGCATTGGTAAGCGCTGTAATTTGAACAAAAAACGGTGGTGTCGTCGGCGTACACCTGGACCCACGTGTCCTTAGAAGTAGGAATTGGAATATCGCTTGTAAATATTACGTATAGCAGTGGACCCAGTACAGAGCCCTGAGGGACACCAGCAGATATTTTTTTAGTCTCAGAGATGAAGCTATTGCTAATACTGACATAAAATTTCCGATTTTGTAAGTAAGCTCTAATCAGAGCGATCAGTACCGGGCAAACTCCTCCTCGGATTAATTTTGATAGGACGCCAATGTGCCACACTGAGTCAAAAGCCTTTCTTATGTCCAGCAAGGCAATTGTAGTTGTTTTACGACGACTTTTAGCCTTCTTTATTTGGTTTGTCAATCTCATAAGAGCTTCCGTGGATGATCTGTGAGGAACGAACCCAAACTTAAATTCAGGAATCAGGTGTCGACAGGAGTCCCAAAGCCTACAGTAAATGATCCTCTCCGCAATTTTACTGAGTCCGCTGAGCAGACTGATCGGCCTAGTATGTTCTGGTCTACAAGGTTTCCCGGGTTTGGGTATGAATATTATTTTAGACAGCTTCCAACTGTCAGGGAAGTGTGCAAAACTAAACATAGCATTAATTATGATTGCTAATTGAACAAACCCAGACTTTGGAAGATTTTTTATGGCCCGATTAGAAATAATATCTACACCCGGTGTTTTTTTGTTTTTTAACCTACTAACATAGCTGGCTATCTCGTCCGAATTGGTTTCAATCCCTGCTAAACTTTCTCTACTAAATGGAGTAGGATATGAGGAGACGTGTTTCGCAACCTCCTCCACAATATCAGGTCTGGCAATGTGATCCGCTCCGCTGAATACTGATTCATAGTAGTCCGCCATTTTGTTCGCCACAACTGAAGGGTCAATGACGGGACCATCCTGGTCCTCAAGGATTAGAGTTCTGTTTCCTGCAGGCATGATACCTTTTATGCTCTTGTATAAGTTTGACTTATCAGGCTGTATAAAAGCTAGTTTTTTGTTAATATTGTCCCGCCAAGACTGCCGAATCGCGTCATGAATGTTCCTCGTGATGCGGTTGACCAGAGTGGAGGTAAAAATGAAGGGGGCCTTCCTGTGCCTATTTCTAACGTAATTCCTTAGTTTAATTAATCTAACAATATTGTCTGGCAGAGCGTTTTCGCTTGTGACACAATTAGGTACAAATTTATTAAATGCATTCGTGATGATACTAGAGAAGCTTGACACTCTCTGGTCGATGTCCTCGGTTGACAGTATCTCACACTCATTTGACGGAGCAATTTTATAGTGTACAAAGTGCCTAAAGCCATCCCAATCCGCATTTTTTATGTCCGGGACCTTCATCCTATCCGTTTGATGGAAAATATTAAATTTCTCGGGAATGTCAAACACAATCGGCAGATGGTCTGAGCAGAATTCGTGTAGTACCTCCATATTGTCTTCCACATGAATATTTTTGGATATAGCGATATCCAGTACTGCGTCGCCTCGAGTGCTCTCGGAGGGGAAAAGAATACGGATGTCGTTTGCTTCGCAGTACTCAAAGAGCCTCTTCCCGTTTGTATTTGAACTAAAGCAGCTCCAAAGAGGATGTTTGGCGTTGAAGTCCCCGCAGAGCACCACTTTGTCTGCAAGTCTGAGAAGCCTAGCAATGTCAGCCGATACTATTTTTCGAAAGTATCCGGCCGCCAGCAGGAATGAATTTTCTTCCGTCCCAATGTGTACCGTGGTCGCAGTAAAATTTTCGTTAATCAAAGCTTTTGGTTTTGAGTGTAATATGTCCTTCCGAACCAAAACTGCCGTGCCCCCGGAGCCTCGTGGCTTTGAGTCGGTTCTATATATCGAGTAATTTGCTACTTTTAGACTATGGCAGGCCGACAGTCTAGTTTCGTTGAGACAAGCAAAATGGGGATTATGAACTTTTAAAAGTAACCTCAGCTCCTGACGACGCGTGAGGTTAACCAAACTGTTGCAATTTAGGGCTAAGACTTTCACTTTAAAAATTGGCAAACGAAGCTCAGATACATAGCCTTACGATCGGCAATGTCCTGAACTAAATTTAATTTTGAGAGAAAGCCTGATACTTGACCAGTTAGTGTAAAAAAGCTAACTCCGAAAAGCTGCTGAGAGAGACCTAAAAACTCGCCGAGTCCGCCTGTTACGTTACCCGAGCCATCGTTCGGCTGAGAGAATCCAGTTGGATTATTAGAATTGAAATCAGACTGAATGTTATTTCTGAAATGATCAGAGAATGAAACCCCTAGTTTGACAAAATTTGATTTGAAGGAATTGCCTTCAGCACGTTTATCTGTTTTTAAATTTGCTTTTAAGTTTCTGCTCTTGGTTAGCTTACCCAGATACTGCATCCTCTCCTGACATCCGGAAAAACTTGCGACGTGTACTCCTGCGCAGTTCGCACATTTAACTGGGATTATTTCCCCTGAAGGTGTGCTGTTGCTTGCTTCATCTTCTTTGTTGATAGGGCAGCTGCCAGGAACATGTGTACCGGCGCACTTCACGCATCGGAACCCCATGTTGCAGGCTGATGCCACATGTCCAAACGCCTGACACTTTCGACATTGTGTCACCGGCTGCTTTCGCTTGGTTTCCCAAATAATTTTGTATCCGCAGCATCCTCCAAATACTGTGATGTCCGAATTTTTAGTGTTGTGTTTGAATGATACCGTGAAACATGGGAGTTTGACCTGCTTCTCCGTACCGTTGTTGTCCCTGATTTTTTTTACTGTGGGATAAACATTAATGACGTTAAGCAAAATAAATAAATAAACGGCGCTAGTTTATATGGAAATATTTCTACTGGCACCCCACAATCTAAAACATTACGTGCATTGTGGGGTGCCAGTTTGTATTTTATTAATAATCCACGTTTTGAACGAATTAGTACTATTGGATCGTCTGATTATATTTGTTTGTGGTAAAAGTAAAATTCACGCTTTTTAACTAGGTAAATACCGAAAAAAGTGAAGATTAAAAATTATCCAAATTTATTTACTTTTTAAAAAATATCAAACTTTAGAGCAAAAAAGGAAAAGCCAAAGCCACAACCATCCTCATTTTATCAAGGGCATGCAACGGCAGCAAAACCAGCGGCAGAAGGTTCCACTTCTCGCAATTTACCAAATTAAATCAATAATTAATTTAAGTTAGGAATTTTTAAAAACGTTTTTTATTTTATTTTTTTATTTTAATAAATCTATATTAACTTTTTAATAAAAAAACTCAACGCTTCGCCAATACATTCCATCATTATCAAGGGTAACATTTGTGCGCTATAAATTGTATCGTTAATGACGGAATACACCATCGAAACGTTCAGCTTTTTATTAAATATTATAGAAATAAGAATTGGAATATTTTTTCTGGAGAATATTGAAACAATTCCACGTACAATTTTCAACGAGTTAAATCGCTTTGAAAAATTTAAAAAAAATCATGATAACTTTTGAACCCTTCATGAGAATCCACGATTATTTAAGTACTAAAGTAACTATAGTTTTTTTCAATAAATTGGTATCTAGAAAAACGTGTCTTGGCCTAAATTTCAACATTTAAAAATGCGCCGTAGTAAAATATAAATGACCGTGGATTCTCATAATGGACAACAAAATGCTCAAGAAAAACTGGGGTTTGACCGTTTTTGCCGAAAAAGTATAATTATTTGACCACTTGAATATGCATAATTTCAATGAGAGAGAATATTTCCTCGATTAAGATCATTTTCACTGCAAAAATATCATTACGAAAAATAAAAACATGTTTTTAACACAGAATAGAGACTGAAAATGGTCAAATATTAATCGGTGTTAGTAGTGTGTTTGATAACACATTGTGTGGTGTGAGTGAAAAACGACTAAATATAATTTTTTTTATATGGCTTTTCGTGTGACTAATACAACTAAAAATTATATTATGTGTATCTGCAAATCAGCAAAACGAGCAAGCTTTCTAGATAGAATTTTAGCAGATTTTGACAAAAAATCATCACTTTTGAATTTTCGTCCGCTCGACCACTATGTGCCGCTATTGCACATGAACTAACTGATAAAGAGCGTGCAAACGACGCTTGCAGGATCATAACTATGCACTAAGTTTTTTTAGAGAGGGTCACCGGCCCCTGCTCCTTTTCTGTTTTTCGGGAATTCGCATTAGCATCATTCCATAAATATTAACATTAATTATAAAATGAAAAAATTTTAAACGAAATAAAAAAAAAATTTTTTTTTTGTAAAAGTTTGATTTTTAAATTTTAATCAGAGATTATTTAATAACAAGTCAAAAATTGGATGCCCTAATAGGTACATATATATACATAAGTTGTATCTGAATTTAGTCTAATTATTTTAGTCTCTACGGTATACTCCTCAATATTGGTGCAATAAATTCACACAAGTGAAAAAACTGGACGAAAATTATACTCTGCAATTTTTGCTTTCAAACTGCTTTTCTCGCTCAACCTATTATTTATTTGTTCCAAAGGTTGTGAGGCTTTTCACATTAATTTTTTTATTTGTTACATACAATTTTCAAACTTAAATGCGCTATAGTTATCAAGATGTCTAAAGCTTTTTACATCTGTTAACAATTGCAATAAATAATGCACATTATAAGAAAAATTTTCGTTTCCAAAGAATTCACTAAATAATATACAAAATGTGCTCAACATCCGCAGCACAATCATTATTTCTCCAGGAATCATCTGGTTGGGCCAAAATTCTTATAAAGCACATTAATATCAGAAAATGATCATAATAAATTTTCTCTAAAATATGTATTATGAAAAGCTACCATTCCAGTATTACCACGGGAACGTTCTGTATTCTGATATTTTCCAATTTTGAAGATCATCGAGAGTTCGTTTTCTCCATTTCCTTTTCCTATTGTTTAAAAAAAAGATTAAGAATTTGTCGCATAATACCTAAACAAACGCAATGCATATAGTCGATAGGGAATTGCGTAACGCAGTCAATGGGTGAATTATTTAATGCCATATTTAATTATGACTTTTTTATTCCGAAAGCCTTCGTTTGTTCTTAATGGTAAGTTAATTCCCAGCAAACAAATTCTATGTTCCAAGTAGCATCCTTTAATCACACATTTAGTGCAACCTGTAGTCGAATTAGAAGGTTTGACTTCTCTGCACTACGCCATTCCTTATTTTCGTTGTACATCCGTTTTGTGTATATAGAGAGAAAGAGAGTCCAACATAGTATATAACAAATGAAAAATGTTGAAAAAAATTAGTGGGTAGCTTAGAGTTCTTAAGAGTTGTTTGAGTTATTTAATAAAATAAATATGAACTAAGAATTTTATTGATTTAGTTTTATTTTTAAGTTTTTTTTAAAAAAAGAAAACAAATTTACTACAAAATTTCAGAAGTGGGATGTGAACTTTATGATTTAATTACAAGTACATTTAAATACATTAATTTGATGTGAAATTTATTGTGTTTGTGAAAAATATTTGTATATGTGCGCGCAACTTATTTTACCGAACATTCTGGTTTAAAAAAAAAAAACGATGATTTTCGTTGTGCGAAATTAGGAATGATGTCATTATTAAATTTTAAGTGAAGAGAAACTCTAATGTTCTTGTAAAATTAATTACAAAATTTTTACGACGCAATAACATTTTTCGATATTTTGTGTACGTGACTAACGAGTAGACGCACATTAAAAGTTACGTTGTGTTGTTTTCCTCTGACTAAAATAAACTTATAAGTGTATGTGAAACTGATGAACGTTGATGTCGTCAGTTGAAGAGAGAGAGAGAGAAATTACCTTTTTGTGTGCGTGCAGCAATTTTGAAATATTATTTTGTTTAATTATGGCGGATTACGAACAAAAATTACGTAAAATGAGGTTACCTCAGCTAATCGTCATGTGTGCGAATGAGGAAGTAGATCCGCGAGGTAAAAAGGACGAACTTGTCAAGCGATTAGTTAACAAACACAATTCTGAGTTCGAGCAATTGTTAGAAAAAGCTGCTGTTTCGGCTTTACCGAATGATAATGAGCTCTTTGATAATTCTGTAATACATGAAGATTCGGGTGGTGAGTCTTACGAAACCATTAGTTCACGGGGTTCTTCGCCATCGGACCTTAAGATTCTACGCAAAGAGGTTGAAATTATGAAAATGGAATTGGCCATTTCGCGATCAGAAAACCAACGATTACGAGCAGGTATATTGAATGTCGGATCAGCTAAGGATTACGAGAACAAACTTACGGAATTTAGTGCAGAGGGAGATAGTTTTGAATTGTGGACTTCACAGTTTGATATTATTTTGAAGAAACATCCCGATGTTTGTAAAAACCAATTGGCTGGCTCTGCTATTAGCAAATTACGTGGACGTGCTCGACGATGGTTTGAATCTGACCCAACTAATCTCAACTTAGATTATGATCAACTTATGGCAAGAATGAGAAGCCTATTTCATCGGAGGCCAGCAAAATTACAACTTATGAGGAACTTTGAGAGTCGGAAGTGGAAAGTTGGTGAACCATTTTCTGACTATTATTTCGATAAGATTATTTTATCTCGACCATTGGAAATTTGTGATAATGATCTTATAGAGTATATTATCGAGGGAATACCTGATGAATTCTTAGTTAATGATGCTAAAATTAAAAACTTCAGCAACCTTCAACAATTTTTGGATTCCTTTATAGATATTACGCTAAAGAATTCAAATCAGCAACAGCGGCGGCCCGGAACTGCTCCAACATCATCTAAGACACCACCATCAAGGGTTGGTGTGGTACGTTGTTTTAATTGTAATACCTTTGGACACGTTAAAGATAAGTGTCCGAAACCAATTCGTTTGCGTGGTTCATGTTACAAATGTGGGAAATTAGACCATGTATACAAAAATTGTCCAGATGTTCTCACCGTTTCTAAAAAATGACTAGATGACAACACAACACCGATAAATATTACTGCTAAGGTCAGTAATAACCAATATATTTCATTAAATTTGAATTCCTTATTGGATACAGGTAGTCCAATTAGTTTTATTAAAAATAAATTTGCAAAAGATTTTGAAATTTTTTATGATTTTGTAAATGATTTTTATGGGGTTAATTCAAGTAAATTAGATATTCTGGGATTTGTTTATTTGAATATTAAAGTTGATATTGAAATTAAAGATTTTCAATGTTATGTAGTTGCTGATGGCACAATGTCTCATGGCATTGTTCTAGGGCGAGACTTTTTAGAAAGATCTAACATTAAATTGGTTAATTTAAATAAATTTGACATACTACCTGAAATTATGAATATTGATATTAGTGATAATTTAAATTCAAATTTTTTGAAATATAATGAAATTCAAGTTAATCAAAATTTAAAAAAGGGCATCGTTGATAAGTTTTATAATATTTTTGATAAATTTTATGTTAATGCAATCTCTCCTGATTCACCTGAAATTGATTTTTCTATGAGCATGAAATTAAAAGGCGAAAAACCATTTAATAGTTCGCCGAGACGATTGACGCTTTACGAAAAAGAAAAATTGCAAGAAATTATTGATGGCAATCTTCGCGATGGTGTAATTAGAGAAAGTGAGGATTCGCCTTACTGCTCTCCAATCGTACTAGTTAAGAAAAAGAATGGAGAAATTAGAATGTGCGTAGATTTTCGCGAACTTAATAAAATTACGATTAAAGATAATTTCCCCATCCCTCTTATAGAAGACCAAATTTTATTGCTTCAAGGGAAAAAATATTTTACGACCTTGGATCTTAAAAGTGGATTTCATCATGTTCGCATGAGTGAAGATTCCATTCCTTACACCTGTTTTACGACACCTTTAGGCAATTACGAGTATTTACGCATGCCATTTGGTTTGAAAAATGCGCCTGCTGTATTTCAGAGATTTATTGGGAAAATATTTGGAAATCTTGCTAAAACAGATAAAGTTATGCTTTATCTCGATGATATCATGGTCGCAACGACGACTATTGACGAACATTTAGAGATTCTTAGGCTAGTTTTAGGTTTAGTCATTAGGAATAAGTTAGAGTTAAGATTAGATAAATGTAAGTTTTTATTTACTGAAATAGATTACCTAGGCTATAATATTACTAGAGAAGGTATTCTACCGACAAAATCTGGAATTGACGCTGTTATAAATTTTCCGTACCCAACGAATATAAAACAAATTCATAGTTTTGTTGGATTATGTTCCTATTTCCGAAAATTTATCAAGAACTACCCGATTATTGCCAAACCGCTTTATGACAATTTAAAGAAAAATGCGGAATTTAGATTTCAAGAAGAGGAGTTACATGCATTCGAGCAGCTTAAATCTGCATTAATCAACTCACCAGTTTTAGCTATTTATAATCCTAAAGATCCAACAGAGCTTCATTGCGATGCGAGTTCGATAGGATATGGTGCAGTACTCATGCAAAGGAAGGAAGATGGAAAGCTTCATCCTATATTTTATTTTTCCAAACGTACGACTGATGCAGAGAGTCGTTACACCTCTTATGAACTTGAGACCTTAGCTATTATTTACGCACTCAAACGATTTCGCATTTATTTGCAAGGCATTAAATTTAAGATAGTTACGGACTGTAATGCTCTTACACAAACTTTGGATAAGCGAGATATTAATGTTAAAATTGCGTGGTGGGCTCTTGAATTGCAAAACTACGATTATGAGATAGAGCATCGTCCAGGTATTCGTATGGCTCACGTAGATGCACTAAGTAGGTCAACGAATATTTTAGTACTAGAAGGAAACACCTTTGAACAAACATTGGCTGTAGCTCAGACCCGTGATCCTTAGATATTAGATATTAAAAAGCGGTTAGAAAATTCTGAGGATGCTTTTTATGAAATGAGAAACGGCCTGGTTTATCGAAAGCATAAGAGTAATTTGTTATTTTATGTACCATCCGAAATGGAAAACAATGTTTTCAAGACTAGTCATGATGATTTAGCACATCTAGGTGTTGATAAATGTTACGAATATATTTTAAGGAATTATTGGTTTCCGAATTTAAAAGAAAAATTGAAAATTTATATTAGAAATTGTCTTAAATGTATTGCCTATTCACCCAACCAAGGCAAAGTAGAGGGATTTTTGCATAATATTCCAAAACCTACTGTACCCTTCGATACAATTCATATCGATCACTTAGGCCCTATTGATAACACCATTCGTTCCTCAAAAAGACACATATTTGCAGTAGTAGATGCCTTTACGAAGTTCATTAAACTCTATGCTGTTAATACAACTAAAAATTATTTCCGACCGAGGAAGCTCATTTACATCTAAGGAGTTTTCCGATTTTATCAAGGAACTTAATGTACAGCATATTAAAATTGCAACTGGTTCGCCAAAGGCCAATAGCCAAGAAGAACGTTTAAATCGTACTATTGTTCCCATGTTGGCTAAACTTTCTGATAATTCCAAAGGAGTTTATTGGGTTAAGTTATTGGACAAAGCCGAGTTTGCCATGAATAATACAGTGAACCGTTCCGTTGGTACAACACCATCTAAATTACTTTGGGGTGTTAACCAGCGTGGTGTAATTAGCGATAACGTTAGAGAATATGTAGAATCACAAAATTCTCTGGAGTTTTCTCAGAGTTTAGGTGAGTTACGAGATTTTGCAATAGCTAAAAATAAAGAAACACAATCTAAAAATAAAACTTATTATGATAAATCAAAAAAACCTGCACACGAATATGAAATTAATGATTATGTAATGATTAGAAATTATGATAGTTCTCCGGGTATTGTTAAAAAATTGTTACCAAAGCGGAAAGGCCCGTATAGGATATTAAAGATTTTGGGCAACGATAGATATTTAATAGGTGAAATTGACGATTTTCAATTAACACAAAGGCCTTATCAAGGTGTTATTGAAGCTTGTAATATTAAGTTATATCCTAAACATGATTATAATCTAAGAAACAAGTAAAACCTTATTATTTTCATTTGATTATATTATTTTTATTAATAAAAATCATGAAAAACAATTTATTTATGATAGCGCTATACAAATTTATAAATCTTATGTACATTTTTAAAGTCATATGATGATCTTGGAAATTATGATTGGATATTAATATTATATTTAAGATAACTGATTAGTCCAGTTGGAAGGAATGGATTACAGTTTCGATATTACGATTGGATATTTTTGTAATAAATATTTTAATTTAGATATTGTGGTTAAGGATTACTATTATTAATATAAAGTTGAAAAATCTGAGCTCAGTCAGAATAATTGGATATTATTAATTTTTTTTATGTAAACTCAGTTCGACTTTCTTTCTTAGACGGAGTATCGGTGATTAATCGAGGCGATTAATGTCAGAATTGGCCGAATTGTAGTCGAATTAGAAGGTTTGACTTCTCTGCACTACGCCATTCCTTATTTTCGTTGTACATCCGTTTTGTGTATATAGAGAGAAAGAGAGTCGAACATAGTATATAACAAATGAAAAATGTTGAAAAAAATTAGTGGGTAGCTTAGAGTTCTTAAGAGTTGTTTGAGTTATTTAATAAAATAAATATGAACTAAGAATTTTATTGATTTAGTTTTATTTTTAAGTTTTTTTTAAAAAAAGAAAACAAATTTACTACAAACCCCATAATAACCGGAATGAATGTTCACACCTAAAACAAACAAAATCAATAAAAAATAAATTAACAATTACAATTTCTCGTACCCAACAGAAACCTAGGGCTGGTGCATCGCATATAAATGCCCTGATTTTTAAAACCAAAATCCAGTTATTATACACAATATTATTTTGTAGAAGATATAAGAACTCTTCAACAAACGCTCCAAAAATTCATCAGAGAAATTTGGTTTTCTGTAGCCGTCGTATATATCAACAATAAACACTTCTCTATGGGAGACAACATTAACAAGTATAGACCACAGCTGGAACACAGCTTTTGGAACTTTTTGTTAACGAGATACCGTCTACTCCAACATCGATCAACAATTAATTATAGCTTTGAATCCTGTTCTATTCAAAAATAATCTTATTTGATATTCTATGCCCATATGTAAATACGACGATTGAAGAATTATTTGTATTTAAAGTTGAATGATATTTGTGCAGAATGCTTACCAAGGAAATTAAACTGTCTTATTTAATGTTATATGTATTACAGTCCACTCGCGAGTGTCATGCTCCATATTGTCTATACCCAAATTTCCATGTCAGTGTCACAATCGTTATCCTGATCCATGGTATGATTTTCGATGTAATCACTGTGATTAGGGTCTAGTAAAACTTTTTCCTGGTCGGACGTAAGTTAACATCAATTGAGTTCCACAATGTAACGTCCGAATGTGAAATTCAAGAATCAGCATATTAGTGAACTCATATGTTAGTGAACTCATAACGGCAGTACTATTGGGAATTTTTCCGCGCATCTTTCAGCGCAAAATCCATGTTGTTAAATGACTCTTATCCACTTATCACAAGCTTGGTCTAATTGTTTGACTGTAAAAGGGAAATTCGATTCTTCTCGACGCCAATTTATTGTATGAGGAAAACTATTGTAGAATTTGCAATTGTTCCGCGGTGTTGACGGTTTGCACGTAATTCGCCGTTCTTCCATTGCGCCAAAATCTTCGAGATGAAGCTTTGAATGTGGCAATTTTCCCTTTGGGCAAAAAATTCTGGCCCTTTCCACCACAAGGAGATGTTATTAATTTCGATCGAAGTTTTGCCTCGTGTTGCACTTTTGGCTGGATTTAGTTCAGAGCTGATATGGAGCCATTTAGTATCAGGAATTACCTCTTGTATTCGACTTATACCATTATTCGACTTATGTCAGATGCAACAGAGAATGCATGTAACTCGAGTGTCCGTTAGTTTGATGTATCTATAACTGCTACCTAATATAGAATTTTAATCTGCAATAAATATTTAAGATCATGAACGTATTGATACCATTTTTCCTGTAATTTATTCGAAATCACATGGTCCTAATCCAAGTCTTTAATCCACAAATCTTGCATGATCAATTTCACTGGCAGTATTACAGGAGTGATAAAGCCAAGCGGGTCGTATAATTGTGCTATTGTTGCTAAAATATTACGTTTTATTGCAGGTTTATTTATCTCGACTTGGTTGTAGTTCCACTTGGCCATTTTCAAAATATTCAGTAAAGCATTTATTGTATTCAGCCTGAACATTTGGATCTCTGACAAATCGTCGTTCCAATTGATTAAATTGTTGAATTGTAATATGACAAGATTTACCCACTGTAGCGCCTAGTGTTACATATTCCCTAAAAGGTAGGCAAACTCCATACCAACCCGATGGTTCCCGTAAATGAATTTCACTGTAGAAATTTTCGCACCATTCATCTTCCGGCTTCATCTTTCGTTTTATTGGAACCATATCAATCTCCCATAATTTCCGAATAGCGGAATCAATTTGCACCTTTGGTAATTAAAGTACTAATTATCAGCTAACTTTCGTTCGAACTGTTGATGACTCCAATAAAAATCCAGCCAAGTTGCGTGTTCTGGGCTGTAGGCAGGCCTTCACTTTTTCTTAATCCGTCAAATTATTATATCAGCATAAACTTCACTTAACAAAATTAATTTTAGCTGGTTTGTAAAACTCGCTTTACTTGGTAGAATGTTTGTGAGCTTCTGTATTACAAATGCTGAAATATTTGTTTGATAATTATTGAATTTAGAACACACCGCTAAATGAATGATTTGGTTACAAGAATCTGCCTTAATGTCATACCAATCCCGTAATAGTCGTTTTGATTGATTCCTTCAGTAGATTCAATAACTTTGCGGCTCGATTGGTAATAAGATACGCTTCAGTTCCTTTATCTATTAAAGCTCGAAGTTCAATGAATTTATTATTGGACGTTTTTACCTTTACTATTGCGGTTGCTAATAAAACCGTCCTTTCGTAAGGTTGTGCTGGATCCGAGATATTTTTTACCGGTTTAGGAGATAGTGACGCTGATTGGTTTTCAGCAATCGTTTCCAAAGTTTTAATACGGGTGTTCAAAAACGTTGTAATTTTTCGAATTGTGGCATTTCAGTTGAACCTTTGACTGCCGTCTCCCTGAACCTGACTGTTTCAGCAGGCAATTTTGGGACGATAAAATAAACTTAAATTGGATCGAAGTGTTTCAATTCTAAATTAAAATTCGTTAGCGATTGACGACATTCACGCGAAATTTTTAAAAGCGAACGAATTAAATTGGCATTTTCATCAATAATTTACGGTTGAGCTGAAAATAAATACATTTGAGATTTAAACAATTCACGAGAATTTTCGTAACTATCGGTTAACAGTTTCCAAGCAGCGATACAATTTTCTTCTGTTGTGACCATGTCCTTATCATATGCGATATACGATTCCAGCCATTCAGAAAATTTGCCCTCAAAAACGGGAACTTAAATTTTTCGCAATCGAGAATGTGTATGCTGATTTTGATTGTTGTTCTGCTGATACTCATTACAGTTGTCTCTTCCCCATTTTCATTTCGGAATTAGATTGGCGGATATAATTTGTCACGGTCGCCTTCGATTTTTAAGATGATTTTAAGATACGTTGGAGTCCACTTAAATTTTTTTCTTCAATTAAATATAGAAAATACACGCTGTTGAGTTTTTTTTATAATTTAATTTAATTTTATTTGTTGTTCACCTCAGCTGTCTTCTCTTCATATAGTAACCCAATTTTATTTTTTATATTTTTTTCGTAATTCGTATTAAGTCGTATACAATTATCCATGTTTAGTTTTAACAGTACACAGGAATACAAAAATGGTAATGTTAAGTTAAAGCATTAAAGTTAACGTAACACTAATACGGAAGTAATATGAAGTTAACAGAATTGGACCAATAGTGCAAAATAATTTATCTCTTATTTCACTTATTTTACAATCAGGTCCTCCTACTGCTTCACAGACCATTTGAGCGAAATTACTTATTTGTGAAATAAAATTATCAACGAGGTCTTGTAACCAACTAACCAATAATATTTTACACAAAGTGTTATCGTCGGATCTATGAAAACTAACAAATTTGCAGATTTTCAATATTGTCATAATTATGGCTGGAAATAGTTCATCTCATATTATGTAATTATTTAATTAAGACTTAATAAAAAGGTTTTAAAAATAAATGTGAAATAACTCAATTAAATTTGAATCTCATCCTAATTAGAAGATCATCGTGCCTAGATAATCGTTTTCTATGTTTTAACTATTAACTGCTTCGATTCTTGTATGATTACAAAAAAAAAAAAAAACATTAAAATGATAACCTCACCACCAACTAGCACAAAACAAAAATGTAATTAAAATATAAATCTTATGTTTACCGTTTAATCTTCCGCTCCGAATTTTTGTTGTACCTTGCTTGCTTATACGTTTGTATATGTGTGTGAGTGTGTATGTTATTACAAAACCCTTAAATTAAAATAATTACCATATTTAACCCTTTTAAAATGAATTTAAATAAAATAATTATTATTATTGGATAATAAAATTTATAACATCATCGTTTAGTGTGTCGTATACCTGGATATTATATATGTACTAGTATGAATATGGAATATATGTGAAATATTCAAAAGGATTTAACTGAGGAATAGAAAAAAGGATGATGACTCTGTGAAAACAAAAAAAATGAATTAAATTAAAAAGTTCATAAAGTGTAATGAATTTTGTTGAATGTAAATAAAAGAAATCGATAGGCGGCAACAAAACAATTTCCACCTTCATCAAATCTTAAAGGACCCGGCAACCCTCATTCCAGTTTTAATTTCAATATAAATCGGTACAAGAATAAAAAAATATTTAAACAAATTAGATTATTAAAAAAAAAGCGACAGATTAATAATAAAATCCTTTGGGTACCTCGATCCGAATATACCTACAAAAAAATAAAATCGAAAAAAAAGCTTCATTATAAAAAATAAAAAAAAGCTCATTTAATTTTTATTTGACCCAAAAAGTTAAATCGAAAAACATAAACTTGCTTACAAAAAAATATTTTTGGTACAACACATATCACGGTACAATAATATACGAACGTAACCACACACAAAATCAATTGGATCAAACAAAAAACACAACAAAAATTTTTTTTTTATTATTTAATATTAAGATATAGAAAGCTTTTTTATACTAATAACAACAAAATATATACCAAAAATCTAAATTCGAAAGATGAAAAATACACAACAAAAAATAAATAAAAGGGAAAAGTTTTTTAATTGTAAATATAAATTGAGCTTTTGTTTTTGTGCCTGGGAAATTTTGCTGTGGTCAGGTAGCTTTACCTCTGTCCTCTTATCATCTGAAAAATTGAAAAATCATAAATGTATTGAAATATAACGAGATTATTTCCTATGGGTGCATGTGTGTGTATGTAATAAACTAAACAATAACTTTTTTTACTACAATCAATTCTAACTATAATAAATAATTGTTTTATAGTAAACATAAACGAAAACTTACAAAAAATAAACAACAAATTACTTTCGTAAAGTAACTTTAGTAACATGAACCCAGAAGGTGAATAGATATTCTACGGTTTGGTTACAAAATGGTGGACGGAGAGGTTATCAAACCGAAACACTGAATGCTGTAGACCGTGTTATTGAAATGGGTGACGAGGAATGGTTGGGCGGTAATTTAGAGGATAATTACTTCAATTTTATTGCAGGACTAAACATCGGATTTTCTATTGGAACCGATTTTATATTACTTCAGGCTGGACCGTGCTGAAAATGGCGCACAACTGGCGTCGAGTGCCAACTCTACCACTGTAGGCTTACATTAAAACAGTGTGTGATATACGTCATTACTCTGATCCGAGTAGTATCGACAAAGAGGAGATCTTAATTTGCCCAACGTATGGAGATCGATTTTTTTTTTTTTCGCTGGCGCTACATCCCATAGAGGGATATTGAAATTTCGTAATCATTTTTTAACGGATAATGAGTGATTAATTCATTAATCCTTACATTAACCAGCCGTGATTTTTTCATCAAACGCCGGGAATCGAACCGGGGATATCCGGAGCTTAAAGCAAGCATGCTAACAAGTGTGCCACCGGGGCGGCGGAGATCGATTACCCTTGTGAAATTTTCAGGAATATCAAAAAAAAAGATTTTCTCAAAACTGATGAAATTTCCTGCGTCCCTTGTGAAATTTTCAGGAATATCTAAAAAAAAGATTTTCTCAAAACTGATGAAATTTACTGCGTCCCCCCCCCCTTGTGAAATTTTCAGGAATATCAAAGAAAAAAGATTTTCTCAAAACTGATGAAATTTACTGCGTCCCCCCCCCCCTTGTGAAATTTTCAGGAATATCTAAAAAAAAAGATTTTCTCAAAACTGATGAAATTTACTGCGTCCTCCTCTTGTGAAATTTTCAGGAATATCTAAAAAAAAGATTTTCTCAAAACTGATGAAATTTACTGCGTCCCCCCCCCCCTTGTGAAATTTTCAGGAATATCTAAAAAAAAAAGATTTTCTCAAAACTGATGAAATTTACTGCGTCCCCCCTTTGTGAAATTTTCAGGAATAGCCAAAATAAAGATTTTCTCAAAACTGATGAAATTTACTGCGTCCCCTCTTGCGAAATTTTTAGGAATATCTAAAATAAAGATTTTCTCAAAACTGATGAAATTCCCAGCGTCCCCTCCTTGTAAAATTTTCAGGAATATCTAAAAAAAAGATTTTCTCAAAACTGATGAAATTTACTGCGTCCCCCCCCCCCCCCTTGTGAAATTTTCAGGAATATCTAAAAAAAGATTTTCTCAAAACTGATGAAATTTACTGCGTCCTCCTCTTGTGAAATTTTCAGGAATATCTAAAAAAAAGATTTTCTCAAAACTGATGAAATTTACTGCGTCCTCCTCTTGTGAAATTTTCAGGAATATCTAAAAAAAAGATTTTCTCAAAACTGATGAAATTTACTGCGTCCCCCCCTCCTTGTGAAATTTTCAGGAATATCTAAAAAAAAAGATTTTCTCAAAACTGATGAAATTCCCAGCGTCTCCTTGTAAAATTTTCAGGAATATCTAAAAAAAAGATTTTCTCAAAACTGATGAAATTTACTGCGTCCCCCCCCCCCCTTGTGAAATTTTCAGGAATATCTAAAAAAAGATTTTCTCAAAACTGATGAAATTTACTGCGTCCTCCTCTTGTGAAATTTTCAGGAATATCTAAAAAAAAGATTTTCTCAAAAGAAATTTTCAGGAATATCTAAAAAAAAGATTTTCTCAAAACTGATGAAATTTACTGCGTCCCCCCCCCTCCTTGTGAAATTTTCAGGAATATCTAAAAAAAAAGATTTTCTCAAAACTGATGAAATTCCCAGCGTCCCCTCCTTGTAAAATTTTCAGGAATATCTAAAAAAAAGATTTTCTCAAAACTGATGAAATTTACTGCGTCCCCCCCCCTTGTGAAATTTTCAGGAATATCTAAAAAAAGATTTTCTCAAAACTGATGAAATTTACTGCGTCCTCCTCTTGTGAAATTTTCAGGAATATCTAAAAAAAAGATTTTCTCAAAAGAAATTTTCAGGAATATCGAAAATAAAGATTTTCTCAAAACTGATGAAATTTACTGCGCCCCCCCCCCCTTGTGAAATTTTTTGGAATATCTAAAAAAAAAAGATTTTCTCAAATCTGATGAAATTTACTGCGTCCCCCCCTTGTGAAATTTTCAGGAATAGCCAAAATAAAGATTTTCTCAAAACTGATGAAATTTACTGCGTCCCCTCTTGCGAAATTTTTAGGAATATCTAAAATAAAGATTTTCTCAAAACTGATGAAATTTACTGCGTCCCCCCCCCTTGTGAAATTTTCCGGAATATCTAAAAAAAAAGATTTTCTACAAACTGATGAAATTTTCTGCGTCCTCCTCTTGTGAAATTTTCAGGAATATCTAGAAAAAAGATTTTCTCAAAACTGATGAAATTTACTGCGTCCCCCCCCCCCTTGTGAAATTTTCAGGAATATCTAAACAAAAAGATTTTCTCAAAACTGATGAAATTTACTGCGTCCCCCCCCCTTGTGAAATTTTCAGGAACATCTAAACAAAATGATTTTCTCAAAACTGATGAAATTTACTGCGTCCTCCCCTTGTGAAATTTTCCGGAATATCTAAAAAAAAGATTTTCTCAAAACTGATGAAATTTACTACGTCCTTCCCTTGTGAAATTTTCCGGAATATCTAAAAAAAAAGATTTTCTCAAAACTGATGAAATTTACTGCGTCCCCCCCCCCTTGTGAAATTTTCAGGAATATCTAAAAAAATTTTTTTCTCAAAACTGATGAAATTTACTGCGTCCTCCTCTTGTGAAATTTTCAGGAATATCTAAAAAAAAGATTTTCTCAAAACTGATGAAATTTACTGCGCCCCCCCCCCCTTGTGAAATTTTCAGGAATATCAAAAAAAAAGATTTTCTCAAAACTGATGAAATTTCCTGCGTCCCTTGTGAAATTTTCAGGAATATCTAAAAAAAAGATTTTCTCAAAACTGATGAAATTTACTGCGTCCCCCCCCCCATCCCTTGTGAAATTTTCAGGAATATCAAAGAAAAAAGATTTTCTCAAAACTGATGAAATTTACTGCGTCCTCCTCTTGTGAAATTTTCAGGAATATCTAAAAAAAAGATTTTCTCAAAACTGATGAAATTTACTGCGTCCTCCTCTTGTGAAATTTTCAGGAATATCTAAAAAAAAGATTTTCTCAAAACTGATGAAATTTACTGCGTCCCCCCCCCCCCCCCCTTGTGAAATTTTCAGGAATATCTAAAAAAAAAGATTTTCTCAAAACTGATGAAATTCCCAGCGTCCCCTCCTTGTAAAATTTTCAGGAATATCTAAAAAAAAGATTTTCTCAAAACTGATGAAATTTTCTGCGTCCCCCCCCCCTTGTGAAATTTTCAGGAATATCTAAAAAAAAAGATTTTCTCAAAACTGATGAAATTCCCAGCGTCCCCTCCTTGTAAAATTTTCAGGAATATCTAAAAAAAGATTTTCTCAAAACTGATGAAATTTACTGCGTCCTCCTCTTGTGAAATTTTCAGGAATATCTAAAAAAAAGATTTTCTCAAAAGAAATTTTCAGGAATATCTAAAAAAAAGATTTTCTCAAAACTGACGAAATTTACTGCGTCCCCCCCCCCCCCTTGTGAAATTTTCAGGAATATCTAAAAAAAAAGATTTTCTCAAAACTGATGAAATTCCCAGCGTCCCCTCCTTGTAAAATTTTCAGGAATATCTAAAAAAAAGATTTTCTCAAAACTGATGAAATTTACTGCGTCCCCCCCCCCTTGTGAAATTTTCAGGAATATCTAAAAAAAGATTTTCTCAAAACTGATGAAATTTACTGCGTCCTCCTCTTGTGAAATTTTCAGGAATATCTAAAAAAAAGATTTTCTCAAAAGAAATTTTCAGGAATATCGAAAATAAAGATTTTCTCAAAACTGATGAAATTTACTGCGCCCCCCCCCTTGTGAAATTTTTTGGAATATCTAAAAAAAAAAGATTTTCTCAAAACTGATGAAATTTACTGCGTCCCCCCCCCCTTGTGAAATTTTCAGGAATATCAAAAAAAAAGATTTTCTCAAAACTGATGAAATTTCCTGCGTCCCTTGTGAAATTTTCAGGAATATCTAAAAAAAAGATTTTCTCAAAACTGATGAAATTTACTGCGTCCCCCCCCCCTTGTGAAATTTTCAGGAATATCAAAGAAAAAAGATTTTCTCAAAACTGATGAAATTTACTGCGTCCCCTCTTGCGAAATTTTTAGGAATATCTAAAATAAAGATTTTCTCAAAACTGATGAAATTTACTGCGTCCCCCCCTTGTGAAATTTTCAGGAATAGCTAAAATAAAGATTTTCTCAAAACTGATGAAATTTACTGCGATCCCCCCCCCCCTCCCTTGTGAAATTTTCCGGAATATCAAAAAAAAAAAGATTTTCTCAAAACTGATGAAATTTACTGCGTCCCCCCCCCCCTTGTGAAATTTTCAGGAATATCTAAACAAAAAGATTTTCTCAAAACTGATGAAATTTACTGCGTCCCTCCCCCTTGTGAAATTTTCAGGAATATCTAAACAAAAAGATTTTCTCAAAACTGATGAAATTTACTGCGCCCCCCCCCCCCTTGTGAAATTTTTTGGAATATCTAAAAAAAAAAGATTTTCTCAAAACTGATGAAATTTACTGCGTCCCCCCCCCCCCCTTGTGAAATTTTCAGGAATATCAAAAAAAAAGATTTTCTCAAAACTGATGAAATTTCCTGCGTCCCTTGTGAAATTTTCAGGAATATCTAAAAAAAAGATTTTCTCAAAACTGATGAAATTTACTGCGTCCCCCCCCCTTGTGAAATTTTCCGGAATATCTAAAAAAAAAGATTTTCTACAAACTGATGAAATTTTCTGCGTCCTCCTCTTGTGAAATTTTCAGGAATATCTAGAAAAAAGATTTTCTCAAAACTGATGAAATTTACTGCGTCCCCCCCTTGTGAAATTTTCAGGAATAGCTAAAATAAAGATTTTCTCAAAACTGATGAAATTTACTGCGATCCCCCCCCCCCTCCCTTGTGAAATTTTCCGGAATATCAAAAAAAAAAAGATTTTCTCAAAACTGATGAAATTTACTGCGTCCCCCCCCCCTTGTGAAATTTTCAGGAATATCTAAACAAAAAGATTTTCTCAAAACTGATGAAATTTACTGCGTCCCTCCCCATTGTGAAATTTTCAGGAATATCTAAACAAAAAGATTTTCTCAAAACTGATGAAATTTACTGCGTCCTCCCCTTGTGAAATTTTCCGGAATATCTAAAAAAAAGATTTTCTCAAAACTGATGAAATTTACTACGTCCTTCCCTTGTGAAATTTTCCGGAATATCTAAAAAGAAAGATTTTCTCAAAACTGATGAAATTTACTGCGTCCCCCCCCCCTTGTGAAATTTTCAGGAATATCTAAAAAATTTTTTTTCTCAAAACTGATGAAATTTACTGCGTCCCCCCCCCCCTTGTGAAATTTTCCGGAATATCTAAAAAAAAAGATTTTCTCAAAACTGATGAAATTTACTGCGTCCCCCCCCCCCTTGTGAAATTTTCAGGAATATCTAAAAAAAAGATTTTCTCAAAACTGATGAAATTTACTGCGTGCTCCCCTTGTGAAATTTTCCGGAATATCTAAAAAAAAAGATTTTCTCAAAACTGATGAAATTTACTGCGTCCCGCCCCCCCTTGTGAAATTTTCAGGAATATCTAAAAAAAAAGATTTTCTCAAAACTGATGAAATTCCCAGCGTCCCCCCCTTGTAAAATTTTCCGGAATATCTAAAAAAAAATTCTCAAAACTGATGAAATTTTTTTTTAAAGTTTAAAATTATTTAAGATCAAAGATAAAGATTAATTAACGAGAAAAGCTTGTTTTAAAAGCTCTGGAAACTTTTTAAGAACTTCAATACTTCTCTGGTCACAAATCATAATGGCTTGAGTCTCAAATAGTATCGGTTTTTTAAATTCTTGTTTTTATAACTTATTACGGTGTTTGTAGTTTCTGGAATATTTCAAAAGAATTGATAAGATATGAAATCGAATACGTAGAAGAGTATATCTCGAATTAAGTTATTAGGATTTGTGACCAAAGACTTATACTTTCACCAGCAATCACATAAAAATCAATTCTATTAAGCTCCGTTCAAAGTTTAAAATGCATTAACAGCCAATAAAACTTTTACTAGAAAAGCTTCGGAAACATTTAATTAGGAACTTGCTCACGGTGCTTAAAAAATCGTTTTTGATTTGTATGATAAAAATCTAAAGCTGTATTAGCCCCCACTTAAAGTTTAAAATTCATCACCTTTTAATCGAAAAGATTAGAAAAAATCTTAAATATTTATATTTTCATAAATCATTCACATAAAAATCGAAAGCAACTTTATTAATCTCCATTTTAAGTTTAAAATTCATTGAGTTCCCCTAAAACTATTAATCGAAAGGCTTTACAAAAACAAATTTAGATACTTAAATATTTATATTTTCATTAGCAAAAATCAAAAACAAGTTTATTAAACTCCCTTAAAAATTTAAAATCCAATAATTTTCAGCTCACCTTTAAAAATTAATTTAGGAACTTAAATGTTTATATTTTCACCACTATGTTGCATAAAAATCAAAAACAACTTTATTAAGCTGCGTTTAAATTTAAAAATTGATTAAGGTCCAATAAAGCTTTCATTTAAGCTTAGAAATTGATATTTAAAATTATTACCGCTTCCAGAATCTTTCTGCTTTTTAAGATCAGCTAAAAGGTGTGTAAAGTTATTTGTTTTAAAAGCTTGACTGTCACCTGTAAATATCGTGAGTTAAAAACGAGTATTAAAAATTTAATGAACGTAAAAATTTAATAATCAAAATCTTTTGTTTCACTTAGATTAGTAAAGCAAAAGATTTGTTTGACGTCAAATACGATCTTTTTGTACTGGCCTGCCTAAGGTTGTTCCAGTAAGAATGGCTGCATGAATTTCGGCTTTTATTTTGGTTTATTTGGTTTAGTTAAGCGTGACCCTCTTTGCCCGATCAATCATCCTCAGGACTCATGAAATGAAATGCATTTTTATTGTACCGATGCGAATAATAAACTTCATCTTAAGATCAATACAAATCATACTACTTGGGAGAATAATTGCACAATATATCAACGCAAACTAAAATCACTTAAGAACCAAATTAATTACCAATAGCAGTTCAGTAAACAAGACGTATTATATACAAACATTGGAAGTTTACTTTCTAATTTTTTGGAGCTTCATCAGATAATGTTAGATTTTAAACCAGCCATAGTGTTACTTAGTGAAACCAGAACAGTTCCAGAAATGTACGACGCAGAATTTCATATTAGTAATTACAACTTTATTCGTTGCAATTCGGATAGCCGACATACGGATGGTATTGCTATGTATGTATATTCACTATGGAAAACACGAAAATCGATCTATAAAACTAAAAATCAAACACAGTGGAACATTCAATTTAACAACAAAATTATAAGTGAGAAGCACGAATTTACCGAGGCACTAAATCATTCATTTGTATCTAGTGTGATTGATATTTTACAACAATATTCCGGAAGTAAGAGATTGGAATTTTTCGGTTTGGGATAAGTGCTTACAAAAATTCTGTTTTCAAGTTATTACTCATCACATCAGGATTTAGTCAAAATTATAAGTACCTATTATGAATTCAAATGCTGGAGTAGATGGTATAAATCTAACTATCATGATGGATGCAATGAAAAATCAAATATTCTCTGCAAATTTCACAGAGGTAATTAATCAAAGTTTAAATCAAGCTAATGTAGCCAAATCGTGGAAGATATCAACAGTCATTCCAATTCCGAAAGCTATTAAACCGTCGATACCAGAAGAATTACGTCCAATCAATATGTTGCCACCATATGAAGCTATAATGGAACAATCACATTAACAATCTGGATTTCGAGAGCTGCACTCATGCGAAACAGCATTAAATTTAATGCTAGAGAAATGGAAGTCAGAAATAAATGATAACAAAGTAGTAGTTTCAGTTTTTCTGGATTTCAAACGCGCTTTTCAAACAATCCATAGAAAAATTTTGCTTGAAAAGTTAAATAATTATGGAGTACAAGGGAGAAATCTCGATGGAAGGCAGCAATACACAAAAATAAATAATTATGTCTCTGAGCCGATACCAAACAATCTAGGAGTACATGGCATAGTCGAAGTCATAAAAAATTGTCAAGTGAACATGTTTGCAGATCAACCCTTATAGAAGCTGTACAAAAAGTAAACGAAGATTTAGAGAATTTAAGGAAATGGTTGATGTTCCACAAACTATCACTAAATATAAAAGTAGATAACCAAATCATAGAACGTGCGTGGAACAGTATAAATACCTGGGTGTTGTTATTGATGAAAATTTAAATTTCTATAATCATTTGGACTAATATTGCTAAAAAAATGAATAAAAAATTTGGACTTTTTAATAGAATTAAGGACAAATTAACCGCTCAAGACAAAAATTATATTCTACGAATCAATTGTCACCCCGCATATTGAGTATTATTCATCAAAAATTTTCATAATGAACCAATCACAAATATATCGTCTTCAAAAGATACAAAATAGATTTATGTGAGCTATTTTAAGGGCAGAAAGTAGAACCCATATAAGAGTAATGCTTAGAGTGTTGGGGTGGAAGTCCATAAATCAGAGCATTAACTTTAATGTTCTGAAGCTGTTGTTTGCCTTGAAAACGGAGACCTTCCAAGTTATTTAAATTCAATGCTTTGTAGTAATAGAGAAGTTCACAACTATAATACGAGAAATACTCATTTTCGATTAACGCTGTACAGTAAATCTTTTTCACAAAGATCATTAGGGTATAATGGAGTTAAGCTGTATAATTCATTAAGTAATTTCTATACTTTAGGTGAATTACGAAAATTGAAGTACGATAATTTTCTAAATTTATTGAATATATTCATCAAAGATAACATTAGCATTTATGTAGATTAAAGCTTTTCACTTTTATTTAAATAATTGAAACAAAAAAACAAAAATGTCATATATGTATTGACAAATAAATAAATAAAATAAAATAAAATTCTTAATCAACGTGAAAAAATCCATCGATTAAATGAAAAGAAAAGCTTCTGGCCAACTTCCTTCTTTCAAAAGCCTAATTTTTGTCAGCTGGATTACCACTTTTTTACTAAATTTTTTTTGTTTAAAACCAATGAATTAAATAACCAACTATGTACATATATCGATAGGAAATTTCCCTTATAGGAACTTTTGGGTTTGATATTTGATCCGTAGTAATTCCCACAGGACGATTTTGTTTTGCCCATTAGAACAGATTTTTTGATTCTGAGATCCCTGATTGAACGAATGAACTAATAGCTTCCAAATACAAATTTAATTGATAGCACAACAAAATAGTTCTATCCGACCCCTAAAACGATAATTTTTCCATGTAGTATAAAAGAATTTGTTTATACATCGTTATGATTCACAGTTTACAATAACTTTCCATTAATTTGAACACTAATGTGCTTACCACCCCCTCCCCCTCCCCCCGGGATTAAAAATTGCGTTACAATTACGTACAAAACGTAATTAAGCCTCCTTTCATAATTTATTAGTAGTAGCCCCAGTAGTAAATAAACAAGAAAACTCTAATGCTGCTTGGCAAATGCAAATCCAAACGGTTTGCTTTCACCTAATATATGATCACATAATAAAAGTCACAGAACCGTAAAAATCAGTAACCTGATATATATTCACACTGGTACAGATAGGCTCAAATTGACCAATCGTCACAAGTCGACGCCTACGTCCTAAACTATACTCTACATTACCGATTGGCAGTGCTGATCATTATGGCAATGTTGGTGTTCATAGAGAGTGAACATTTTTGGTAATTTTTAGATTCTTGGATATCGTGAATTGAACAACATCGAAAAATAGAAATTCTTATCGTGATTGATGACTCTTAATTTAATCACTGGTGAATTTTGGCTCCGCATTTCTGACGTTGTTTTGTAGAGAAACATTTCACTGGATTTCCACTACAAATGTTGATATAGCTCTTGACTCATAAATAAATATAAATCTGTACTAAAAAGCAAAAGCTGCTTATCAGCATTTTAGTAGTTTTGAGAAAATTATGGTTGAAGTTTTAAAATCAATCATCCTCATAACTTCTTTATTTTTTATAGCGATTTTCACCAAAATTTGATACAATCTAAATAGTGGACAAATTTAGTTATTTATGCGAAATTCCTAAAACCCGCTTAAATTCACTTAGGCGACTTTTGCTTTTAAGTACAGAAATATTAAAATAAGCCATACCAATTTCTTCTAATTAATATTATTTATCACAGTTTTCGGTCTTCAGGGAAAAATTGATTAAATTGTTAACATCCAATACTATCTTTACCACAATCTTAATTTAAACAATTTTATGTCAAGCATCCAAAATAAATTGTGTGGGAGGTAAATGAAACATAAAACAAAATCCGACCACAAAATCACCGATTCTCATTTAATTTTATTACACCATTTCAATGATTTCGTTTTGTGTTTAAATGCTAAAGACGATTGCGTATAATAAAAAATTAATTAAAATCTGTAAATATGGGTCTCGAACATAATTTTGACAAAACTATATACGAACACAATAACAACGCTATAAGAATCAACCAAAAGAAATAAAAACAAATTATTACCGTTACCACCCATAACATAAATATACAATTTGGTATACATATACACGAATTTATCAGTTGTTGTCTTTTACATAAATATATGTGCATATAGTATGTATATGTTGATAATTTCATGCTGAAAATATTTCGCTTGAAAATCTCTGAATAAAACCAAAAATTTTATATAGCCCAGTAGCGTTTAAGGTCATATGCAAATTTATGAGAATCCCAGGATAAAAGTTGTTAATCACGAAATCATATTCATCAAAATTAATTATTTTATAAATTAACAATAATTTACTATACAATTTTACATTTCCCAAACAATTTGTGTATTGCTACCGGGTGACGCATTTTGACAATACAAAGTAATTTTTTGTTATTAATAAAATAATAAATTAATATTTTGTTGTATTATTGCCAAGGGTGTTTATGATTTGAAATGATAACAGATTTAATGTGTATGTTTTACATAAAAACCATAAAATTGATGTACATACAAAATACAAAAACAAATTTATATACTGATTATTTTTATGTGTTGAAATATTTATATAAACATCTCTACGTTCGTTTTGCACATTCTAAAGTATATGTATTATCTCAAAAACGTCACTTTTGAGGAGAGATATTTAAAGAGGTTTTCTTAAATATTGGGTAGATTATCTTTAAAATTGATGATCTTTTTATTAGAAATCTTAGTTACTAAAGCAAGACATCATCTTGGATAGAATTAATAAAATTCAAAGCTTAAGTTTTACAAAACATAACATGTTAAAGGTCAATAATACGTTTTTAATTGGAAGATTTTTCAGAATTTCTTAATAATTTAGAATTAAGTCCGGTAAAATTGTTTATACATGAAAAACTTTCTCTTATTTATAATTTTAACTTATAATAATTGTGTCAAATAAAAAAACAATTAACATACAGGTACAGGTAAATAAATTAAACAGAAAGTATTGAACTTGGTCAGACAGAAAGTATTGAAAGTATTGAAATTAAACTTTCATAACTATCTATAAAGAAATATGCATTGTAAAAAAAAATTAGTTTTTAACATCGATGTCATAATTTTTTTGGTCATAACCTAGACGTTAATGATCTGTAAAATGAAATACATTTTTGGTTATAAAACGATAGGAAGGTGCTTATTATTCTGTTAAGGAATTGAAGCAGGTCGATCAAGTTGATTCTCTACCTACATCAAACCAAAAATTAGTTTTTTTCCGCCACGCTCTGATATTTCGTATTGAATACAGTTTTAAAATTCTTATCAAATTGTTGTTTTTATCAAAGCTTTTATTGGAGCTGAGTCGCCGGCATATATAAGTAGAGCACAACCATGTGTGGTTGAAATATCATAAATAAAAATATTAAATAAAGTAGAACTTAATACTGCCCCTTGTGGAACACCTGCACTTACTACCATTTTATCGGAAATAGTGCTCATTAACTTAACCGAATATGTTATGTTGCTCAAGTAATCTTGTGTCAATTTAGAAATGTAAATGGGTGTATTCAACATTATTATTTTATGTATTAGAGCATCATGCCATACACCATCAATGGCTTTTCCAAATCCATCAAGACAACTCAATATGGACTAAATGTTTAGCTTGATGATTGGTGGAATGAAATTGTCTAAACTCAAATTGTTTGTTACTCAATATTGATTGATTTATAAGATGATGAGCTATAGAAGTGCGACTAAAGATAAATGCTAAGGCATTTGCTTTTTCTCTGTCTCTAATGAGCGTCCGATTATCTTGTTTTAAAGGTGGTAAAAGTCTATTTTTATTCTTAAAGACCTTTGTAATTTTCTAGTAAGATTTCGAACCAGTTTTAAATTCATTAAGGATCAAATTCCACCTCGTATTTCGTATCTGAGTGATTTGAAATTCAATCTAGGCTTTCATATCCAGATAAACCGCTTTAATCCGCTTTAATCTGTGGATCCCTCGTTCGTTGCCACTGACGCCTTCGATAGTTTTTTATTTTAATTATCATTTTTAATGGATCGGGTAGTGCAACAACTGTGTTTTTATGATTTAGGTACAACAGCATCGCGTGCGTTTTTTATTTGACGTAGTTTAATTTAAACGATGTTGCTGTAAAATTATCTTGTTTGATAGTATTTTGCAATTTTTCCTTATATAAGTTCCAATTAGTTTTACTATAACAAAACGTTATAGGAGGAGCTTGATGACAAATTGTTGTGTTAATATGAAATATAACAGCAAGATGGTCAAAACATAGTTAGGAAGAGGTGTATGGCTGTGCAATAGTGAGAACGTTGTTACATAGATATAATTATATCTAAAACAGAAGGTTGACACCTTACAGAATAAGAGATGTATGTATAGGAGTACTCGGTTTGTGAACACTTAGATCCCGGTTTGAAATTATGTCATGCACTATGTTGTCGCAGCTTTATTAACTCATGTACCCCAATTGTAACCCCACGGCCTATGTCGAGCGTTCAAATCCCCCCAAACAAATAAACTTTTACGCGTATTGCATATTAAATTAAGGTCCGACTTAAAATTACATAGTTTTTGTTTTGTAAGTTACCTACCGGGAAAATATACCGCTATTAAATACAAGTTTCCAGATTCCGTAATTATATTATATCCTAGGCATCCAATTACTTTAGTTTCGTAAACGGAAGAAGAGAATGCTGAATTTTCTGAATGATTAAAACTTCAATGCTTTTCCCTACACGATTTGTCCTATCTAGCCTATAACATTTGTAATTAAATGAATTAATTTTATCCGAAACCTGTAACCAAGTTTCGGTTAAAATCAATACATCTATTTCATTATTGTTTATAAAAAGTGCATTTTGTTGACAAAACTAAAACAACAATTGCATTGGATATAGAGCGCCGTATGATTTAAATAAAGCCAAAAAATGTTTCTTTATTTAAATCGTAGCAGTACATAGGAAAGAATAGGACAAAAAATAAATTAAAACCAAATTTGTTTAAATGTTTCTCAACAAAATACCGCTTATAGCTATTGTTCCAGTTATGTTATTTCTTATACTGTGGGCATTCTATAAACAGATTTTTATATTATTTGTTACCTCCATAGCAGTTAACCGAGATTTCAAATATCACTTGAAGTTGTTGACTTTTTCATTGATATTGTTGGAAACGGCCGATAACTTCTTCAACAATCTTCGATATCTCCAAAATCTAAAATATTTCATCATGTTTGGGATGCGTAGAATACGTAGATTTATAATTTGTATCAACAGGAACTGGAATTTTCCTCCAGTTCTGCTGCCTAAGAGCAGGGGTAGTATCGGGAAATTATTGATATCTGATACTGGTGGTAATGGTTTCAAATTGCATGCCGGCTGCGAATTTTTATATTGGCTTTGTAGTTTCCTCTTCATACTAATAAATTCGGATTTCTTTGGACAGCTAGGATCATTACCAGTGTGATTATTCTACACAATTGGCACATTTCAATGCGATACACAATTTTCTGAATTAAAAGAATTTATCAAATTTACAGAATTTATAAGAACTACAGAAATTCAAAAAATTCTTTAAAAAAAATTTATAAAATGTATAGAAATTATAGAATTGTAGAATTTATAGAATTTATTTATTTATGAAATTTAGAGAATTTACAGAATTTTTCCGATTTATAGAATTTATTGAATTTTTCAAATTTATAGATTTAAAAAAAATTTAAAAAATGTAGAATTTTCAAAATAATACAAATTTGAATTTATACAAATAGTAAATTTTAATAATTTATAGGATTTGTAGAACTTATATAATGGAGGGAATTTATAAAATTCATTAAATTTAGAGAGTTTATAAATATATTATAATTTATAATTTTTAAAGACTAGGCAACATTTCTAAAATTTATTAAAATTTTTCGAATTAAAAGAATTTATCGAAATTATAAAAGTTATGATATAAGAACTACATAATTTAACAATTTGAAGTATTTACTGAATTTATAAAATCTATACAAATTATAGAGGTTTAATAAAACTTTAGTTTGTAGAATTTATAGAAATTATTTATTTATAAAATTTATCGAATTTTGTGAATTTAAAGGATTTAAAGGGATTTAGAGGGTTTATAGAATTTATATTTTTTTAAAATACACTGAATTTTTATACTATATATAATTTGTAGAATACGCAGATTTTATTAAATTTTTAAGATTTAAAGAATTTATCGAATTTATAAGAACTACGGGATTTATAGGATTTGTAGAATTTTAAGAATTAACTGAATATTTAGACTTTATTAAACTCATAAAATTGATAGAATTAATAAAATGTATGGAAATTTATAGAATTGTTAATGTTTATAGGATTTATTTTTAAATTGTTTGTATAAAATTTGCAAAATTCAAAAAAGGCTTTGGATCAATTTTGTAAAGTTTATAGAATTTATGTAATTTTTAGAATAAGTAAAATTGAGCTAGAACAAATAAACTTGAAACTATTTATAGAATTTATAAAATCTACAAAATTTATAAATTTTATAAAATTTGTAGAATTAATAAAATTTATAGAATTTATTGATTAACAAATTTTATCGAATTTACAAAATATTTAAGATTTAGAGAAATTAAAGAATTTATAGAATTTAAGAAACTCAGAATTTTTAAACTTTATATTGTACTTTATAGAATTTGTAGAATTCGCAATTTTTTAGAATCTTTATAATTTATAAAATTTTAAGAACTTACTGGAATTTTCAGCTCTATAGAATTCATAGAACTAAAAGAATTTATCGAATTTATAGAGTTTATTGGATTTATAAAATTTCTAGAATTTATCGAATTTATTAAATTTTTAAAATACATAAGTCAAATTTGATACAATTTATGAAAGTAAAACAATTTATAAAAATTTAAAGAATTTATAACATTTATACGATTTGTGAAATCAATGGAATGAATGGAATCCAGAATATATTAAGATTTATAATATTTGTAGACTTGCAGAACTTTTAAAATTTATAGAAATTTTTAAATTTTTCATATATCAATTATCGAATCTACAGCATTTATAACAACTATAGGATTTAAAGAACTTACTTAATTTTTAGGTTTTTATTAAATCTATTGAATTATTATTATTTATAGAATGTATCGGTATTCTACAGTTTATTGAATTTTTAAAATTAATAAATAGAAATTAAATAATTTAATAAAATATTAAAATTTATCGAATTTATTGAATTTTTAAAATTTGTAGAATTCGAAGAAATCATAGAAAAACTTTAATTTTTAAAATAAGTCAAATTTCAGTTTAAACAATTTATAAACTAAAATATGTAGTTTTTAAAAATTTATAACAATTATAGGATTTGTTGGATTTATAGAATGGATAAAATTATAAAAATAATATTTATTAATTTTATAGATATAAACATATTAGAATTTCTTATACTTTGAAGAATTTATAAAATGTGTTGAATTTTTCCGAATTAAAAGAATTTATCGAATTTACAGAATGTATAGGAACTACAGAAGTAACACAACTTAAAATATTTATTGAATTTATAAAATTTATAGAAATTATAGATTTTTAATAACAAGTCAACTTGACTTTGTAGGATTTATCGATTTTATACTGAATATAAGGGATTTACAGAATTTATATAGTAAATGTGGTAAAGATTCAAAAGGGGATAACTCTAAAATACCAATTATTCAGGAAAACGTTTTCAAAATTAAGAGTTACTCAAAATCATAGGAGTTTTTTCTATTCTGGTTTTTGTAAATGCTTATTACGGTTGTTTGTAGTTGCCGGAATATTACAAAAAATTGTTATGATATGAAATCGAATACGGAGATTTCGAAATTGAAATAATTCGTAAAAGGGACTCGAGTTATTCGAGTTTATTATTTTTACCAAAGATATTTAAGAAACATGCGGAATTTTTAGACTTTATAGAATTTGTAGAATTCGCAGAATTAATTGGACTTATAGAAGTTAACGGTTTTATAGAATTTATTGAATGGATGGATAAAATTAATTTTTCAAATTTAAAGAATTTATCGAATTTACAGAATTTATAAGAAATTCAGGATGTATAATATCTGTAGTATTTAAAGAACTTACTGAATATTTAGACTTTACTGAATTCATAAAATTTATAGAGTTTATAAAATATGTTCAAATTTAGAGAATTTAAAGAATTTATTGCATTTATGGAATTATTAAAGTTTATAGTATGTATATATTTTAAAAAAATTTGGATTTATGAAATTTGCAAAACTCAAAATTCTTTGGATCAAATTTACAAAGCTTATAGAAATTATGGAATATTTAGAATACGTAAAATTTGAGATTGTACAATTTATAAAATACATATACAGACTATAAGCTATTTATAGAGCTTATAAAATTTTCCAAAATTATATAATTTATAAATTTTATAAAATTTGAAGATTTTAAAAAGTTCCTAAAATTTTAAGAGTTTATAAAGTTTATGGACAAATTAGAATTTATAAAATTTGTTGGATTTATAGAATTTATATAAATAATAAAATTTATAGATAGGTAAAATTTATCGAATTTACAGAATTTTAAGTATTTATAGAATTTAAAGTATTTATAGAATTTAAGAAACCCAGAATTTTCTAACTTTACAGATTTTGTGGAATTCGCAAAACTTATAGGATCTATAGGTTTTATTGGGTTTAAAGAATTTACAGAATTTTTATAGTATACTTTTTAAAATTGATACCATTTATAGAATTTGTCTTGTTTAGGCTTTATAGAATTCATAGGAATAATAGAATTTATATAATTTTTTGAATTTATAGAATTCATAGAATTTAACGAATTTATTGAATTTTAAACAATTCTAGAATTCAAAAAATTTTAGAAAATATAAAATTTTTAAAATAAGTCAAATTTGAGTTTATACCATTTATAAAAGTAAAATAATTTATAAAAATTTAAAGAATTTATACAATTTATAGCATTTGTAGGATTTTTAGAATGGATGGAATTTATAAAACTCATTAAATTTAGAACATTCATAGAACTTGCAGGATTTATAAAATTTGTTGATTTTTTTCGAATTGAAAGAATTTATCGAAATTAAAGAATTTATAAGAACTACAAAATTTTTAGATTTTAAAATATTTATTGAATTTATAAAATTTATAGAAAATATTAAATATACAGTATTATTCAAGTTTATAGGATTTATTTTTAATTTTTTTGAATTTATGGAATTTGCAGAATTCAAAAAATTTTTGGAAAAAATTTACAAAATGTATAAAAATTATGGAATTTTTATAAAAAGTAAAACGTAAGTTTGTAGAACTTATAGAATTTATTTATTAGTAAAATTTGTCGAATTTACAGAATTCAGGAAATTTATTTGGATCAATTATATAAAATTTATAGAAATTATGGCATTTTTAGAATAAGCCAAATTTTTTCAATTTATAGAACAGACTTAAAACTGTATATAGAACGTATAGCCTAGAAAATTTATATAAATTATAAATTTTATAAAATTTGTTTATAGTTAAACTATAATTTATAAAATTTGTTGGAATTATCGAATTTATATAAATAATAGAATTTATTGTGTGATAAAGTTTATCGAATTTACAGAATTGATCGGATTTATAGAATTTAAGGAATTTATAAAATTTAAGAAAACCAGAATTTTCTAACTTTATAGAATTTGTGGCATTCGCCAAATTTATAGAATTTATAGGGTTTAAAGAATTTATAGAATTTATAGGTTAGACTTATTAAAATTGATAACATTTATAAAATTTACCTTGTACCATATCATTTATAGCATTTGCAAAATTTATAAAATTTATTGAATTTCTTCGAATTAAAATTTATCGAAATTACGGAATTTATAAGAATTACAGAATTTTTAGAATTGAATTAAAATTGATAACATTTATAAAATTTACCTTGTACCATATCATTTATAGCATTTGCAAAATTTATAAAATTTATTGAATTTCTTCGAATTAAAATTTATCGAAATTACGGAATTTATAAGAATTACAGAATGTTTAGAATTGATTGAATTTATTAAATTAATAGAAATTATTAAATTTACAGAATTATTAAAGTTTATAGGATTTATTTTTAATTTTTTTGAATTTATAGAATTTGCAGAATTCAAAAAATTCTTTGAATAAAATTGATAAAATGTATAGAAATTATGGAGTTTTTATAATAAGTAAAACTTGAGTTTGTTTACAGAATTCAAGGAATTTAGATAATTTAAAAATTCCACTGAATCATAAATTTTTAGAAAATTTGTAGAATTCGCAGAATTTATAGTATCTATAGAATTAACCGTAAATTTATAGAGTTAATAATATTAATATTTAAGTATTTATATTATTTGTAGACTGGGGAATTTATAAAATTTATTTAAATTTTTAGAATTAAAAATTTATCGAATTTACAGAATTTTTAAGAACTTCACGATTTATAGAATTTGTAAAATTTTAAGAACTGACTGAATATTACGCTTTATTGAACTCATAAAATTTATAGAATTTATAAAATGTATTGAAATTTATAGAATTTATTGAATTAAAATTTTTATAAAATTTATAAAAATTTTTGAATTTATAAAATTATTTAAAATTAGAGGATTTATTTTTACATTTTTTGAATTAATAAAATTTACAAAATTCAAAAGAGTGGTCCCATTTTATAGAGTTTATAGAAATTATCGCATTTTTAGAATAAGGCGACTTCCACACCAAATAACTAAATTTGATAAACTTTTCATGTTTCTCTTAATTAATACAGATTTAAATAGGCGTTCTTCCGTCAAACGTGAAACTGTTTAAAACGGTATTACGCTTAACTATAGCTTAACCGAATCCCGAAATCCCTTTTTCTCGCCTTGACCGGTTTTTTAATAAACTTTGTTGTTATATATTAATTCTTTGTTGAACTCACGTTGAATGTTTAATCTCAACGGAAAATCGTTAAATCTCATTGATTTTAATTTCTGTTAATTTTAAGTGATTTTATTTAGATAGACACAAGTTTCAAAAAATACTGTAACTGTCTGTTATACTGTATGCCTTCAACGATGTTTTGATAAAAAAAGTTTATTCGATGTAAAACCCGGGTAAGTCAAATTTGTACAATTTATAGAACAGACTTAAAACTATATATGTATAGAACTAATAAAATTTCGAAAATTTTAAGAATTTGTAGGGTTTATAGATAAAATAAAATTTATTAAATTTATTGGATTTATAGAATTTATATAAGTAATAAAATTTATTGATTGATAAAGTTTATCAAATTTACAGAATTTATAGGATTTATAGAATTTAAGGAATTACTAAAATTTAAGAAACCCAGAATTTTTGTAACTTTATGGAATTTGTAGAAATCGCAAAATTTATAGAATTTATAGGGTTTAAAGAATTTAGAGGATTTATATGGTAGACTTATTAAAATTGATAACATTTATAGAATTTGCCTTGTTTACATAATTTATGGTATTTATAGAATTTAAAGAACTTACTGAAATTGAAAGCTTAAAGAATTCATACTTCATAGGATTAATAGAAGTAATTGAGCTCTCAGAATTTTTGTGGTTTATAGAATTCATAGATAAGTAAAAAATATGAGTTTGTAGAATCAAAGAATTTATAAAATTTATCGAATTTATAGAATTTGAAGAACTTACAGAATTTAAAAAACACTGTGAATTTTTAGAGTTTATAGAATTAGTTTAATCCGCTAAATTAAGAGGATCTATAGAATTTATAGGGTTTAAAGAATTTATAGAATTTATAAAATCGTTTAAATTTAATAGAATTTATAAATTTACAATAATAAACATACTAGAATTTTATATATTTATAGAATTTGCATAATTTATAAAATTTATAGAATTTATTGAATTTTTCGAGATAAAGAATTTTTATAATTTACAGAATTTTTAAAATCTACAGAATTTATAAGATTTGTAGAATTTAAAAACTTTGTTGAATTTTTACACTTTATAGAATTCATAAAATTTATAGAATTTATAAAATATATTTGAATTTAAAATATTTATTTTATTTATTTAAGAAAAATAAAATTTATCGGGTTTATTTTTTAATTTTTTCAGTTTATGAAATTTGCAGAATTCGAAAAATTCTTTGAATAAAATTTATAAAATGTATAGAAATTTCTATAAAAAATTTAACAATTTATAGAAATATTAAAATTTATACAATTTTTTGGAATTACTGAATTTTTAAAATTTATATAATTCAAAAAATGTTTAGAAAATATAGAATTTTTATAAACCGTCAAATTTGAGTTTATACAATTTATAAAAATTTAAAGAATTTATAAAATTTGTAGCATTTTTAGAATTTATAGAATAGACGGAATTTATAAAATTCATTGAATTTATAATATTTATAAAACTTGCAGAATTTATAAAATTTATTGAATTTTCTCGAATTAGAAGAATTTATCGAAATAACGGAATTTATAAGAACTACAGAATTTTTAGAATTTAGAGTATTTATTGAATTTATAAAATTTATAAAAATTATCAAATTTACAGAATTTTATAAAATGTATAGATATTTGGAACTTTTATAATAAGTGAAACTTATGTTTGTAAAATTTATCGAATTTACAGAATTCAAGGAATTTAGATAATTTAAAAAAATCCACTAAATCTTAAATTTTTATAGAATTTGTAAAATTCGCAGAATTTATATTATCAATAGAATTTAACGTAAATTTCTAGAATTTATAGAATTAAGAATATTAATATTTAAGAATTTATAATATTTGTAGACTGCAGAATTTATAAAATTTATAGAATTTATTAAATTTTTCAGATTTAAAAATTTATTGAATTTACCGAATTTATCAGTACTACAGGGTTTATAGGATTTATAAAATTTAAAGAACTGACTAAATATTAAGCTTTATTAAACTCATAAAGTTTATAAAATTTATAAAATGTATCGAAATTTCTAGAATTCAAAAAATTTATTGAATTTATAAAATTTATAGAAAATATTGAATTTATAGAATTTTTTAAAATTATAGGATTTATTTTTAAATTTCTTGAATTAATAAAATTTTTAAAATTCAAAAGAGACTTCGGATCTATTTTATAGAGTTTATAGAAATTATGGAATTTTTAGAACAGACTTAAAACTATATATACTATACTATATAAATTTTATAGAATTCATAGGATTAATATAATAAATAGAATTTCCAGCATTTTTCAGGTTGATGGAATTCATTGATAAGTAAAAAACTTGACTTTGTAGATTTAAAGAAATTATAAAATTTATAGAATTTATTTATTTATAAAATTTATTAAATTTACAGAATTTATGAGATTTGTAGAACTTACAGAATTTAAGAAACACACTAAATTTTGAGACTTTATATAATTAGTAGAATCCAAAAAATTTATAGGATATATAGAATTTATAAAATTGTTTAAATTAATAGAATTTATAAAGTTAATAAACATACTAGAATTTATTATATTTCTTGAATTTGAAAAATTTCTTAACTTTATAGAATGCAATGATTTTTCCAGACATAAAGAATTTTTGGGAATTTACAGAATTTATAAGAACTGCAGAAAGGATTTGTAGAATTTATAAAATATATAGGAGTTCGTAGAATTTAAAGTATTTAATTTAGTTATAAAATTTATAAAAATTAGAGAATTATTAAAGTTTATAGGGTTTATTTTTAAATTTTTTGAATTTATCAAATTTGCATAATTCGGAAAATTCTTTGAATAAAATTTATAAAGTGTATACAAATTTCTATAAAAAGTTAGAGAGATTATAGAAATATTAACCCTCTAATGCATAACTCCGCCTAAAGGCGGACTTTACGTTATCTTTAATTGTCTAACTTTACGTTATCATGAATATTTTTTTCTTTGGCTTTTACATGAGTTATTCTCTTTTAAAGTACTCTCATCATAACGGTTTGGTTTTTGTTGTTGTAATATGCACATTTGTCCAATAACTACGAGTTGAAGTCGAAATTTTGATAAAAAATGATTAAAAATTCATGCATTAGAGGGTTAAAATTTATAAAATTTATTGAAATTACTAAAGTTTTAAAATTTATATAATTCAAAGAAATTATAGAAAAAATGGAATTTTAAATATATCAAATTTGAGTTTGTATGATTTATAGAATTGACATACCTACTTGAAACAATTTATAAAAATTTAGAGAATTTATAAAATTAAAGGATTTGTAGAGTTTATTGAATGGATGTAATAAGAAATTATAGAAAGAATTTTAAGAATCTATAAATTTATAAAATTTATATAATATCCACAAATTCTATAAACTCTGTTAATCTACAGAATTGTTAAAATTTATAGATTGTAGGTTATTTATTGAATTTATCAAATTTATAATTATTAGAATTTGGTTATAAAATTTATCGAATTTATACAATTTAAATTTATAGAAATAAATAGTAAATAAAATTTTTTGAATTTTTAGAAAATATGAAATTCTCGAATAAGTAAAATTTGTAAAATTTGCATACAAAATTTAAAGAATTTATAAAACTTAAAAATTGCCAAAATTTTAGAAACTTATTGAATTGATTGTATCTAACACTCACAATCGAGCAGATCAGAGTTCTGTAATAAAAAAATATCGTTTACCACTAAAAAAAAAGTGACTTTGAAAAGCCTTGAGCACATCCTTAAAATCATAAATAAATTACAACAATAAATTTGCCCCTAAAAACCAATAGGCCTTTTTGGAACAATTCTTTCAAATCAGTGATCGAATTTTGATTAGACGGCCATCTATAGATTGATAAATTTATTATATATTTACATATTGTTGCGGTGACACCTAGGGTAGAATAGAATAAGGTTATTGATAGCACAAAGTTCTACTGTACTAAAATAGAATTTTCCATGACAAAACTGTCCTAAATGTTCCTAAACTGTTCTTACCGGTACAATCATGAAATTTCGAGAAGTTTTGGTTTGATTATATAAGGAGCGAACTAAAAAAGTGATTTAAAAAGTGTTTTAGTGAAATATAAAAATAACCGAACAGTAAAATTGTATACAAATTAGGTATACTAAATGACTTTGTAAATTTTTATTAAGAAATTGTGTTAATAAATAAATTCGTTGATGATAAATTAAATTATTTGGTTTCATTCACAATTCAGTGATACGAATCTTGATTGACAAGGCAAACATTTAACAATATCCCAAAAAACATCCTTAAATTTTACTTCCGTTTAATTTTGTAAGATTATATAATTTATAATTGTGTACCCAATGGATTAAAACAACTGTTAGAGATGGCTCAATGAAACTTTTAAAAAAGCATAAAACACTATATCTTGTTTATGGTATATAGCCAGGATATAATATAGGAATATTGTGTGATACGACATAAATTTACCATTTTCTCTTTTTAAAGATTTATGAATATCAACTAACGGTATAATATATTTATGCATACAAAACAACGGTAAAATAATATTGTAGATATTCCCGTTATATGTAATGTAAATAATTTAACCGACAATGTAGGTATCTTGGTACATACATATCCATAGCCAGGTATAGTACATATTCATGTTTAGTTTTTTTTTTTCTGTTATAAGGCAACAATATATAACAGTTATAGTATACTGGAATAGTACAAAATTATTATGATAAAATTTTACTCGTAAGATGACTTTATGAAAATTAAAAAGCACAAAACCTGAGTTGCTACCTATATAGAGTGAGAAAATAACATCATGACGTTCAGTACATTATATTTACATAAACGGGAATTACAAATCCACCGTATACCTATGTATATAAATGTAAATAAAGTTTTACCGCGAAGCATCTTAACCATTACTCGTGTACCTGTATACCACCGCTCGTTTTATAATTAAGATAAGAGACGACAATATCTGCGGTGTGTGTACGATAATAGACAATTTTTGTTACTAGAAATTCCATTATCTCGCTACTACATCTAATGCGATAACCGAAATACTGTTATGTTGGATTCACTAAAATATGGGATTTTATTTCCCGCATTCGTGTTTATTCCCTAACCGCAATATATAATCCAATACATTGTTGTACATGTACAATATATAATACGAGATGGCCCTTCCATTGAATTTTCTTCATATTTTACAGAATAAATTAAAAATAATTTCATGTTTTGTATTGGATAATTTTTTACATTTTGCGTTGAAGAAAAACAAAAATTTAAGATAAATTTAGTGTTTCATGTATGTATGAGGGCGACGAGTAACACTCTTCGTCCTAAGGCTCAAACATTATAAAGTAAACACGTGCAAAAAGTGTTTGCATTATTCTGGTCCATGTGGCAACTGGTTGGCCAAGGGTGACAATTGTGTGTTTAAATATTAAAATGATTCTGTTTTATGTTGCGCATTTTGCAATTTTTTTTTTTTTTTTTGCTTTCGGGGTAATTTTTCTAAACTAAACCACACAAAATTAGGAATAATTTAATTCTAAATGTTTTTTGTGTTTTTTTTTTTTTTGTTTGGTATAACAAGGAAAGAAATTTGTAAAAGGATACCTTTTACGAGAAATTTTTATTCGTCTTTATAAAAATTGGTTATTTACAGTAATTTCATTAAATTAGGTCTAATGGGTATCATGAAATTGGATGTGGTTGCCTTTTTAAATTTAAAGATTTTTGAATTTTTATTTTTTTTCCAGAACAGTCGTTTTTTGCCAATGGAGAATGTAATTTTTAATTAAAATGGGTATATAAACTTTCCGGAACCAAGCTTACATTATAAAGAGAATTTGTGATTAAAGACTCTTTTCAAAGAAACAGTTAACATTTTGTTTCTTAATTGTTTGATCCAATATAGTAAAGCCTAAACAACAATAATTTAATTAACCGAATTGTATTTGGACCAGTACGTAGAAACACAGATGGGTAACCATACACAACTATAGATAGAGATATTCAAAGCGTACATGCCCTCGTGTTTAGAAGTCAATTGAGTTGATGGCTCCGATCCTTCGCCAACAATTATAAATCTTTCTTTGGGCCAATGAATATTTCGTCTCTTTAGAAAATCAAGTCCGTTTACACATCGACTAGAGGAACCGAATCTTTTCTTCTGTTTAATTCCAACTGGTCTGAATATAACCATGGAATGACTATCGGTGAAATATTCCAAAAAATTATTCGATCAATTTGTAATCCAGATTCTTGTTGCAATAAGTTGTGCTTGCTACTTCAGGAAAAATCTTTTCAAACTCTAGGGCGTCTCTTTTCTTGACCACCTGGGCAATAAAGCATGAGCATTTTGCTACGTACATCATAACTGTCATTTTTAAGAAATTTGGTTCTCACTTAACATTTCCATTGCAATAACAAAATTTTCTACCGCGTTACAAAAGTCAATTAAAGCATCTTTAAAATAATTCTACGAAATATGCTTTAGACGGCTTCCTTAGCATTCCCACATAATGCTCTTTCCAACCTTGTAATATTTTCCAAATCTGAAAACCCGCAGGCGACAGAATTGGCACGGTGAATATTGGTAATTTCTTTGCTGTTTATTGTCTTGCTATAAACTTCATAATATCACTAGCTCCATCGGTTTTCTGCTGTGAAGGCTGAGAGAATAGGAGGAGTTTGTGGCCCTTTTTCACCAATGGGTACTGTATTAAGCCTCTTATCTATTTCAGCTTTGTTTGATGGTGTACAATGTTGACTTATACGGAACGATTTGAAGGTTCTAATTAGGAATCCGGTCTCTTGTTCTTCCAATTTAGCTATCTTCACTTCATACCTCTTTTTGGAGATGGCTTTACTCCTCAATTCAGCTAGTCGCAACCAAAACCTTTGCTCTTCAAGGTCCTCGTCGACTTTAGCCTTCTCCTGCATTCTTTTCAGCTCAAGCTTTTTAAGGCGTCTCCTGCTACTGTTGGTTGCACTGATTCTACTTCCGGCCTTGGAGGCAATCCTTCTCTGGGGAGGCGGCTCCGCCTTCTCTCATCCTCAGTTAAAGAATTTTCACTCATTTTTAAAAAATGTCAACAAACATTTGAACCCTGACTATTCATTATTTTTCTATAAACTGTATGTCTACGCATTGTCTGATTTGACTCGAAGGACTATGTTTGGATTTGGAAGAACTCAATTATGTATATCGCTTTCGATGCTCAGTTCCTATTAGCTAATTAATATGACTTATGGAGGACGACTCTACTTTACTTGTACAAAAACAGAAATGTGTAACCCATTTCCCCCGTCGACTACGATTGATTCTACATACTACGTTCCACTTATCTCTTTCCCCTGCCGTCAACAACGCAACTGATTTTTCCGTTCTGTTTCTCTTTCTTTCGCGCGGACAATTCACAACCTAAATCTCCTTAACTTTAAATAGGCTTTAGGTTTATTTATGATACAACAACTCCTAAACACGGATCTCTAACCCCCAGAACTTAAAAAGGCTTGTTTTAGTGCTTGTTAATGATAGAATGAAGTTTTAACCGTAGGACACCTTGCTTGTATTTACATCCAAGGCATAGACTTTGGCTTCTCTGTGGTTTAGAAATTCTTAATATGCAGGGGTTTCCAAAGAAGCTCCCAAACGTGGAAGTCAAAAGTTTGTGAGTTTGTTGTATTATAAATACTCAGGCCTATCTAAGGTTAAAGGGTTCCTAGTTAAAAGGATTCAAAATTCACTATAAACAGGCTTTAGAATCTTAGAATTTAAAATCTTGTGTTAGGTCGGAGGGGTTTTAAGGTCAATGTTTAAGAGAATATAGTATAATGAACAAGTATCAGGCATACCTCAGGTATAGGGGTTCAGACTTATAGCGATTTGTGGTTTGACAGTTTATATTTTGTTCGATTAGAGATCGACATTAAGGTGATAGCTCTTATTTTAACGTTTTTTGCATTTTCTGCAAAACTAAGACATGCTTGCTCAAATCTGGTAGCAGATCTGTATTCAGCGGGTCAAATTACTATAGATTATGATAGCCTGATCCTCAGATTTTTTGTGCGTAGCTATGCCTGATTGTTACCTTCCCCTTGGTTATTTCCGCGGTTGACTGGTCTATTCCGATTATACTGATGCGTATTAGTTTGTGATAAATGTAATAGTTGATTGTTCTTCACTTTCTTGTGGTGGCAAATTACTGGTTGCAGATGTTATTGATGTTGTTTCTTCTGGTAACATTGTCGAATGTATAATAGTAGTGAGGGTTGCCTTTTGAAGCAGATTCGGCATCTTGTGGTGGATCACCATGGTTGTTGTTTAGGCAATTAAATTAACTACAATCTATTTTGATCAAATCCCTTCGTATTGTTGCATCCAATAATTTGAATTTGTTACATTAAAATAGCTGATAGTAGATTGGTACGGAAACTGGACTGGACACATGGATATGACATTTGACTTGACTGACCCTTGTCTCATTCGATTAATCTGCTCTAGTTGCTCATAAAAGCATTGCAATGCTAAAAACTCTTCACCAAAGGTATATGCCCCTTCCATAATGGTTTTGATTCGCCGTTCAATTTTTTCAATGAAATATAATGTAATCATAGATCCTTGGACTGAGCTTCTGATCCCAATGCTTTGAAGCCACATGCGACCTCATATGAAGTATCTGAGAGCTTTCTCGTCGTTGAATGGTTGAAGCCTTTGCTTAGCGAATAGTAGGGTGCTCCATATAAATCTTAATGAAACAAGTGAAACTTTTTCTCCCATACCGTTTGCAAAGCTTCTGGAAGTTTTGTTGTAAATCTCGTTGTTGGATAGAATAATTTAGATACACAATACATGTTAGCAAATTTATGTATTATTCAATTTTTTTGTAGTTTAGGTTTAGAAATTTTTATATTTATTACAAATTTTATTATTAATTGTTTGTATAATAGTTTAACTAAATACTAAATATTCACATAAGGTCTTTGAATTATACTTTTTTCTCTTTTTTGCACTCAACTCAACTGACTTTATTTTATATCCTTTTTCATAAATTACACTTCGGCTTATAAATGTTTTGTGTGATACAAAAAATACTAGTTGCATTTAAAAATGCAACAATTATATAATCAAGGTACATAAGGACTACTTAGCTAAATATATATATATATATATATATATATATATATATATATATATATATATATATATATATATATATATATATATATATATATAATAAGGCAGGGGTATAGAACAGTTTCTATGTAGTCTGCTTTAGTTACTGTCTGTTTGCTAGTCCTTTCAAATATCGGAATTTTTGTGCTGCAGAAGGCGCCGGGTTCTCGGGTATTGAACAAATCGAAGCAGCTCTGCCACTCCCGATAATTGCCAGAAAAGTTTGGAACGTTTACCTGTGGCAATTTAAGGTCACAAATAGGCAATTTAAAGTCATTTTTTATTGATTGTGATGTATTTATTATCGATTCATTCATTTGGTTGGTAGACGATAATGTTTTCATGCCCAGCCATTAGTTAAATTTAGCTACGCCGTAGAAATTTTTCTCAAACTTTTTTTTTTTTTAATTTTTATCCCGGTTTTCATTAAAGGTCTGATCTTCAATATCGAAAAAATTCTGCAACATCTTCTTCGTGCGATACAGCACTCTTTTGTTGATTTTTGTTAACTATATATTGTCCCAATCAGTATTCGCTTCATCGACAAAGTGACGTAGATAAGCCTGTAGAGTTCGATGCGGTCTTTCCAGTGACCCGTTTGTTTGTGGGTGAAATGCGGTGGTATTTAATTTTTTTATTTTTAGCATTTTTTAATAATTTTGCAACATATTGCTCATAAAGTTACTTCCTTGATCCGTTAATACTGAATGTGGTACACCACAAATGCATAGAAAATTCTCTACAAATGTCTTAGCCATATTTTCGGCTTCCTTGTTTGGCAAAGGAGTTGCACTTAAATAATATGTACTTATTTCCCTTCTGACTAACAGGTAGTGGTCCAACAATATCTAAGAAAATCTTCCACACAGAAAGTTTCAATTTTCAAGACCCTAATGACCTCTACGATTGGTGTGTTATAAAATTCTGTCATAATTTCTTCTTCCTGTTGCGAATCAAACATTTCTATTACTGTCGATTGCTGATCGTCTTTGGCTTGCACGAGTCAAAATATATATATCAAGTTCACTGAGCTTATACTTACTGCTACAGTATAAGTGCTTGATTTTCGGTATCGGTAGAATCGACTTAGGGCATCGGCGTTAGTATTCAATTTTCCCGGAGTGTGAACCACTTCGAAGTCATGTTCATCTAATTGTAATCTGCATCTAATTTGATGTTTTTCGGGATTTTTTATGTTATATAAATACAGCAAATTTTGGTGGTCCCTGATTATTCGAAACTTAATTGATTAATTAACTAAATAACAGCCATCAATTCCTTGTCGGTGGTATAGTAATTAGCCTTAGTAAGCGATCGACTGGCAAAAGCTACTTGTAATTCTTGTCCATCATAGGATTTCGATAGTACTGAACCAATCGCTACATTACTAGCATCAGTCGAAATTTTAACATTTTTCTTCAAATCGGGGTACTGCACCACAGGAGGGTTTGTGATGGCCATTTTCAGTTTATCGAAAGCTTCGTCACAATGTGCCATCTACTCATAAATTGCCCCTTTTTTGAGTAATGATGTCAGTGGTTGCGCAATACGTGAAAATCCTTCAATTAATCGACGGTAATATCCGACAAGTCCCAAAACCGATTTGGCTTTACAACAATTTGTTGGTCTACGGAAATGAACCGCACTAATTTTAGATTTTACGACTCATTCAAATACTTCCGCCAATTTGCGATTGTGATTCTTATAAGGTTTTGCCCATACACTACATCTATACTCCATACGAGTAGATGTCAAAAGCCAACCCTGATAATTTACACGGTAAAAACATAAGAAATAATTTTTATTCATTTTCGGATCACGGCTCATATACGATATCACAACAATGTAAAAATTTGTTCAACAAGGCTCGATCTTGACCAAAATCGGGAATTAATTTGATAGCGTAATCAATATTGAAATTCGTCGACATCATATGGGTCCTATTATTGTTGGTGGATATAGCACCTTGTGAATCTGTTAATTATGGCACCTGTTATGGCACCTTGTGAATCTGGTATGTTTAAATGCTCACCTTGTGGTGTCTCTTCAGAAGGAGAAATGTTCTCGACAGGTTCAGTTTTCATTTCAATTTTTAGTTTCCAAATCATTTCGGTATTCTTCCGGGCCACTTTCACTGAGTAGGTATTCACTTTCTTAAAACGAAAATTTGTATACGACGCGAAATCAGAAATACTATATGGTATTAAACAAACACAAGCCAAGTCACATGTGTTGATTTTTTATTATCATTGGACAACAACTTTTGTATTAATTCGCCTATATAATATAGCCCTACCCAAGTACTGGTTTCGACCGACTTAATCACACATTCACTTCAAAATAATCTATAAAATTAATGACCAAAGTTAACTTACAATGGTATGGTAACAATCTCGTTGAATTTTTGATGTATCGGTAGATTATTGTTGAGGAATTATCTCATTTCAGCAAGCACTTGTTGAGTAAATTTTTTTTATTTTTTGACGACGCCTTAATTTATGATATAGCAACCGGCTGTTCGTTGTTATTCGGTCGTGTTGTAATACAAGTTGAGCACCGGTATCAATGGCAGTGACCACACGTTTTTATAAATTATTACAACAATTAAAGTTGTTGCTATGAACTCGTCCGCAATGTTAATATTACCGTTATAGTTGTGACGCTTGTACACCAATTTAGCTTTCCAAGGTCACTAAAATTTAGAAATAATAAACGCAGCGTTTATGTGTTTCACTAAAATTTATGTGATAACTCACCAGATAGTCATTTTGCGTTTTAACCCTATTCATCTGCCATTTATACCTTCTTTGTTTTAGTTAAACATTTAGTGTTTTATCCCATTCAACACCAGCCATCCATAGATTGTGGATTAATGACTTTGCTTGGATGATGAGTTTGGCAACTTCTGCCAATATGCTCCTTTTGGTCCGCTCTCGCATATTTTCGGACGATGAAATCTTGAACTCAAAAGTGTCTAAAACGGTAATTCCGAGCCTCTTTATTGTATCATCGATTTTAATGGAGCACAGTCTATCCTCGCGAGCGTTTGCATGTAGATGTGTTGTCAATTTTATGTTGTTACTTGCCCATTTTCTTAAATTAAAACCCTCGGCTTTCAGCAGTTGTACGAGCTGTGACTGGGCTTCTAGTATTTCTTCTAATGTATCCGCACCTGAAAGAAGATCATCTACATATAAATCTTTTAACGTTATTGTAAAGGCGACTAGGTAATTTTTTATCTCATCAGTTGCTAATTGACATAAAACTTTATTGGCTAGATATGTTGCAGACGTGGTCCCATGTGTTACTATTTTCAGTTTAAACGTTTTGATCTCCTCTTTTGGTGATTCTCACCACAGGAGCCTTTGATAATTTTGATCTGCTTTATTGATTATGACCTGGCAAAACATCTTCTATATGCTAACTTTGATAATGAATTTATGTTTTCTCCATCGCATTAGAATCGATATTAGATCCTGTTGTAACGTTGGACCATTTAACATTAGATCACTCAATGATACGCCAGCCGTTGTTTTTGCCAACCCATCGGACACGACTTTTAGTTTCGTATAGTCATGCTGTCTGCGTGATGTGGAAGGTAATATATTGCAGTTGGTTCTTCCTCATCTTCTCTGAGATTTGGTTCTCTGGACAAACTTCTTTCGACTTGAAGGAATCTTGCTATTGCCATACGTTTGGAATCTCCCAAATCCGTAGTTGTGTCCTTGTGAAATGGGATACGTATTTCGTAACGCCCATCTTTCAGCCATACATGTGCGTTTATGAAAATATCTCTGGTTTTGTGGAGAATGCGTGGAGGATGCAATTCTTTTAATTACCAAAATTTGTTTAGCTGTCAGTTGATAAGACGTGTGAGTTTTATATTTTATCTATGTCGTTTTGCTGGGTGTTGGTATTCTTCGAAAAATCACCCATCCAAATTCTGTGAGCTGCGCTACTGGTCCATTTTTATTTTCTATTATGAACTACGGTTTCATGATCTGAATGTAATAGTCTGCACGCAATAGTATGACAATCGGTGCTGGAATGGTTTCACTCTGTAAAATTAAATGGCGTTTCTGGCAGATTTTGCTTATCTTGGATAGTACTGAAGCCTCATTTTCAATTTAATATCCGACGGATATCTTGATTCTAGGTTGATGTTTACGATACTGTTAACCTTGCTAGCAATTTGTCTGCCTACACCATTTAAACGTTCGGCCTACCAGATTTAGACGCTATTTGGCTTCTGTTGAATGATGAATGACGATTGTGAGCCGGTGTCAATTAGCAATCTTTAAAGCTTTTCCCTTATATCGAACCACGTGGTTTTAATAAGAGCGGTTGCTAAAAGTGTTGTCTCATGAGTTTTCATCGCACTGTTGGTTGGAATGCTTCTTGGAGTAGTAATTAGAGGCTGCTTTGTATGAAATAAATTGTGATGCTTGCCATTACATTCTTTATATATTGCTTGATTGGAACATTGTTGCAAACTATGTCCAGTAGTTAAGCATATTCTGCAAATATCATGCAAATTGACAATTTGCATCCGTTCTATGTGACTCGTTTTGTTGAACTTGTGGCAGCATTCCAAATTATGATTATCTGAATACAAGATACATGATTGATTTTTTATTGTTATTGCGCTGAATGCATGCTGTTAATTGTTCTGGCGATGGCAATCATTTGCTGGTGTTATTTTTGGCAATCGTAAGGTTTCTAGCACTTGATATCTTTGTTACAGAAATTCGAACAACTGATGGTGATTTGAAGCTCCTTTGGATTTTTTGACGACATCTAATATGATTTGAGAGTTTCATTATCTAATTTTTTTGATAAATATGGTACTAATCAGGTACCGCGTACCGCAGGTTGTAATATTGATTTCTAAATTCTTTATTGCTTGTAAGTTTTCCCTGACGTTGGCATGCAATGTTCTAAATAGCAATTTCTTGTTGTATATTATGTAGGGCAAGGATAGCGTTAATTGATATGATTGTTTACTAGTAACATTTTATTTTGATATCTGGTTGTTAGTATTTCCATCGAGCTTCCATTGTTGCCTCCGGTTGGCAATTGTTGGATGACTTTGCTCGCAACTTCCTCCAAATGAGTTTTCAGGTACATCATTTTGTGGGTATCAGTTAAACTGACGTTTTGTACCACTAATTTTGAGAACAGGTCATGGAAACCAACCCATATCTCGATAGTTCCCATTAAACTTTAGTATCTCAATTTGTTTAAAATTGTATTCTTTTGGCTGCTGGTTGTTGTTGTTTCCACTGATTTCAAGTTTCTTATGTTCTGCCTGTTGTAACCTAGCGGTACAATCTTCAGTAATGCTGCTAGTTGATTGTATTTTTGTTTAAGAAATTCTGGTTCTTTTCTGTCTTTAATTAAGCCGTTTGCTAGAGAGATGAGGCTCTACAAGTGGCTTATTTTTATTGACTGCTTTCTAAGCAACTTTGTGTTGGAATCATTGTTGCCATCTTAAATTGTCGGGATTATTAATTTTGGTGTTCTAATGTTTGTAAATGAAAGAGTGGTGAATAATTCATGTTTCGAGTATATGTAAACTGACTATTTATTAGAACATACTCTGATTTTATAATACAGAGAGAGACAGAGTATTAAAGAGATGACTTTATAAAAAAAACTTAATCCTATACATCGAGATGCATAAACAGGTGTGATCTATTTTGATTCCGTTGTTGTGCTAGCTGAATCACTATCCAAATTACTCATCTCTGATAGGTTAGTTGTTGCTGACACTATCGGCGCTATTTGTGTTGAGAAGTCATCTACATATTGCTGTTGGAGTTGCTGCAAAAGCTTTTATCTTTTGTTCAAACTTTAAATTATTTTGGTATATTCCAAATTGATAAATATTTATAAGAAGAGGAGAAATTGTTAAGAGTTTGCAATTCAGTTTCGATCTGCGAGCATGTGAAAAATAAATCATCTTTCAGTACATCTCATCAGGCTATAGCGACTGAACTGCTAATTTATTACACTGATTTTTTCCTATATATAGGAAAAAATCAGTGTAATAAATTAGCAGTTCAGTCGCTATAGCCTGATGAGATGTACTGAAAGATGATTTATTTTTCACATGCTCGCAGATCGAAACTGAATTGCAAACTCTTAACAATTTCTCCTCTTCTTATAAATTTTTATCTTTTGGTTGGTATTATCTGTGATGCTTTCACTGCACGTTGTTATTAGCTGTAATGTTTACACAGCACGTTGCTGCTATTGATATTAATTCGTAAAAGGTTTAACAAAGATAATCATAGATAGAACATTTAAAATGGTGGCTATAAAGTTCAAATGTAATAAAATTAATAATCGGCTATAAATTGTAAACTACGAATTGTTTTGCCCACTATAAATAGTTTATCTAGAACATAAAAAGCACCACAATAGGTTTTGGAATACTTTACCTATCCTATGTACAGTTATATGTAGGTAGTTGAGGTTAGAAATTTCGAAATTATGTTAAATCGAAATCAATCTACATAATCGACGTTCGAGTACAATGCCTCCTTGTCAATCATCATTACGCATATAAAAATTATTGCTCAAATTTTATTCGATTTTTGCGATTTCATTCAAAATAAGTTTTACGACCGATTCTTTTTTCATACGTATAGATTTTGGGACGATCATTTCTTTTGTGTCTGCAAGCTTTTGAATTCAATTTTTATTCGCCCTCCCTCTGTATTTTCACATAAATTTTCTTTTATTATTCTTTATATGAAAATCTGTATAATATATTGTATACCATATTATATGGTTATGGATATGTAAAAGACTAAAAAATAAAAATGTTATAATTTAAAAGGGATATTATGTAGAGCTGACCCTAAGAAGTATCTAAAATGGTACAACAACCTAAAAATATTAACACATGAACATTAAAAAATAAAAAAAATGTTGATTGTATCGATAAATTAAAAAAAAAAAACTTCTGTGCATATAGTTTGGTAATGAAACTATTAAGCAGCATAAAAAAAGGGTTTACGGTATTTGATTAAAACTTGAATATCCCTTTAGATACAGGCAAACCACATAACCACTTTTTTTTTTTGTGTCCAATCGAAAGTTTATAAAAGTTTATCGTATTTAATTACTTAATTTAGTGTAATATAGCATTTTTGTTTTTCTTGGAAGAGGGGTATAGACCACATTTTTGACATTTGACATTTAAATGGTTAAAATTAAAAACCAATCAATCATTTAAGGACACACATTTGGGTATACAATTCAGACGTCTATTCTTAGATTGTTTACCTCTTTTATACGATAACAACAACAAAATTATTCAAATTTTAATAGTATCATTACGACACAAGAACATAACACTGGTACGTACTATAAAGTATAAACTAATCTAATTTACATATAATTTCGATGTCTTTTCTAGAGACGATAGCAAAAAGTCATATCCTACCTAAAAAAAAAAAATGTAAACAAAAAATGTTGTGAACATGATAACAAAGCGACAAAAAACTTGTAAAACAATGTATTCCTAAAATAACCAGCTAGCTATATAACCAGAGAAACCATAATATCTTAATTTTTTCATCTAATCTTCATCATATTTTTATGGATATGATTATTACAATTACTTGCTGTTATCACTCGAAGACACAAAAAAAAAAAAACAAATACACAAAAAATTATTTAACGAAAGCAATTTTTGTGTTGTTAGGTTATGTTACATATATACACACCGTACCATAGATACATATTTACAGATATACTTAAATTATTTAACATGTTATGTTTGCATGTTATATACATACTTATCGTATCTCTCTGATACCTGTGTATGTGTACTTACCTTTAACAAAAATTAAATTATATGATTATTATAGTTTTACTTAGTTGAATGATTAAATTAAAAGATTTTTTTATTTTTTTTTTGGTACAGCTTAAGAAACTTTTATGAAATCTAATACGGTCGGGTAATGAATATACCTATGTATATACACAAGATGATACTAAAGAAGAGCGAGCGTACAACCATATTATTCAATGAACCATGAAAAAACGTGTTTTCATCTTGTATTTCAATATTTTTATTAAATCGATGTTTCTTCCTGTAGTCATATATTAAATAGAGCTTTAAGCATCATTCATTTTTGTTGAGTTTCGCTAAATTTTCGCTTACCTCGAAGGGAATGAGGTTCCCAGACAATTTTTATTATTCTTGTATTCAAAATACTTTTATTATATTCATTACATCTTAGCGACAAGCGTGATATTCCTTAATCCTAGATTATTGCACTAACAAACAAAAAAAACAATCAAACTTCTTAATGGCACTAGGACTCGGCCAGTAATACGTTTTCAATCTCACATTTGCAGTTTATTATTATTCAAGGAACTGAGCCAAAACAAAAGTGTAAGAAGTAAATATCAGTAATCAAAAATATCTTATTGTTAACCAGATGAGGACCGTAGAAGCTATAAAGCTTTAAATAACAGAAGTCTAGAAATCCACTGGTTAACTCTAACAGGATATACTCGTTTTGGAGTAGAAGTATGGGTAAGGCGAAAAGGATGTCAAAAGCAGATGCTGTTGTGAGGAGAACGAAACTTCCCACTTAACTTTAAACTGCATAGCGTTAAACACTAGCACATCAGTACCGTCGTTAGTCTGGTGGATAGAGTCGCAGCTACAAAGAATCGATTGGTAAAAATCGACTGCTCGATCCTCACCCTAGGGCTTTGCAATTTTTATTTATTACGGATATTTATTTAAAACGACGAGTCGCAAATGTGGAATGACCATTATTCAGCAAAACCCATCACTATTCAAGAACAAGGCGTGTCCAAGAACAAATAGAGGAGAAATAAAGAAAGATAGCCCGTACCTGCAGCAGAGATGAGCAGCGAAAGAATTCTGCAGGAATTAGGGTTGGGGTACGGAAAGCCATGTCCAGAAGTTATGCAACATCCAGCTGCATAATAGGCGACAACTACGAGAAGAACGCCGACAAGATGTGGAACGGAAAATAACCAAGTTAGCGTGCCAAGCGTATTGCAGAGGTCTGATAGATGTCTTGAATGAACTGACAGTGGCTGCATTCATTAACGCCGCAAGAGATGATTAACTGAAAATACACTTGAGGACAGTAAAGTTAAAAAGGATGAACGAAGTCTCAAGATCGACATTAGAATACGAGGAAGCCAGAGCCAGCCTAACCTCCAAATTCGTTAAACCGCGAAAGCTTGATATACAAGATTAGGATATGATAGAATAAAGATCAGTTTACTAGCGCAAGGCTCTGGAAGCAATAACAGACGATAACCTGGGCACTACATCAGAAAATGTAAACAACCAGCAGCTGGAAGATAAAAACGCGCGGAGCAGCAGGAGAGTGTGGCAGGTGGCTTTATTCACCTCATGAGTGGGAATGGGTAAAACTAAGTACCACCAGCTTTGGCGGGTGAAAGCTGGTGACGGTTTGAACATCAATTCATTGTTTCCGGCGTAGCGGGCCATTGTATCTTAGTAATAGAGCATCAAACGTCACTGAAACTAAAGAACCAAGTATTGAAATGACGCAATGTGGAGGTTACCCTATCATGGAGGAAAGGCTACAAATTCCACCGATGTCCGATAAATTTGTCTATGCCAGAATTAGGGGTGCCCTTGCGGGTAGCAAGCTAAGGGTAGTGGAGTCAAACAAAATTGTAAAAGGTGGCGTATTATGTGGAAGAACCAATGAACGTCAGCCCAACAGTAAGCGTGATTAAGAAAGGGGTTATGATTGACAAAGTTGAGGTGGCCTTTTCCATGACAAATTGCGTATCAGAAGAACGACATAACAAGGCAATTAATTGTGAAGCGGATTGAACTAGTGGTCGCAGTGTAAAGCGACAAAGTGAAAGTGAGTGAAGAATCGAGATCGTGGCATATGTGAAGCACTGACGGAGCCGACAGTTTTTGGAGCAATAGCAAAACGAAAACAAAACAAATTTTGCAAGTTACAGACGTTGAAGCAGAAGATAAGTTCAGGTTAGTTGCGAAATCCTTTACTATTGTATTTGTCCCGCCACGGTCGTGACAAGTTTTTTTTATTTTCGCTTTATTTGTGCGACATAGTTTTTTCTAGTTAGTGTTTTTACCGTTAGCGCGATCTTTCTAGAAGGTACTACAAATACGCGGTGGCTTTTTAGTGGTATTTATTTGCACCCTGCCCGAGTCATACTGGTCGCAACCGAGCTAACCCGGCTTATCGTGCTGGTAGACTGGCGCCCAAGATCACATACAGTGAGAAAATTGAAGAGTCTAGCCAAGTCACCGCGCGTGGACGATTCCTATTGATACAGCACGTTACACTTTTTTACTTTAACTTTTTAATTTTCATTTTTAAATTGTTTAACTTTAACTTTTAAACATTTTAAATTTTTTAACTTTTCAATTAAATTTAACTTTTTAACTTTTACTTTTACACTTTAACTTTTTAATTCTAACTTTAACTTTAACGTTTTAACTTCAACTTTAACTTTTTAACAAATTTTTAACTTCAACCTTTTAAATTAATTTTTTTAAATTTTAACTTTAACTTTTAACCTTTTACAATTTTTTAACTTTTTAAATTTAACTTTGATTTAATTTTAACTTTTAAACTACAACTTTTAATTTTAACTTTTCAACTTTAACTTTGATTTATTAACTTTAACATTTTAATTTTTTAAACTTTTTTAACTTTAACTTTTTAACATTTAACTTCAAATTTTTAACTTTACCTTCATATTTTTACTTTCACATTTTAATTATAACTTTAACTTTTCAACTTTAACTGGTTAACTTTAACTTTTTAACTGTAATTTTAACTTTTAACCTTTTCAAATTTATTAACTTTTCAACTTTAACTTTTAACTTTAACTTTTAAACTTTAAATTTAACTGGTTAACTTTAACTTTTTAACAAACATTTTAAAAATTGTTTAACTTAACTTTTTAAAAAACTTTTCAACTTTAACGTTTTTTCTTTTAACTTTATAACTTTAAAAAAATAATTTCATGTGTTCCCAATGCAAAGTATTTTTCCATCATTGCTGACTTTACTCCGAACATCAATCATGTAGAGCAATTATCTCTCAGTCATTAACTAAAAGCAACAAAATAAAAAAAAAGTATCAAATTTGTCTAACCTCTTTCATACCAATTCCCTACTTTAACATCCTTAATTCATTACATTATGTACCTCCTATTTACCATATGCAGTTTTAAAACTACATAGTTTCAATAAAACGTCAGATTCCAACTTGCTCTAAATTTGATTTCTTATTTTCTAACTAAACTGCCAATTTCATAATTCATCTCTTAACTATTAAAAAAAAAATAACAGGGGTGATTCAATAATTCGCGCGAAGGGCGCTCAAAAGTCTGGAGCCTGCACTGGAGAGTATGCATTGAAAATTCGGCGTTTATTTTAGTTTTTTGACACATTCAAAAACGTAAAGTGTTTTCTATTTTGAATAACAATCAAAGCTAACTTAAGTTTCAATATCGTTTGTAAAGTTAAAAAGTTAAGTTAAACAGTAAATGTTAAAAACTTAAAGTTAAAAAGTTAAAAAATTGAAAAGGTTAAAAGTTAAAGTTAAAATTTAAAAAATTTTATTCTGTTAATTTAAAATGTTGAAGTTAAAAGTTTGTTAAAAAGTTAAGTTCAAAGCTTTATTAAAAAGTTTGGTACAAAGTTAAAGTTAAACAGTTAAATTTAATGTTTAAAAGTTAAAGTAACAAAAAAATTAAAAAGGTTAAAAATTAAAGTTATAGTTAAAAAGTTAAAGTTAAAAATTGAATTACAGTTAAAAAGTTAAAGTTTAATAGTTAAAGTTATAGTTAAAATATGAAAGTAAAAATTAAAATTTAAAGTTAAAAAGTTAAAGTTAAAATTAAAGTAAAAAGTTGATTGATTGATTAATTGATACAGGTGTACGACCAAGCCTCAGCAAGATTCCCGGATACGCCGGATCCACCGTACACCCTTTACATAAAACAAAACCGAGGGATAGGAAAGGAATGTTAGTATTAGAGACTCGACCCGGTTTCAGCCACCTATGCAGTCGATAGTTAGTAAATTGTTAGTAATAAATATAATAAAATAGTTAGCACAAGACAGCACAATTTCTAACTACAAGCTTATTAACTTCTAGTTGCCTCTGGAGAGTTGAGTCAGGCTGTAACTTTATTCTGAAAAACGGGATTCAGTTTAATCCTTATAAAATGATTTTTTCTGGAACTATGTTATATTCTGAAAATTAAGTTATTAACCTTACTCTTCACACTTATATTAATAAATAATAACTGATGAATAAAATAAATAGAGTACCGTTTAACTCAAAATTACTATTATAAATGAAGCATAATTGTAAACCGGCCGCGCCGCTTAACCCACATAAAAGTATAGAAGTTTGATCTGTGATGACTGTTCTGTAATAAATTACAATTAATATCACCAGTACCCAAAATTAAAATTGTAAGACACCATTTATTATATAAAGTATGAATTCAGAACTGAAATTCTGAAATTTAGGAGGATCGAAATCAAAACAACAGAATTTTTAAAGCTTTCTAAAGCATTCTGGGAATCTGTGTTGGGTTTCCACGAATACTTCTGAAAATCAAGATCGAAATTAGTTTATTATCATTAAATACTACTTTTAGAATTTAAATTAACATTATTAATAGCTTAAAACCCTACTATTTAGCTGTTAAATCTACTATAGTACAAGTAAATAATTAAATTCATCACCATGGTCACCAATATTTCTGAAAATTCAAATCAAATATTAAATCGTGTAGTTGGAGCTCGTGAACATAAGTATAATTCTACAAAGAATTATTGTAATTTGATAATTATTATGGAAACATAATTATAATAGATAAACCCTACATGATCCAAGGAGTTCCGGAAATACTAAACTAAATGGATATCCCGACAATCAAATCCCTCATCTGCACATTTTTGTCATTTTCATCAACCGCAAGCTGCAAAATCAACTCATCTCATCATGGCAGAAACATCACGCAAGGTCGTCTGTGTGTTATTAGAGATTAATTCGTGTCCTCGTTTGGTAATTCTTATCTATTTCCATTTTAGATAAAGTTCAGTGAAACTATTATTAATCAGTTATTATACATGCAAAATTGAAAAATCGGTAAGCAACACACCCATCGCCTAACATCCTATCGTGCCATAACGCACCGTGCTTCAACAATCCTGCCGAAGTAGATAGATACGATAAACCCAAACCCGAGATAACCAAATGAAAACCCCTATCAGAAACAGAAACCGCTGAAACCACCCTCCACTACAACCAACACAGACAATCTAATTGCCATCTTAATTTTATCGACACATAGAGAACCTTGCAGGACCCCCAAAAGTAGAAAATGGATCTCTCAACTTGAATAGAGGAATTGAAGCGTAGCACCAATGAAACTAAGACTGCAAACAGAAACACTTCAATCGCAGTAGACTAAGAAACCGATCTAACAGTAACGACTACCATCATCCCAAAAGCAACTCCCCACATCACTCGCCCAACAATCTCCGCTGGTATCACAAAAGCTCAGTACCAAAACTAGAAACGCACCCAATTGCGGCTACAACAAGCAACAATCTACAAGTATCTCTCTTCGAAAAATAAAAGTAATGATAATGATTCCGAGAGCCAGACTCATTCAGCGTTAACGCAACGTGCACCGAAACCACACAAAGCCGTCCCGTGTCAACCATCCAGTCTCAGCGACTCCTCCTCTCTACACCTGATACCCAAAAAAGACGGCAACGAATAGGGGCCCTGTGGTGGTTATAGGCTGCATCACCCACCGCCCCACATCCGTAACACTCCCAGGCACCACGAAATTGTAACACATTCAAAAATTGATCCGAAAAGAGGCCTCCATCAGACTCCAGCGGTTTTCAGAAAATAATCACCAGAGGTCGCCATTACAGTTGGACCATTCGAGCTCGTGAGAACGCCACACGGGTTGAGAAACGCCGCACAGATGCCTCAACACCTCGCGGATGCAGTCACTAAAGGTTCAAATTTCGTGCGCATGCATACAGATAATATCCCAGTGGCCATCCATAACAAAGACAACACATTGAACAACCCAATACACTCCTTCAACGTTTACCCGATTACGGAACCAGTATCAAACCCTCAGAACATCCGTTTGGTGTCAATTGTCTAAACTTTCTAAGTCACAAATTTAGACCTGAAGGAACTCAACCATTAGAAACCGAGCGCAAACTATTCAAAACCTCCCGGAACCAACCACAACCCGACACATACAAAAGTTATAGGAATGACGAAACACCACCATCAGTTTTACCAAAATTAGCATACTACTCAGCTCCACAGCAGAACTCCGTTCACTTGGACCGACGAATGCAGGACAGCCTCTGATGATGACAAAAATGCACCTATACAAGCCACACTGTCAGCCTACCTACCAGAAAACTGCAAACCACGCTACCACTACCGATGCAACCAGTGAAGCAACCTGCGGCGTGCCGAAACAACAGATCTTGCAAAGTATTTAGTTAGTATATAAATATATTAAAATTGTGTGTACTAAAAATCATAAAAATATTCCTGATACATGAACTAAAATTCAGGAACACATTTGTGTCGATTATACATAGAATAAAATGCTAAAGCATTTTCAAGTTAGTAAAAATAAAATAAGACATGAAACCAACTGAGTACATCATATTTAGTCAATCCCAATTTAAATTTGATCCAAATATGAAACCCTCGCATTTAAATTCCATGTACAATTACACAACCATCAAATTCCATATTCAAATACTTCATTCTCAGTTCAACCAAAATATAATATTTATATTAGTATTTTATTTATAAATTTATTGAAATTTTAATATTTTAATTTAATTTAAATTAATTTAATATAATTTATAAAATTTAATGCTACGTATAATACCCCGTATTAAAAATAATCATGCTTAAATAAACAATTTTATATGAACAGTGAAATCTCGATACAGCGAAGCCAAAGGGACCGGATTAATGTATTTAATTATCTAATTTAGTCATGTACTCATGTATTTATGTAAAGTTTTATTTCCTTATTAACCATTTATTTTCACATAAAACAATTATCACTTTGGCGAATAAAAATTTCATTTCGAAATTATAATTTCCTTAAATCAGTATTCGATATAATGAGACCTCACTGTATTACATACAATAGTTTCTGATTCAATTCAAATTTACTCGATAATACAAAGTAAACAAATCCCTTTAGAATCGAATACATGAAACTTTTAATTTTAATTAAATTTCCAATTCGACTCAAATTTACTCGATTATACGTAGTATAAGAATCTTATTTGAATCGAATACATACACTATAAACACAGAATAAAACAACGCCAAGTAAAAATAATAAAATCTTATTACAGTACAATACTAAAACCACCAACACACATAGAGAAAATAAATGTTATTATAATCCTTCATGTGCGTAGTGGGTCCGGGTCAAAATGCCGCGTTTTAAAATGTTGCGTTTTAAAATATCGCGTCTTAAAATGTCGCGTTTCAAAATGCCGCGAGGTACAAAATTTCGCGTGGTACAAAATGTCGCGTTTTAAAATGTCGCGTGGTACAAAATGTCGCGTTTGTAAAGAAGGAAAAACTCTGGTCTGACAGTTCTCGAGAACCATACAAATCAAAGTGGTTCGCGTTATATTGCCATTTGAAAAGGGTTATTTATTTAAATGGTGCACAAAAATAATATTATAATATGATATTATATTATATTTCCGAAAATAACATCGTACACTACACATACACGACTGTGAATACAATTCAGAAACAAAATAAACAATCGAACACTATAAAACTATTCCTATAAAGAATATTAATTTGTGCCGTTAGATTATACATAAAGAAAAATACACAAAAAAATCACATAAGAGAAAAGAGAAAAAACACGTGTCTATTCATTTAGAGAACCAAAAATTCCACTGCGTAATTATTCTTCATTAATTCGAAATATGTATCAGATAATGTGTTTAAATTGTATTCGCTAACCACACAAATTTAAAAGACATGCATTATTAAGCGAAAAATCAAAAATTTCACTGTTTCGCTATAAATATGAAAATATAAAACAATGCATGTGAATGCATCCCGATGGATTGCATTATATTCATATTTAAATTTTCCTTTTTTCACTAAATTAAATCAAATTAAATTAAATATATATGTATATAAACATAATATTTGAACACTTTACACCACTAAAATAAATTATATTATTATTATATTATTATATATTAAATAAAAATTAAATTCTCGAAGAATCGAGCATCAACGATCGACCAGTTAAAATTAAAATTAAAGTAAAAAATGTTTAAAAAATTAAAATGTTAAAGTTAATAAATTAAAGTTAAAGTTAATATGTTAAAGTTTAAAGTTAAAGTTAAAAGGCTAAAGTTGAAAAGTTAAAAAATTTAAAAAGTTTAAAAGTTAAAGTTAAAGTTAAAAAATTTAAAAAATAAAAGTTAAAAAATTAAAGTTAAAGTTAAAAAGTTAAAGTTAACTAGTTAAAGTTGAAAAGTTAAAGTTGTAGTTAAAATGTGAAAGTAAAAAACAACGAGCGAGTTCACCCTCAACTCGCAAAAGATTTATGGGAAAACCTTCTTTGTATAAATCTCTATTGAATCATTTCAAGCAAGCCATTTCGTTAAGGCTCAGAAACCCCTCTATAAAGACGGATGTTGTTCGCTCAGTATTTAAACTATGTAAGTTACATTTTTGGTTCAAAAAGTCAGTAAGTTATAATTCTATTTTGAATTTAGAGGACGAATCTTACTGACAATAATTAAGCATCAGCAAAGTACAGTTCTGTTAAGTGAATCACCTAAACCTCCATAGTAGTAAATGGTCACGGCAAACTCATTGAACAGAGCAAAATTAGGTTACACGTACGTTAAATAATCGTTACAGTACTCGTTCAAAATTCTCAAATAAACATCGAACTCACACTGTAACAACTCATTTACCGCCCTTGTGACGTAATAACTATTACACTTCACAAGCATAATTTGTGGTCCTTTTACTCGTATGTCATTTTCATTTTCAAAAACTTTTTTTTTTTTTTTTTTTATAAAAATGTTAACTTTTATTGGACGACAAAAAAAATTTTTACATGTTAAATACATATCATGACAACTTATGCTAATTTATATAACTTAATCTAATTACTAACAATTAATTCAAAGAGACTAAAAATCCATTTTTTTTTTTGGTTTGACTGGTGCTTAATTCTATCTATGAGTTGTTGTATTAAAATTACATTACTATTTTAATATTGTAAAGATTGGCACTTACAACTAGGCTTATAAACTAATTTTTTTTTTTTTTTTTTTTTTTTTTACATTTTTAATTTTTGTTTTATATACAATTTTAAGCTTAATCTAGAGAAATTTCCGTATAAGTTTGTGCTTAATACGGAATGGAATGACCGTTTGTTGTGTGTTACCTAGTGCGGATATTAGCGGATTTGTTAGGGAAGTGCTGGTGGAATAGAATTTAGTGGTGAGTTTATCTAGGTATTGTGATATGGTTGGGACATTGGCTATTTCATGGAGTTGGCGGATTGGGGTGGATTTTGGTAATGATAGAGCATTTCTAAGACATTTATTTTGAACTATTTGGATTTTGTTAATGTGGGATTCGGCTTCGTTTGCCCATAAGGCACATGCATATGTTAGTATAGGTCTAATGGCTACTTTGTATAATAATAGTTTGTTAGTTGAATTGAGCTTTGAATTTGGATGAAGAAGTGCGTACATTGCATGTATAGCTTTATTTGCCAGCCTGATTTTGGAATTTATATGCAGTTGGAAAGTGAGGTGGGAATCCAGAGTGCAACCCAAATATTTGCCATTGTTCTGCCATTGGATGACTGAATTGTCAATATTTAGCATAGCATTCGCAGCTTTTTCTTTGACGCTTATTGAGCGGGTAAACAGGACAGCTTGGGTTTTTGAGGTGTTAACCCTGATCTTCTACAGCTTGTAGAACTGTAGAATCTCTAGGACGCCCGCCTCCAATCTTTTGGATAGAATATGGAAGCCTCCTTTGGTAATTGAAGAAAACACCCTGGTGTCGTCTGCAAAAACCGCAAGTTGGCAGGATTTAGGTGTAGGTAGGTCGTTGATGAATAGGTTAAATAGGATGGGACTTAGGATTGAACCTTGAGGAACACCTGATGGAATGTCAAGTGCTTCTGAAGATTCCCCTAGTATGTGGACTTTGAAGGATCGATTTTGAAGAAATGAACAGATTATTTTTAGAATATAATTTGGAAATTGGAGCTTTTGAAGTTTGGAGAGCAGCCCCTCATGCCAGACCGAGTCGAACGCTTTCTCGATATCCAACATGACAAGCCCGGTGGACTTGTTCATGTTTGACATCAACGAAATGTGCTCTCCTAGGCGGACTAATTGGTGCTGAGCAGAGTGGCCAGATCGGAATCCGAACTGATGGTTGACCAGAATTTTTTTGTTTTCCACGTGGGAAAGAAGTCTTGTGAGGATGGTGCGTTCTAGGATTTTACCTAGTATTGGGAGTAGACTAATTGGTCTATAACTGGATGTTTCTGAAGATGGTTTGTTGGGTTGGGGGTTGGGAAGTAGGAAACACGGAGACATGCATTTATTATTGCTAATAAATACATGGTTCCTTTTTTAGGGAGATTTTTGATTGCTAAGGGGGTTAATTTATCGTGGCCAGGTGCCTTCTTTGATCGGATGTTTTTGAGCATTAATCTCAGTTCTGGTGGATGAACGACATCTTCAGAGGTGAGGTGAGTGGTGGAGGACTCAATTTCCTGAATCGCATTTTTGGCTTGGGATTCTATTAAGGGTTCAGTGGGATGGAGGGAAATTTGGTGGGATAAGTGAAATTGTTTGGCGAGTAAGTTGGCTTTGTCCAGGTTGTTGTGCGCTACTTCTTCATCCAATTTCAGTGGAGGCATACTGTTACCTCGGTTTTTCAAATATTTCGCTATTCTCCAAACCGAGGTATGGCTAGGTTTAATCTCTTGCAATTTTCTATTCCATGCATTGTTGGTGTTTTCTTCTATTTTTAATTTGATTAATTTTGTTAGTCTATTAATTGGGTGGCGGAGAGATCGATCTAGTGTTCGCGCTGCGATTCGCCTGAGCTTATTGCGTTGCGCTACTAGGCTTTTCACTACACTACAGAAGGGATGGTTAGTTTTGAAGTTATTGGAGATAGGTGGTGTTGTTGAGGCAGAATCTATGGCCTTCCGGATGTGATCTGTTATGGAATTTACATGGCCTTCTATAGATTCTGGCTCAGAAAGCGAGTTTGGATCCCATCTCAAGTTTTGATTGATATAGTGACGAAATGCCGTCCAATCAGTTTTCCCTTGAGGTGGGATAATAGGAGTTTGGATTGGAGTATTACCCAATTCAAATAAAACTGGAAGGTGATTTGATGATAGATCTTGGATGGATTGAATGTTCGTGATTTTAGGATAATTCTTGGATAGGATCAAATCTATGGTGAGGGATTTCTTCCCGGAACACAACATGTTGGTTCATCGGGGTGGTTTAAAATGATGTTTTTGTGGGTCTGGACTAGGCTGTTTAGTACGTTGCCACAGCTGTTGGCTACAAAGCAATTCCAGTTCCTGTGTTTTGCGTTGAAGTCACCAGCTATGACTACTCTATTGTAGGTATTAAATATTTTGATTAGATCTTGGGAAAATGTTATTGGATCAGGTTTGGTTGGGGGATTATAAATTGCTACGATGGTTAGGATTTCATTTACTAGTTCAATTTCTACTGGAATGTGTTCTAATTTAACTACTGGGATAGGTGCTAGTAATCTACATTTTATGTTTTTATGTGTTAGTATGGCTACTCCTCCACCTATTTTTAAGTTGCTATTACTACTGTTTAAAATTGCTCTATCATACCTGTGCGTGGTGTAGTTGGATAGGGTGAAGTTCTGGTCCTGCCGAAGCCACGTTTCTGCTAGTAATATAATTTTCGGTTGGTGAGCCTCAACAAAATTTTCGAACTCCACCCTTTTAGGTTTTATGGACGTAGGATTCGATAGGAGGCACTTTACAACTTTTTGCAATGTACTATCCATCATTTTGCGAAACTGGCGGTCAACAGAGCGATAGCTGCTTGTTTCGGTGATGAGGCTGATTTTATGACTGCAATGAGATTTTTATACTCTTCAATAATCTCCCAGATGTTGCTGATAGATAGTAGTTCTTGCTGCAGATTCTGGAGCTCGGCAAAAGGATTTAACTTTTCTTGGCCTACATGGTTTACTGATGGTGGTTGCGGTGCGGCTTGGGTAGCCTTTGGAGGTGCGTTTATCCTTCTCGCTGGGAGCTGGGGAAATGCCACGTTGTATGGTGTAATATTGGCATCTTGATGCTGATGTTGATTACCCCAAGCGCTTATTGTGGGGAGTGGTGCTGGTTTGTATAATATGTTTGGAGTAGTTTGCCGTTGTTGGGATAGCCGCGCCAGCTTAAACTGCTGATAGGTTGAGCAACCTTTATAATTGGCAGCATGGTCTCCTTTGCAATTGACACATTTTGCAGTGCCTTCCCTTGTGGTTCTGGGACATTCACCTTTGGAATGCTCAGCTAGGCATTTAATGCATCTGTGGTGTCTTCGACAATTTGACGCGGCGTGGCCAAACTGCTGGCAGTTGCGGCATTGCGTATACTCCTTTACTGCTGGCGAGAACGGCTGCCAGTTTACAATGCAGTGGCACAACTTACCACATTTTTCTCTCAACTCCATGATGCTAGTTGAGCCTCTAGCGAACCGAGCTACATAGAGGACAGCACCTGATTTGGTTGCCTTCCTGTAGACGGTCTTGATCCCTGTGATGCCGGCGTCAGTAATTCCTGTTTTGATGGTTTCGGTGTCCATCTCGTACAGGCCTAGTACAATAGCACTGTATTCCCGGTCGTTCTCACTCATGAACGAATGACACTGATGGTTTTTGGGCAGCTCGGTCATCAACTTCTCATGGCTCTCCTTGTTGTGTGGATTGATTCTGACTCGACCCGACCGGTTTAAAATTTTAGCGGTGAAGCTTCCAACACCGATAATTATGGCGCAAGCTGCCAAGAGTGACTCCACCTTCGAAATGGGCGCATCCACAATGATTGGTGGAATCCGTTGCGATTTTTCCTTCTCCAACGCTGGTTGATTAAGGTTCGCTAGCGGCTCGAACCTGTTTCCAAGCGGTACACTGGAGTGCGATACCTGCTTTTTGGTCGGCATATGGTTGAAAGGATCCAACTTCCTTTTACTAGGGACTTGGCGATATCCACCCGACGCTTGCGCGTCCATTTCACTACTCATTACACACAATAACACACACTGGTAATTATCACTGCACTACACAATTTAATTTTGATTTATTCTTTATGATGTTTTGAAAAAAACAGTTTAACACTTTCTGAATACAACGCGACGAGACAACAGATTGATGATGTTGATGATGGATTTTCAAAAACACTTGCTGCTGCGGCCATATATAGCGGATATTTTCACAACAAAATAATTTAAAGTAGGCGGTCTTTTATTAGATTTTTTTTTTTTTGTATTCGGCTCGCGATGTTTTTGACATGCCGGATGATGTTGTATATTGCATGTATATGCGTAAATTTTGCATTGATTTTACGTTTCGTTTATTTTTTGTTCTTATCGATATTCACACATACAACAATATTTTTTTTTCTGCATTTTTGTTTCCGTAACCCGATTTCTAGACAATTTTTTACTTACTCCTACCGCTAAAGATGTTTTCACATCAAAAATAAAACCCTTAAGTTACACTTAAAAATTAAACAGTTGAAGTTAAAAAGGTTTAAAAAACTAAAATTAATAAATTAAAGTTAACGTTAAAACGGTATAGTTAAAACGTTAGAGTTAAACAGTTAAATGTAAAGTTTAAAGGTTAAAGTTAAAAAGTTAAAAAATTTAAAAAGTTAAAGTTAAAAGTTAAAGTTGAAAGTTAAAGTTACAGTTAAAAAATAAAAGTAAAAGTTAAAGTTAAAAACGTTTAAAAAATAAAAATGTTAATAAATTAAAGATAAGTCTGTTTATAAAGTTAAAAAATTAAAGTTAAAAAAGTTAATTTATTAATAGTAAAATCAATATTCTAATGAGATTAAAGAATATTTCTATGTTTAAACTTTTGAATTATTCTGGTGTATTCCAGATTGATAAATATTTAAGAAGAGGAGAAAATTTTTTCTCTTCTTAAATATTTATCAATCTGGAATACACCAGAATAATTCAAAAGTTTAAACATAGTAACCGCATGTATACGTTAAATACACTAACATTGAAATTGTTAAAAGTTTAGAAAGGGGAATGTAAAAATTCGCTAATACTGCAAGTGCACGGTTGATTCGTATATATAGGAAAAAATCAGTGTAATAAATTAGCAGTACAGTCGCTATAGCCTGATGAGATGTACTGAAAAATGATTTATTTTTCATATGCTCGCAGATCGAAACTGAATTGCAAACTCTTAACAATTTCTCCTCTTCTTGAATATTTCTATGTTCATGGATTTTAGATGACTCATCATGATCATAGTTCATGATAATCTCAATATCAATGGCACTATTCTGGTTTTCTCAGGGAATTGGGAATTGATTTATTATGATTTTTAGTGAATTCTGGTTTTCTTTTCCCAAAGAATACTGGGCGATTGATATTTTGTTCATATTTTAGGAAAAAAGAAATTCCCAACAAAATTTTTAGGCAAAAATAAATAACAAAATTTTATCCCAAAATTTGTTATACTTTGGAAGGAAACAATACCAAAATACACTAAAAAATCATAATAAATAAATTCCCAATTCCCTCAGAAGACCACAATAGTGCCACAGACGTCGGATTTTAGATGACTCATTCAGTATGAAGGTCGTTTTTGTGTAATTTATTTGTAGTTGTACGATAACAGAACAGTTTTATGTATAAATATACCACCTTTATTCTTATGTGGAGAATAAAAATCTAGTTTGGAGTGGTTAAAATAAAATAAAACGAAAAGATTGCTCAGGAATTCAAAATTGTAACATCAGACATCACCAATGCATAACAATCGATCTACACACTAACAATTCTCAGAGTAAATTTGTATAAATTGTTGCGAACGACCTTCACATTAGTACGTACAAACAAAATTGGATGCACATTATAACGTAGAATTGTATTTAAATTGATAATGTGATCTGACAAAAAATCCAAGATGACGGATTTTTTCATTTCAAGACCACCATATAAGATTTCATGCGTTACTGAGCTGAAAGAGTTAAAGTAGAAGTTAAATACCTTTGACCTTGGGAGCAGGGACTTTTCGCATTTGATTTGATGGCGTAGACATTTATACTGATAACGTCACCCTTAGAAAATTAAAAATTGAAATTTAAAAAATTAAATTTCAAAAATTAAAAACAAACACAAAAAATAAAATTTTATTTTGCATTATGCTTGGAGATATGTAAGAACCATGTTTGGAGATATGTAAGTGTATTCCACATATTTACGTTCTTGTAAGCTTATTAACAAATATTTTCATTTTCGTACGAACAATTACACTACACTGCAAAATTTTGCCCCTGGACAATGAATAGTTGTTTCCGAAGTAATTTTTCACGCTGGATCTGAATCCGGGCTCAGAATTGCTCTATCACGTCAGGTTTTTGAGATATTCTAACCTAAAAGTGCAAAAAACATTGTTTTTTGACATATTTGAGGTTATGTAGCAATGCAGTTTTTACTTTTTTATAAAAGCCATGTATGGGATCTTATTGTACAAGTCTTTCTCTTTCAAACGCCGTGGAATTTGCTCAAATATCATTTTTTTTTCGTAAATTTTTCTGTATAAAAACACAACCCTGCAAAATTTTAAAAAGTTTGGTGCCACTTGACAATGAATAGTTGTTTCCGAAGTAATTTTTTACGCTGAATCCGAATCTGGGTGCAGAATTGCTCTATCACGTCAAGTTTATGAGATATTCTAACCAAAAAGTGCAAATATACCGCTGATATAAAAGGTAGTGTATTATACAGTATACCGACAAATTCACGAACATGCAATTTTGAAAATGCGATATCTCGGCGAAAAAAACACATATTTGAGCAAACTCAGAAGCATTTGAAAGAAGAAGACTTGGACTATAAGATCCCACACATAAACTTTTGAAGAAAAAAAAAATCGTGGTGCTAGATAACCTCAAATATGTCAAAAAACAGTGTTTTTTGCACTTTTAGGTTAGAATATCTCATAAACCTGACGTGGTAGAGCAATTCTGAGCCCAGATTCGGATTCAGCGTAAAAAATTACTGCGGAAACAACTATTTATTGTCCAGGGGCACCAAATTTTTAAAATTTTGCAGGGTAGTGTTATCATAATGGCACTACATATGATCATTGTTCGAACGAAATATAATTTTTGCTATACAACTTTTTTTATTGTAAAAATTACAATGAACTTGAAACTTTCTTGATATCGTAGCTGACCCCCACGAAGCAACTTCTTTTCTAAATATCAGAGTTTATTATGAAATAAATCTATATTTTATTATGTATTTATTTTGTAATGCAAGCGTTAGTGGATATTAGCAACGACCGTGACTATGACGACAATACGAGAGCCAACAACCATAACCTGCATATAATGTTCCACACCAAAAAGTTTTTATTTTTGGCGAATGTAATAATTCGTTGAATCAGTACGGTTTTACTTATACTTAACGTATAAAGTTCGAATTGTCCTAACCTAATTAAAATAATCAAGCAAATTGGATCCCAAGACACTGGAACGTACTCGAAATCGCATATCAGAAATTACAATATTTAAATACTATCCCGGAAACAACTTGTAACAATTGCTTGTATCGAAAAACCGAATCTTAAATGTTTAAAACCAAACCAAGTATTTTGGACACAAAGAACAAATATCCAACAAAAACATTCACCCCACTCCGCAAAATTGAAATGAATCATACATCAAAGTATTTTAAAATTTGTCATCGTTCTCCAACTTATAAAATATGTTGGGCTATATTTTAAGATTCGTTGTGAATGCGTTTCTATTAGGCGGTTCAATGAATTCCAGTGCTGTTCCACATTTATTTTGCTAATATTTTTTTTTTCTTCTCATTGAACCATAACATATTATGCTAATGTCTCTTGTATATGTACAACGTTCATAAAAAATTACTTTTCTAGAAATTCAGTTGGAACATTTGAATAATTCCTAAACATAAAATCTATATAAGAGGATAACCCAGATCATATATGCAGAATATTCAAATCAAAATACGATAAGAAATTGAAACTCCTTATCCTATTTTATATCTTCAGCTCAATATGTCATCTCCTTTTTCTCTCTCGAATAATTATTCAAATACTATTCATAAGTTACTTGAACATTCTTGGTTGTACGAGGAGTAGAACTTTGTGCTGTTGTTATTACTTATAAATTTAAATACACCAAGATTGAATGTATGTATGTACGTATATTGTATATGTACATACATATGCAGCTTAGTCGTCTCATGATGATACTAACTTCGTATAGCTATTCTTAAACATATTCCAAGCAAATTTTTTATTTAAATCTTTTTTTTGTTGTTTTTGTATGTACCATTGTCGTCGTCGGTCGTCCAATCCATTGTATAAATTTTTTGTATAAATTGCATATCCATACATATGCATATATTTACACTGTATATATATATACGGATCCTCACTATATATAATGGAAAATGCAATTTTCTCTTCGAGCTGAAAATTTTTTATTCTATTATCGTCGTAAGTTTTCTTTTTTTATTGTTTTACTTTGTTTTCATCATACAGATCGTTTTATTTTATTTGTGGTTGGGATTTTTTTTTTAGTATGGAAACGACTGAATCTGTTACATGGTACACGTCCGTATAAATTTTCATTACATTTTCAGTATGTATCGTAGAACAAAAAAAAAAATGTGTATAACTTTTCACTGGAAAAATTAAAAATTTCCTTAATTTTTGTTGAGACTTTTTCTGTATACCGGTTTGGTTGCCACTTTTAAGCTTTTCCACACTGTATATGTAACTATGTTGTATGATTTTTCCTAATAATTTTCTAAACTTAGAAGCTTCAATGTTTTGGTTTTTCGTTTGGTGTGCTGTGTGATGATTTTTGCTTTTTTGTATTGCTGTACATAATATATACATACATACACTACACATCACCAATTTAAACGGGAAAACCAAAAAATGTACAGCAAAAAGCTGATTTCAATTTTCGTACTCTACAACAAGGGAAAATAAACAGAGCAACACCGACGTACAAAATTTAAAAAATAAAACACTTTGCAGGATTTTTTGTTTTTGTTTTGTGTAACTAAACGAGAGACACAAAATAGATTTTATTCCATTCACGTTCCAAGAGCTTTTTTTTTGTATTGTTTTGAATTTTTGTTTCGACTATTTTTTTTTTTTTTTAAGTTTATTTGCTGGACTTTTAACATAAATACATTGTTTATATGCAGAACATGGTAATATGTTTCGAACTTTCTGACTTTGGAATTTATAATAAAGGAATATTTTAAGTTTTGTTTATTGAAGCTTTCAAGAATTTTGATTGTACTTTTACCTGGTAAATTGGGTAATGCTTTAATTTGTTGTTGTTAATGCTTTAGTTTAATAAGTAAATATTTTAAAAGCTCTGAGAAGCTAGTAAAAGCTTACTAGAAATAGTTTAGTTTTAGAAACCATTTAAGTAAACTTAGAAATGATGTTTTTTAAAACATTAAAAGAGCTTTTACATGTAAATGTTTCTCAGATAAACAATAAAAGCTTATGTTGATTTAAGTACAATTTATATAAGATTATTATATGGTACAATATGGAATTACAATAAATAACTTTAACCTAACATCTTCCAAGAGACATGTTAATTGTATATCTACTACTATAGGAAAATATGACTACAAATCTACAATTTATGTTGATGGGTATTTTTTAATGATGCTCAACCCCCAACTCAATACTCAACTTTACCCTATACTCAACATTCAACTCAATCCTCAGATCAACGCTACTCAAAAAACTTCATTCGTACATGAACTCAACTCAAAAACGACTCCAGCTAACTTTTAACTTAACCTTTTACACTACTCCAAATAATTTCCCAACACACTGACCCCAACTCAGCTCAGTCACAATTCAACTCAAATTCAAGCCTGACTCAGGTCTAGTCCAACTTCAATTCAAACTTAACTCAACTTGAAACCCAACTCATCTCCCAAGTCAACATGTCTTGAAAACCACAGGCGTACATGAACTCAACTCAAGCTAACTCTAATTCAACTGTCAATTCAATATCCAAATAAATCCGAAGCTGAACTGCTCAATAAATCCCAACCTAACCACAACTCAACTACAAGTCTACGCCAACCCTTATCCAACTCCAATTCAATTCAATCCAACCCTCAACTCAACCGCTAACTCAACATCCAACTCAATCCTCAAACCAGCATATTTAAAAAATTGGTTAACGTGGTAATATCTCCAGGTCGACTTGTGCCAATTAGTATGACGTGTACCCAACTATCTTGACGTACATCCTCCAAAAGTTTTTCAATTCACCGCCTTAAACATAGAAACAGAGCGAAAAAATCCAAATAAAACAAGTCGTTCTGGAGATACCTTGAGTGCAGATATATAAACATTCAGATGGATGGATGGACATTCTTTTTGTTTGCTTATGACTCTTGAAAGAAGCAGCAGCCAGTGTAACTTCACTGTAAATTATTTTTCCATTCGCCTGCCATTCATTTATACCTCCAGATCATGTATTCGCGAAAATCGAGAAAGAGGTACATATACACATACAGTTTAGTTAAATATTTAACTGAATCTTTTAAAACTATTGCCAATAGCAAAATCGACACTTTAATTTAAACAATTTTTAACTATTAATAATTTTGCAGGTAATAAACCGACAAGCGATTATTAAACCAGAGGAACGTTTTGAAATAGATAAAACTCATGCTACTGTTATTTGCCCGGGAAGTGCAGCTTGATTTACATATGCTACGTGCGGCTTTTGAAATGTGGAAATAAGCTTGATGCTTTTGTGACAATAATTTACGTTTGTGACGGGCCGCGCCACGCACACAATTAAATATTTTTGTGGTATATTATAGTGTTGTGTTCCACTAAAAGGGAAAGTGGAAAAACAATCAGAAATTAAGATAAATAATTAAAAGTTCAACTAATATTGGCTTTGATCAAAAATGAATCTCCCAAAATAGGCATAAAAATATTGCCGCTATGTTTTATACTAAATTTGTATGTGTACACGAAAAAAGATAAAATTAGTTCATGTCTCGGTATAGCGTGTGCCGTGTGACGAATGTCAAAATATTTTTCTAATTGGCTATAAGCTTCCGTCACACGTCACACGTCGCACTTGCCACTTGCACGTCGTATATGTAAATCAACCTTGATGCCTGTCCTGTCCGAGACTGCAAGGCACAAGCTGCCCAATGTTATTCGTCCTCCAGGACAGTGGCATTTTCGCTTTAACGATTTCAAGCGATTCATATTGACCAAGCCCCATGGAAAACTCTTAGTGTGGGGTGAAGCTGCTTACAAGTCGGACCTTGGCGCTGGTAAATCCATTTCAAAGAGAGGTAAAAGTATTTCCTTCCCCATGTTCTGAAAATAGAAATCTGAGAATACCGAAAAAATATTTTATGGTGAACTAATCCAAACCAGCAACCAATCATATAGCCGCTTAAACATTTGCTCCTGGCACGGGTACAACATAAGTAAGTTCCATAACACAATAAACATTATAGTAAGGCAAACAAAAAAAGTGATGGCAAATAATGTTTCAACTCTGCCAATTTCTTGGAGAAAACTTACGGGTAGAAATATTATTTCAAAGCTTTGGATCTTGCCTGAATAATGAACATTTTAACTTAATGAATTTTACTTGGGGGTAGGTACGGACAACTTTTTGGGACCCAACAAATTAATTGGTTTTGCTCTGGATTTTTTTTTTTCATTTAGATTTAGATTTGATTTAATTTTAGATTTAGATTTATGCTGTGTGCCTCGCGTCGATTTTTTGCGACTAAATTAGATTATACAGTTTATTAATGCTTGGATTTTACAGTTTATTACGACAAAATTTAATTTCTGCCACAAGTTTGTAGCGAAATGCTAATGCTATAATGAGTATACGAGTATTTTGCATTTTTTAATTGAAATTATTGTTGTAAACAAACTTCCTGTTTTTGTTAATAGTGATTTGGAAAAAATGAGTTCAATAAATGTACAACCGGTCATTTTGACCGGTCGGTACTTTTAGTGTTAATTTAAACTGGAAAATTCCTACAAAAGCTATAAATCCGATACAACATCGCCTTCCTCAATTACATCGAAGGACGTGCTAAGAATTTATTAATAAAACAGGATTTAGAAGGCATGATCAAATATAGAATTGAAACAGTCACAGCTACAGATTGGTCAAATTTTGTCTTAGACAACATGACTCCTGGTGTTATAGGAGAATTAATTTGTGTTTTATTTCACAATACATTTATTGGTTTTAAATTTATTTAATTTGGTTTTAAATATTTCTGAAAAGATTTAATTTAATTCGAAAAACCTAGCAATTTAAAAGCGTATACCGATATAACGATCATATCGATATACACTTTTAACGTTTTCATCGATATCGGTGGCGATAAAAAATTACAAAACTGTCATATATCAGTCGCTATTGCTACCTGTTATACTATCATGTCATTTGTAAATACAGGTACATCATAAATGAATGTGAACAATACCCATTTTCGTTCATCCAGGTGCTAAAAACATGCAAATTACTAAGCAACTATTTAAAACCAACTAGTTATAAGTATTGCTTCAACTGAAGATGATGTTTTTTGGCATCGAAATCGATTTTGAATCGAAATTAAAAAATAATAAAATTTCATTATAAGGAGCATACTTATAAAAATACTCGTACCTAAATTAAAAATAATATAAAAATTGCCTTTTAATTATTTTTATATACAGGGTGAGGAAAAAGTATGGAAAACCCTAAAAATCTCTCGGAGTTCGGTCAAAAAAAAAAATTAGTAAGGTTTATTCTTAGGTAGCTTTCAACAAGGAATTTAATGGTGAGCATGGTTATGACCTTGACCTTCTTCTGCAAGGTCATTTGGAGGTCAAGGTCATTTTTTTAAATTAGAACCCCTATTTTTGATGAAAGAATCGAAAAGAGCGATCAATTTTACGTTCGAGTATGTATTTTTCATGACCTCCCAAGATCATCTGAAGGTATTTACATGGTATTTACAAAGTATGGAAACCCCTAGAAGGGGTTCATGCAAAATACATATTCGGACGTACAATTGATCGCTCCTTTCGAATCCGATGTTAAAAACAGGAGTTTCCCTATAAAAATGACCTTGACCTCTATAAGACCTTGAAGATGAAGGTCAAGGTCACAACCAATCTCACCATTAAATTCATTGTTTCATTGTTTCAACTTCCTAAACCATTAGAATAACATCCATTAAAATTCCACAAATTTTACGACGGTCTCATAGGCTACGAAACCTTAACGGATTTACAAGCCAACGTCTTATTAAACGAACAAAAATTGGAAAGTAAGAACTTTTTAATCAAATTACATAACAAAGTGATGTCGTGTATAAAATCATTCTTTCTCGAATCGTTACAAAAAATAGTTAGACCTATACCAGTAACATTAGTCCAAGGAAAATTCTACATCAATACACCTGTAAAACTACAAGAAAATGTATATAATCAGGAAGGTCCACTCATGAAAACAACCAAACTTACATGGAAATAATTAATACGTCGAATCAACGAAAAGAAGTCTTTTATCCCATAAGTCGATGAATTAAATACAAAATATAATGAGATACATTTCCTCAACTCCCAGTGCGAAAACCACGAAAATAAAAATATTGAATCTAAATTAAATCTAGAAATTTATTACGGATCATAAGCCCTTGGTGTGGCTATTCAACATTAAGGATCCTTCAAGTAAAATCGTAAGATGGAGACTCAAGTTAGAACAGTACGACTATAAAATATGCTACAAGAACACAAACGCCGATGCACTTTCACGTATGGAACTAAACGAACATCTAGAAAATTAAAGTTTACAATACCCAAACACAATAGATTCACTTAAACTAAATAATCAAAGTAGGAACATTACTACAAATGAAGGTTGATTTACATATGCGACGTGCGACGTGTGACGGGAGCTTCTAGCCAATCAAAGGCAGATATTTTGACATTCGTCACACGGTATACGCCACACGTCGAGAGATGGTTTAATTTTATCTTTTCCGTCACGGTCGCACAAACACATACAAATTTGTTGTACGTATAAAACGAAATAGTAGGCTTTGCCAAAGCTTTTTTAAAGAACAAAAATTACAATATAAAAAATTTAATAAAGTGTTAGTGGCGGAACTCATCACAAATGTAAATTGTTGTCAAAAAAGCATCACGTTTATTTCCACTTGTCACACGTCGCACGTTGCATATGTAAATCAACCTTAAGTCATAAACTTCATTAACCAATTTAGAACCCGCAACGAATTTGAACAAAGCATGCGCACAAACATCAAAGAATTCAAAAATAAAAAATCGAATTCTTTATGATCATAACAATTTAGAATCTCTAGATTCAACAAATTTAATCCAGGAAATCAATCAAATTGAATCGAATGTACAAGATAATATTCAGAATAATGTTTCAAAAATTAAAACCATTCATGAAACATTAACACCATTAAACACCTTTCGAAATCAAATCACAATCATAGTCGACAATGATTACGAAGAGATAGACGAAAAATTAATGATAAAATTTAATAAGTATAAACATTATAAAATTAAAAAGAAAAATTTCGATACTAATGATATCAAATATATCTTAAAAAAATATACGAATAACAAAAAGGTCATAGCACTTCACGTGAATGATAAAATATTCGAATTATTCCAAAAGGAATTCCAAAATTTCCCCAAACGAAAATTAATAAGAGCAAAAATAATAAAGGAAGACATTTTAGAAAATGAAAAACAATTAGAAATAATTGAAAAGACACACCTTCCTTATCATAATGGAATAATGGAAAATTAAGAAAACATATTTTTTTCCCAAAAAGGAAGGAATTGATTTCCAAATACATAGGTCAATGCGAGACAAATACGAGAGGAAACCAATTAAATTGAAATTTGAAATTTCGCAAAGTCCTCAAGGACCCATTGAAATAATCCATGGGGATACCATTGTTTTAAGACCAAAAACATTTTTAACAATCATGGATAAATTTTCCAAATTTATCTCCATTTTCGAGCTTCCAAACAGAAGATTTCAAACCATGATTAAAATGTTTAAAATATTCTTTTCTAGAGAAGGAATCCCTAAGAACTTATTTAATTCAAATTTATTCAAAAAATTCACGGATATGTACAAGATAAATTTACATATTACCACAGCAAAAGCTTCGACAGGCAATAGCCCCATCGAGCGTGTCCATTTAACGTTAACCGAGTTAACTCGAATCATTTATTCTCAGAATAAAACTATTTCAATTCAAGACGTTATGGATGAAGCAATATTAACCTACAATAGTACCATTCACGCTTCAACAAAACTAACACCTTTTGAACTCCATAAAGGACACATATTAATAAAAAATATCCCAACAAATATAGCTGAACAATCTGAAGAATATTTAGAAGATATTAGATCAAAATATCAACAAATTGCAAAAAATATAGTAGAATTAAATTTACAAAATAAAACAAAAGTAATAAAAAACTTAAACGTTAATCGAAAAGAACCAAGGAAATTTAAACCTAATGACAAAATTTTTGAAAAAACCACTACTAGAGATAAACTCGTACCAAAATATATTCCTCATACTGTTGTAAAAGGCAACAAAATAAACGTTGTAACTAATAAACGAAAAGTTCATAAAAGAAGAATTCGTAACTGTAACAAGCATCTAAACAAAGATAATATTCTATTACAGGATAACCCTAGTAATCAAACAGTCACTAGAGGCGTTCGATCTAAGCAAGAATAAAGGCGTCATAGGATTGCAGCTAAGTAGGAACCGCAAGAGTCATCACAGGATACTGTAAACTTATTCATATATTTGAATTAAATAAAATAAAATTAAACTTAGAATTAGTTAATCAAACAAAAATAGATATATGAAGACTTTTGGAACACCATAAAATATCCGACGACACTCAAATGAAAATAGCCGATAGAAAAATGAAAACATTATAAAAATCACTAAAAAATATTTTACCAAATACTTATCGTAAAAGACAAAAACGAGGACTTATTGATCCTTTAGGAACATTAATTAAATCTATAACAGGAAATTTTGACTTTAGACCAAAATGACTAAACAGAAATTCAAATGGCAATTCAACGTTTAGAGAACGGAGAAATTAAAGTATTAGAAAAATACAACGAACAAGTAAAAATAAATCAAATTTTAATAGACAGATACGAAGAAATGACGGACCATATTAATAATGTTACAAAAAAATTAAATGAAAACATTAAAAAAGCTACTATTTCCAAGGCAGTAACTGAACATTTCATTTTAAATAAATTTTTCTTAGAACTATTTGATAACATGTTAATTATAGGAGAACAAATAAACGAAGTTCATGATATAATGACATTAGATAATGACATTAGATAATAATGAAATGAATTATATAACCGAAGAATTTGATCAGGATGACATTAAAATTAAATCGGTAGAACAAATTTATTCCATGCTACAACTAGAAGCTAATTACAATGGAACAGATTTCATATTGTTAATCTAAATACCCCAATTTACCAAAGAATTATACACCTTTCAAATAAAACAATCCCAATAAATAACCAAATCTTTAAACACACTCCAAATTTCATTATCCTAAATTCCCAGAAATATATGAATATTGCAAAACCATGGCAAATAATTGAGCATACTTATTATTGTCAAAAACAACAATTATACAACATAAAAACGGAAGTTGTATACCAAATCTACTCAACAACCAAGATGCAAATTGCGAAACAATTAAACAAGATCCAGAAGAAGAGATCGAATTATTAGAAACAGAGTATTTATACATTTCATCACCCGAAGGAGTACACATGCAGACAACATGTAACATTAATCAAGCAACGATCATATGAATTAAATTATTACACTTCAGAAACTGTTCAATCACCATTCGAGATAAAAGATACTCGAACGATCAAACGAAGCGATATCATAGAGTCACGTTATTACAACCACTCGATAACATTAAAATCAATACCACAATGGAAAAGAATTTATAGACTTAACATTAATTGCAAAACAATCAATCAAAAATATCGAAGAAATGAAGTTAAATCACCAAATTACAACAGTTTATACTCACACTTTAACAGTTTCATCAATTATATTAATTACATTAATAATAATAATAGTTTTGTTTACCTACAGGAAATATAAAGCATCAGTCTTTAAGATAAAAATAAAATTATTACATTTAGCAGAGCTCACTCAAGTTAACGCTGAGGACAGCATCAATCTAGGAAGGGAGGAATTATGTACTATACATAAACAGCAACAACAACCAAACCTATGGCAGTCTGCATCAGCAAATATTATCAACAATGAAAACATTGCACACTCATCATCTCATTCAATCGAATAAACATTCTATTCAAATTATATAAAATATGCATAATTACTTTATTATGTTTCTTTCTTATCGCAGAGTATAAAAACTCTTCTCAAATTAAGTAAATTGTTGAAAGTAGTTTGTTAAGTCATATAATTAGGTTGTACTATTTTCATTCGTAATACAACTAGTGCTCAATTATTATCGATAATTTTTTACGAGTTAAAACCGCGCTGAAAATTCAACGAGTGCGCAGCACGAGTAACGGTTTTAACGAGTAAAAAATTATAGATCATTAATTGCAGCACGTGTTGTATTTAGTAAGAGAATACAACTTTCCCGTCAGCGATTGAATCACAATTCATCCATTTGTGTCATGTTGTATGCAAATTATTTGACAAGCTTTTGTTTGCACGGCTTTTCCTTTGATGTGTGTATAAAAAATTCAATCATAATAAAAAAAATTGAAATACAATTACAAATTAGAGATAATTGTTTAGGATTTTCTTGTTGCTATGGTGAAAATTGTAAAACTATCGCGTTGCCATGGTGAAAATTGTAAAACTACCGCTATAATAACGTGTTGTGGTACGTATTTTGCATGGCAATCTAAATATTATTGCTGTAATAATCGCTTTTTCGTAAAATTTCCCATGGCATATTTTGTGAAAGTTGTATTCTCTGAAATATAAAACATCAAATTCATTAGTTAAATTTGAACCTAAATAAAATAAATGTGTTATATCTTTACCGCTCATGCCACAACCGATATAACTACATATATATAAACTTTAATTAAATATGACAACAATTTTAATTTTCTTGAATAATTTGATTAATTTTGATACTCGTAGTTTTTGAAAAATTTCGGATTAAACGAATTCTCCTATTTAAGTGAACCATTTCGAAAATGAATGAAAATTATTCCGAATTGAATGAAACCAAATTAAATAAATTGAAAAGCAAAAATTGTATCAATAAAATTTATAAAATATAACAGTAGTTAAATAAAAGAAACGTACTGGTTATCTTGTAACAGCAGGGAGTGTTTCAATTCTATATTTGATTACACCTTCTAGATTCGGGGTTCTCTTAGTTCTTAATAAGTTTTCCTTCGACGTAATTTACGAAGGCCGTGTCCTATCGGATTTAATTTTGTAGATTAAAATAACCCTTTGCCAATTAAAGGTTAAATAATCAAAGTGGTTTTAAATTGAAAAAAAATAATTGAACCTGCGCAAATGTAGAGTTATGGAAGAAGAAACTTCTTTGGTTTTGTGCTGCTTCAAGAAAATCATTCACCTATAGGGAGGGGCCCTAATCATAATTTCCGTCGCAAAACAATTTTTATGCGGTTTCAAAAATGGATCGCCAAACACGATACCTTTCTACCATTTATGCGATAGTCGGAAAAATACCGCCAGCAAATTAAAGACGAACATTGTTTCGATTGTTTGTCGTTTCTTATGGTTACTAGTAGTAATTGCCTTATCGAACTGAACATAAACTGAGAGAATCGGATTTGTCCCTTAAAATTATTGTTCGATTGCTACCTGAACCGTATTTTAACTTTCTTGAGTGTCCAAAAATGAATCGATTAAAAATTAAACATTTTGATTCCAAATATTCATTTGGTGCTTGATACATCGAGTAAAAAACTACTTTACCAATATCATACTCGATTATATTTGGCCAGTTGAAGACTCTGTCTGAGAGATACATATTTTAGAAACATTTTGAAACATGAGGCTGTTTCTGTAATTTGTAAAATATTTCCATAAACAATTTATGTTGTGCTTAAATTGCGCTAAATATAATTATCAATAATAATGGTGAACAAACTGAATTTATTACTCATCAGCATTATTATTCTATAAAACACTGTGCAAATTTAAATTTTGCAAAACGCGAATTAATCCAAGCACCCAAATCGACGTTAGGCACACAGCCTAAGTTATATATAGGTTAGACTTAGATTTAGTTTTAGTTTTAGATTTAGATTTAGTTTAAGATCCAGATTTAGTTATATATTTAGATTTAGGTTTTAGATTTAGATTTAAATTAAGATTTATACTTAGATTTAGATGATATTTAGAGTTAGATTTAAATTTAGGTTTAGATTTAGTAGATTTAGAATTAGATTTAGTTTTAGATTTAGTTTTAAATTTACATTTAGATTGAGAATGAGATTAAGACTGAGATTTAGATTTAGACTTAGATTTTGTTTAAGCTTTAGATAGATTTGAATTTAGATATAGATTTAGATTTAGATGTAAATTTAAATTTACGTTTATATTTAGATTTAGACTTAGATTTAGATTTAGTTTTAGATCTGGATTTATATATAGATTTAAATTTAGAATTGGATTTAAATTTAAATTTAGATGTAGATTTAAATTTAGGCTTAGATTTAGATTTAGATTTTGATTTAAACTTTGATATAAACTTATTGATTTGGATTTTAGATTTTAATTTTGATTTAGACTTAGATTTTTAAATTTAGATTTAGATTTAGTTTTAGATTTAAATTTAGATTAAATTGAGATTGAGATTGAGACTGAGATTTAGATTTAGATTTACATTTTGTTTTAGATTTAGATAGATTTAGATTTAGATATAGATTTAGACTAAGATTTAAATTTAGATTTAGATGTTAATTTTAATTTACAATTCATTTTAGACTTCGATTTAAACTTTGATTTTAATTTCAGATTTAGATTTTGTTTTAGGTTTAGTGTTAAATTTAGATTTAGATCAAGATTTAGATTTAGTTTAACATTTAGATTTAGATTTAGATTGATATTGATATTGAGATTTAAATTTAGATTTAAATTTAGATATAAATTTAGATTTAGATTTTAATTTTGGTTTAGACATTGTTTTAGACTTTGATTTAAACTTTGATTTTGATTTAAATTTAAATTTTTATTTTTAATTTGATATTTTTAATTTTTTTATTTTCAATTTATTGTTTGAATCGTTTGCCTGATTTATCGAAAATTTGACACGATAAACCAAGATCACATTGCTTAACTATGCCCGAAAATATCTTATGAACATTGTTTAACTGCCAATTAACTTCTAAAATGCATAGATTTAGTCTTAGCTTTTATTAAAAGTATATGCAGGCAGAAATACCGGCATATATACGTAAGCAATGTTTTGTTGATATAGGACTTATGAAAACTGAGCATATTAAATTTGTACGACTTACAAAATAGACAGGATTAATCAAAGATTTAAAGCTATATTCCCAATGATCACTTCTGCACCTACTGAGTGTTGTAACTTTGTTACTCACGCGTCATCACTGTTTGTTATGTAATGAATTATATGTCAACGAAAAATAATAATTTTCATTTTTAATCTCCAATTCTTTGCGGGAATCAACATTACGTTTATGTACAAAACATTCATAAACAAACAATCAAAAATCATATACATAATTCACCGCATTACAAAAAAAAAAAAAATAAAAAATTTGTCATTTTCTATATGAAATCATAAAAGCATAAAAAAGTAGAGCGCACACAAGAAGCATAAAGCACACAAAACAATTTTCATCTTGTGTATAGTTCTCAAGAAAACTTTTAGACGAATTGCATATCATGAGACATTGTTGTATATTGTCGTAGACACATCATAAAGTTGGATATAATATAGTTGTTATGAAAATCATAACTTATATGTACACGATATTGTGTTACATAAAATGACAGAACAAACATAAAATTTCATATATCCATTGAGGATGATGATGACATGTATTTATATGTTATACACTAGATAATTCATAATGCGGTTGATGAACCACAATTGAATCGTCTCAATCATATTTGTATACACGCCATAATTTACACCGTACACTATACACGAGAGTGTAATCATGTACTTTGGTAATCTATCAACTAATAATAATCATTACATAAAGTGATAGTGTATGTAGTAATGTTGATAAATTGTCTAATATCATGTTACTCTGTGTATAATTCAACGGAATAAAAAACAATGCTGAACATAATTTTTTTAAAGGATTTAGTGTCACAAACAAAAAAAAATCAACTTTTCTCGTTACATGTTTCCTTATCGTCAACCAAAATTTGTATGGTGACAACAACAACAAAAAATGTTAGAAATTTCTCTGGTGAATAGTGTCGACTACTCGTACTTGGTGTAGTAGGATTATTTTTATTTCACTGGTAAAACTACTTAACGCGGTCTATTTTTCATAAATACAAACATATACACGAGCATAGGCGTTGAGGGTGACTTATGGTTGGTATTTGTTGTTGTCGGATTTTCATTTCATATTACATATTTTATATATTGTACATAGGCTGTAATAGGATGATAAAATGTTTTCTACAATTTTGTTATTTTTTTTTTATTTTTTGTGTTAAAAATCTCAAGAACATGAATTTAGTATCATGAAAAATACGTCGCTCCTATTAAAGTAAATGGTATATAACATGAAGTTTATTGCGCTGAGTAATCATTTTTGTATTAACGTACACCTTGTTGAAATTGAAATTTTACTACGAAACAAAGAACTAGCACAGTCCAATATAATCGGCAGAGTATTATTCGTGCAACGCATCAAGAAGTATTTCATGGAGAAATTAAAATGTTTCGATTGTATAAGACCCTAAAGCAAATTGGGTCTATGTTAGAAGAAATAATCCGAATTACACACCATAATCATATTCTTTAATTCCCCCAACACATAATGTTCCGGATTAACTCACAGAACATAAGTAATTAAAAGGCTCTATCTTCTGTAACATTTACATTGTGTAAATTAATCAAAGCGCACAATTAATCTCATCCTACACGAAGTTCAGGTATGATTTTGTAAAATATCTGTAGTTTTGGTTTTTATTCTGTAAATCCTTTTAATTAAAATAACTTTTTCGTAAATAGACCTAGCCGTTAGCATACACACATTCATATATAGTAGACGGTACAAAAAATTCAACCGACCAACAAAAAATACCAAAAAAAGCACAGAAAAACATTTTCACAAAACCTAAAAATGTCATCAAAAATAATTTTTTTAAAAATAACACAGACCGACAAACAAAAAAAGTCTTCAAAATTTATTTATTTTCCTGTGCCTTTAACTAAATTACATGCACACTAACAACAATAACAAAAACAACAACAAAAAACTACTGCTCTAGGAGTATGTATCCTGATTGGACAACCCATGTATATAGATAGTATATTTGTATCTACTTACTGCTGGTACAGGTATATAATTCCCATAGTGTCTTTTATGCTGAATATATAATTTTGCTCGCTCTACAATAGGTCTACAGCATAATAAATTAAACAATGGTTGTGGGAAACGGGGATACAATGCGCTTTTTATAACATCGTCATACACTATGGACTATATAGAGAGTAGACAATCACTTATATACTTACTACACACTGATTACAATCAAAAGAGTTTTTTTTTTGTTCTCCCCTTATGTTTTTATCAGATTTCTACTTGCACAATTTACTGTAAAAGATTTTCCACGGAATATTTTTACAAAAATTCTCAATTCCCACTTCAACCGCGTCGCGTTATATGATCTCGTCAATTTTGAAATGAAACACACAACGATTTTTCATGTTTTTGATTTATAATTGACAGAACAAAAATGAAGCTACATTGGAAGTGTTTAATTCGATAAAAGCTCTTACTTTATATGTCGATTAATAAATTTTCACAACATAGTGCACACCCAGCAAAAACAAACAAACAAAAAAAACAGGAAAAAAACTGGAGTTTGATAGAAACATGAAACATAGTAGTGTAGTGTAGTTTAGTAGCAAAAAAAGCACATAAAGTGTTTTTAAAATTAAAAAGCATAAATCAATTCCAGTGGAGCTTTTTTTTTCATTTTTATTTTATTCGTAGTAGTGTAGTACAGTTTTTATGTGACTTTATGTGTTGTTTTATTCCCGTAATATGTGAAAGCTTGAAAGTTTCGTTGTATTTAATTTTATAATAAAAATGTTAATTTTATTATAATATAGAAGAAATATTGTGCAATAAATAAGAATAAGAAACAAATGGTAAATTTAATTTATATGTTTGGGTACAAAAAGTTGAGCTTTTTAAGTTTTTTTTTCATATTATGTTGTAAATTATAATATATGGCAAGTTATTGAACTTTTTTGCAGTTGATTTTTTTTTTTTTTTTTTTGAAAATGGTGGTTTCTACTGGTCCTCCGGAACTACTATTTAAAAAATATTTATATTAATATTTTGTGTATCATAAGTTACACTTGATTGAATGCCTAGAAAAATAATTTGAGATTCCATTAGGTATTGTAACACACAAGACATTCTAAATTCCCCATAAGGTGTGTGTCGCATTTAGTCCATTGTCATATATAATTTTTCATAATAAACAGTTTGCGTTGGGTATCCAGTGCTGCTGTTTAGTGCCGGTTAAGCATGCTTGTACTGCTAAGATTATTATTGGACGGCTCGTAGAAAACGGAACATTACACCTCTCTAAGCAACCACCCACTCTATAAGGACCTCAAATTTGTTGATGTATTGATTGAGAGATTTTACAGTTTTAAATTCTTTAACTGATTTTGAATAATTGAACTCTTTAAATTCTAGCGGAAAATAGATGTGTTAGTCAAAAATGCAGATCTTAAACTGAGTCCTGCTAGAAAGAAACAGAAGCATCTAGATACTTTGGGTTACTCCGAATAAGTTCTTTTTGCAGTTTGTGAATTGACGGACATTTTGAAACATTTTTACATTCGTATAGTTAGCAGATACTCCGTCAAGCAATAAGATTTAAAATTTGTTGTTCGTTCTCTGATAGGTTGTAGTAAACTGAATCATCCCAATTTTTAGTATTACCACTGAGCATAATATTAACAGAGGAGTATTTTGTATGATTGACAAATGTCCACTAAAAATAAAATTGGAAAGCCTGGATTGGCTCAGTATGTAAAAAGAAATGAAAAATGTTGAATGTTTTGGCTTCTCTGAATAAAACAAACATTTATGAGTGGTAGAAACGTTTCAAAGGCAGCCTTAAAGACATTAAATATAACGAGCGCATTAAATGCCCCAGCACACCAATAACCGATGACATCGTCGAAAAGTCAACAAACTTGTTATGGAATATTGCCGAATCACTATATCATAGTGGTTATTATGTTTATGTTGGTATATAATTTGGGTAATGCCAAACACTTTTTTCGGATGTTTTGGGCATGGAACGTATGGTATCATAATTGGCTTCGATATTGTTGAATTTCGACCAAAAGCACTACCAAATGGACATTGCTCAGAAGTCGCTGAATGAAGTGAACTGATGGAACGGGTCTTAACTGTGGAGATAAAGCAATAGTGTATGAAAGTGACGTCGAAACTAAGGCTTAATGGTCCTAATATCGGGTTTTACATTTGGGACTTGATACCTTTGAACTTCTACTGTGAACGCACCCTTAAACCAATAACTAAACTGTCAGTGGCAAAACATTCAGTAAAGACAACATTTTCATCATGGTATCTGACTTTTCCAATATATTTGATGATAAATTAATTAGTTGCGGCGTATTAGGTTTTGAAACGTTCGTAGAAGAAATTTCACTACAAATCTGTTTTCCATACAATGGATGGTCGTCAACACCAAACCAATTTTATAAAGATTTTTTTTTATAAACACACCAAATTTCGAGACTTAAAAACTGTCTTGGGTTTTTGAGTCGAAATGTTCCACTTTTTCAAAAATTTTCAGACTTCGTTCCGGTTAAGTTGTTTTTGACCTGATCACCCTAGTGACAACTCTCATTGGCTATCGGTTCCTTGTAATTAATCCAAACGCAACGTGCTTCTTAATTTGTTCTATGAAATAAAACCAGAACTAAAACTATTTAAGCCAATGAATAAAAATATAAAGGGCTGAAACCTCACGAGGTGATCAGAACTTCGGTCTTTGGTATCTTCAATGGAGGTAGCATTCACCTGTTTCATAAAGTTGGTGTAACAATTTTGACAGTATTGATTTCTATTTTAACCAACGTATATTTACTTATACAATAACAGCCAAACAGCTCAAAAGCTTTAGTAACATGAGTACAGGCATCCAATTTAACACGAAAAATCGTATTCTAGAAATGTATACAGAAAGTATTATACCAAATTATACTGATATTTCTAACCGTGTAACTGACCATATTCCAGAACTTTATTTAAAAATCATTTTGGAACCCCATTTACAACGCACATGCCAAATTTCATAATATTCGGGTAAGGAATAACCAAGTTCCATCCTACTTGGCCATATTCCAGAGCTGTATACAAAAATCATTTTAAAATCCCATTTCCAACTCACATATCAAATTTCATCATAAACGGTTATGAAATAGCCAAGTTCCATCCTACTTGGCCATATTCCAGAACTTCACCCAAAACTCACTTTAGATTCCCATTTCCAATACTATGTCAAATTTTATCATAATCGGTTGAGAAATGGGCAAATTCCATCATACTTGGCCAAATTCCAGAATCCCATCCAAAAGTCATTTTAGAATCCCATTTCCATTACACAAGTCGAATTTTAGCATAATCGGTTGAGAAATAGCCAAGTTCCATCATACTTGGCCATATTCCAGAACTTCATCCGAAAAACATTTTAGGATCCCATTTCCAATCCATACATATGTCGAATTTCATCGTAATCGGTTGAGAAATGGGCAAGTTTCATCATACGTGGCCATATTCCAGAACTTCATCCAAAACCCATTTTAGAATCCCATTTCTAACACATATATCAAATTTCATATTAATCGGTTGAGAAATAGCCAAGTTCCATCATACTTGGCCATATTCCAGAACTTCATCCAGAAATCATTTTTGAATCCCAGAACTTCATCCGAAAAACATTTTAGGATTCCATTTCCAATACATACATATGTATTTCATCGTAACCGGTTGAGAAATGGGCAAGTTCCATCATACTTGGCCAATATTCCAGAATTCCATCCAAAAGTCATTTTAGAATCCCATTTTCAACGCACATGTCTAATTTCATTTTAATCGGTTGATAAATAGGTAACTTCCAACACACTTGGCCATATTCCAGAAATTCATCCAAAAATCAAATTAGATTCCCATTTCCGACACACATGTCAAATTTCATAATAATCGGGTGATAAATAGGCAAGTTCCATGATATAAAAAATTTGTTAACTACTCACATCCTAATCCAACTTCAACTCAACCGCAAATTGACCCCTAGCTTAACCTTCAAATCAATCCCCAATTCAATGCCCAATTCAATAATCAAACCAGCATATTATATAAAAAATCGTAAATATTTATAAAAGCAGGTATTTTGGGTCAATTCGTATGGCGGATACCCCACCCTCTTAACGTACAGTCACCAAAATCTTTTCAAATCTCCGCATTGTCCATAGAAACAAATTGGCGAAAAAAATTCCAAATCGGACAAGCCGTTCTCGAGATACCACTGGTACAGACATCCAGACATCCAGACATCCAGACGTCCATACATCCAGACAGATGGACGGACATTTTTTTTTTTTGCTTTTTCGGACTCAGGGGCTTTCAAAACGTCGAGAAAAGTGGTTTTGGATCAACAAAATTTTTCGTCATTTTTGACAGGATTTCAATACTTTGGTCTTTTTAGACCGAAGTAATATCGCTAAACTCGTAAAATTTGCGATGGTTTATCAAAAGGTTTTTGCGAGAGGTTTGAAAATTTGATCAAAACACGCGGAGTTTTAGCTGTCGATAAGTTATATGTGGTTTGGTGTGGTCGGCGATTTTTTACTTGTGAAAAACTGGAATAAAGAATCTGAAACAAGTGAACAACGGTTTGTTGAATTTCGACCAAAAGCAGTATCGAAAGGATATTGCTCGGAAGTCGCGGAATTAAATGAACGATGATCCAGAACTGCTCGAAGGGGTCTTAAACTGATGATAAAACAGCCGTGTACGAATATAACGTCGAAACAAAGGCTTAATGGTCCTAATAGAAGCTCGTCAACTGGACATCAAGCCCGAGAAGTTAAAAAATCCCCCGATTTTTTGGTCAAACCATATATTTTATCACCTAGCAATTTTTTTTTTATGCTTTCCGTATTTCTCGAAAATATTTGGTATTCGAAAAGGTCGATGTTATCGATATTATATCCAAATTGAATTCATGCTTTCCCATTTCCTAGCATTTCGATATTTAGAATTTATCAAAACTTAAAAACTCAAATTTTTTTGGCGTGCCGGACAAATTTCTAAACATGCCAATTTTGATTGTTTACCTTCATATTCCGTTGCCATAAAATCTTTCTGCCTGCCAGGTAGTAATCATCGAATTCACCTTACGTTCAATAGGTTTAGTGGTGTCTTTATCGATTTATTTATACGTGTTGGTGTCTTCAGGCATACTTGAGATTTATTCTAAATACAAGGGACACTCGTTTGTCCATTACAAAAATAATTTAAAAATAAAAGGAAATACAAAGTGAAAAGAACCAATTGTGATTGTTTGGTGGAAAAACGAAGTTAAGGTGCAACACACGTCGATTATTGAAAATAGACAATTTTATCTAATAGATAGTGCACCGGTTGGAATTGCGCAAATTTTTGGTGCTCCAATGGTGACGTAACGTAATAATTTCCGTTTAATGAAATAATCTAAACATACAGAATTTGTAAAAAATCTTCTGGTGAGTAACGGGGAGGGAATAACCATTTCACACCCCAATTGTGATACTATACGGAGCAGCATCGGATTAACTCAAATCTCGGAAAAACACCGCAACGGTATCCATCGCACGAGAATCAAAGTGAGTCGTTTTAACGGGGCTAGGCCAGGAGATAACAGTAATTCACCGATCATTGAAATTGGAGACATTACTCACATACATTTGTATGTGTATTCGTAAAGTATAGCCATTCGTTTATTTTTCTTGATTATTTTTGTTATTATTAATTCTTATTGTTATTTGTTGTTGTTGTTGCTTATAATTTCTTACATATATTGTATTTTCCTTGTTAACTCATTCCGCTAGTACGGCTTAACGATTCTTTTTGAATGTTTTTATTTACAGAACCAAGGGATGGCGTACGAAGAGCTCAACGTATGTCGTCACCGTGGAATATTTCGACTCGCAAATTAACGTAAAGGAATGAAAAACTAGGAAAATATTATTGGTGTAAAGATTATAAATTTTTCTTATTATTTTGCTTTCATTTTTGTTTCCGTGCTTAATGCACTGTTGAATGTTCGTATTAACTTGTTGTTAATTTTCAACAATAATTTGCTGTCACACAATTCGCGCACAATGAAAAATGGATGCGTAGAGGACGCGCACTAATTTGATAAATAAAAACACTCGCGAAGATTTATTTCATAAAATGTTTTATTATTGTTAAAGACTAAATTAATTAATAATTACACTTCACTGTGTATTAACAATATATTATAGTAAATATAAATTTATCATAAGTTAATTTATTTTGCTAACCATGTAGCGATCCGAGTTGCCCGACATTTTTGTATTAAAAAAAATGTAAATAAATTTTGAAAGGCAAAAGTAGCGCGTGTTGACGCGAGTAGAATATAGAGCCGACTGTCTGTGTATAAAAAAGAAATACACAACGACAGTAAACGAAGTAAATTCAAGCGGATGAATAAACATGTGAAAATGAATTGTTTCGTTTTTATTTTGGGTTATTGGTTTTGGTGTGTTGGATAAAAACCGGAGCAGTGAATAAATAAATTTGCGTGCTCGTTGGTCGAGCAGTTGCGGTTGCGGTTGGTGTAAGGTACATGAGAGCGTTGATACGTTGTTATTGTAGTGGAACGCGAATGTAAGTATATTTTGAATGCGTGAGTATATATTTAATGAATGAGTATATATTTTGAATGAGTGAGCCGCTACAGCACTTTGAATTGTATCCAGTAAATTTAACGTACAATTTTCTGATGTTCATGTGTTATAAATTCACATTTATTTAGGTTTCTTTTCTGCTAAATACATATGTATATAATTTTGTGCAATGGCTATATTGTTTGAAAATGAACATGTTTGATTAAATGAACCATATTCAGGAGATGTATACTGGGTCACGTATGGCGTAGGTGAGTTAGTCAGTGATAATTTTAGGCCATTCTCTTAGCAGCAATTTAAGTTTTACGGGACACCACCACATCCACCCGCCCCAGACTGAGCTGGAGGTGGTGACCGTGAGATGTCTGTCAACGGGATGTTGGATATCCGATAGTATTCGGCTTGGTTGATGACGAATTATTCTGGTACAATTAGCGTTCTGGGATGATCGCCGTTACTTCGCAGTCCTCATATCCCGTTACCAACTCTCAAATTCAAAAGCGGACCAATCATCCAATTTTCCATAATTCCTGACATCTTCGGGTAAATGTGTCACGCAATGCATATTATAAGTTAAATTATGGTTTCGGTAAAGTTCAGACACACCTGATACAAATTGTTTCAAAATTGTTTCCCGCAACATTGATTTTCGTTTTAGAGTATTTTGGATGACAAACGATCAATACACCGACATATAACAATAAGAAATTATTATATTTTGGCAAAGAAAGTATATTTCTTAAAACAAATCGTCCAGAATAAAGCAGAAATACGCGAAATACAGATCCTTTAAAGTAAGAGAGTTCCGATAATGGCCTAATCCGTCTTTGAAAATCTGTCAGCTGTGTTTGTGAGATTGATATTGGAAATCGCATATTGATCACGATGAGGAATTAATGCAGATGTTATTCCCGAAGTCCACATCTTTAAGAGTTTTTTCATAATTCCCAGGCAAATCAAGTGTAAATATTCTAAAGGAAAATATCGAATCATATCTATATCCAGTTCTTCTAAAATTGAAGTATGTTTATGGTGCGGTTTATTTTCTTTAGATCTAAAACATTCATCACCAGCTTGGAATTATTTATTGGATAGGTCATGCTATTCTTTATGAATTCTCCTTCTTTGCAATACTTTGGGCACCCAAAATAGCCATTGTGAGATTTGATTCCTAAAATAGATGCCCGTGCTGGTACATCACAAACAAATGCTATAATATTGATAAGATAAGTTGCGTTTTCATAAAGTAATCCTGCAGATGTCAATACTTAAAGTTTATCAGTCAGCGGGCGGAGAAAGCTGTTAAAATTATCCGGTTTATTATAGCCGTGATAAACACCTTTATAGGGATAACATTACACGTTCGACATAATATTAACAAAAAACAGCTGAAATTACTATTAGTGATCGGAACAATGATTCTAAATTTGTTAAAACCGTGCTTAAACCATTAGTTATTCCAATATAAACGAAATTTAGAGGCGCACACGACAAAAAATTTCTGCTAGTTGGTATTTTAAGGAGGGTGCGGCTATCTTTGGATAAGGTGCTAAATCCAGCTTTGTGAAGAAACTCGAGCAACTCAGTTAATGCATTTGATTTGATATTGTATTTTAAACTCCATTGTCTTAAAAAATTTTCAATATTATTACCATCATCGCTGTTTTCATTTTCATTTTCCGTATCACTTAAGTAATTTTTAGAATATTCGTCGTCGGTAGCATTGTATTCTGCATTTTTATTTATACACTCATCAAAAATCTTTATAATCTATATAATGTTTTATTATTATTATAAACAATAAATAATTATTAGCGATAAACAACTTTACAAATTTAAACTATTATTCCTCCTATTTTATATATAAATAACACAACGCACACCGACAATGAAACGTACGTTACCGAAAAATTACCGATACTTAACTTTTCCCAAAGTTTATTTAATTACCTATTTTTTGGATTTTTTTTGGAAAGCCGGCTTTATAAACCGTAATACAATACCAATATGAGCAAAACTTTCAAAATAAGCAGCAATATGCAAAGACCGTATCCGAAACTAAAACATACGCACGTTACCGACAATGAGACATGCTTACCGATAAATCACCGACACTTTAATTTTTTTTACAAAAATTAACCATTTAATTTATCGATAAACAAAACAACTACCACCTCACATATGCAAATTTTATTTTGGTACTCATGTTTTGCTTGATTGGCTGCATTTTTATATATCTGTGGCAATAAGACATAGTAGCTTATGTCGACTTAAATAAAATTGAGGTATCAATATTCACCATTTTATATCGATCCTGTAACTTCACCAAATTTTACTTAAGTGCGCTAGCCTTATGACTAAAGGTTGTAGCCATAATACGTGATGACTTAAGTCAAATTTGGTGGAGTTACAGGAGAGATAGAAAATGTTGAATATTGAATATTTAATTTTATCTTAAGTCGATATAAGCTGGTATGTCTTATTGCCACAGATATTTAACCTAAAAGAGAGCGTAAATTCTTACTAAAACGGAATTTATTTATTGAGCAAGAGTACACATACAAAGTTAAAGGAAAATAGAAAAAAATATGTTTTAAGCATTTTATTCAAAATTTTGTTATCATACGGCAGTAGCTTAGTTCCCGAGACACTGTTTTTGGTTACAAATTGTTTGCCGGGTTGACCAACTCGTTGCGTACACATGGTTTATCAAAATCGACATCATTACTATTCAAAAAACGTACTTTCTATATTTGGGATGATTTAAATATAAGAAACAAATTTAGCATAAATGGGAGGACAAAACTTTTCTCCAAATTTCGAAACGTTTTTTTACTATATTAGGAATTTCGACAGTATTCAAATTCACTAACCATTTTTTATTATTAATGTCAGAATGAGTTCTATTTATAGTAGTGTTATTTACGGAACTAACGATATTTGTGTTATGATTATTTGAATATGAAATGAGGTTACTAAATTTAATAATATGCTTTGCCTTAATAGAACTATACCTTAAATTGTAACTATGTCCCAATTTTGTTACAAAGTTTCTAAAAAAATATGTTGAAATGACATCCTTGATTTGTTTCGCAACTCGAATGATTGTTTTCTTTAACTTGTTGATTATTAGTTGGAAGATCTCTACGATTTTTTTATTAGTGCGATGCCGAAAATAAATCGATTTTCTAACCAATCAAAAACAGTATATCAAAAATTAATAAAATAGCTTAATAATATCATAATTAATTAAAATTATATCCACTACGTATATCAATAATAAAATTCGATTTATTCGCCTATAAAGGGTATATTTGAAATAATTCTAAAGTGCTTGATTGGTCTGGTAAATACTTAGAATCCAATTTATGGGGTGGGTGCAATGAAAAAATACAATAAATAAATAAAATTAGATGCGGGAAAAGGATAATTTATTTAAAAAAAAAAATATCTGAACAAGAGAAAAATCAAATTTAAATTTTCAAATCAAATTTTAGAACATCAAAAAGGTTGTGTACACAATATCAACTATCTATCTCGCTAAGAAACTCACTCCGGTTAAATGGTATGACTTTTTTGTTATTTATTTTAGAAATGAAATAAATTAATACCAAAGTCGTTTTTTTGCTTTAATCAAATTAAAAGCACTTGAAAAATGTTTTATGTTAAAGTTAACAAACAGAGTAGACTTTTGTATGTAACATAATTTAGGCAATATCAAGAATTTGAAGTGAGATATTTATGAATTTAAATTAAAACTTAATGAAAAACACTATTCCAGTCTCTCACACAATGTTAAAATGCTGAATTGAAAAAATCGCACCTTTCATAATAAGGGAACTATTTAATGATAACGCTTGGTGCCCGTCGTAAAATGGTCATGTCTGATAATAAGAACTCAAATTTTCACTGAAATAATATAAATTATTGACAGACTTTACGAAGTTCTATACCAATGGACCGGGTTCCTCAAATAAAATTTCAGACTTCACCCAGAACGACGGTGCGATATACTTATGTAAAAATTGTCTTTCAACTTTTTAAGCTTAAGATAATAACACTTTAGTAAGTGGTTAAAGAAGAGAAAAGCAAAGTACTTTTCGATCATTTTAAATCCTTCCCCAGACGATTCTCTTGCAATAAATGCTTTGTGTGGATAAACCCTTTACTAACATCTCCCCATCCAATTTTGTAATATTAAGGTATCGATTAAAATTAACTAAACATTGACTTTAGACATCGTAATAATATGAAGGAAATAACAGAACGTTCACAACAATTTAAATTCCTGTCAATTAAATGTTGCTTCCTAAATAATTAAGTCGTTATTCTTGGACTAAAATGATAAAACGATAATTAAATTCAAGCGAGTGTTCCGAAATTTCTCATTATACGAGTCAATTGAACTATGAAATGTTATTAAAAATAATTGTAATGAAGTTATTAACAAATTGCTAACCAAGGCAAATATGTAACCTCATATCGCATGGTAATTTAATTTAATTACAGTAATTTATTTTATTTTTTTAATTATATATTAGGTACGCCAAATATATTAGATACGCCAAATATATTAGATACGCCCAAAATAATTAAATTCGAGAGAAAGAATTTAATGGAGACTAAATAAGGTATAATCCTAATTCTTTTAACCGTAGCACAAAGTTATTCACCTTAACAGAAAACGGATATATAAAATATGTATAGTAAACAACTTTTCCGATCGAATGCAAATTTTAATGAGGAGTAATTAAATACTGCATGTACCATATATAAATTAACATAACTCTGTTTCTAAATCAAATAATGACAAGGCACATTTCGTTTATATCGGAATTCAATCAACTCGTGCATAAATTGATGCACGCACATAAAATATGACTGACCGACCTACTTACAACTGTATGTACGTTTTTCATTTCACAATTTATTTTAATACTAAACGAAAGTTGTTTTGAGATAATAATTGACGTACTCGACTAAAAGAAAAACTAAAAAAAAAAAATATTACGGTAACTTTCATTACGAAAGCCAATTAAACTGTTCAACACTAAAACAATTCGTTATGTAAATTTTAAAATATGGACAAACAACTTTAATTCGTTATTGTATCATTGTCAATGTCGTTTTGGCCAAGCACGCAAGGCCACATTTACTGTTTGTTTGATTTAATTATATTAAATACTAGTTTAACTTTAATATTTTTCAACTATATACACATATCCTATCCAATTAGACTTGATATTATACCAGTTAAAATATAATAAATAATTCAATAAAATAACAAATAATATTTTTAAAACTGTACGAGTACACTAAGGTTAAAATTAATTGCAGAATTTAATTAATTTATGTATAGCATCGACATTACAGCATTAATTTTTGTATAGTATTTCTCTTGAAGAAGTTTAATTCAATTTCGGACTTGTCAAAATGTACTTTAAAAATGTGAATTTCATAATTACCTGGTTTAGCAACACCAAGGAAGAAAAAAATTGTTTTGAAATTTACTCGGTATTGATGACCTCAGTTAAAAGTTGTTTTTGTGAAATTACAGTTGCCAAAAATATTTCTAAATTAAATCTTCCGTTTTCAGAAATTCCGGTTTAGAAAAATTTAATTTAGCGTATTCTAGAAAATAGATAATTTCATTCACACATTTAAAATTAAATCTTAATTTTCCAGAATATTTTAAAATTAAATCTACCAGTCCGGAAATTCTGGTAAATGAAAATTTAATTTTAAAATATTCTGGTAAAGAAAGATTAACCTTTAGAATATTTCCATTATAGGTTAGATACAAAATCTCGGTTTTTATAAATTTTGGAAAGGGAGAATTTTACTTTTAAAACTAAAATAACGAAAAATTATAAATTCTGGAAAATGGGGAATTTAATTTTGAAATAAATATAAATAAAACCGAAATTAAAATCGAGACTTTTAAAAAAACCGAAATTTTTTAAACCGAGATTTGGAGACGCTCCCATTTTCATTCTAATTTTAAAATTATGTATATCTCAATTTTCACAATATTTTAAAATTAAATTAATTAATTAAATTAAATTAAATATATTAAATTATTATCAGCACTTTATGGTCAAAAGTCAGACACTATAGTGACAGAAACACTCTACAGTAAAAAAAATTCCAGCCATCTAGTTATTGAAAGCTTCAAACAAACGGTGACATCTCTTTCGACACAACTAACTGATCTATACGAGCGACAGTCAATAATCTATGTTCAATGCTTGAACAAATCCAGTCATGCCAAAATGAACTTTTCGAAAGAATAGATAAATCTGAAAAACATGCTGGTGAGCTGAAGAATAAACAACATGTATTGGAGGATAAGGTATGTCAAACTTCCGAGGCTTAATGAAACAGGATATGATTATATCAAAATTGTATAACTGGAATCCCAGGCAACTCTCAAAAATCTGAAGATGTTATGGTGAAAATATTGGCGAAACTTCAAAGCAATGTAACCCTTGGTCAAATTCAATAACTTAAATACATTGAAACAAATAATCAGGAAAGGTCCGCCTCAAAACCCAAACCAAAATTTTTCTTCAAGTTCGTTTACGTAAAAGAGCTACCAAGGAAGAAATCCATCCTCAATTTCGAACGAGGCAGTAGTTATTTGCGTAAGAAATGGGCTACAATGTTGCTGATAATAGGCGGCTATTCATCCGTGAAGAACTTACAAGGCTTCAAGCAGGTATATTTCTAAAAGCTCTCCAGTTAAAGTCGGAAAATAATTTTAAGTTCCTGTGTGTTAAAAATAATCATATCTATCTTAAAAAGGAGAATCACAGTAAAGTCATCATTACCAGCCAGATGTCTGATTTGGATGAAATTCAATCATCCCAATCATATTCACAAGCAGATTCAGCTGGTGGTCAAGGTCAATTTAATGCAACAACAACACCATTGGAAAAGTAAGAGATTCAATTTATTTTACATTAGATAAGTTTCATTTATTTATTTGCAAACTTTATTATTATTAGTGGTTTCACAATTAATTGTTATCCAGAAAGAACATATTTTTATTTTTAGCTGCAATATTTTAGTTTTGATTTCGATAGTTTTTAAAAATCAAAAATATGATGACTTTACACAATAATTTTCTGTCAAATGAAATAGATAATTATTATAGGTGGGTTCAAAAATCTACAAACCATTGTGGAGACTTTTAGAATATTCTGGGGGGGGGGAGGGGGGGGGGAGGAGTGAGTGTTCGAGTTTGGTAAAGCCAAGGTAGGCACGCTATCTAACTTGAGGGCAGCACACGAAAGGCGGTCGACCTACGGGAGAATAGGGTTCCACCAGCACGGAGTGAGTGTGCACGGTCAGGCGGGAAGTGGGATCTACCAGCAAGGAATTTGTTCGGTATGTTCCCCCACAAAATTGTAAAGTCATATTCACTATTTGGTCATAGGTGATTTGCACTGTAAATAACTCGGCATCAGTTTCGTATATTGTTGTGTGGGGAGCGTCTCGAAATATCGGTTTTCAAAATCTCGGTTCTACAAAATCTCGATTTTTCAAAAATCATAAATTTACACATCTCGGTTTACAAAATCTCGGTTTTCAAAATCTCGGTTTTCAAAATCTCGTTATTTTAAATCTCGTTTTAAAAATTCCGATTTTAAAAATCTTGGTTTTTATTTTTTCTATTGTAAATATGTATGTCTAAATATTTTGCTAATCACGGTTTTTGAATGGTTTTTAATATTTTAATTTTTAGTCAATTAAGTTTGGTGGTAATAAATAAAAATGTTTTTTGTTTTTTATTTTTGTTAAATTATATATGCATTAGAGGGTTAAAGTATTTAAATTTATATTCCACACTTGACTTTTTGAACTCATAATACAAACAAGTAGCGGGACGATCTCATGCTCAATTTTTCCATGAATAGTGAAAAGATGGCGCATAAACGATAGGAACACCTCCAAACGTGCTGTCCATCAGCCAACACTCAGCCTCAGTATATGGAGCTGTAAATTCGAAGGTGTTCGTGTTCCGAGAAGGATACACACACACATACACACCACACACACACACACACACACACACACACACACACACACACACACACACACACACACACACACACACACACACACACACACACACACACACACACACACACACACACACACACACACACACACACACACACACACACACATACACACACACATACACACACACACACACACATACACACACACACACACACACACACACACACACACACACACACACACACACACACATACATACATACATACACTTACACATACATTCATTTACTCGCAACACGAGGAGAGATACATAATCGCAATCGCAATCGCAAACCGGATCTCAAAAGCTCGGTTTTGAAAAATAAATTTTTATTAATTCGGGCCGCCCGAATTAATAAAAATTAATTTTTCAAAACCGAGCTTTTGGGAACCGAGATTTTGAAAACCGAGATTTTGAAAACCGAGATTTTGAAAACCGAGATTTTGAAAACCGAGATTTTGAAATCCGGGATTTTAAAACCGAGATTTTAATATCGAGATTTCGAAAACCGAGATTTTGTAGCCAACCCTGTTGTGTGTAGTTGTTTAAAGTTAATTTAGTTATCCGTTATGTGTAAATAAAAACCGGGAGACTGGCGGTTTGTTGCAGAGTCCTGGGCAGGACCGAATCCCTCAACATTATGGCGCCCAATTGTAATATTCATGTATGAAATTTTGTGTCCTGATTTTCTTGGATGTCAATATTATGTAGCTTTTGGAAAATATTTCATTTCTTCCGTTTCGGAATGCGAATTTGAGTTATAATCCAAACGCGGTGGAATATACATTTAGGAACAATTATAGAGACAAAACAGTATTTTCAAATTTTTTAAATTTTCATACTTCAAACTATTTAGATTTCAAAAAAAAAAAAAAAAAGAATTGATTCGGTTTCCTTTATTTTATGTTTCCAATTCATGTTGTTTATTTTCTCCAGTTTGTGATTGATTAAGTATAAGTTACTTGGATTGTTGAGAATTTATATAATTTTGAAGGAGAACAGTCAAACAAATTTGTACAGTGTTCGTGTTAGGCATACATTTTCAGAAGCTTCCGTGTCTTCGTAATTTCGAATTGATTGTATTGACTTCTGAAGATGTGTACCTGATACGAACGATATTTTTAAATAATGGTATGTTTTATCCTCATCGGAGTTTATTAATTCAGCTGAGACATTATTTAAAGTTTTTATTTCAAAATTTTACCCGCTACAAATCACTTTCATTTCAATTTTATAGTTTCTGTTTGTAAGTTTCGGGGTTCGGCTTGGTTCATGATTCTGCAACAAACCAATATTCATTCAATTCAAATTTAAATTTTTGAAAATAATTTTAGTCTATTGTTTCGTGAAAAATATAACGAGATTTGACAGTGTTATTCTGACAATTGTTTTGTGTTCCATTAAAATATTATTGTTAGGTAGGTCGTTTGGGCTGAGTTTAAAATTTGGAATAATATTCATATTGTGTACAGGTTACTTAATACCGGTGAGTAACGGTGCAAATTGTGGGTCGGTTAGTTCGTTCGAGAATTTATTTATTTTTTATTTTTTTAATAATCTGTAAATAATAATTGAATGTAAATATTATCCAACTGTACATTTTCCACAATATAACTATATTTTAAGTTCTTATACTAGTTCTTATTATAATTATTGTAAATACATTTTTTGTAAATATGAATTCATTTGATATTAACCACCTGACACCCGATGAATTTATAGTGGAATGTCAAGTAAGAAATATTGATGGTAGTCTATCAGATAAAGTGGACCTTTTAAAAACTGCAATTGGAAAAGAAACTAAAAAGCCAATTCTTCAACCCTATAAACCACCAATAGCCGCTTCTAAAAACCCTGACCGGAAGAACATCGGGAATGGTTTTTTAGCCAAACGAATGACGAATTGGATAACCAAAACTTCTTTCCGACTATGTCACGAGTACTTCATGTAATTCGAAGATTAGAACGGTTATCGGTTACTACGAAGCGTTATCGATCCAAGTGCTTGAATACGCTTCGGCAAGCCCAATTAATACAAACCCATATTAATAATTCTATTGGTAATAAAGAGGCACTAAATGACCCCATTACATTTGTGGAAAAAAATATGGAAGTGATTACAGTGGGTGTGTCGGCTTCAGAAGGCGATAGCTCGGAGATTGATTCGGAATCATCTAAACAAACAGTCACGTTTGCACCACAGAAATCAATCCCTACAGTTCGACGTAATAATAGTTCAATCATTAGTAAGGGGCTTAGTTAATTCAGTTACAAATAATCCAATTTCCGGATATGTGAATAATAATCAAATAAATGAATTAAGCTCTGGTATGCAAGATTTAAATCTAGCATCTGCGCATGTCCTCAATTTTAATCAAAATCAGATTTCGCAGTATAATTCGATTCCACCGTTTGGTTATAATATACCGCCACTTTCTTTTCAAAATTCAAATAATTAACGTCAAACATTCGGACAGCAACAAACGATTCCGCTACTAACAGCGCAACCAAATCTTCCCGTTTCCTGATAGGGTACCGGTAGAGAGATTTACCTTCAGAGTGGAACATTGGGCTCGTATTTACCAAGTATCAGAAAATAATTTGAGGGATCAATTTGAGGCTCTTCTAAAGGGAACTGCTACCAATTGGTACTGGTGTTACCTTGAGCGTAATCAGTTGTCTACATGGGAGCAACTTAAGGCTGCGATTATCGAACGATTTCAGGATCGTCGAACAGATGACGATATACGTCGGTTAATCGACTCGAGAAAACAAAACGCAGGTGAATCGTTCATGGAATTTTACAATGTCATCCTGACACTAACTTTGAGATTTCGAGCCTCTATTCCTGATTCCGAAGTTCTAAGAATTCTACGGTATAACATGAACGTAGGCTTTCAGAACCATCTTGCGGATCAAGATATTGAGTCAATTAGTACCTTAGTTAGAAGATGTGTAGCACTAGAGGATACCTGGAAACGTCATAACTATGTTCCTGACAAATAGTGTAGACTTCAACAATTTGTAAATGAAATATCAGGCCCTGGGATCGAATATAGCAACACTGTACTCCTAGTAATGCTATAAAAGAAAATTTTGTTCCGAAAATAATCGCAACCTTTCGGTTCCTAATCTTGGATATCAAAATTATGATTATTCGTCTCAACCAAATTTAAACCCAGTTCAGAATGCAAATTCTTCCTTCCAAATTGATGCGTTGCAGCAAAATTCCAATGTTAATCCTAAGCCACCAAATATGAATCAACAGGATAGTTATATTTGTTGGAACTGTTATGATATTGGGCACAGTTTCGTCAAATGCTTAAAGCCCCAAAGGTTGTTTTGTCATGGATGCGGTAAAGGTGGGGTTTACAAAATGAATTGTACGAAGTGTTGTTCATCGGGAAATGGAAATTCGAGGACTCAAGCAGCTGTCATGGGCAATCCTCGGATTTTACGGCAGCCAAAGCAAACGTATCCGAACACACATCCCAGAAACAATTTCCCACCGAATCCAAATTAAAATTGTCTCCTAAAACTATTTCAATTCCTTCAATTCTCTAAATACAAATTCAAAATTCAACGTTGAAAATACCCAAATAGTCTCACAGAAAATGACAAATAAACATTCGGATGCCGCTAAACTCCGTGTTCGATGTTATTGGGCCAAACGAAAGGAGTTAATTCACTCCATTGCTGAAACATTTTTCTCTGATGAAGTAAATGATGACCGACCATACGCCATTGTGGGTATTAATGGAGAACCATACAAAGGATTAATGTATAGTGGTTCATCGATAACTGCTCTTGGATGTGGATGTGAAAAATATCTTAACAATCCTCAAATTAAAGTACATAATGTAACTTCAGAAGTGAAAACCGCAGGTGGCCATTCGCAACGGGTGCATGGATACTTCACCGCATCTGTGCTATATAATGGGAAACAGAAATTAATGCAGATATATTTGATTCCGAGTTTGAAACAACCTCTATACTTAGGCATAGATTTTTGGAAATTATTTAATATAATTCCAAAATGCATCGCAGAATTGGATAGAGACGTTTCTGATTTTCATATTCTCACTCCCGACCAAAATTCTCGCCTAGAAGAGATTGTTAAACAATTTCGGTCATTTAACAAACATGGTCTAGGTAAAACTTCTATCATTCCCCACCATATAGATGTTCAAGGTGCTAACCGCATCAAACCGCATCACATACTATTCAGTATCCCCCGCGGTACAAGCAGATCTAAATTCAGAGATTGATCGGATGGTGTCCTTGGGAGAAATTGAGGAATCTACCAGTTCATGGAGTTCACCTGTGACATTAGTTCGAAGATCAAATGGTAAGGTCCGTCTTTGTCTGGACGCAAGACGAGTGAACGAAGTGACGAAAAAGGACGCGTATCCATTGCCTATAATCGACGGACTCATCAGCCGATTGGAGGAAACAAAGTGGATCTCAAGTCTCGACTTGAAGGATGCATTTTGGCAAATCCCGTTGGATGAGGAGTCCCGAGATAAGACGGCGTTTACCGTTCCTGGTCGTCCTTTGTATCAGGTTAGTGTTATGCCATTTGGTCTTTGTAACGCGCCTCAAACTATGAGCCGATTAATGGATCGGGTGATTCCACACGAATTCCATGACCACGTTTTCGTACACTTGGATGATCTCTTAATTGCTTCCAAGACATTTGATGAACATCTGGGTTTACTATCACTTGTTGATTCGGCTTATTTCAAATTGGCCGAATATTTAGAACTTATTTCCAAAATTGTATCTTCCTCTGAGTCTTTTCCGAATTTTAAAATTTCTGATGGTAAGGTTCTAGTCAACGCATCTACAAATAAGCTAGCATTCCCCTTATCCGAATTACCCAATTGGAAATTATACGTTCCTTAATCGTTGGCCACGTATATTATCTCAAAGGCACACAACCCTCATACATCTGCCCATTTTGGCTCTGATGCTGGACAAAATTCAGAGATATTTTTACTGGCCTAAATTGGCAACTGAAGTCAGAGATTATGTTAGCAATTGTCAAACTTGTAAAGAAATTAAGCCAGTAAACTATTCCACCAGAACCGAAATGGGAGCGCAAAGGTTGGTTCTGCGGCCAATGCAGCGCTTATTTATCGATTATCTGGGCCCCTATCCTTGATCCAATAATGGAAATACATATCTATTCATCGTTCTGGACCACTATTCTAAATTTATTTTTTTAAAACCATTTCGAAAAACTCTAGCCTCAGAGGTAATAACATTTTTAGAGAAAGACATTTTCCTTGCCTATTCCGTACCCGAGTTTATAGTCTCCGATAATGGATCGCAATTCACCTCCAACGTATTTAAGAGTTTCCTGACAAATTTCAATATAACACATTCACTAGTTCCACGCTATTGCCCTCAGGCGAATACATCGGAGCGTGTAAATCATTCCATACTGTCGGTCTTGAGGGCCTATGTTAATAACAACCATACAACATGGGATCAGTTTATTCCGGAGATTACTTGTGGCTTGCGAAATGTGGTTCATGATTCGACCTGAAGCACATGAAAACCAATGGAAAAGAATACACCCTTTTAAAATTGTTAAACCTGGAGAATGAAGGAGTTATCTCGCAGAATCCAAAAACAATACACTAAGTGGCTGTCAGCGCTCCGTTTTAAAACATTTGGAAGACGCCTACAAAAGATGCTGCAGTAAATATAATTTGAGAAGTAAGCATAGAAACTTAGAGGTCAATCAAACAGTTTATGTAAAAAATTATGTTCAAAGCAATGCTGCTGCTATTTTCCAGCAAACCTTGCGCCAAAATTTGTTAAATGCATCGTGCTTCGGAAATTAGGTAGTACGTCATACGAACTAGGTAAAGACAACGGTAAGATCATTGGGATTTACCACATTAAGGACATAAGAACTTAACAACACTTGTAATATTTAGTTGTAGCAACGGAATTTCAAAATAAATTAATCAACTTTGATATTTTGCTACAACGACAGAATGATATGATTGCATTGGACTACAATATTGTTTTCGCAATAGCATTAGTCAGTTGAGTTTGTTCGCAGTTGACACAAAAGCCACATTTAATTGGTGTAACAAAATTACGTTTGTGGCAATTGAAACGAGGTTAATACTTTAAAAATGATGAGGCTCATTCGGTTCTGAAAACGAATGTCTAGGGAATTAGCGTCAACGGAGTTGAGAATTTGGAAACGAAGTTGTTGCAACTATATGTGCATTAGTACCTACCGTAGTTTTTTTGTACCAATCTCATGTCAATTGGTGCTATCGAATAGTAACTAAATTTCGTTCATCGCAATGTAAAGTATTTTCTCGCGACCTCATGCCAACGAATCATTTCTCTCAGTGCAATCTCAAATTAGAAATACACTCTTTCTAACATCTGCATCCGACAGCAATATTCTTTGCAGAGGGCTAATGATTTATAACCATCTTTCATCTTATTTAAGGCATCAGTCTGACCTTAATCTATTCAAGAAATGTCTTACAGCGCACGTATTCGAAAATGTACGTGTACAATTATAAAAGCGAACAAGTATTGCAAAAGTGCGGTTAATTATCTTTCCATCCATTATTTTCATTATGTAATATTTATTTTCTTGTAATGGTTGTTATGTATGTATATTATTTTGTGTGGTACTTAATTAAAATATTTCCAGCAGCTAAAAATTCATTCAATTTTTCATTTTCTATTTGTTAACATTAACATTATAATAATTATAGTACGCTATTTCAAAATATGCAACTGCACTACTGTTCTTTGAACCGAAGCAGGCATTGCATCTAAAAAATTTATATACATAGATTAAAAAAAATAACTCTTCCAGCACCCTGATTCTCTAAAAAATAAGATAATGTGTAGACGTGTAAACTCGTAAAAAGTAAAGCTTTCTTTTATTAGTTGGAAATTTTTCGATTTTATTTGAAGTAGTAATCAAATCGAAAAATTACGAATTCATTAAAGTAGGCTTTGCTTTTTGCAAGTTTACACGTTTACCCATTAGCTTATTTTTTAGAGAATCGGGGTGCAGTTCAGAAATTCTGTAAAGTGAAAATTTAATTTTTCAATATTCTGGAATATTGAAATATTTTCATTCTAATTTTAAAATTAAATCTCAATTTTCCAGAATATTTTAAAATTAAATTTTCCTTTTTCAGAAATTCCGGCAACAGAAGATTTAATTTTAACTTATTCTGGAAAATGGATTATTTCATTCCAAATTTAAAATTAAACATCAATTTTCCAGAATTTATATTGTAAATAAATAAGGAAAAATAAGGAAATAAGGAATATTTTAAAACTAAATCTTTCAATCTAGAAATTCTGGAAAATAAAGATTTAATTTTAAGATATTCTGAAATATTAATATGTATTTCCATTCTAATTTTGAAATTTCTAAACTAAAATCTTCCTTTTTTCGAATTTCTGGTAAATTTAAATCTAATTCGAAAAAATACTGGTAAATGGATAACTCAATTCTAAATTTAAAATTAAACCTTAATTTTCCAGAATATTTTCAAATTAAATTTACCAGATCAGTGGTGCTATGAGGAGCACATCCACTCAGGCACTGGAGACTCTGCTATTTCTGACTCCTCACCGACTATGTATACTGTCTCGTCACTATGTTTTGATAGAAAGTTCCGGACTATTATACCATCCAGAGAGGACTGGATGTTGGATGCAGTTTTAGAACCAGGAGTTTAAACTTCTTCACTGATGGTTCAAAACGGCATGGAAGAGTAGGGGCTGGGGTATTCTGCGAGGAAGTTATGTTAAACCTCTCCTTTTGTCTCCCTGACTACTGTAGCATTTTTTAAGCTGAAGTAACTGCGATAAAGGAAGTCGTGGACTGGTTGAGGTATAATGTAATATCGACTTGTGATATTCGCATATATACGAACAGTCTGGCTGCCATTAAAGCGCTTCAATCACACCTTCTCACGTCAAAAGTAGTCCAGAACTGTCTCTCATCTCTTAATGAGATGACAGATCAGTTCAACATCCATATCATATGGGTGCCAGGACATTTCGTTAGTACGGGGAATATAAAAGCCGATGAACTGGCTCGACGTGGTACAACGGACCATATCTCAAACAGCAAAAAGGATATTGAAATGCCTCTTGCGGTATGCAAACTGCTGCTTCAGGAGGAAGCTAGTAAGTTGACGAATGACTAATGGTCAAATAGTACCTCATGCGTAATAACTCAGCAGATCTGGCCAAAGTTGAACTTGGCGAGATCCAAACAGATGATCTCACTTCAGCGAAGTCAGATCAGGGTGGTTGTTGGAGTGATTACGGGGCACTCTCTCATAGGCAGACATGCGAGTAGACTTGGTTTCTTCTCACATGACTACTGTCATAGTTGCGAGGACGAAGAGGAGGAAGAGACAGTACTTCATCTTCTTTGCACCTGTTCACGTCTGGCACGAAACAGACTGAATTTTCTAGGCCGCCCCTTTTCAACGATCTGGCGGAGCTTAGCAGGAGGGACGTCAGGAGTATTCAGCGCTTCATAGCAAGCTCAAAGTGGTTTCAATGAGTTGGAGGAAAATTTTTAAATTGTGGTATGGCTACGGACCTTTTTGTATCTATGCCCGGTCCTAGTGGACCGCCACCCAAACCTAACCTAACCTTAGTAGTTTCAAAATTTATTGGGCTCTTTCCTTTCAAGGGGGCAGTTTACTTTGTATTTTTTGGTTAATTTTCCAGAATAGATTAAAACTATATCTACCAGTTTAGAAGGAAGATTTAATTATAGAATATTATGGAAATTAATTTTTCCATTCTGATTTTAAAATGAAATCTCAATTTTTCAGAATATTTTAAAATTTAATCTTCTATTTTCAGAAATTCCAGTAAAGGAAGATTTAATTTTGAAATATTCTCCATTCTTATTTTAAAATTAAATCTTTTTGTATCCAGAATTTCTGGAATGACAATTGCCGGAGTTTATTTCTGACCTGCATAACATAATGTATCCTCCTTTTTTCCGGGCCTACGTATTAAACACCGTGAAAGATGCATTTCCTCGTCAACTTGCATTACATTATTATTTGCTGCCACCATATTGAGCTGAAGCCAAATATATCACGACAAATTTCAATCCTCTTGGCATCATTGTTAGCCAATAAGTTGATAATCTGAAATGTATGCGACAAAAGCCATTTATTGGTGATTCCATTATATTTGTTATAAGAATGATGTATGTGACGCCTACTTACAGTAGTTCACATAATGTGAATTTGGCTGGCTTAAAAAACAGACGAATTTGTACGATATTCGGATTCCATTTAAACAAACCGATGGAATGTACAATTCTTCAAGCTAACCTGAGAATATTCTGGTATTTCTACAAAATGTCAAAATATTTGTGCTAATAGATTGAATACATCCTGTATAGAGATTCATAATACATAGGTCAGACCAGGTTTAGCATGTTGTCGTACTTCTGCCATAAGGTGGAAATGTTACAGTCATTCAGAAAGATACCCTATCACATGATACTCGGAGCAAAGTTATGCTCCGATTTAGATAATATGAACACCTTTTTTAATCAATTTAAGGATAACGACATTTTACGGATCACGCCGATGCCTTACTTATTGCAAAATATTACATACCTCAGCGCAGGCATTCGAGACTTCTGTTTGGAAAATTGCTCACTCGACTAGAAAATTAAAATTTTATAATTATCAGACTTCTTTTCTTGCATTATCTATTACCATTTTTGAATTTGTCGTTTTACATTTCTGCACTCAAAATGCAAAAAACTCATTCACCTTCAAAATAATATAGTATTTATAAATATCTGAAAACAAACTCAAAATAATGTTTGTTTCTATAATAAAATTAGAAAGTAATGAATGTTAACCAAATCTCAACAGCATCCCAGGAAATATTCTACACAGACAACTGCAACATTGTAATAAACTCATTGAAACCATCTCCAAATGAATTTTTCGTATCTAATCGGAAATGGTGACCAACTTGGCAATGACAGAATTTCCTTGTTTATTTACACAAGCACAATTTGTAAGTAGTAAATAAAACTGATTTTGTATAATTAATTTTTGATATATGTATATACGGCAGTAGAATATCATAAAACTATGTTGTACATATGTAATAACCTGGCTGACCATCGATTTAGTGTTTTTATAATTCAGTCTCGATTTAGTGTTCTTGGTGTAATGAGTGTCTTGTTTTAATTTCAATAATTGTGCTTAATAAATCGCGAAAAGAAGATTACCAAGATTGTGAAATTATACGATTTAGTTCAATTGTAATTGTACAATATGATTGTTTTTCAAGTAATAATTCTCGCGATTGTGTTACGATTAATTTATAATTTTTTTAATTATGACCGTTTGAAGAAAATCAAAAATTTTAAATTGTTTGATGACAGCTCGTTACCGTTGCTTGGTGACATATTTAGATGTGTGTCCAGATCGACAAATGGTTAAGTTTATTTTATATTTTGTGTACGGTGCTAATGGATTATAAATGTGGTTATTCCTTATGTTTAATTAATGTGTGGATTTTAAAGTGAAATTAAATAAATTCTAAAATAATGTTTGGCTACCTCGGCTAGCGTATAGCATGAGAGTCATCATGTTAAATTATTTTAGGAATTACAAACTAGATAGTTATAAAGTAAGTAGTTCAGATCTAGTATGATTTTTGTTGGCCGCTTATCCAAGAACTTTCTCCTGAGCTAAATATTATTCTGCATAATTTTACGTATTAAACTAAAATTTAGAGAATTATTAAAAAATTTTGTTAAAAAAGTTAATTGGATATTCCGAATTTGAATTAAGAAAATGTTTTCACAAATTCAAAGTCAACCGAGTCCGAATGTCCATCTGTCTAGATATTTGCACCATTGGTATTTTGAAAATGGGTTGTTCGATTTAGAATATTTTTCGCCAATCTTTTTCTACCAAAGGAGAGAATTCAAAAGAGGATACGAATTGACCAAAAACCACGTGGTGACTAACGGATCCATGAAAAATCCCCAAATAAATTAACCACCAATGTTCCAAACATACGACGATGATTGCACATACCAAGTTTTATATAACCGCGAGATCAAAAATTTAATGCGAATTTTTAATCTTATACACGAAAGGCCGGTTTAGTGTGAGAACAATTTGATCCAGGCCACTTTTTGTTTAGAAATAGCCGCATTTCTTGCAATATTAATTAATCTTTCATTGCAATATTAATTAAAAAGATTTTATTATTGCAACTTATAATTTTTAGGGAATGGGTACAAAGGGCCGAATTTCAAAAGGCCGAATGTCAAAAGGCCTAATTTGTGCGAGGGCCGAATGTCGAAGGACCGAATGTGTCAAAGGGCCGAATGTCAAAATCAAAAAACGACTTTAAAAATCAGAAACTTTGGGCTACTGTTCCTGCGCGCCCTACAGATTGAACTGCTACGCCTTTAATCGCCATTTCAAAATGGTAGTTTGTTTAAATGGGGATCTTCATGAAATCTCGCCAAACGAAATGTCAAATTCGAAAAAAAATTGTCTCGAATTTAAAATATCAAATTTTAAAATATTGCCTTCGAAAATATCGAAACTTAAAGCGTTGTTAAATTTGGGGATTCAAATTTAAGTTTATAAATACACATTTTTTTTAATTTAAATTCCATTTGATAAAAAAACTTTATTTTCAGTAACTCAAATTTGTTAAATACTGTTATAATAGGATGTAAAATAATTGGGAATTTCATCTGCGGGCACAAACGCAAAATTTTTTAGCATTCGTATTTCTAAACCAAATATTATATTCTATCTATAAATATACTTTCTATACTTTTCGCCCAATCGCTAAAGTGACAGAGGCAACCGCGGAATTCTGTTGACGGAAAAAATTCTTCAGCTACGGATTTAATTTCGCATTTTCAGTCGAATATTCCAGTCGCATACTAGTTTGCAAAATTTGTAAAAGAACTGAGAATAACATTTTTTTAGTTTTACTACTCTTAAGGCAAAATATATGTGGGACACATTGGTGCTCAACTTTTCCATGTATAGAGAAGAGCTGTCGCATTTATAATGGAACTAACTACATGGAAAATTTTGTCCATTAGCCAGCATTCAGTTTTACCTAAAATTTTAAGACTGTAATGTATGCGAAGTATAATTATTTTTTGGCTATTAAAAATTCGTTTCTTTTAAAATAAATAGCTCGCCTTCGCAGTATCTAAATTAAAATATGGATATCTGCGATGGATATCATCGATGTTTTTGGCCGCTAATATAGCACGCGTACTGAGCCACTGATGATTTTTGTAGTTCTGTGCAATGTTTGGGAAAACTTTTTGCACATATTCGTCTATGCTTTCTGTGATCTTACAGAAGTTTGCTGGCAAGGTGATACATTGCGAAGATTCATCAATTTGCACTCGCCCATTTCCAATATCCATTAATTGTTTTGCAAAATTTCCAGCCGATGCATCCCGTTGTAGTTGTACACGCATGTTGGTTTTCAAAGTCAATTTCTGTAAATGACGCCATAAAACTGATGATTTGAGACATGCATTAGGTTCATCAGCGGGTGTTAAACGTAGTATAACCGGCAGTGTTTGCCGAAAATTTCTAGACAATAAAATTAGTGCGCCACCTAGTGCTTCCAATGCTTTCTTGTGAGATATTGTACATTCGTCCCATATGATAATTTGACATGTTTGTAGTACTTTGCCTATTCCAGAGTTTTTGCTGATGTTGCATGTTGGTGCCTCAGTGTTTTGTAAATTCAACGGTAGTTTCAATGCTGAATGCGCTGTTCGGCCACCATGCAAAAGAGTTGCCGAAATTCCAAATGATGCAATGGCCAGTGCAATATTATTTTGTGATCGTATGGTTGCCAAAATGAGTGGAAGAAGAAAAGTCTTGCTCGTACCACCGGGTGCATCTATGAAAAACAGTTCACCGCTTTGTTCTGTGATTGCACGCATAATTCTGTCATACGCAATGCGTTTTTCTGGAACCAACTGCGGAAGATTTGTCTGAACAAATGTCCCCAGTTCGTCAGAATCAAAGTGTGTTTCTCGTTGCAAATCACGATCGAAAAGGTCATTCGCTGGTCGGTTCGGAGCAGGCATTCCCAGTTGCAGCAGTGCCTTGTTGACGATTGCCATACATATGTCTTCAATCAAAATCTATGCCTCATTATACTCGTTTGGTGTGAATTGAATGTCCGGATTTTGATTCGCAGCGCGGAAACGATGTAGAATATCTTCACTCATGTGGTCCTTGTATTTTTCCCAAAGATGTTTTGGATTAGATGGGAAGCAAGTTGTTAATATTATGGCAAATGACGTGCGTATTTGCTGTGGTCGAGCAGTATTCGATGCATCAGCGAGTGCAGTGTTCTAATGTGCATCATTCTCAAGAAGATTTAGTTCCTGGCAAGCTTGGCGATAAGTGGCGGACATCTGACCGTTCACTGTTCTTAAATCTTGGAAAGATGTCGGTCCACGTACATTGATTAACAGCAATTGCAGATAGAAGCATTCTGTATTGTTCGGGAGAACAGTGTACAGACGACCCAATACGTCACTGGAATACAAATTGGGATGTCTTTTAACTGCTTTACCTTGTTTGCGACGTTAAAACTTTTTAGCCGATGCATTCCATGTGTAGAATTTCGGTACCTCAGAATAAAGTAGAGTCTTTGCAAAAATATCATCTTGGCACAATGAGTAAAATGCAGTTGAAATTGTTGCCGATGGAACCAATGATCTGTGTACCACTGTTGGATGTCGTTCATGGATTGGAAATGTAAGATGCGCCATACTGCTTCATTGCTGCTAATGTAGCGTCCAAGTTGGTATTAGTTGATTTCATCGAGCGGTGCGGCCACATTCCCTACTCCGAAGACTGCCATGTCGCTTCCTTTGTTGACATATTTGCAAATGTATTTGATCGACTTCACTGAATTGCAATACTCAACATTAATGTGTGATTTGAAGGTCTTTGAGAGCAACGGTGAATATGGCACAACCCAACGATTATCGACTTCGACATCAACGTTTCGTACTTTCAGAACGATGGATTTGCCGCCATCCTCAACTGATCGTCGACGATACAGTGAGTATCCGTCATTGCCAGTGATGGTATCAGTAACCAAGTTTTTTGGGTATCGTTTCGTGCATTTCACCATCAGACATGCATGGTGAATTGTTGTTGAATGCCCCACATGGACCATGAATCATATTTTTGGTAACGACGTCGAATAAGTCTGGATCAATGTCCTTATCTGGTATTTCTGCTGAGATGATTTGGTCAATTTGATCTGGCGTAATTTTGTTGATTAACCAAACCAAAATATGTGCATGTGACAATCCTCTTTTCTGCCATTCAATGGAATACATTCAGCAACGTGTCTCTCCAAAAACGTGATGCTTGATAATAAAATCCAACAAAGATTTCAATTTTTGTTTAAATACGCGTGCGGTAATGTCATGGCGGTCCGAAGATGATTGTCCAGCTAACAGAAGTTCTTTAATTTCATCCCAAGTTGGATTGCATGTAAATGTGATGAACAAATCTGGACGACCATATGCGCGAACGTATGTCATTGCATCTTGTGCGTATTCATGCATGTGCCGTGGACTCCCCGAATATGTAGACGGTAATATGACCATTCTTCCCAATTCGTTTGGATTCACGTTACCATCATTAACGATTGCGTCTCGTAAATGGATGTACTCTTCAGAACGCAACTCGGTTTGATTCAATCGAATATATAGGAGCCATTCGGTTTCAATCTTCGCGTACATGTCGACGATGTATTGATAGAACAATTGTCGACATTTCAGAATGTAGTTCTCAGCGTCTTGATGAAACATTAATCGATACGAATAATAATTCATGTCACTGACTTTCTTATTCGTTTCCTCGTCTGTTTGTGGATTTCGGATACTGCAATCCGTCGTATGAGCGATGAGTATCGGAGACTCGCTGAACGTCACCACTTCTGCGATGAAGAATTATGTCGCGCGATTCAAATTCTTCGCCAACTATCACAATCGCCACTTCATCGATTGTTGGTACATTGAACTGTCTTTCGTGTTGGCCAACGGGTTTTTTGTCTGCTCGAATTACAACTGCGTAGTCATCGGCTGGCATTCGTTGAATGGCGGTTTTAAACAACTGAACTAATTCATTGTGTTGATCGAAAAGGGCTTGAAACGCAGCCACGATTTCTCGTCTAGTGCCCGCATTATAATGACATCGTTGTTCAATTTGTTCATCACTATTTGTCATGAAATAAATTTGAAGAAACTTGTGATCTGCGTCCGGCAGTGGTAGAAGCGATCCGGCACGATGATAAATTTGCCCTTGTACTCTGAATGTTGGCATGTAATTTTCGCGCGCGATGTTCATTGCACCGAACGATGTCATTTGAAAACATGAATTGTATTTGCGGATGTAACACCTGTTAGCAACGTTGATAGTGGTTCGGGTGGTGGATGTAATTCTGGCAGTTTAACTTTTCCATGGCGCAGCACATTCCTGGCGTTTTGTTCTTAAATTTGAGGGCGCTACAATACATTCAAATTTTATTCATTTTTCCAATGACGACACTTGGATGAAGACTGTAATCATTATTACTGTCATAATGGAATGCACCAAGATTTAAAACAGCGTACAGTGTTCGTCTTGATCGAACGGTGCTTATTCGAACATTTTGCAGCCTTCTTTCCCGTTGTTCAGATGTCTCAGACGAACGGGCCTAAGTAGTACGTATACGATCAGTTTATAACCTCACTTCTCGTTGTTCAGATGATTCAGACGAACGGGTCTCAGCCACATGTACTCGAAGATTTTCCAGCTTTAATGCTCGTTGCTCGTCTGATTCTGAGGCTCGTAATGCTCTTTTCTTCCGTGTTTGAGGTATAGATCGGCCAATTGCTTGTCGCTTTGGAGGCATAATTGTACGGGAACGACGTGAAAAATGCGTTTGAATTTATTAGATGTCAATCAGCAATCCGAATCTCACAATTTATCCAATCCAATTGAACCGACAGATCCAAGCATGGCATTGCTTTAATATAATTACATGCTAGTCCTTTGGTGACGCAGAAATCTATGACATCTGGGATCTTTCTCCTATTACTTGGTCAATAGGTAGATTCACTGGTGGATACATGATGAAGGTTACTTTTTTTGAATTGATTTTAATAATTTTTGTCCTTTCGTTGTTACCAATCTTGATGTTTTGCATTATAATCACCCCTTGCTGAGCGATGTCCCAAAGAATTATAAAAATGATCAAATTTCTTCATTTTTATTGCATGGTTTGGTGGGGTATAAGGCCGAAATAGCTATTGGATTTAGCCAATCTTCTGTTGCTACAGTATTTGCATGTAGATGCTCTTTCTTCTACTGTTCTACTTCATGGTGTTTAATTATGTTTTTGATTATAACTGCAGTGGCACCATGAGCTGTTCCATCAGGATGATTTGTGTTGTAGATGGTATTATGCGTTTCGGATATTAGCATGACATCTATTTCTTGTTCTGTTAAAAAACTTTTAACTTCTTGACCATATTGTGACAAGCCGTTGGCATTCCAGGTTGCTAATTTAAGGGTTCTGGACATTAAATTATTTGGAGACAAGGGTCGTTAGAATATGTATAGTATCCATTTTGGTCATTAATTGTTTCATTATAATTTCCAAGCGTTGTATAGAAGACTGCTCGGGCAGTTGTTGATGATTCTTTGAATTATCCGTTGATTGGTTTTATTTGGTACGATGGATTCGGTTTTGTAGCGGACTGTGACTTCTCCAACTGTGATTTTATACACATTACAGAAGCACGCATTTCACCTCTGAACCTGACGTTTTATTTTTACATTGATCTGTGAGATGTTCACCTGTACATTTCACACATTTGGATTTGTGATTGTAATAAGATTTGGTATGCCCGTATCTTTGACAAGTATAGTGCATTGAAATACTTCACGTTTGACATGTGACTTTTCAACTTTAACAAGTGAATGCATCAGTCTACATATCGAATGTATATCTTTATTTGAGTAGGAGTGGCTTTTTCGTTCCAATTTACCTCATGTTGCAGATATTAATAATATCGTGGCCCAGATTTCTACAAATATTTGTACAAAATTGTCTTTTTCATAATCAACAGAACCTCTTTTGTGTTTAGAGCTTAAAATAAGTTTGGATCGTTTGAGGTTTTTTTTTCTTGGACTTGTATACGTCCGCAACTTCTCCTATTACAGCTATCTTTCTACGTTGCTCTAATAACTCAAAATAGATGTGAAAAACCACATTTATAATTCGAAAATCGTAATTAAATTTACTGTCACCACAGAAACAACAAATACATAGACAAAAATAATTTTCTTATTACATTTCTTGTCCATCCTACACAGATTTATACCAATTCATAATGGACCAATCGGCAAACGTTAGTGACACTCGGATCATTTGGATTTTTCATCGCCTTATAATCGTTCTAGGAAATCCAGAGGACATAAAAACAGTGCTGAATACCCAGTATGCTTTCGAAAAAGGTACACCATTTTGTGTAATGGGTGGCACACGGTATGCTTTATTGACAGCATTTTGTAAGTTATGCACGTCTTAACCTGTTAAACCGTATAATCATGTTTTTTTTATATTTTATTTCCAGCTAACTACTGGAAACCATTACGACGAAAACTTAACTCGGTCATATCAATCTCGTCACTTAAATCATATTTTACAAATTTTAATGCGTGCGCCAAACTTTTAATAAATGATTTGGATCAGCACGTCGACAAGGAGGAATTCGATATAAGCAAAATAATTGGGATAGCGACAACAGACGCCGCTCTTCGGTCACACTTAAATATCAAGATAGATGATCACAATCAGCTCTACAAGCACTACATAATGCTTGAAACAATTTTGGCGGTGAACGGTAGTCGATTATTTCAATTTTACTATCAAGTGATTATCATGTGGTTTCGAACTAAATTCAAAATGCACTCACTTGATATGAAATTATTTATGAAGTTAATTATATTTTGGAAACCGGTAAGAATATATTGAGCTATTCGAAATACGATAATTCATTCTGCAATTTAATTTCTAGTACATAGCAAAGATATCGGACAATCTAGATATGCACCAGATCGAGAACAATAATGTAGAGAACAACGACAATGAAAAACCCGATTATTTTATGAAACGATTAATTCGTCTTTATCAAGCAGGGCTAATCGTAAAACACGCACTATACGAAAATCTTGTTTACTTTATTGCAGCCGCCTCAAATACCGGCTCAATAACCGTATCGATTGCTTGCCTTCTAATGGCATTTTATCCTGAAGTGGCTGAAAAATTGTATGCCGAAATAAATCAATATGTTACTAATGGGGACGAAATCGATTACGAGACACTAGGCAAAATGGAATATTTAGATCGTGTCATGAAAGAAACACTACGATTGTATCCAGCCGTCCCCATGATATCGCGTAAAGTTATGGGCGATGTTCACATCACAAATGGTACAATACCCGCGGGTTCCGATATTTTGATACCAATCCGTAGTGTGCATCGGAATAAAGAGATATGGGGCCCAAATGCAGAAAAATTTGATCCGGATAATTTTCTACCGGATCGTGTAGCGCAACGATCAATATGTGCATATATCCCATTTGCATATGGTTTACGAAATTGTATGGGCTATAAATATGCGACAAATTTAAATAAGCTACTGCTAGCGCAGCTTGTTAAACGGTATAAATTTAGTACCCAGTTGAAGGAGAATGAATTGAAATTTGGTTTTGCGATCACATCAAAACTGTTGGGCGAACATAAAGTTAGGATAACACGACGAAGGTGATTGTTGGACATTTGTGGGTAAGAAAATGGGTGTCTCAGGAAAAATACGAATTTTTAGAATTAAATAAAAGAATTTAAAAATCGATTTTGCTTTTAATATTATTCAAGCTGAATTTCTATAAGAAAACTCCAAGGATTTTGCGGTGATCTGATTATTTTATCATCTGCCCTAATTGAAAGAGCTTTGATAGATGCACCAAAATCTGTCTGCTTGTAGAAAAGACAACCAGAATAGTTTTACGCGGATTGACATGCGTACCCTTCTGGCCTTCTCTAGGCATCATCTTCCCAATAAAATAAATAATTCTATAAAATGTCCTGGGCACAGCCTTGAAATTGTTGGGCCACCTAGGTTAACCTACAATCATGAAGGCTTTGCACATCAAGACGAAAAAAAAACGTTGTAGCTGAAGTACCATTTCTAGTATAGCCAAAACAATCAATTAATTTCTTTACAAAAGCTTATCTAAGTTCTTAAATTTTTGTGTCGCCAGAAAATGTATTCGAAAAGTAAAAAATTGGAAAAATTTATGCAATAAGAATCAAAGCAAAAGATGATAGGTCTTATTATTCAGAGCATGAAGTATATTGATAAGCGTGCAAATTTTATTGATTATAACTTAACGATGAATGGGTTTAGAATGTTACAAATTAAGGGTAGGTATCTTTTTTAGATGAGGCAAATCCGATTTTTCTAAAACAGAATTAGGCACAGAGATGTTAGTAAAAACCACACAATCGATGGCGATCTGACTAGTATTGTTGAAATTGATATAGGTAAGTGAAATTAAAATACGATAACTTAAAAACCGACCTACTTAGCAACTAACATTACATGCACGTACGATTTAAACAGTAACATTTAACGTGTAAGCACGGTTGGAACTGAAAGTTTGTTTTTATTTGTTAGAACTGCAGAAAGAGACCACAATCATTGGAAAAGTGAGCTTATAATTGAATAATTGGTTCACACCTTAACTGATTTGCGTAAAGAAAACCAACATAAAAGTTAAATTAACACAAATCTATCGACCTGTTAAAAATTATCCAAACACAATGTGAACAATAAAGAGGACTGAATACGGCTCACGATAATGATGCAATCGTTAAATGCAGTCATTAGTACTTAGAAATACGAAACTAGTGTTTGCTGAATTTGAATTACATGCAGGAAGAGAACATAAAAAGTTTAATTTATACTAAAACTCAAACACGGGCGCGATAAAAATTATTAAAACGCACTAAGAACAATAAATGGCACTGAATCCGGCTCTCAATAATGTTAAAATCGTTAAATACAATCATTGGTACATAGAAATGCTAAATTAGTGACAGCTGTTATTGAATTACATGCAGGAAGAGAACATGAATAGTTTAATTTACACTAAAACTCCAAGACGAGCGCGATAAAAATTATTAAAACGCACTAAGAAATATAAATGGCACTGAATCCGGCTCTCGATAATGTTAAAATCGTTAAATACAATCATTCATACTTAGAAATGTTAAATTGGTGATTTCTGTTATTGAATTACATGCAGGAAGAGAACATAAAAAGTTTAATTTACACTAAAACTCCAAGACGAGCGCGATAAAAATTATTAAAACGCACTAAGAACAATAAATGGCACTGAATCCGGCTCTCGATAATGTTAAAATCGTTAAATACAATCATTGGTACATAGAAATGCTAAATTGGTGATTACTGTTATTGAATTACATGCAGGAAGAGGACATAAAAAGTTTAATTTACACTAAAACACCAACACGAGCGCGATAAAAATTATTAAAATGCACTAAGAACAATAAGTGGCACTGAATCCGGTTCACGATAATGTTAAAATCGTTAAATACAATCATTGGTACATAGAAATGCTAAATTGGTGATTTCTGTTATTGAATTACATGCAGGAAGAGGACATAAAAAGTTTAATTTACACTAAAACTCCAACACGAGCGCGATAAAAATTATTAAAATGCACTAAGAACAATAAGTGGCACTGAATCCGGTTCACGATAATGTTAAAATCGTTAAATACAATCATTGGTACATAGAAATGCTAAATTGGTGAATTCTGTTATTGAATTACATGCAGGAAGAGGACATAAAAAGTTTAATTTACACTAAAACACCAACACGAGCACGATAAAAATTATTAAAATGCACTAAGAACAATAAATGGCACTGAATCCGGCTCTCGATAATGTTAAAATCGTTAAATACAATCATTCGTACATAGAAATGCTAAATAGGTGTACGTTGTTATTGAATTACATGCAGGAAGAAAACATAAAAAGTTTAATTTACACTAAAACTCACACACGAGCGCGATAAAAATTATTAAAACGCACTAAGAACAATAAATGGCACTGAAACCGGATGTCGATAATATTAAAATCGTTAAATACAATCATTCGTACATAGAAATGCTAAATTGGTGATTTCTGTTATTGAATTACATGCAGGAAGAGAACATAAAAAGTTTAATTTACACTAAAACTCACACACGACCGCGACCAAAATTTTTAAAATGCACTAAGAACAATAAATGGCACTGAATCCGGCTCTCGATAATGTTAAAATCGTTAAATACAATCATTGGTACATTGAAATGCTAAATTGGTGATTTCTGTTATTGAATTACATGCAGGAAGAGGACATAAAAAGTTTAATTTACACTAAAACTCCAACACGAGCGCGATAAAAATTATTAAAATGCACTAAGAACAATAAGTGGCACTGATCCGGTTCACGATAATGTTAAAATCGTTAAACACAATCATTGGCACAGAGAAATGCTAAATTGGTGATTTCTGTTATTGAATTACATGCAGGAAGAGGACATAAAAAGTTTAATTTACACTAAAACACCAACACGAGCGCGATAAAAATTATTAAAATGCACTAAGAACAATAAATGGCACTGAATCCGGTTCACGATAATGTTAAAATCGTTAAATACAATCATTCGTACATAGAAATGCTAAATAGGTGTACGTTGTTATTGAATTACATGCAGGAAGAAAACATAAAAAGTTTAATTTACACTAAAACTCACACACGAGCGCGTTAAAAATTATTAAAACGCACTAAGAACAATAAATGGCACTGAATCCGGTTATCGATAATGTTAAAATCGTTAAATACAATCATTCGTACAGAGAAATGCTAAATTGGTGATTTCTGTTATTGAATTACATGCAGGAAGAGGACATAAAAAGTTTAATTTACACTAAAACTACCACACGAGCGCGTTATAATTATTAAAACGCACTAAGAACAATAAATGGCACTGAAACCGGATGTCGATAATATTAAAATCGTTAAATACAATCATTCGTAAATAGAAATGCTAAATTGGTGATTACTGTTATTGAATTACATGCAGGAAGAGAACATAAAAAGTTTTATTTACACTAAAACTCCAACAAGAGCGCAATAAAAATTATTAAAACGCACTAAGAACAATAAATGGCACTGAATCCGGCTCTCGATAATGTTAAAATCGTTAAATACAATCATTGGTACATAGAAATGCTAAATTGGTGATTTCTGTTATTGAATTACATGCAGGAAGAGAACATAAAAAGTTAATTTTATACTAAAACTCAAACACGGGCGCGTTAAAAATTATTAAAACGCACTAAGAACAATAAATGGCACTGAATTCGGCTCACGATTTTGTTAAAATCGTTAAATACAATCATTCGTACATAGAAATGCTAAATTGGTGATTTCTGTTATTGAATTACATGCAGGAAGAGAACATAAAAAGTTTAATTTATACTAAAACTCAAACACGGGCGCGTTAAAAATTATTAAAACGCACTAAGATCAAGAAATGGCACTGAATCCGACTAACGTTAATGTTAAAATCGTTAAATACAATCATTGGTACATAGAAATGATAAAGTGTTGATTGCTGTTATTGAATTACATGCAAAAAGAAAACATAAAATATTTAATTTATACTAAAACTCAAACACGAGCGAGATAAAAATTATTAAAATGCACTAAGAACAATAAGTGGCACTGAATCCGGCTAACAATAATGTTAAAATCGTTAAATACAATCATTGGTACATAGAAATGCTAAATTAGTGACAGCTGTTATTGAATTACATGCAGGAAGAGAACATAAAAAGTTTAATTTACACTAAAACTCCAACAAGAGCGCAATAAAAATTATTAAAACGCACTAAGAACAATAAATGGCACTGAATCCGGCTCTCAATAATGTTAAAATCGTTAAATACAATCATTGGTACATAGGAATGCTAAATTGGTGATTTCTGTTATTGAATTACATGCAGGAAGAGAACATAAAAAGTTTAATTTACACTAAAACTCACACACGACCGCGACCAAAATTTTTAAAATGCACTAAGAACAATAAATGGCACTGAATCCGGCTCTCGATAATGTTAAAATCGTTAAATACAATCATTGGTACATTGAAATGCTAAATTGGTGATTTCTGTTATTGAATTACATGCAGGAAGAGGACATAAAAAGTTTAATTTACACTAAAACTCCAACACGAGCGCGATAAAAATTATTAAAATGCACTAAGAACAATAAGTGGCACTGATCCGGTTCACGATAATGTTAAAATCGTTAAACACAATCATTGGCACAGAGAAATGCTAAATTGGTGATTTCTGTTATTGAATTACATGCAGGAAGAGGACATAAAAAGTTTAATTTACACTAAAACACCAACATGAGCGCGATAAAAATTATTAAAATGCACTAAGAACAATAAATGGCACTGAATCCGGTTCACGATAATGTTAAAATCGTTAAACACAATCATTGGCACAGAGAAATGCTAAATTGGTGATTTCTGTTATTGAATTACATGCAGGAAGAGGACATAAAAAGTTTAATTTACACTAAAACACCAACATGAGCGCGATAAAAATTATTAAAATGCACTAAGAACAATAAATGGCACTGAATCTGGTTCACGATAATGTTAAAATCGTTAAATACAATCATTCGTACATAGAAATGCTAAATAGGTGTACGTTGTTATTGAATTACATGCAGGAAGAAAACATAAAAAGTTTAATTTACACTAAAACTCACACACGAGCGCAATAAAAATTATTAAAACGCACTAAGAACAATAAATGGCACTGAATCCGGCTCTCGATAATGTTAAAATCGTTAAATACAATCATTGGTACATAGGAATGCTAAATTGGTGATTTCTGTTATTGAATTACATGCAGGAAGAGGACATAAAAAGTTTAATTTACACTAAAACTCCAACACAAGCGCGATAAAAATTATTAAAATGCACTAAGAACAATAAGTGGCACTGATCCGGTTCACGATAATGTTAAAATCGTTAAACACAATCATTGGCACAGAGAAATGCTAAATTGGTGATTTCTGTTATTGAATTACATGCAGGAAGAGGACATAAAAAGTTTAATTTACACTAAAACACCAACACGAGCGCGATAAAAATTATTAAAATGCACTAAGAACAATAAATGGCACTGAATCCGGCTCTCGATAATGTTAAAATCGTTAAATACAATCATTGGTACATAGAAATGCTAAATTGGTGATTTCTGTTATTGAATTACATGCAGGAAGAGAACATAAAAAGTTAATTTTATACTAAAACTCAAACACGGGCGCGTTAAAAATTATTAAAACGCACTAAGAACAATAAATGGCACTGAATTCGGCTCACGATTTTGTTAAAATCGTTAAATACAATCATTCGTACATAGAAATGCTAAATTGGTGATTTCTGTTATTGAATTACATGCAGGAAGAGAACATAAAAAGTTTAATTTATACTAAAACTCAAACACGGGCGCGTTAAAAATTATTAAAATGCACTAAGAACAATAAGTGGCACTGAATCCGGCTAACAATAATGTTAAAATCGTTAAATACAATCATTGGTACATAGAAATGCTAAATTAGTTACAGCTGTTATTGAATTACATGCAGGAAGAGAACATAAAAAGTTTAATTTACACTAAAACTCACACACGACCGCGACCAAAATTTTTAAAATGCACTAAGAACAATAAATGGCACTGAATCCGGCTCTCGATAATGTTAAAATCGTTAAATACAATCATTGGTACATTGAAATGCTAAATTGGTGATTTCTGTTATTGAATTACATGCAGGAAGAGGACATAAAAAGTTTAATTTACACTAAAACTCCAACACGAGCGCGATAAAAATTATTAAAATGCACTAAGAACAATAAGTGGCACTGATCCGGTTCACGATAATGTTAAAATCGTTAAACACAATCATTGGCACAGAGAAATGCTAAATTGGTGATTTCTGTTATTGAATTACATGCAGGAAGAGGACATAAAAAGTTTAATTTACACTAAAACACCAACACGAGCGCGATAAAAATTATTAAAATGCACTAAGAACAATAAATGGCGCTGAATCCGGTTCACGATAATGTTAAAATCGTTAAATACAATCATTCGTACATAGAAATGCTAAATAGGTGTACGTTGTTATTGAATTACATGCAGGAAGAAAACATAAAAAGTTTAATTTACACTAAAACTCACACACGAGCGCAATAAAAATTATTAAAACGCACTAAGAACAATAAATGGCACTGAATCCGGCTCTCGATAATGTTAAAATCGTTAAATACAATCATTGGTACATAGGAATGCTAAATTGGTGATTTCTGTTATTGAATTACATGCAGGAAGAGAACATAAAAAGTTTAATTTACACTAAAACTCACACACGACCGCGACCAAAATTTTTAAAATGCACTAAGAACAATAAATGGCACTGAATCCGGCTAACAATAATGTTAAAATCGTTAAATACAATCATTGGTACATTGAAATGCTAAATTGGTGATTTCTGTTATTGAATTACATGCAGGAAGAGGACATAAAAAGTTTAATTTACACTAAAACTCCAACACGAGCGCGATAAAAATTATTAAAATGCACTAAGAACAATAAGTGGCACTGATCCGGTTCACGATAATGTTAAAATCGTTAAACACAATCATTGGTACATTGAAATGCTAAATTGGTGATTTCTGTTATTGAATTACATGCAGGAAGAGGACATAAAAAGTTTAATTTACACTAAAACACCAACATGAGCGCGATAAAAATTATTAAAATGCACTAAGAACAATAAATGGCACTGAATCCGGTTCACGATAATGTTAAAATCGTTAAATACAATCATTCGTACATAGAAATGCTAAATAGGTGTACGTTGTTATTGAATTACATGCAGGAAGAAAACATAAAAAGTTTAATTTACACTAAAACTCACACACGAGCGCAATAAAAATTATTAAAACGCACTAAGAACAATAAATGGCACTGAATCCGGCTCTCGATAATGTTAAAATCGTTAAATACAATCATTGGTACATAGGAATGCTAAATTGGTGATTTCTGTTATTGAATTACATGCAGGAAGAGAACATAAAAAGTTTAATTTACACTAAAACTCACACACGACCGCGACCAAAATTTTTAAAATGCACTAAGAACAATAAATGGCACTGAATCCGGCTCTCGATAATGTTAAAATCGTTAAATACAATCATTGGTACATTGAAATGCTAAATTGGTGATTTCTGTTATTGAATTACATGCAGGAAGAGGACATAAAAAGTTTAATTTACACTAAAACACCAACACGAGCGCGATAAAAATTATTAAAATGCACTAAGAACAATAAATGGCACTGAATCCGGTTCACGATAATGTTAAAATCGTTAAATACAATCATTCGTACATAGAAATGCTAAATAGGTGTACGTTGTTATTGAATTACATGCAGGAAGAAAACATAAAAAGTTTAATTTACACTAAAACTCACACACGAGCGCGTTAAAAATTATTAAAACGCACTAAGAACAATAAATGGCACTGAAACCGGTTATCGATAATGTTAAAATCGTTAAATACAATCATTCGTACAGAGAAATGCTAAATTGGTGATTTCTGTTATTGAATAACATGCAGGAAGAGGACATAAAAAGTTTAATTTACACTAAAACTACCACACGAGCGCGTTATAATTATTAAAACGCACTAAGAACAATAAATGGCACTGAAACCGGATGTCGATAATATTAAAATCGTTAAATACAATCATTCGTAAATAGAAATGCTAAATTGGTGATTTCTGTTATTGAATTACATGCAGGAAGAGAACATAAAAAGTTTTATTTACACTAAAACTCCAACAAGAGCGCAATAAAAATTATTAAAACGCACTAAGAACAATAAATGGCACTGAATCTGGCTCTCGATAATGTTAAAATCGTTAAATACAATCATTGGTACATAGAAATGCTAAATTGGTGATTTCTGTTATTGAATTACATGCAGGAAGAGAACATAAAAAGTTAATTTTATACTAAAACTCAAACACGGGCGCGTTAAAAATTATTAAAACGCACTAAGAACAATAAATGGCACTGAATTCGGCTCACGATTTTGTTAAAATCGTTAAATACAATCATTCGTACATAGAAATGCTAAATTGGTGATTTCTGTTATTGAATTACATGCAGGAAGAGAACATAAAAAGTTTAATTTATACTAAAACTCAAACACGGGCGCGTTAAAAATTATTAAAACGCACTAAGATCAAGAAATGGCACTGAATCCGACTAACGTTAATGTTAAAATCGTTAAATACAATCATTGGTACATAGAAATGATAAAGAGTTGATTGCTGTTATTGAATTACATGCAAAAAGAAAACATAAAATATTTAATTTATACTAAAACTCAAACACGAGCGAGATAAAAATTATTAAAATGCACTAAGAACAATAAGTGGCACTGAATCCGGCTAACAATAATGTTAAAATCGTTAAATACAATCATTGGTACATAGAAATGCTAAATTGGTGACAGCTGTTATTGAATTACATGCAGGAAGAGAACACAAAAAGTTTAATTTACACTAAAACTCCAACAAGAGCGCAATAAAAATTATTAAAACGCACTATGAACAATAAATGGCACTGAATCCGGCTCTCGATAATGTTAAAATCGTTAAATACAATCATTCGTACATAGAAATGCTAAATTGGTGATTTCTATTATTGAATTACATGCAGGAAGAGAACATAAAAAGTTTAATTTACACTAAAACTCCAACAAGAGCGCAATAAAAATTATTAAAACGCACTAAGAACAATAAATGGCACTGAATCCGGCTCTCAATAATGTTAAAATCGTTAAATACAATCATTGGTACATAGAAATGCTAAATTGATGATTTGTGTTATTGAATTACATGCAGGAAGAGAACATAAAAAGTTTAATTTACACTAAAACTCACACACGACCGCGACCAAAATTATTAAAATGCACTAAGAACAATAAATGGCACTGAATCCGGCTCTCGATAATGTTAAAATCGTTAAATACAATCATTGGTACATTGAAACGAGCGCGATAAAAATTATTAAAATGCACTAAGAACAATAAGTGGCACTGAATCCGGTTCACGATAATGTTAAAATCGTTAAACACAATCATTCGTACAGAGAAATGCTAAATTGGTGATTTCTGTTATTGAATTACATGCAGGAAGAGGACATAAAAAGTTTAATTTACACTAAAACACCAACACGAGCGCGATAAAAATTATTAAAATGCACTAAGAACAATAAATGGCACTGAAACCGGATGTCGATAATATTAAAATCGTTAAATACAATCATTCGAACAGAGAAATGCTAAATTGGTGATTTCTGTTATTGAATTACATGCAGGAAGAGAATATAAAAAGTTTAATTTACACTAAAACTCCAACACGGGCAAGATACAAATTATTAAAACGCACTAAGGACAATAAATGGCACTGAATCCGGCTCACGATATTGTTAAAATCGTTAAACACAATCATTCGTACATAGAAATGCTAAATTAGTGATTTCTGTTATTGAATTACATGCAGGAAGAGAACATAAAAAGTTTAATTTACACTAAAACTCCAACACAGGTGCGATAAAGATTATCCAAACCTAATATGAATGGCAGTGTATACTGATAATTTTATAAAACCATTAAAGAAAAATTTATCCAGCCTTTAGCGTCTATCGATTCAGCATGTCGTACAGGAATTGTTTCTGTATCGCCCAAAAATATCTGAAATAATGAAATACGAATTGGGGTCGCAGTAATATTAAAAATATTAAAATGCTGCATGGTTAGCGCAACGGAGCGAACTGAATAAATTATTATGTTAAAATTGAAATTTCGGTACGTATACACACATACATAAACAAATTTCCATTTATTTCCATCTAAAAAGGAAAATTTTCTTTTGCTTACCCATACACCCACATCTAAATTATAAGTTAATTGTTTTATGGTTTTTATTTTTCATATTGTAAATTAACTTTCCCTTCGCAATATTTTCCAAACCATTTTATTCTACCCGTGTTTAGTAGTGCGTGATAGCAAGTAAATTGTTTTAGTTTTAACGGTTTATCCCGAGAAAACATCAAACAAATTTAAAAAAAGAAAAAAATTCAATCTATCTTAACAAAATTAAATCAATTTATAATGCGCTGGAGTCAGACGACCGGAAGATAGACAGACTAAAATCACAAAATTTTATTTTCGATTAATAATTTCCACGCTGTAGGATTTAAAAGTATTCTTGAAAGTATCTTGAAATTTTGTAGACAATACAGCAAATGATACAAAAATATGTAAATTGTTTGAGTTCAAGTTTATTAAATAAAACAATGTTGCTTTTATTCGTTGTGTGCCTTAGAAGTGCTGTCGCCCCTCGCGTTTGTCTAAAATTTTGCTGGAATATCAATCAAAAGAGTTAGAAATTTTAATAACTACCCCCGGTTGGAGATAACTGAGTCAATTTGGCTGGTGCCTTTTAGTAAAATAACCACATTATTCAGAGCGAATAGTTCTCGTACATTTCAGATGTCAAAATCTCTCACAATGGGTCACTAATATTCCCGTAACTTATTAATGATGCAAATGGCTGTTTTGAATTTTCACACATACCTTCTTTATGCAGCCGATTTGAAAATATGGGCCTAACAAATTTTTTATAAATTCTACAGTTAGATTTTACTAAAAGGAATGGTAAATAAAAACTTTTTGTGGCAGCCCACGCTATTATGTTTGTGTTAAAATGTTTTTCAATGTCTTTCAGATAGAATCGAAAGCTTTTAGAAACAGCCCGTAAACTTACAAAAAACAAGTGCGCGTGCACAGAACAACAACAAAATATTGTTCGAATGTAAATTGTAAATTCATTTCTTTTTACCATGAATTCATCATTACCGCATCATCTCCATCATTTGTCATGTTTATCATAAATAAAATGAAATAAACATAAAACAGTAAGATCGGTATAATATTCGCAGCTCTCTTATTTATTCATAACAATTTATTTGTATATTTTTCTTGTATATATTACAGAACACGTTCTTATTTAACATACATGTATGCATGTATATAAAAATGAATATTTAACATAAAAAAAAAAACTGAGCTCTCTGTACGACACAAAATAATATCTGTGCTTTATTATATTATACAATATATGATATTGAAACTCATATTGATTTTTATATTCAGCCGTACGTGTATAACTTAACCATCATCATCATTGTAAGGCATAAATTAAAAGGCATCATAAATATCCAAAGCGTACCGTTTCCCCCCAATACTCTTGACATTTTCCACACACGCAACATACACGCAAAACCACCAGTAAAATTATTGAGAGTGTGATTTTCTGCTCCATGACACCATATAAATTTAATTTTCCATTAAATATACAAAAAAAAAAAGCAAAAATATTCTGCTGCTTATATGTAAAACACAAGCTTTTATAACAAAACGATATACAAAAGCTTGTTTTTTTCTTTGAACAGTATAACAAAATAACATCACAAATTTATTAAAAGAGATAATTACACGTATTCGTCTCGAAAATCGGATCCAAACATACAGAAAATTATTTTGAAAAAAAAAAAAAAAAGTTTTGGCTGTTGCATACACACCAAACGATACACACACGTATCGAAAGTCATGTAAACCGGATGGGTAATGTACACAAAAGATATATAGAGAGAGGGTGTGAAAAAAATGTTTTAACCTTAGAAAACACAATAAATCGCTTTAATTCTATTTTTTCATGTTCCAAGGATAATTAATTTTCAAATATGTATGACCACAAAGCCGAAAAAAAAATAAAAAATTGAACACCCTGTTTATAATACAATGCAAAAGTTTTTCTTGTATTGTAAGTTAAAAGTTAAACTGGGACTATACACATAATATTATACACGATACGAGATAAGTGAGCGAGGGAGTGGGAGGTATAAGAAACATGATTAGAAAAATTATTTTCTTCGTACCCTGTATATAGAAAAAAAAAAGTTTTTCGTTTTTCTTTTCTTTTGTTTTTTATTTTTATTATTATTTTAAAGAAAAAAGTTTTTTGTTTTGGGAAAATGAGATAATACGATAGTTTTATACATAGTTTTGTTTTCTTGTTCTTGTTGTTGCTATTTTATTAAACAATGCTACCATGTTGAAGTGACAATAACATTATTTGTAACATTAATCAAAAAATTATTAGAGGAAAGTTAAAACGTGCAGCTAAGAATATATTGAGGAAATTTTCGAAAGAAATTTTAATTGGTTGTTTGCTTATGAAGTGAACTGGATAATCGTTGTTCCGAAAGAATAGTTACACTGTGTTGTCTAACTGAGAAAATGGTGAACGTTTTATTTGGTTTCTACATAAAAAAACGAACACGACCAAAAATGTTGGAAAGTCTTCCGGTTCAAAAGAGAGGCCAAAATCGATTGTTTTTGTTGCCAGTTGCAACTTATCAAAATGATATTGTTCTAAACAAAAAACGCCAAAGAAATATGCAAGAAATAAGGAAAAATGTACGCAAAGAATGAGTTATTTTTAGCTTCGATATTTGGTTTCATGGTGAAGATTAAACGACAAAGTAAGATTCCTGACTAGACCTGGAAGGATCTTCCTAAGAAATAGAAGTACCTAAAAATATGTCATAAATTCGCAAAGTTTTGGATAAAACTTCCCATTCCCAGAATTATTTTGCTAAAACTGCAAAACAACTCTAACCAAGAGAGTGTTTAAAAGTGTACTAAATTCTGGATATTATGAAGTACGATATGGCAAATTTAAGTAGTGCAATGCTGCTTTCGAAACCTGTAATTATTGTTCCATTGCTGAGAATTCGATTTTTCGCGATGCATTCTGAAATAACATTTATTATTTTGCTGGGTCAGATTTCTGTACACTTCTTAAATTGTAATCATTATTAATTTACACTTAAAACTTATCAACTGATGTAACTTGTTCATTTACAGTGAACAAGTGAAAATTTTGAGTAAAATAATTCTTAAAAAAATCGAGGATACTGTGGCGATTCACTCATTTGAATCATTCATTTTTATTCATTTATTGGGTGGTTCCCTGAAAATAATAACCAATATGGGGGACTCGAAACGAGATAACCTTACGGCGCAGGGAATCGGATACCCAGTGCCGGCGACTTTGAGGAGTGAGCAAGCGGGCTTCCAGTCGTCGATATCCAATGACCGCAACACTTCAGAGCTGATGAACTCTGACCCATTTGGAAGAAGTTCCATAGTGCAAAGATCACCAACATCATTAGCTAGAACAGTTGAGATAGAAAATGCAGAACTACGCAGACAACTGTGTAACATTGAAATAATTACGTCGGATTTAATGAACGAAGTAAAATCTCTTAAGTTTGAAAATGAGAAACTGAAAAATTCTTTACAATCAAAGGAACCTGAGGAACAGGATGCTTCAGTGTTCCGTGAGAAAAATGCTTTACAACCCAAGTGTTCAGGATCTGTACCTAAAAAGACAAATTTGTAAATACGTAATATAGATCTGTAATTTATGTAAAAAGAAACTTATCTTGTTGGTGTGGCACAGCAATTATATTTTATTATCCATTTGTTTTTCTTTTATATAATTCTGAAATTATTTAGATTAATGTTATTAATTTATTATTTATATTATAATGTATTTATTTTATAGTTAAGGCGAAAACTTACCCGGAATTATCATTTCAGCTGATTTTCCAGTAAATAATTTGTTTACAAACATCGGTTTGACGTTTGTTCAATTGTTATAAATTAGTTCTATGTTTTTTAAGAAATTGTTATAATGATCGATCACTGCAATCTATCATTGGGCATCTAATTAGTTAATTTCTAATAGATAGAGCAAGTGTAGAATACTAGTTTTGTACGTACTATTTTGAAATGATATTGCCGCCGTTTTAGTATTTTCGCGCTTTTTCAATTTTATTACTCTTAAGATAATTAATTTTTTGTTCACTTTGATTTTGCAACCTGAGCTGTGTACACCAAAATTTGTGAAAATATCGAAATAAAAAATATTAAAAATAAAAATAAAATTGTGCTAATAAAATTATAAATTAAGATAATTTGAGTGCTTTCATTTTTGTGTTGAAGAAAATTATTGTTTGGACATTTTCTCTAGACACCAAGAACCCAGAAGAACAGTGTGCTACAGAGTATCACACTGACGAAGAAGAACTAAGAGAAGAAACTGACTGGATCTTAAAAAAGAACAGGAAGAAAAGACCTGCGAAAAAAAGAAAGGCAGAATCTTCTCCAGAGATTGTAGCTTCAAGCCGCACTTCAATAACTGCTGTATTAAATTAAAATCGGCAAAATATACTAGCTCAGGAAAACCAACCTATCAAAATTAAGGAAAAGGCTCCACCACCAATCAATATTATTGGCGAAACTGAATATAGTACTATCCAATCTTTAATGAAATCGGTGACTACAAAAGATTATAGAGTTGTAGTACTGAACAATAATATTTGGAAAATCAATACAACAGATATTCAAAGTTATAGAGCCTTGGTACACATACGAGGATAAAAATGATCGTCCGATCAAAGTGATGGCCAGAGGTCTTCATCCAACCTGTACAAAGCAGGATATAATGGAAGAACTTAAACACCAGGGCTTCAAAATAGAGGATGCGGTAAATATCCTAAAGAAAGAAAAAACTGTAACTGATCAAGGGATTAAAATGAATAAAAGGGGCTCCCACTGTTTATGCTTACTTTTAATAGCACGGAAAAAGTGGAAAAAAATTTCAATATTAGGGCAGTCCTTAACATGATCGAATAGAAGCGTTAAGAAAATCCACAGGCTTAATGCCTCAGTGTAAGAAATGCCAAGGATATAATCACACACAGAAATATTGCAAACGAGAGCCTAGATGTGTGAAATGTTCGGGAAAACATCTGGCCCAAGATTGTAGGTTCACAAAAGCTACGCCTCCAAAATGTGTAAACTGTAACGGAGAGCATCCCGCTAATTATCGAGGACGTGAAGTAGCCAGGGAACTTTAAAATCTGAGAAATAAAAAACAACAAGGCCCGCTAAACCGTGGGATGTTCAATAATAAGACAATATCTAAAAAAAACAGTGGTAGAACTACCACTAACTAGTGCAATAGCATGCCGAAAAACATACTCCCAGATTGTACAACAGCGGGAAGTAGTAAGTAACAAGGAAGACGGTCAAAACCTAATTCTTGAAAAATTTTTAAAGAATTTAGAAGAATTAAACTTAAGGCTACTAAAGCAAGAAAGAAGCCTGGACGCTTTAAATAAGCGGTTAAATAAGCAAGAAACAGTGAATGAAATCACTTCTATGATGAATCTATAAAGATGAATAACACATTCAGAATCGCCAATTGGAATGCAACTGGGCTGTCGCAACAAATTCCAGAGTAAGAAATTTTCCTAAATATAGACAAGATATAGGTATATATGCCTAATTTCAGAATCCCATTTGACAAAAGATTCATTCGTTAGAATTCGAGGATACCAGTGCTACCACGCCATCCACCCGTCAGGAGAAGCGAGAGGAGGTTCAACCATATTTGTGAAGGAAAACATCAAACATTACGAAGGAGTAAAAATTGAAGAAGAAATTATGCAAGTAGTCACTAGTAATGTTCGATTGAATAATCATAAGGTAATTAACATATCTTCAATATATTTCCCTTCGCGTTATAATCTAAATAAAGAAAACTATGTTACGTTACTCAAATCGCTCGGTTTTAACTTCATAATCGAAGGCAATTTTAACGCTAAAAATACATATTGCTGATCAAGGCTAACAAACCATAAGGGTAAGGAGCTATTTGCGGCTGGTCGGGCATTAAACTGCGAGTTCCTGTCTGGAGGTAAACCAACATATTGGCCAGCGGATACAAATAAGATACCAGATTTGATAGATTTCTTTGTAACTAAAGGGATATCTGTAAACTACGTATTACTCGAAAACAGTGAAGGAATTTCATCTGACCACACACCTGTCCTTATGACACTCAGTGATACCATTATCAAAAAAGAAAATTTACCTAGGTTAACAAATAATAAAACAAACGGGGATCTCTTCCGGAAAATAGTCGAAGCCAATACTGAACTACAGCGTAAACTACTTGTAATCAAACGGAAAGTCACATCAACTATCCAGTAGAAGTAAGAGATCTGGTTAGAGAAAAACGGAAAGCTCGAAAAATCTGGCAGAGGAATCGAGCACCACAAAGCAAATCACGACTTAATTATTTAAGCAACAAATTAAAAATGCTTATCAAAGAAGTCAAGAACAAATCTTTTAACGAATACCTAGCTGGCCTTTCTGGCAACAAAGCACTAATTATTCCCTTTGGAAAGCAACTAAAGGTCTTAAAAGGCCTAAAGTACAAATAGCTCCTATCAAGAATGACGATAGAACTTGGGCAAGAAGTGCCAAAGAAAAAGCTGCATTATTTGCTGACTATCTTGAAGACACATTTCAACCCCTTCCAAGGCAAACACCTGAAGAAAATATAATTCCAGTAAATAAAGTGGATAACCTAAACATAAGACCTGTAACACTACAAGAGCTAAAAGATGAAATTTTTTATTTATTTATTTTTATTTATTTATTTATTTAGCTTTTGAAGCTATTTAGTTTTCAATATTTGCTTTACATAATTATAATAAATTTAACAAAAATAAATATAATAAATAAATAATTATAATATATAAATAAATAATTATAATAAATTATAATAAATTTAACAATTAATATTTAACTAAGAAAATTTAATCTACATTTTCTTTTATAAATTTGACTAACAACCTCTTAAATACATTTATATTAGGGCAAACTTTAACATCACTTAGAATTTTATTAAATAAGTCAATTCCCTTATAAAACAAAGAATTTTGATTTTCAGTTCTCTTAAAAAATGGTAACAAAAATTGATCTCTATTTCTTAAATTATAATTAAAAACAACTTAAGTTCAAAAAAATCCCCTGTTTATGACCTAATCACTGGACTTATAGTTAAAACTCTCCCAGAAAAAGGAGTACGAAAATTACTGCCAGTAATCAATGCAGCGTTCAGATTAAAATACGTTCCATGCCAGTGGAAAGTGGCAGAGGTGATAATGATTCTAAAACCTAATAAGCCGCCAAACAAGAAAACGCCGTACAGGCCGATTTCCCTACTTCCTATAATTTCAAAATTATTTGAAAAGTTACTACTCAAGAGGTTAAAATCAGTAATAGAAGTCAGAAAACTCATTCCTCCTCACCAATTTGGATTTATAGAGAGACACTCTACCATAGATCAAGTGCATAGAATCACAGATCTAATTGAAGATGATCTGGAAAATAAAAAAATATGCTCAAGTGTCTTTTTGGACGTATCTCAAGCATTCGACAAAGTATGGCACCAAGGCCTGGAATATAAACTACACAGAGATCTGCCGAAGCAGTTTTACCTGATTTTAAAGTCATATCTAGCTGATCGACACTTTCATGTAAAACATGAAGATGAATACTCCGAATTAAAGAAAATATCGGCTGAAATTCCATAAGGGAGTGTTCTGGGACCGATACTCTATATACTTTATACGCGAGATTTGCCAAGCACAAAAGGAACAAATATTGCAACATTTGCCGATGATACTGCAATCTTAGCAACTGGAAACAACATAGAGGAGTCACCAGCAAATTACAAAACGCTGCTAATTCATTGAGTAATTGGACGAAGAAATGGCGCCTTCAACTTAACGAAACTAAATCTGTCCATATAAACTTTACCAACAAAAATGTTAATTGGTTACCTGTTCGACTGAATTCGCAACCTATTCCATATGCAAACACGGTAAAATATTTAGGAATGACCCTTGATGCTAAACTCAAGTGGAAAGAGCATGTTAAAAAGAAAAAAGAAGAGTTAAACATCAAATATAGAAAAATGTATTGGCTCATAGGAAGGAACTCTGAGCTAACATTACATAATAAACTGCTATTATAACGGCAGATATTGAAACCTGTATGGACGTATGGTATACAGCTATGGGGCTGTACCAAGAAAACTAACGTAAAAGTAATTCAAACTTTTCAAAATAAAGTCTTGCGTAGTATGGTCAACGCACCATGGTAGATAAGGAATGATAACCTTCATAAGGATCTAAAAATAGAGTAAGTCGATGAAGAAATTAAGAAATATGCTAGGAAACACGCACAGCGCCTCAGTCAACATGAAAATGCGGATTGGCGTCGTATGCTGAACAACCAAAATCCAGAAAGACGGTTTCGAAGAACGAAGCCCTTAGAACTAGGACAGATAAATTAATGAAGTATCCAACCTGGAGCTAGGCGATGGGTTATACTCCTCAAACAGTTAACAACATGATAAATTACTAGATGAAATTGTATTCAGTTGTAAGTTGTAATATTTGTTAAATAAAAAAAAATAAAAAAATAAAATAAAATTGTATTTGAACAGCCCATTTCGGTTAATTAGTGAACCTACAGAATATCTTTCTTACTAACATATTCTGGGGGTTAGTGTATCTGCGATAAATACATTCCACATACATATATTGGTACCTATAGTTATTGTATTAGATAAATATCTTGGACATATTTAGTACAACAACCGAAAGTTATTCACCACCATCTACAGGCGCAATAGGGGCGATCGCCCCCCCCCTTCCCCCCCAAACACAAACAATTAATTTTCTCGACGTTAAAAAATACACGTTTGATTTAGCACTAGCAGGTGAAATACCATAAAGAATTGAAGAATTTCCTTACGTTCTTATATTTTCATGGGAAAAATTACGATACCGGCCATTTATTTTCCGATGAAGAACCAGTTCTCACTGGAAAGATAATTGCGGAAACAGTCTGAAATTTTCTGAAAGAAAACTTTTTTATTACTTCGAATTGCATAGGAATATGTACTGATGGCAGTATTGTTATGACATCAGTTCAGAAAGGAGTTTTTGCTGTAATACAGAATGAGCTGCCACAGGCTGTTCAATGTCATTGCACTAATCACGCACTTAATATTAGTATTAGCAAATCATCAAAAGTACAGTCTATCAAAAATTCTGTTGGAAATTTCGTTCTTAAAAATATTTTCAGTAAGTAGCTCAAGTCTTTATGTGAAACACGGTGGGTAGAGCGGCACGACTCTGTAATATTATTTAAATCCTCGTTTTCACAAATCATTAATGCCTTATAATATCAAAGTGGAAAGAGTCTGAATCATCACGGAAGGAAAGCTAAACGATTTATTTTATGTATTTGCAATGTCCAGTCTATTGTAGTTTAGCTTATAGTTTGCTATTCCTCTTCCGTTCAGTAAATTATTGCAAAAAATTAATTTAGATAAACTTCAGCCAAAAATGATACACTACAAACTTCAACAGAATCTGTATTCACCGAGTTTCAATTTTATTTAAAGAAAATAAATACTTCTATGGAAATCTTATTAGGCGAAGTTCAAATATGGCAACAGAAATGGCAACGAGGGAAACGAAATAATGGGAACGTTCCAGCTGGCGCATTAGCCTCACTTGCCAAGTGTGATGCAGAAGCTTTGCCTGCCATTCAAAATATTTTAATTATGTATGTTATCGACACGTATCCTGTAAGTGTTGTATGCGCTGAAAGAACCATGACCGAAAATCGGTTGATGGGACTGGCACTTTTACATATCCACGGCGATATTACAAATGAAATAAAACCTTCGGATATCATCGACCGTTACGCCAATTAATCAAAAAAGCGAATTGAGTTTTTAGTGTAAATGTTTTTAATGTTTTTACTGTAACTGTACTATTTTTTAATATATGTATTTACTGGAAACTAATTTTTTTATTCTGTTTATCTTATAATTTATATAGATACTTCTTAAAAAAACTGTTTTGCTAACGGTATAATTTCTATATTCGCCCCTCCCTGCAGCTCCTTCTGGATCCGCGCCTGACCATCTATTGTCGTCATTCCCAACTATTGAAAAAACTGTTTTGTTAACGGTATAATTTCTATATTCGCCCCTCCCTGCAGCTCCTTCTGGATCCGCGCCTGACCATCTATTGTCGTCATTCCCAACTAGCACATTCAGCAAATATAATTTTGCTTAGACATAAAAATTCTGTTCATACTTATTTTGGTTTAACTTCTCAAATATAGACACACATCCACGCCCGCTCTTTTGACTATTACACAGGCGGCACATCTTGTGTCATGTACAAACAAAACACTCTCAATTGGTACATCAATTGCGTTGCCATTGCGACACACGATCGCTTAACCTTTTTTCATAGACGTCATCGTCCATATTAATTATTTAATATTTTTCTGCGTAAATAAATTTTATCTGCAGTAACTAAATTTTCGAGCAGAAGAAAATAATTCGGGAAATGAAATTTATTACGTGGAAGTTATTGAATTCCATAAAACAATTTAGCATAATTTATTTTATTGTGGAATTAAAAACATTATAAATAAAACCACTACAAGGGTTTCAAAGTGTAATCAAATTAATAATTATTGAGATATTATTCAACAAATTTTTGACACGCAACCCCATATCCCATAATACTATTAATAAACCAGCGCAATCACACATTTCTGATCGCATCATTACTGATGATGGTTCTGATTCGATTGTTATGCCTGTTGCCGATCAAACTCGAACAAATTGGGCTAATATGCTTAATCAAGAAAGCTATATTAAATCTGGGGATAAATTAATTGTATCTACTGCACCTTCGGTCTTACAAAATCAATCATCCATGCAAAATCAATAGTCGTCTACGAGAATCTTTACTGAGGTAACATCATCCACAATTAGTTCCAGTGTTGCTGGTGTTACTGTACCAGCAGTTGAAAAGAAGCATCCTCAACAACTGGACAGAAAATCGATTTGTGGTACCAGACAGTTCGCCGAAAATTTTGGGGTAAAATTCATTGAACCGGCAGAATGGTTACACCTTCCCAAATTTGATCCTCATACTAATGAAAATTATATATCAATTATGGCTTTAACATGCTTGGAGATTGAGAACTGCAAAATATTTAAACTTATTTCCAAACAACGCAACATTGAATCGTTGGAGTTTGTTTGCTACAAATTGGTCGTAAAAGCTCATTTACGAGTAAAGGCGCTTAAGCCAAATACTATTGGCCGACTGAGGTACACATTCGGGAATTTAGTAATAAAAATTTTCGGGCAACATTGCCTCCACGAGTGAAGTTTCGGGAACCACTGCAGCCAACATACAACACGTTAAATTTTAACTTATATTGTGGTAAATTTGTTTCGGATGATAATCTGCAGGTAAATGTAAATTATTCTAAAAAATTTGGTACTATGACTAATTACTATTATGTTAGAGTTATTCAAATTTGATTTTCACTGAAATTCTTCTTAACAGTAAAATTACAAACAAGTCGCTCCTTATCAATAATTATAAACTAATACGTTTTGACCGTATTAATAATGCGCGGTGGGGTAGTGTTGGTATTTATTTTCGGTTCACTTTGGGGGTCAGCAAATTGTTCTCGGGTGTCTTTGGTAAGGTTGAAGTTTTGGCATCTGAACTTGTCGGGCGATTTGGTGAAATTCTTATTTTAGTTATTTATAATCCACCTTCTGCTTGTACTGATGATGTTAATAATTTACACATTTTTTCCAGAATATTTTGCACAGTTTGAAAAAATTATTTGTTGTGGTGATTTTAACTTTAATAGGTTGATAAGCAATAAACTAAGCACTTGCTTCAGTTTACATAATTTATTTTATTTGCCTTATCCACCGACTAGATTCGATAGCAGCCTATTGGATTTGATAATTTTGTATGAGGCTGATAAGCATAATATTATTTCCTTTGGACAACTTGCTGTTCCTGCTATTTCTGATCATGACTTGATTTTTGCCTGCTATAAGTTCAGTCGTGCCAGAGATAAAATTTGTTATACTGTTGTTCCTGATAATAAAGCAATCAATCATGAGTATTTTATAAGTTGTTTCTTTTACACAGAAAAAAATGTATTTAAATGTAAAATTTGACAAATTTTGATACAAAATTTATGTAAGGCGTTCAAACTAAATCAAATTTTCTTATACGGAAATTATTTAACTTTAAACAAATCAGCGCTTGTACTAAAGTAAGCAATGTTGAATTTTGTATTAAAATTGTGAGTTTTAAGAATGTTTGTAGCCGAATGGTTATATTCATACAAATTCCGTTTAAATAAAAATTCGCTGATTTGTGGCAAACAAGTTATTCTTTATTCAAAGTAGTTTTTTCAGTTTGATCGCATACAATCAACTGGTTTAATATAAAGCAAAATTTGTTATTTCAACAACAAATTTTAATACGAAAAGTTTAATTCGAGAGTAGTATGCTTTTCTTTGGACAAACCTTGATATTTCATAAACGATCAGAGAATGAGTTAATAAGTTGCAGCCGTAGACATTCACGTCGACGGACGTCTGTTTTTTTTCCATGAAAATAAAAAATTCAAATTAAATTGGAAAATATTTCACATAGAGACTAGAGAAATATTAAACTGAGATTCTCAAATACAAAGGAGAAAAAAGAAATTTTGATTAGCTGTACCAAAATACATAAAAGTATAACAGAAAAATAAATAACACTAAAAGTAGAACTGTGCTCACAAAATTTGGGTTTGCCGGTGGCGGTGTGACCACAGCCAGGCAGCAAAGTGAAACATAAAATGCCGAAAAAAAAATTGGTGGGCAACCACCTATGGATGACAAAACCCTGAGCTTCATTACCAAGCTAATAAGCAGAAATATTTCCAAATCCCTGCAAATATTCAAAAATGACATATTAGGCCAAATTAGTGCTAATAATCCGGCCGCACCCGCAGAAACTAGTCTCCATAATAAACCAGACGGAACCAACAATTCTTCAAAACAAACAAAGGCACCTAATGAGGCCGCTATCAAAAAACGGTCCAACGAAGTGGACAGCCCGTCGACGTCAAGCGTCGAAAAGACGAAGAGAGTGCGTAAAAGCAGCGACACCACAGAGAACGATGTCTCACAGGCGGCCAAAATGATGCTGGACAACAGCTCCGACTACGACTATACGGACACCGAGTCTGAAATGGACCATGTAGTCTTCCCAAGCAGCCAAATAGGTGGACAATTCAACAGACTAAAGTCAGACGTACCTGCTGACAAGGTCAATCTGGACACTGGAAGAAAAGCCGCAGCCAGAGTCGCCAAACCACCACCAATAATTTTAAAAGGATTCGACTCTTCAAAAATAAACCTACTCAAAGGAATAACAGGAAAAATTACAGGCACTCTGCTCAAGGTGTATCCTAGCAGCACCATAATATATGCAACTAACTTGGAAAACCACTAACAGCTGGTAGCGGAGCTCAAAACGGAAGACGTACAGTTCTTCACGTATATCCAGAAGAACCAAAGGCCAAAAGTGATGGTGATGAAGGGTATCCATCAGGATACAGAAACGGAAGACATCAAAGCTGAATTAGCAAATAAAGGGCTAGCTGTGCAAAATGTGTACCCAATAAGCAAAACAATCAAGGAGAACGACGGCTCGGAGATACGGATTAAACTACCCTGTTTTACCGTGTCCTTCGCACATGACACAAAACATTCAAACATAACGCTGATCAACGGTTGCTGCGGCTACAAGGTCAGTTGGGAGAATAAACGAAAAATCCCTTTAGCGCAGTGCCGTAAATGCCAAGGATTCGGGCATGTTGCGAAATGCGGCAACTGTGGCGGAGGACACGTAGCCAGCTTCCATGAATGTCCAGAGAGGCAAAAAAGACTCGGTAAGTTAAACAAACCTAATCCGAATACAAATGTAAACAATGCTCAGCCCAAAATTTTTTCATCTAATTATGTTAAAAAAGGTGTCTCTTACGCCGACTTTCTTAAACCTAAACCGATCCAAGGGCCTTCCGCCCATAACGTACCACATTCTTCTGAGCCTTCGGGAGCGAACAGTGTTCTTAGTGAGTTCTTTGCAAAGTCGCAAGAACTTTTCGGCATGAGTTTTACCTCGCTCACCAGCCACGTATCCAAATTTTTAATCCAACTAAACAAGATCCAGGACGCAGCCAGCCAAAAGGCAGCATATCTCAATTTCACTGTACAATTCCTGCAATGAAGATTGTTACCCTAAATTGCAATAGCCTAATCAATATTGCCCGCCGCCAGGAGCTATCGATATTCCTAAACCAACATAAACCCAGCATAGTGTGCCTCAACGAGACCAGACTAAACGACCGACATACACTATTTTTCGAAAACTATGTCATACACAGAACAAATTCCAAAATTAAGAGATCTGGAGGTACTGCGATCCTAGTCAGAGATAACATAAAACACTCATCGCCGAGGGCCTACATACGGGACAATTTAATGGCTACATCTGTAATTGTGGGAGAGGGAGACGAATCTTTCGCATTAGTCTCTGCCTATTTTTGGAAGGTTGTGGCCGAAGACTTACACAGTTTGCTTGGCACTCACCCACGCGTCGTCGTTTGTGGTGACTTTAACGCTCACCACTATTCATGGGGCGGCTTGACAATCAACAGCAGCGGCCGGACACTGTCGGAATACTGCCAATTCAGGAACGTCAACATCAACTTCCCCCGTGTGGGAACACGCGGGGATGCAGTACTTGACCTGGTCGTGGCAAAGGAAGTGGACATCGACGAAGATGTCACGGTGCTGAACGAGTTCTGCTCCGACCATATGCCAGTAGTCTTTCATACCTCGGATCGGTTTGACTTGTTCCAAAGTCCAGATGGTGTCAAAATATTGGACTTCAAAAACGCGGACTGGTCTTGCTATAGGCGTTACATTCACAACAAAATTGCTCCGCTTAACGAACAGCCAATCGATTCAACGGAGGAAATCGAACGAAGAGTTGACCAGCTCACAAAAATCATGTGCATGGCCACGAATAAATATGTGCCGCCTATGGCGAGCAGGACCAGACCGCTGCCTGCTCATATAATCCAGCTGATTAAACTCAGGAACTATTATAGGAACAAACACCGCTACTGGCCGGCACTATACACCAATACATTAATAAACCGAACCACGAGGCTTGTGCACGAGAAAATCAGCCAGTTTCGCCAAGAACAGATAAACGAAAAGCTCAGCAACGTAGACCCAGACAAGTCAAACATATATAAATACATTAGAACCATCAAATCAACGAAAAAGTTAAACATGGTGCTAGACGGCCCCGACGGCCCGGTCATTGATCCTGCAATAATTGCTAATAAGGTAGCGGACTACTACCAAACAATTTTCAGCGATAGGACGCGTACTGAGGATCAAAGAATAATAGACCAGACAAAAGGTTTCATAGCAAACCAGACATCCCCTTTTGCGATACATCCGGAAGCGACTAATGTCGCGGAGATGACAAACATTGTAGAGCAATTAAAAAATAAAAAATCACCCGGGGTAGATGGTATCTCTAACGGGGCAATCAAAAATCTACCAATCTCGGCTATCGTACAGCTAGTACAGATAACAAATGCCATTCTGGTTTATGCATATTTTCCCAAATGCTGGAAGCTCTCCAAGGTGGTAGCAATTCCCAAAACCGGCAAACCAGGCACCCCGGAAAACACGAGGCCCATAAGTCTGCTGTGCGGAATTAGCAAACTGGTGGAAAGAGTGATCCACCGTAGGCTCTGGTCAGCGGTCCAGCACTTGATCCCGGTGGAGCAGTTTGGCTTTGTTTGCCATAGATCGACAACGGACGCAATGATGCGTCTCCTGAATGACCTCAAACGAGCCAAGGCACGTCGTAAGATCATGGCGGTAGCATTCTTGGACATCCAGAAAGCGTTTGATTCGGTATGGCACAAGGGCCTCATATACAAACTAACCAAATGTGGGGTTAATCCGGCGCTCATCATACTACTCAACTCGTACTTAAAAGAAAGGGAGTTCTTTGTCTGCGTGAACAATAGGCACAACTCTGAAATCAAAAAAATCGCAGCGGGGGTGCCTCAGGGATCGGTGCTGGGACCTTTACTATACATATTTTTTATGCATGACATACCTGCTCCTAGGCAGCGTTACACCAAGTTCCAAGCATATGCCGACGACACAACTGTATATTCCAGCAGTTACAGTGAGTACCAGTGTTCTGCCAGAATTCAGGCATACCTTAATACGCTGGTGGAATACTTCGACACATGGAATGTCAAGATTAATGCCACAAAAACCCAACTGATCTATTTCTACCCCCACCAAAACTACAAAAACAAATTCAACAAGGCAGTGGACGTTTCCATCAATGGCGAAAATATCACGGTGTCAAAGGAGGCAAAGTATTTAGGCGTCACTCTGTCCAGTACCCTCAATTTCAACAGCCACATTAAATCAATCAGCAAACAATCGGCTAATGCCTTCAGAATCCTCTACCCGATACTTAATCGTAGTAGTGTGCTGGACTACAAAAACAAGCTACTAGTTTACAAACTATACATCAGGCCCATTATCACCTATGCATCACCAGCCTGGTATGACCTAATCACATCAACGCAGAGAACCACGTTACAACGAATACAAAACAAAGCACTACGCCATGTTTTCGATAGCTGGCCACACCCGCCGGACTACAGACAGACCTCGACAGCATGTCTCCATGACATGCCCCAATTAAATTATATCGATAACTTCTCGGCCACAATGTTATCCAATCGGCTAAACAAATTGCTTTCCTTACCATGCGACTTCCTAAACAGCATAGCTCACCAATACTGAACAGCTCGACATGCTCACACCCACACACTTTATTGCGCTTAGCATTGTATTCTAGGATTAAGGTAGCATTAAGATAGTTCGTAAGTTGTAAATATTGTAAATAATAGTTTTAAGATAGCACAAAAAAAAAAAAAAAAAAAAAAAAAATACGGGGGATATCAATCCTCACTACCAAGTTGCCGCAGTGCATTTATATTAAAACTATTATATCAACCACAAATCTATATAAAACCTAAAGGTTACTGTAGAAAAAAAAAAAAAAATGTCAAAACAATACTGTACATATCTACATATAATTATTAATAAAGATTTTTGAAATGAAAAAAAAAATTTGAACAAAAATCACAACCAAGTCAGTTACCTTTTCTCTCATATTTTAATCAACTTTTTAGTACAGTATTTGAATTTACCGTGTACACTGGTAAAAAGTAGGCAAAAGAACAATTTGCCCTACTATTCGTCCGCAGCCTAGGTACTACTTTAAAATAAACTAAAAATTATTAAACTCTGAAATCCTCATGGTTTAGTTTGTTTTAAATCATCTACATGCATACATAACAGATAAAATTATAAATAAACAAAATAAAAGAAATCAAATTAAATAAATACTGACAATTTAATTAACAGTGTTTAGTACTTTATAATCTTGTATGCCAGCAATGTACTAATATTAATCGAATTTATCTCGCATATTTTTCGCAAAACAATCACCCATCATGTAATTTACTGGACTGTTTACTGCAACTTCCTGTCCAGAACCAACAACGTCTTCTCAATAGATTCTCAATAAGTGACTTTCCCAAGTTTAATTCTCGTATTTGTCATTAGAGGCCCCAAAATCCAAAAAAAAAATTTTAATGACAAACCGTATACGACATGTTACAAAAACATATAATTTAGTCCAAACAGTTTTTTTTTTAGATTTCTCAACACCAAAAATGAACCAGACGAATGTAAAATTTGGGTACGCCGTTTGTCGAATATCAATTTTGTCAATGAAAAATTAACGCAATACTCGTTGATCAATTTCTTTCTGTTAAATGATTCATTGCGTTTGTATTATACTCAGTCTCACTATTTCAACCAAATTCGTATTTCTGATTCCGGAATACGTGTCTAATAATTATATGACTAATAATGATATGTAAATGGACACGTTGTTTTTACACATAAATGTGGAGAGAAAAATCTACAATTTTCGTGTAATTTTTCACATATAAATTTTACTGTCCTACGGTAAGCAGCAGGGCTGCTCAAGCGAGCAAAGGTAAAACCAAAAATTGAATTTGGCAAATGGCTAATTGAAAATAAAAGAATTCCTCAACTACATTTATTATTTTACAATTTATTTCAAGATAATTTTCATGGGTTGTTTCATTTATATTAGGTTGATGGCAGCTCGTAAGAGAAAACAAATCTAGTACAATTTATATACTTATTATTGTTCAGGATCAGAAGCTGAAAAGAAAATTATTGATTAAGTTATTTTTTATATAAACACAATGAATTTGTTACTTATCTTATTTAAATTGAATTATCCAGTAACGAATATGGCCCATATTTTCCTAAAATAACTAAAAATTATGAATTAACTATAAGTTTTTATATAAATTAATGTAAATTTTGTTTACCTAAAAATGTTTATTGACAGCTGGTGAATGATGACATTTATTTTGATTACGTAGAAATTTGTATTATCGACATTTGATATTTTAACATCTATGTTGTCATTGCGCCATCTGTGTTTTAAACACTATTATGTAATAAGTTGTAGCTCAAATATTTATTTGAATTGCCGCGGTTTTTATTTTTATTTTCTATGTTGGTAATTGGTAAGCTCAAGCTAATAAAATTTATATCTCGTTCACTTCCATTTTGACCGCAGAGCAGAGTTATCAAAATTTCACAAAAATCATTTATTTAAATAAATTAAAATATTATAACGTATTGAAATAAAACACAGTTTGGTTTCATTTTTTTTATTTATTCAATTATTATTTGGAATCAATACACATCCGTACATTTTTCTGGTCCTTCGAGCCGGATGTTTGGTTATCAATCCAGAATTGAAGAAATCCAGAGGAAACCACGTGGAATGGTAACATCCAGAAAAGAAAAACGCATTAAGTATCAATTAATTTTTTATTATATTCAATAAACTTTACGAACATTATTAAATTTATTTGAGCTTTAATTATACTGAGTTCACTTTACTTATTAAATCACATAAACTATATTAAGTTGGTCGCGCACAGCATTTAGTGAAAGCATTAGTTAAATTGTATATTGAGCGAACGTGCGTTATCCGAGTGTAATTTAATTTTTTTTTTGAGTGTAAGTGAATTAATTAAAACATCAGTATAGTGTTGATTGATACAATTCAATAGAACTATTGGTTGAATTTGCGAGCGTTATTTCTTATTCCCACGTGCTACTGTGTTGTAAATTGTAGTATCATTCAGTTGTGAAAATTTTGCGTAAATTCTTTAAAATGGAAGGCCTGAAAGGAAAACGAACATATATTAAAGGACAAATTACAAGAATCGAGAAATTTGTTAGTACAATTAAGGATGACACATTTGTTGATGAGTTAACGGTCAGGCTAGAGAGAATTCATCAATTATACAAAGATTTCGTTGAGGTCGAATATCAAATGATCGAAATTTCGGAGGAAGTGCAGTCTGACATCGAACTCATCGAAGCTCAGTACTATAGCATCGTCCCTAAATTACAAAGTGCTATACGGAAAACGAAAGTGGTTCTACCAGTGCCAAATTTAGACCAAACGCTAAACACGTCACACTCACAGTCTGCGTCTAGCGATATTCGTTTACCACGTATTACCATTCCCCCCTTTAATGGGAATTTTAAGGAATGGCAATCGTTTTATGACCTTTTTGGTTCGACGGTGCACGAGAATCCAAACCTCTCTCCTGCCCAAAAATTTCAGCTGCTTAAGGGACATTTAAAAGATGAAGCATTAGCGCTAATTCGCCATTTTCCGATAAATGATGCTAATTACATTGAGGCATATCAGAAATTATGCAAAAGGTACGATAGAAAGCGCTATATTGTAGATTCATTTATCCAAACGTTTTTTGATCAACCTAATATAAATCAAGCAACAGCACAATCTATTGCACGTTTACACGATACGTGCGATGAAGTGATACGTGGTCTTAAGGCACTTGGTACGAAAGCAGAGAGTCGAGATCCGTGGCTCATCTATATAGCCACCCAGAAGATGGATCCTGAAACCAGACAAATGTGGAAACTAGAGACAACGGAGCTGGAATATCCAACAATAGAGAATTTGTTGTCAGTGTTGATGAAACGAATGGATTCCCTGCAAGGCATCAAGCAAGAAAACCGCGGAAGCCGAACGTTAGCAAAACCAACCCAGCAATCAAAGATTCTGCACACTGCAGTAGCAGTAAATTGTGCAGTTTGTGGTAAAGACCACAATTTATCTGACTGTGCTAAATTTCTAGGCTTTGAAATTCAGCAAAAAAGAGAATATGCGAAGAAAAATTCGCTTTGTTACAACTGTTTGAAGGATAACCATTTAGTGTTTCAATGCAAATCAAAGCGAAGATGCACTCTATGTCAGAAAAAGCACCATGACATTTTGCATTTCGAAGCCTCTGTAAGTAGCCCTGAGTCAACTACGTGTGCTCATGCCAATTCGGTACGCAATTCTTCCAACAGTGCAACTAGATGTTGAACGTCATAACGGAGACTGGCAACGATGTCGTGCGCTATTAGATTCCGGATCACAAACATCCTTCGTAACTGAAGAATGTTTTCAACGACTCGGTTTAAAAAAGGAAAATGGTCGAATCTGGATTCAAGGGCTAAATGATGTTAATTCCGGGATTTCAAAGGGTATTTCAAACATACGCATTAAATCGAGATTCCAGGATGATAACTATAGAACATCAGCAACAGTTCTTATAGTGCCAAAGATATCATCATATCAACCATCGATTACAGGACTGGATGATCTACGAAGCTTGGACAATTTGAAACTCGCCGATCCTACATTCAACAAGGATAGGAAAATCGACATCCTATTAGGTAGTGATTTGTTTTTCGAGCTACTTTATGATGGCAAGAAGTACATTCCCAAGTCCAGGCTAATAGCACATAACACGAGATTGGGATGGGTCATTGCAGGAACCCCAATGCATATGGAAGGTGGTAAAGTGATTCCGGTAAACCTACATGTTGACATCGACTCCACTCTTCGTAAATTTTGGGAGCTCGAAGAATTCAAAGATACGGTTCCATATACAGATGAAGAAAAATTTTGTATTGAACACTATCAAAATACTGTTAAACGAGCAAAAGATGGCAAATATATCGTAAGCTTACCTTTCAAATCAGGTTTACCCAGTCTAGGCAATTCCAAAATCATGGCAGTTAAACGAATGAATCAGACGGAGAAAAGATTCGCCCGCAACTCTGAATTTAGGCAGCAATATATTGAATTTCTGGATGAATATCGCAAACTAGGTCATATGGAGATATCAAGAGACGTTGGCGGCGAACAGTATTTTTTACCGCATCATGGAGTGATCAAGGAGAGTAGTACGACCACCAAGCTGCGGGTTGTATTTGATGGGTCAGCCAAAACATTGGAAGGAAGCTCACTCAATGACCAGCTAGCAGTAGGACCACAGGTGCAATCAAGTTTATTTGAACTACTGTTGAGATTTCGCACACATAAGATTATCTTCACGGCCGATATCGAAAAAATGTATCGGCAGATTTGGGTCAACCGAAGAGACAGTGACTACCAAAAAATCGTATGGAGAAACAAGCCGTCTGAAGAACTACAGGTGTATAAGCTACTGACGGTTACGTATGGTACATCATCGGCTCCATTCTTAGCCACTCAAACTCTCAATAAACTTGCGTTGGATTATAAGGAAGAATACCCAGAAGCATCAGAAGTAGTAAAACGGGATTTCTATGTCGATGACCTAATGTCAGGAACGAACGACCTAAAAGATGCTAAAATTATGGTTCAGGATCTAATAAGCATAATGAACAAGGGAGGATTCAATCTTCGGAAGTGGGCATCTAATTGTGAAGAACTCATGCAGCTTATTCCTAAGACACACCGAGCCACCTCAATTTTGGATATTGAAGATGGGTCACAGGCCATTTCGATACTTGGAGTAAGGTATTCAACTAGAACAGATTGTTTTCAATTTAAAGTAAAGATAGAAGATCATAAATTAACAAAACGATATATGTTGTCCGAAGCTTCCAAAATTTTTGACCCGATAGGTTGGTTGTCACCAACCGTAATTAAAATTAAGATAATATTTCAGAAATTGTGGCTAACAGGTATCGACTGGGATGAACTCCTACCGGACCCAATTTATCAAGAGTATGCAGCAATTAGAACCAACTTGAAGCGACTAGAGGACATCAGAGTTAATAGATGGTTGTACACAGAAGGCGAAATAGAATTGCACGGATTTGCTGATGCTTCTGAATTGGCATATTCTGCGGTAATTTATAGCAGGGTGAAGACCAAAGATGGATACATGACAAATATAGTTACTGCGAAAACAAAGGTGGCACCAATAAAATCGATCAGTATTCCACGTCTGGAACTTTGTGCTGCCACATTGCTAACAAAACTAATGGTATCAGTCCTAGAAATATTTAAAAGCAACATCGTTAAATCTTATCGCTTGTGGACAGATTCCACAATTGTGCTCGACTGGTTATCTTCGTGTCCGAGGAGGTGGCAGACGTACGTGGCAAATAGAGTTTCATTTATATTGCAACACACAAACAGAAGTCATTGGAGCCATGTATCCTCAAACGACAACCCGGCTGACTGCGCTTCGAGAGGTATATTTCCGGAGGAATTATTGAATCACGAGTTATGGTGGAAGGGTCCGTATTGGTTGAAGAAAGTCGAAGAAGAGTGGCCAAATCAAACTACACTAAATTTAGAATTATCTGAAGCAGCACTAAGGGAACAAAAAATTAAATCGGTGGTGTTGAGCAACACAAATGAAGATCCCAGATACGATTGGGTTTCCAAACTCATTGAACGTTGCTCAAAATTCAATAAAGTGGTATTCACCATCACCAGAATACTGATGCTGTTTCGAAGGAAATCACACATGAAGGCAGCTGAGAATTTAGAGTTATCGAGATTCCAGAATGAAGCCAAGATTGATGCATTCAATTTTGTGATACGACGAGTCCAATTGAGTAGTTTTCCATCAGAAATAAATGCGCTCACCAACAAAAAACCAATTTGTAAAAATTCAAAACTAACGTCTCTTTTTCCTTTTTTAGACAAATTTGGTTTATTAAGAGTTGGAGGTAGATTGTGTAACGCAAATGTTACATTTGAGATGAAGCATCCGATTATTTTACCAGCAGGGCATCAAGTGACAAAGCTAATCATAAGAGACGAACATCTCAGGCAATTCCATGCAGCTCAACCGATTTTAATGTCAACGCTAAAACAAAAATTTCATATACTCAGATGCAAGGATCAAATTCGGGCTGTCATTGGGCGATGCGTTAAATGTGTCCGGTTGAAGGCTAAACAACAACAACAGCTGATGGGTCAGCTACCGCATTCCAGAGTCACATATCATCGTCCGTTCTTTTCCACGGGTGTGGATTATGCAGGGCCGTTGTTGATCAAGGCATCTAAACTGAGAGGTGCCAAATTAATCAAAGTATATCTGGCACTTTTTGTGTGTATGGCAACCAAGGCCGTGCATTTGGAATTAGTGGGTGATATGACGACGGAAGCGTTTTTGGCAGCGTTAAGACGATTCCATGCGAGGCGCGGCATTTGCGGTCACATATATAGTGACAACGGAACGAATTTTGTAGGTGCCCAAAAAGAGCTGAAACGAAATTTCGAAATTGTTACTAAAGATGAGGCAGTATTGAGGTACATCACTATGAACAACATACAATGGCATTTTATTCCACCAGCTGCCCCTAATTTTGGAGGTTTATGGGAGGCAGCTGTTAAGTCAACAAAATTTTACATGAAGCGGGTACTTGGTGAATCTCGACTTACCTATGAAGAAATGTTGACATTATTGGTTGAAATAGAAGCTATTCTTAATTCCCAACCACTTTGTGAGATGTCAGCAGAGGATTTGGATCCCCTCACGCCGGGTCACTTGTTAATAGGACATCCAATTAATTTATTACCGGAACCCAATCTTCTACCCCTAAAAGAGAACCGATTATCACGTTGGCAGCATATACAAAGGATGGTCCAGCACTTTTGGCAAAGATGGCACAAGGAGTATATACTAACATTACAGCAACGTCATAAATGGAAATATCCCACAACGAATCCAAGCATCGGAGATCTGGTAGTAGTGATGGACAATGATGTTCCACCAACAAAATGGCTTATGGGACGTATTATATCGGTTGTTCCAGGTCAGGATGGATTAATCATGGTTGTCATCATCAAAACAAAACTGGGTGAAATTAAAAGGCCAGTAACAAAAATCTGTATTCTACCTTTTGGCTCTGTTGAGCCAACCGCCGCGGGATGTTCAGGATCAGAAGCTGAAAAGAAAATTATTGATTAAGTTATTTTTTATATAAACACAATGAATTTGTTACTTATCTTATTTAAATTGAATTATCCAGTAACGAATATGGCCCATATTTTCCTAAAATAACTAAAAATTATGAATTAACTATAAGTTTTTATATAAATTAATGTAAATTTTGTTTACCTAAAAATGTTTATTGACAGCTGGTGAATGATGACATTTATTTTGATTACGTAGAAATTTGTATTATCGACATTTGATATTTTAACATCTATGTTGTCATTGCGCCATCTGTGTTTTAAACACTATTATGTAATAAGTTGTAGCTCAAATATTTATTTGAATTGCCGCGGTTTTTATTTTTATTTTCTATGTTGGTAATTGGTAAGCTCAAGCTAATAAAATTTATATCTCGTTCACTTCCATTTTGACCGCAGAGCAGAGTTATCAAAATTTCACAAAAATCATTTATTTAAATAAATTAAAATATTATAACGTATTGAAATAAAACACAGTTTGGTTTCATTTTTTTTATTTATTCAATTATTATTTGGAATCAATACACATCCGTACAATTATGTTTCCTAATCAATTTTTTTAATTTGTTGACTGAAAATACGTTTTGTGTGATAAGTAGGATAAAAATGAATTAATTTGTGATAAAATAAGGCATCATTCATTTAAAAAATTGTACATTAAAGTTAAATATGTGTCAAATAAATTCCACTAAAAAAAATTCTGTGTATCAAAAAGGACACTCATGAAGTTCACTTGCACTTCTGCCGGCACCGCAGCTAGCAGAAATTCTGCTCATGTACGATTCCTTATTAAAAAGTATCGAGTACCAGTTGGGTATCGTTACAAAAGTATCTAGTAAAAAAGTACTTGGTATCGTAATCAAAGTATCGATAATATAAAGTATCGATACTTTTTGCGGATTGTTAGCCACGTGTACAGTTTAGCTGAAGTGAATTTATTTGAACTAACCTATAAATTTTCCATTTAACACACGCTACATTCATAAAACCACTTTCATATTCATACCAAATTTACTAATTAGTAAATACTTCAAACGCCACATTAATTAAGACATTTACCACAAGATTATTTTTTAAACAACTACACTTAAAACAACATCTCGTGTTCTCTTATAATTATCGATCTAAAGAAACTCAATATATACCATACATACACAAAAACCATAACATCTTTTAAAATTTTATGTTTTGGATTAATTTACAAAAACAAAAAAAGAAATCTTCAGGGAATAAACATTTTTTATTACAACTTTAAACCGAAAGAACAAAACAAAAAAAAAACAAATCGTGCTAATTGAAACTTTTTTTTTTAATTTAATTAGAAACTAAAATTATTTACATTTTTATTATGAATAATTCATTATTTTGTGTGGTACGCGCTGCTATGCTAAATATGCTAGACGTGAGCTATTCGTTGTAGGTATATGTATACATACATCGGCAGCAGCTCCTTTGTTCATTTAAACGACAGTTTTTGTTTTTGTACCCCTTAAAGTTAAAAATAAAAAGAAAAATTTTGGAAGGAATAACAATATTAAAATTTGCCACACAAGTTCAGAAATTTACTGGAAAATTAGCAAAAGGACAAGGTATAAAGTTTTGCGAAAATTTTTCAAAGCTAATATTGAAAATGTCTCAAGTTAGTGTAATTTAATATTTTTGATAATTTCTTGTGACTATTTCAGGTAGTAATCAAAACATGTATAGTCTTGATTGAAACAAGTTAAGTCTAAACGCGTTTCACTTTGTAACAAAAGAACATTTCGGCACCGAGGATGTGAAAAGTTGTTTTAAAAAATAGTGAAAGTGAGTATTGGGTGGTCTCGATATTGCATCCATATGTCTGTACAGTGTATAAGGTGGGTGTCGATTTAAAGAATTGTTGCCTTTCGGAAAATATAAAATAAATTCGTTTAGTATTTCAGTGGGTAAAGCGCTTTATAGTTTGAACTTTTATGAGTATTTTAAATTTATTCGAGATTTTTCGCCGTAGTTCTAGTTTCCATCAAATAACTAGTTTTCGTCGAAATTTTAAATTTCGTTGGAGTTGGTTTTCGATGCAGATTAATATTCCATCGGAGATTAGTGTTTGGCTTAGTTTGAATTTTAAGTTACAGCCTCAGTTTTAATTTTCGCCAGTGTTTGATTTTTCATCGAAGTTTTAAATTAGTTTTAGTGTTTAATTGTTTGAGTTTTATGGTTCGTCGGAGTTTTAGTTTTCGCCTTAGTTTGATCTTTTGTGAATCTTTCATTTTCGTAAGAGTTTTAAATTTGGTTGGTGGTTTAGGGTGCGTCCGAAATGGAAAGTTAAGTTTTTGGAGTTTAAGTTTTTGTGGAAGTTCCAAATTTCGTCATAATTTAGTTTTCGATTGAGTTCAGTTTTACTGTTCACTTAAGTTTAATTTTCGTCGGAATTTATAATTTCGTTGAAATTTTAGTTTTCTTGGGCATTTTAAGTTTCGATGGAGTTTAAGTTATTTCCTTAGTTTGAATTTCCCCCGCAATTTTAAATTAAGTCGAACTTCTAATTTTTGTCTTAGTTTGAATTTTCCCCGAAGCTTCAATTTTACTGAAGCTTTTATTTTTGTCATAGAGTTTTAAATTTGATTAAAGTTTTAGTTTTGTAAAGTTGTTTGGAATTTTAGTTTGTTTTCACTGGTGTTAACATTTTCTTACTAGTTTTAGTTTTAATTGGAGTTGTACATTTCGCCATAGTTTTAGTTTACATTTTAATTTTTAATGTCGTCGGAGTTTCCATCAATGTTTTAGTTTTCGCCTTACGCGGAGTTTTCACCGAAGTTTGAGTTTTCGTCAGAATTTTAAATGTCGTACTTTTAATATTCGCCTTAATTTGAATTTTCTCCGTAGCTTTAATTTTTCCGAAGCTTTTATTTTTTTTCGGAGTTTTAAGTTTTATTGGAGTTCTAGTTTTCGTCATAGTTTTAGTTGCCCAAAATTTGTAATTATTTTCGCCGAAGTTCTATAGTTTTCATCAAAGTTTTAGTTTTCATAGGGATTTTATATTGCGTTGGAGTTTTAGCTTTCGTCAGAGTTTTAGTTTTCATTAATGTTTCAGTTTTCGTGGGAATTTTAAATTTATGTGGAGTTTGAGTTTTCAAGAGAGTTTTATGTTTTATCGGAGTCAAAGTTTTCGCCTCAGTTTGAATTTTCCTAAAAATGTTTAAACTTATCTAACGGCCATTTGGATCGGTCGAATATTTCCACACGTTTTGTGGAGAATTCAATTTTTTGAAAATCAACTGAACTATAGCCCACAAATTCAGAGCCACGAAAATCGAAAATCTGCAAATGTGCTCCGATTTCGATGATCGATACCTCTATCAATAGGCGTTGAGACCTGTAATTGTCATGCCAACGGCCATTTGGATCGGTCGAATATTTCCACACGTTTTGTGGAGAATTAATTTTTTTTGAAAATCAACTGAACTATAGCCCACAAATTCTGAGCCACGAAAATCAAAAATCTGCAAATGTGCTCCGATTTCGATGATCGATACCTCTATCAATAGGCGTTGAGACCTGTAATTGTCATGCCAACGGCCATTTGGATCGGTCGAATATTTCCACACGTTTTGTGGAGAATTCATTTTTTTGAAAATCAACTGAACTATAGCCCACAAATTCAGGGCCACGAAAATCGAAAATCTGCAAATGTGCTCCGATTTCGATGATTGATACCTCTATCAATAGGCGTGGAGACCTGTAATTGTCATGCCAACGGCCATTTGGATCGGTCGAATATTTCCACACGTTTTATGGAGAATTAATTTTTTTGAAAATCAACTGAATTATAGCCCACAAATTCTGAGCCACGAAAATCAAAAATCTGCAAATGTGCTCCGATTTCGATGATTGATACCTCTATCAACAGGCGTTGAGACCTGTAATTGTCATGCCAACGGCCATCTGGATAGGTCGAATATTTCCACACGTTTTGTGGAGAATTAATTTTTTTTGAAAATCAACTGAACTATAGCCCACAAATTCAGAGCCACGAAAATCGAAAATCTGCAAATGTGCTCCGATTTCGATGATTGATACCTCTATCAATAGGCGTTGAGACCTGTAATTGTCATGCCAACGGCCATTTGGATCGGTCGAATATTTCCACACGTTTTGTGGAGAATTAATTTTTTTTGAAAATCAACTGAACTATAGCCCACAAATTCAGAGCCACGAAAATCGAAAATCTGCAAATGTGCTCCGATTTCGATGATTGATACCTCTATCAATAGGCGTTGAGACCTGTAATTGTCATGCCAACGGCCATTTGGATCGGTCGAATATTTCCACACGTTTTGTGGAGAATTCATTCTCCGATTTCAATGATTGATACCTCTATCAATAGGCGTTGAGACCTGTAATTGTCATGCCAACGGCCATTTGGATCGGTCGAATATTTCCACACGTTTTGTGGAGAATTAATTTTTTTTTAAAATCAACTGAACTATAGCCCACAAATTCAGAGCCACGAAAATCGAAAATCTGCAAATGTGCTCCGATTTCGATGATTGATACCTCTATCAATAGGCGTTGAGACCTGTAATTGTCATGCCAACGGCCATTTGGATCGGTCGAATATTTCCACACGTTTTGTGGAGAATTCATTCTCCGATTTCAATGATTGATACCTCTATCAATAGGCGTTGAGACCTGTAATTGTCATGCCAACGGCCATTTGGATCGGTCGAATATTTCCACACATTTTATGGAGAATTAAATTTTTTGAAAATCAACTGAATTATAGCCCACAAATTCTGAGCCACGAAAATCAAAAATCTGCAAATGTGCTCCGATTTCGATGATTGATACCTCTATCAACAGGCGTTGAGAGCTGTAATTGTCATGCCAACGGCCATTTGGATCGGTCGAATATTTCCACACGTTTTGTGGAGAATTAATTTTTTTTCAAAATCAACTGAACTATAGCCCACAAATTCTGAGCCACGAAAATCGAAAATCTGCAAATGTGCTCCGATTTCGATGATTGATACCTCTATCAATAGGCGTTGAGACCTGTAATTGTCATGCCAACGGCCATTTGGATCGGTCGAATATTTCCACACGTTTTGTGGAGAATTAATTTTTTTTGAAAATCAACTGAACTATAGCCCACAAATTCTGAGCCACGAAAATCAAAAATCTGCAAATGTGCTCCGATTTCGATGATCGATACCTCTATCAATAGGCGTGGAGACCTGTAATTGTCATGCCAACGGCCATTTGGATCGGTCGAATATTTCCACACGTTTTGTGTAGAATTAATTTTTTTTGAAAATCAACTGAACTATAGCCCACAAATTCTGAGCCACGAAAATCAAAAATCTGCAAATGTGCTCCGATTTCGATGATCGATACCTCTACCAATAGGCGTTGAGACCTGTAATTGTCATGCCAACGGCCATTTGGATCGGTCGAATATTTCCACACGTTTTGTGGAGAATTAATTTTTTTTGAAAATCAACTGAACTATAGCCCACAAATTCTGAGCCACGAAAATCAAAAATCTGCAAATGTGCTCCGATTTCGATGATCGATACCTCTATCAATAGGCGTGGAGACCTGTAATTGTCATGCCAACGGCCATTTGGATCGGTCGAATATTTCCACACGTTTTGTGTAGAATTAATTTTTTTTGAAAATCAACTGAACTATAGCCCACAAATTCTGAGCCACGAAAATCAAAAATCTGCAAATGTGCTCCGATTTCGATGATTGATACCTCTATCAATAGGCGTGGAGACCTGTAATTGTCATGCCAACGGCCATTTGGATCGGTCGAATATTTCCACACGTTTTGTGGAGAATTAATTTTTTTTGAAAATCAACTGAACTATAGCCCACAAATTCAGAGCCACGAAAATCGAAAATCTGCAAATGTGCTCCGATTTCGATGATTGATACCTCTATCAATAGGCGTTGAGACCTGTAATTGTCATGCCAACGGCCATTTGGATCGGTCGAATATTTCCACACGTTTTATGGAGAATTAATTTTTTTGAAAATCAACTGAATTATAGCCCACAAATTCAGAGCCACGAAAATCGAAAATCTGCAAATGTGCTCCGATTTCGATGATTGATACCTCTATCAATAGGCGTTGAGACCTGTAATTGTCATGCCAACGGCCATTTGGATCGGTCGAATATTTCCACACGTTTTGTGGAGAATTAATTTTTTTTGAAAATCAACTGAACTATAGCCCACAAATTCAGAGCCACGAAAATCGAAAATCTGCAAATGTGCTCCGATTTCGATGATTGATACCTCTATCAATAGGCGTTGAGACCTGTAATTGTCATGCCAACGGCCATTTGGATCGGTCGAATATTTCCACACGTTTTGTGGAGAATTCATTCTCCGATTTCAATGATTGATACCTCTATGCTCTATCAATAGGCGTTGAGACCTGTAATTGTCATGCCAACGGCCATTTGGATCGGTCGAATATTTCCACACATTTTATGGAGAATTAATTTTTTTGAAAATCAACTGAATTATAGCCCACAAATTCTGAGCCACGAAAATCAAAAATCTGCAAATGTGCTCCGATTTCGATGATTGATACCTCTATCAACAGGCGTTGAGAGCTGTAATTGTCATGCCAACGGCCATTTGGATCGGTCGAATATTTCCACACGTTTTGTGGAGAATTAATTTTTTTTCAAAATCAACTGAACTATAGCCCACAAATTCTGAGCCACGAAAATCGAAAATCTGCAAATGTGCTCCGATTTCGATGATTGATACCTCTATCAATAGGCGTTGAGACCTGTAATTGTCATGCCAACGGCCATTTGGATCGGTCGAATATTTCCACACGTTTTGTGGAGAATTAATTTTTTTTGAAAATCAACTGAACTATAGCCCACAAATTCTGAGCCACGAAAATCAAAAATCTGCAAATGTGCTCCGATTTCGATGATCGATACCTCTATCAATAGGCGTGGAGACCTGTAATTGTCATGCCAACGGCCATTTGGATCGGTCGAATATTTCCACACGTTTTGTGTAGAATTAATTTTTTTTGAAAATCAACTGAACTATAGCCCACAAATTCTGAGCCACGAAAATCAAAAATCTGCAAATGTGCTCCGATTTCGATGATCGATACCTCTACCAATAGGCGTTGAGACCTGTAATTGTCATGCCAACGGCCATTTGGATCGGTCGAATATTTCCACACGTTTTGTGGAGAATTAATTTTTTTTGAAAATCAACTGAACTATAGCCCACAAATTCTGAGCCACGAAAATCAAAAATCTGCAAATGTGCTCCGATTTCGATGATCGATACCTCTACCAATAGGCGTTGAGACCTGTAATTGTCATGCCAACGGCCATTTGGATCGGTCGAATATTTCCACACGTTTTGTGGAGAATTAATTTTTTTTGAAAATCAACTGAACTATAGCCCACAAATTCTGAGCCACGAAAATCAAAAATCTGCAAATGTGCTCCGATTTCGATGATTGATACCTCTATCAATAGGCGTTGAGACCTGTAATTGTCATGCCAACGGCCATTTGGATCGGTCGAATATTTCCACACGTTTTGTGGAGAATTCATTTTTTTGAAAATCAACTGAACTATAGCCCACAAATTCTGAGCCACGAAAATCAAAAATCTGCAAATGTGCTCCGATTTCGATGATCGATACCTCTACCAATAGGCGTTGAGACCTGTAATTGTCATGCCAACGGCCATTTGGATCGGTCGAATATTTCCACACGTTTTGTGGAGAATTAATTTTTTTTGAAAATCAACTGAACTATAGCCCACAAATTCTGAGCCACGAAAATCAAAAATCTGCAAATGTGCTCCGATTTCGATGATCGATACCTCTACCAATAGGCGTTGAGACCTGTAATTGTCATGCCAACGGCCATTTGGATCGGTCGAATATTTCCACACGTTTTATGGAGAATTCATTTTTGTGAAAATCAACTGAACTATAGCCCACAAATTCAGAGCCACGAAAATCGAAAATCTGCAAATGTGCTCCGATTTCGATGATTGATACCTCTATCAATAGGCGTTGAGACCTGTAATTGTCATGCCAACGGCCATTTGGATCGGTCGAATATTTCCACACGTTTTATGGAGAATTCATTTTTGTGAAAATCAACTGAACTATAGCCCACAAATTCAGAGCCACGAAAATCGAAAATCTGCAAATGTGCTCCGATTTCGATGATTGATACCTCTATCAATAGGCGTTGAGACCTGTAATTGTCATGCCAACGGCCATTTGGATCGGTCGAATATTTCCACACGTTTTATGGAGAATTCATTTTTGTGAAAATCAACTGAACTATAGCCCACAAATTCAGGGCCACGAAAATCAAAAATCTGCAAATGTGCTCCGATTTCGATGATCGATACCTCTACCAATAGGCGTTGAGACCTGTAATTGTCATGCCAACGGCCATTTGGATCGGTCGAATATTTCCACACGTTTTGTGGAGAATTAATTTTTTTTGAAAATCAACTGAACTATAGCCCACAAATTCTGAGCCACGAAAATCAAAAATCTGCAAATGTGCTCCGATTTCGATGATTGATACCTCTATCAATAGGCGTTGAGACCTGTAATTGTCATGCCAACGGCCATTTGGATCGGTCGAATATTTCCACACGTTTTATGGAGAATTCATTTTTGTGAAAATCAACTGAACTATAGCCCACAAATTCAGGGCCACGAAAATCAAAAATCTGCAAATGTGCTCCGATTTCGATGATCGATACCTCTACCAATAGGCGTTGAGACCTGTAATTGTCATGCCAACGGCCATTTGGATCGGTCGAATATTTCCACACGTTTTGTGGAGAATTAATTTTTTTTGAAAATCAACTGAACTATAGCCCACAAATTCTGAGCCACGAAAATCAAAAATCTGCAAATGTGCTCCGATTTCGATGATCGATACCTCTACCAAAAGGCGTTGAGACCTGTAATTGTCATGCCAACGGCCATTTGGATCGGTCGAATATTTCCACACGTTTTGTGGAGAATTAATTTTTTTTGAAAATCAACTGAACTATAGCCCACAAATTCTGAGCCACGAAAATCAAAAATCTGCAAATGTGCTCCGATTTCGATTATCGATACCTCTACCAATAGGCGTTGAGACCTGTAATTGTCATGCCAACGGCCATTTGGATCGGTCGAATATTTCCACACGTTTTGTGGAGAATTCATTTTTTTTGAAAATCAACACAAATTCTGAGCCACGAAAATCAAAAATCTGCAAATGTGCTCCGATTTCGATGATCGATACCTCTACCAATAGGCGTTGAGACCTGTAATTGTCATGCCAACGGCCATTTGAATCGGTCGAATATTTCCACACGTTTTGTGGAGAATTAATTTTTTTTGAAAATCAACTGAACTATAGCCCACAAATTCTGAGCCACGAAAATCAAAAATCTGCAAATGTGCTCCGATTTCGATGATCGATACCTCTACCAATAGGCGTTGAGACCTGTAATTGTCATGCCAACGGCCATTTGGATCGGTCGAATATTTCCACACGTTTTGTGGAGAATTCATTTTTTTGAAAATCAACTGAACTATAGCCCACAAATTCAGAGCCACGAAAATCGAAAATCTGCAAATGTGCTCCGATTTCGATGATTGATACCTCTATCAATAGGCGTTGAGACCTGTAATTGTCATGCCAACGGCCATTTGGATCGGTCGAATATTTCCACACGTTTTATGGAGAATTCATTTTTGTGAAAATCAACTGAACTATAGCCCACAAATTCAGAGCCACGAAAATCGAAAATCTGCAAATGTGCTCCGATTTCGATGATCGATACCTCTACCAATAGGCGTTGAGACCTGTAATTGTCATGCCAACGGCCATTTGGATCGGTCGAATATTTCCACACGTTTTGTGGAGAATTAATTTTTTTTGAAAATCAACTGAACTATAGCCCACAAATTCTGAGCCACGAAAATCAAAAATCTGCAAATGTGCTCCGATTTCGATGATTGATACCTCTATCAATAGGCGTGGAGACCTGTAATTGTCATGCCAACGGCCATTTGGATCGGTCGAATATTTCCACACGTTTTGTGGAGAATTAATTTTTTTTGAAAATCAACTGAACTATAGCCCACAAATTCTGAGCCACGAAAATCAAAAATCTGCAAATGTGCTCCGATTTCGATGATTGATACCTCTATCAATAGGCGTTGAGACCTGTAATTGTCATGCCAACGGCCATTTGGATCGGTCGAATATTTCCACACGTTTTATGGAGAATTCATTTTTGTGAAAATCAACTGAACTATAGCCCACAAATTCAGGGCCACGAAAATCAAAAATCTGCAAATGTGCTCCGATTTCGATGATCGATACCTCTACCAATAGGCGTTGAGACCTGTAATTGTCATGCCAACGGCCATTTGGATCGGTCGAATATTTCCACACGTTTTGTGGAGAATTAATTTTTTTTGAAAATCAACTGAACTATAGCCCACAAATTCTGAGCCACGAAAATCAAAAATCTGCAAATGTGCTCCGATTTCGATGATCGATACCTCTACCAATAGGCGTTGAGACCTGTAATTGTCATGCCAACGGCCATTTGGATCGGTCGAATATTTCCACACGTTTTGTGGAGAATTAATTTTTTTTGAAAATCAACTGAACTATAGCCCACAAATTCTGAGCCACGAAAATCAAAAATCTGCAAATGTGCTCCGATTTCGATTATCGATACCTCTACCAATAGGCGTTGAGACCTGTAATTGTCATGCCAACGGCCATTTGGATCGGTCGAATATTTCCACACGTTTTGTGGAGAATTCATTTTTTTTGAAAATCAACTGAACTATAGCCCACAAATTCTGAGCCATGAAAATCAAAAATCTGCAAATGTGCTCCGATTTCGATGATCGATACCTCTACCAATAGGCGTTGAGACCTGTAATTGTCATGCCAACGGCCATTTGGATCGGTCGAATATTTCCACACGTTTTGTGGAGAATTAATTTTTTTGAAAATCAACTGAACTATAGCCCACAAATTCAGAGCCACGAAAATCGAAAATCTGCAAATGTGCTCCGATTTCGATGATTGATACCTCTATCAATAGGCGTTGAGACCTGTAATTGTCATGCCAACGGCCATTTGGATCGGTCGAATATTTCCACACGTTTTATGGAGAATTCATTTTTGTGAAAATCAACTGAACTATAGCCCACAAATTCAGAGCCACGAAAATCGAAAATCTGCAAATGTGCTCCGATTTCGATGATCGATACCTCTACCAATAGGCGTTGAGACCTGTAATTGTCATGCCAACGGCCATTTGGATCGGTCGAATATTTCCACACGTTTTGTGGAGAATTAATTTTTTTTGAAAATCAACTGAACTATAGCCCACAAATTCTGAGCCACGAAAATCAAAAATCTGCAAATGTGCTCCGATTTCGATGATTGATACCTCTATCAATAGGCGTGGAGACCTGTAATTGTCATGCCAACGGCCATTTGGATCGGTCGAATATTTCCACACGTTTTGTGGAGAATTAATTTTTTTTGAAAATCAACTGAACTATAGCCCACAAATTCTGAGCCACGAAAATCAAAAATCTGCAAATGTGCTCCGATTTCGATGATTGATACCTCTATCAATAGGCGTTGAGACCTGTAATTGTCATGCCAACGGCCATTTGGATCGGTCGAATATTTCCACACGTTTTATGGAGAATTCATTTTTGTGAAAATCAACTGAACTATAGCCCACAAATTCAGGGCCACGAAAATCAAAAATCTGCAAATGTGCTCCGATTTCGATGATCGATACCTCTACCAATAGGCGTTGAGACCTGTAATTGTCATGCCAACGGCCATTTGGATCGGTCGAATATTTCCACACGTTTTGTGGAGAATTAATTTTTTTTGAAAATCAACTGAACTATAGCCCACAAATTCTGAGCCACGAAAATCAAAAATCTGCAAATGTGCTCCGATTTCGATGATTGATACCTCTACCAATAGGCGTTGAGACCTGTAATTGTCATGCCAACGGCCATTTGGATCGGTCGAATATTTCCACACGTTTTGTGGAGAATTCATTTTTGTGAAAATCAACTGAACTATAGCCCACAAATTCTGAGCCACGAAAATCAAAAATCTGCAAATGTGCTCCGATTTCGATGATTGATACCTCTATCAATAGGCGTTGAGACCTGTAATTGTCATGCCAACGGCCATTTGGATCGGTCGAATATTTCCACACGTTTTATGGAGAATTCATTTTTTTGAAAATCAACTGAACTATAGCCCACAAATTCAGGGCCACGAAAATCAAAAATCTGCAAATGTGCTCCGATTTCGATGATCGATACCTCTACCAATAGGCGTGGAGACCTGTAATTGTCATGCCAACGGCCATTTGGATCGGTCGAATATTTCCACACGTTTTGTGGAGAATTCATTTTTTTGAAAATCAACTGAACTATAGCCCACAAATTCAGAGCCACGAAAATCGAAAATCTGCAAATGTGCTCCGATTTCGATGATTGATACCTCTATCAATAGGCGTGGAGACCTGTAATTGTCATGCCAACGGCCATTTGGATCGGTCGAATATTTCCACACGTTTTGTGGAGAATTAATTTTTTTTGAAAATCAACTGAACTATAGCCCACAAATTCAGGGCCACGAAAATCAAAAATCTGCAAATGTGCTCCGATTTCGATGATTGATACCTCTATCAATAGGCGTTGAGACCTGTAATTGTCATGCCAACGGCCATTTGGATCGGTCGAATATTTCCACACGTTTTATGGAGAATTCATTTTTGTGAAAATCAACTGAACTATAGCCCACAAATTCAGGGCCACGAAAATCGAAAATCTGCAAATGTGCTCCGATTTCGATGATTGATACCTCTATCAATAGGCGTGGAGACCTGTAATTGTCATGCCAACGGCCATTTGGATCGGTCGAATATTTCCACACGTTTTGTGGAGAATTAATTTTTTTTGAAAATCAACTGAACTATAGCCCACAAATTCTGAGCCACGAAAATCAAAAATCTGCAAATGTGCTCCGATTTCGATGATCGATACCTCTACCAATAGGCGTTGAGACCTGTAATTGTCATGCCAACGGCCATTTGGATCGGTCGAATATTTCCACACGTTTTGTGGAGAATTCATTTTTTTGAAAATCAACTGAACTATAGCCCACAAATTCAGAGCCACGAAAATCGAAAATCTGCAAATGTGCTCCGATTTCGATGATTGATACCTCTATCAATAGGCGTGGAGACCTGTAATTGTCATGCCAACGGCCATTTGGATCGGTCGAATATTTCCACACGTTTTGTGGAGAATTAATTTTTTTTGAAAATCAACTGAACTATAGCCCACAAATTCTGAGCCACGAAAATCGAAAATCTGCAAATGTGCTCCGATTTCGATGATTGATACCTCTATCAATAGGCGTGGAGACCTGTAATTGTCATGCCAACGGCCATTTGGATCGGTCGAATATTTCCACACGTTTTGTGGAGAATTAATTTTTTTTGAAAATCAACTGAACTATAGCCCACAAATTCTGAGCCACGAAAATCAAAAATCTGCAAATGTGCTCCGATTTCGATGATCGATACCTCTACCAATAGGCGTTGAGACCTGTAATTGTCATGCCAACGGCCATTTGGATCGGTCGAATATTTCCACACGTTTTGTGGAGAATTCATTTTTTTGAAAATCAACTGAACTATAGCCCACAAATTCAGAGCCACGAAAATCGAAAATCTGCAAATGTGCTCCGATTTCGATGATTGATACCTCTATCAATAGGCGTGGAGACCTGTAATTGTCATGCCAACGGCCATTTGGATCGGTCGAATATTTCCACACGTTTTGTGGAGAATTAATTTTTTTTGAAAATCAACTGAACTATAGCCCACAAATTCAGGGCCACGAAAATCGAAAATCTGCAAATGTGCTCCGATTTCGATGATTGATACCTCTATCAATAGGCGTGGAGACCTGTAATTGTCATGCCAACGGCCATTTGGATCGGTCGAATATTTCCACACGTTTTATGGAGAATTCATTTTTGTGAAAATCAACTGAACTATAGCCCACAAATTCAGGGCCACGAAAATCAAAAATCTGCAAATGTGCTCCGATTTCGATGATCGATACCTCTACCAATAGGCGTTGAGACCTGTAATTGTCATGCCAACGGCCATTTGGATCGGTCGAATATTTCCACACGTTTTGTGGAGAATTCATTTTTTTTGAAAATCAACTGAACTATAGCCCACAAATTCTGAGCCACGAAAATCAAAAATCTGCAAATGTGCTCCGATTTCGATGATTGATACCTCTATCAATAGGCGTTGAGACCTGTAATTGTCATGCCAACGGCCATTTGGATCGGTCGAATATTTCCACACGTTTTATGGAGAATTCATTTTTGTGAAAATCAACTGAACTATAGCCCACAAATTCAGGGCCACGAAAATCGAAAATCTGCAAATGTGCTCCGATTTCGATGATTGATACCTCTATCAATAGGCGTGGAGACCTGTAATTGTCATGCCAACGGCCATTTGGATCGGTCGAATATTTCCACACGTTTTATGGAGAATTCATTTTTGTGAAAATCAACTGAACTATAGCCCACAAATTCAGGGCCACGAAAATCAAAAATCTGCAAATGTGCTCCGATTTCGATGATCGATACCTCTACCAATAGGCGTTGAGACCTGTAATTGTCATGCCAACGGCCATTTGGATCGGTCGAATATTTCCACACGTTTTGTGGAGAATTCATTTTTTTTGAAAATCAACTGAACTATAGCCCACAAATTCAGGGCCACGAAAATCGAAAATCTGCAAATGTGCTCCGATTTCGATGATTGATACCTCTATCAATAGGCGTGGAGACCTGTAATTGTCATGCCAACGGCCATTTGGATCGGTCGAATATTTCCACACGTTTTGTGGAGAATTAATTTTTTTTGAAAATCAACTGAACTATAGCCCACAAATTCAGGGCCACGAAAATCGAAAATCTGCAAATGTGCTCCGATTTCGATGATTGATACCTCTATCAATAGGCGTGGAGACCTGTAATTGTCATGCCAACGGCCATTTGGATCGGTCGAATATTTCCACACGTTTTGTGGAGAATTAATTTTTTTTGAAAATCAACTGAACTATAGCCCACAAATTCAGGGCCACGAAAATCGAAAATCTGCAAATGTGCTCCGATTTCGATGATTGATACCTCTATCAATAGGCGTGGAGACCTGTAATTGTCATGCCAACGGCCATTTGGATCGGTCGAATATTTCCACACGTTTTGTGGAGAATTAATTTTTTTTGAAAATCAACTGAACTATAGCCCACAAATTCTGAGCCACGAAAATCAAAAATCTGCAAATGTGCTCCGATTTCGATGATTGATACCTCTATCAATAGGCGTTGAGACCTGTAATTGTCATGCCAACGGCCATTTGGATCGGTCGAATATTTCCACACGTTTTATGGAGAATTCATTTTTGTGAAAATCAACTGAACTATAGCCCACAAATTCAGGGCCACGAAAATCAAAAATCTGCAAATGTGCTCCGATTTCGATGATCGATACCTCTACCAATAGGCGTTGAGACCTGTAATTGTCATGCCAACGGCCATTTGGATCGGTCGAATATTTCCACACGTTTTGTGGAGAATTCATTTTTTTGAAAATCAACTGAACTATAGCCCACAAATTCAGAGCCACGAAAATCGAAAATCTGCAAATGTGCTCCGATTTCGATGATTGATACCTCTATCAATAGGCGTGGAGACCTGTAATTGTCATGCCAACGGCCATTTGGATCGGTCGAATATTTCCACACGTTTTGTGGAGAATTAATTTTTTTTGAAAATCAACTGAACTATAGCCCACAAATTCTGAGCCACGAAAATCAAAAATCTGCAAATGTGCTCCGATTTCGATGATCGATACCTCTACCAATAGGCGTTGAGACCTGTAATTGTCATGCCAACGGCCATTTGGATCGGTCGAATATTTCCACACGTTTTGTGGAGAATTCATTTTTTTGAAAATCAACTGAACTATAGCCCACAAATTCAGAGCCACGAAAATCGAAAATCTGCAAATGTGCTCCGATTTCGATGATTGATACCTCTATCAATAGGCGTGGAGACCTGTAATTGTCATGCCAACGGCCATTTGGATCGGTCGAATATTTCCACACGTTTTGTGGAGAATTAATTTTTTTTGAAAATCAACTGAACTATAGCCCACAAATTCTGAGCCACGAAAATCAAAAATCTGCAAATGTGCTCCGATTTCGATGATTGATACCTCTACCAATAGGCGTTGAGACCTGTAATTGTCATGCCAACGGCCATTTGGATCGGTCGAATATTTCCACACGTTTTGTGGAGAATTCATTTTTTTGAAAATCAACTGAACTATAGCCCACAAATTCAGAGCCACGAAAATCGAAAATCTGCAAATGTGCTCCGATTTCGATGATTGATACCTCTATCAATAGGCGTGGAGACCTGTAATTGTCATGCCAACGGCCATTTGGATCAGTCGAATATTTCCACACGTTTTGTGGAGAATTAATTTTTTTTGAAAATCAACTGAACTATAGCCCACAAATTCAGGGCCACGAAAATCGAAAATCTGCAAATGTGCTCCGATTTCGATGATTGATACCTCTATCAATAGGCGTGGAGACCTGTAATTGTCATGCCAACGGCCATTTGGATCGGTCGAATATTTCCACACGTTTTGTGGAGAATTAATTTTTTTTGAAAATCAACTGAACTATAGCCCACAAATTCTGAGCCACGAAAATCGAAAATCTGCAAATGTGCTCCGATTTCGATGATTGATACCTCTATCAATAGGCGTGGAGACCTGTAATTGTCATGCCAACGGCCATTTGGATCGGTCGAATATTTCCACACGTTTTGTGGAGAATTAATTTTTTTTGAAAATCAACTGAACTATAGCCCACAAATTCAGAGCCACGAAAATCGAAAATCTGCAAATGTGCTCCGATTTCGATGATTGATACCTCTATCAATAGGCGTGGAGACCTGTAATTGTCATGCCAACGGCCATTTGGATCGGTCGAATATTTCCACACGTTTTGTGGAGAATTAATTTTTTTTGAAAATCAACTGAACTATAGCCCACAAATTCTGAGCCACGAAAATCAAAAATCTGCAAATGTGCTCCGATTTCGATGATTGATACCTCTATCAATAGGCGTTGAGACCTGTAATTGTCATGCCAACGGCCATTTGGATCGGTCGAATATTTCCACACGTTTTATGGAGAATTCATTTTAGTGAAAATCAACTGAACTATAGCCCACAAATTCAGGGCCACGAAAATCAAAAATCTGCAAATGTGCTCCGATTTCGATGATCGATACCTCTACCAATAGGCGTTGAGACCTGTAATTGTCATGCCAACGGCCATTTGGATCGGTCGAATATTTCCACACGTTTTGTGGAGAATTCATTTTTTTGAAAATCAACTGAACTATAGCCCACAAATTCAGAGCCACGAAAATCGAAAATCTGCAAATGTGCTCCGATTTCGATGATTGATACCTCTATCAATAGGCGTGGAGACCTGTAATTGTCATGCCAACGGCCATTTGGATCGGTCGAATATTTCCACACGTTTTGTGGAGAATTAATTTTTTTTGAAAATCAACTGAACTATAGCCCACAAATTCAGGGCCACGAAAATCGAAAATCTGCAAATGTGCTCCGATTTCGATGATTGATACCTCTATCAATAGGCGTGGAGACCTGTAATTGTCATGCCAACGGCCATTTGGATCGGTCGAATATTTCCACACGTTTTGTGGAGAATTAATTTTTTTTGAAAATCAACTGAATTATAGCCCACAAATTCTGAGCCACGAAAATTAAAAATCTGCAAATGTGCTCCGATTTCGATGATTGATACCTCTATCAATAGGCGTTGAGACCTGTAATTGTTATGCCAACGGCCATTTGGATCGGTCGAATATTTCCACACGTTTTATGGAGAATTCATTTTTGTGAAAATCAACTGAACTATAGCCCACAAATTCAGGGCCACGAAAATCGAAAATCTGCAAATGTGCTCCGATTTCGATGATTGATACCTCTATCAATAGGCGTGGAGACCTGTAATTGTCATGCCAACGGCCATTTGGATCGGTCGAATATTTCCACACGTTTTATGGAGAATTCATTTTTGTGAAAATCAACTGAACTATAGCCCACAAATTCAGGGCCACGAAAATCGAAAATCTGCAAATGTGCTCCGATTTCGATGATTGATACCTCTATCAATAGGCGTTGAGACCTGTAATTGTCATGCCAACGGCCATTTGGATCGGTCGAATATTTCCACACGTTTTATGGAGAATTCATTTTTGTGAAAATCAACTGAACTATAGCCCACAAATTCAGGGCCACGAAAATCAAAAATCTGCAAATGTGCTCCGATTTCGATGATCGATACCTCTACCAATAGGCGTTGAGACCTGTAATTGTCATGCCAACGGCCATTTGGATCGGTCGAATATTTCCACACGTTTTGTGGAGAATTCATTTTTTTGAAAATCAACTGAACTATAGCCCACAAATTCAGAGCCACGAAAATCGAAAATCTGCAAATGTGCTCCGATTTCGATGATTGATACCTCTATCAATAGGCGTGGAGACCTGTAATTGTCATGCCAACGGCCATTTGGATCGGTCGAATATTTCCACACGTTTTGTGGAGAATTAATTTTTTTTGAAAATCAACTGAACTATAGCCCACAAATTCAGGGCCACGAAAATCGAAAATCTGCAAATGTGCTCCGATTTCGATGATTGATACCTCTATCAATAGGCGTGGAGACCTGTAATTGTCATGCCAACGGCCATTTGGATCGGTCGAATATTTCCACACGTTTTGTGGAGAATTAATTTTTTTTGAAAATCAACTGAACTATAGCCCACAAATTCTGAGCCACGAAAATCAAAAATCTGCAAATGTGCTCCGATTTCGATGATTGATACCTCTATCAATAGGCGTTGAGACCTGTAATTGTCATGCCAACGGCCATTTGGATCGGTCGAATATTTCCACACGTTTTATGGAGAATTCATTTTTGTGAAAATCAACTGAACTATAGCCCACAAATTCAGGGCCACGAAAATCGAAAATCTGCAAATGTGCTCCGATTTCGATGATCGATACCTCTACCAATAGGCGTTGAGACCTGTAATTGTCATGCCAACGGCCATTTGGATCGGTCGAATATTTCCACACGTTTTGTGGAGAATTCATTTTTTTGAAAATCAACTGAACTATAGCCCACAAATTCAGGGCCACGAAAATCAAAAATCTGCAAATGTGCTCCGATTTCGATGATCGATACCTCTACCAATAGGCGTTGAGACCTGTAATTGTCATGCCAACGGCCATTTGGATCGGTCGAATATTTCCACACGTTTTGTGGAGAATTAATTTTTTTGAAAATCAACTGAACTATAGCCCACAAATTCAGAGCCACGAAAATCGAAAATCTGCAAATGTGCTCCGATTTCGATGATTGATACCTCTATCAATAGGCGTGGAGACCTGTAATTGTCATGCCAACGGCCATTTGGATCGGTCGAATATTTCCACACGTTTTGTGGAGAATTAATTTTTTTTGAAAATCAACTGAACTATAGCCCACAAATTCAGGGCCACGAAAATCAAAAATCTGCAAATGTGCTCCGATTTCGATGATCGATACCTCTACCAATAGGCGTTGAGACCTGTAATTGTCATGCCAACGGCCATTTGGATCGGTCGAATATTTCCACACGTTTTATGGAGAATTCATTTTTTTGAAAATCAACTGAACTATAGCCCACAAATTCAGGGCCACGAAAATCGAAAAATCTGCAAATGTGCTCCGATTTCGATGATCGATACCTCTACCAATAGGCGTTGAGACCTGTAATTGTCATGCCAACGGCCATTTGGATCGGTCGAATATTTCCACACGTTTTGTGGAGAATTCATTTTTTTGAAAATCAACTGAACTATAGCCCACAAATTCAGAGCCACGAAAATCGAAAATCTGCAAATGTGCTCCGATTTCGATGATTGATACCTCTATCAATAGGCGTGGAGACCTGTAATTGTCATGCCAACGGCCATTTGGATCGGTCGAATATTTCCACACGTTTTATGGAGAATTCATTTTTGTGAAAATCAACTGAACTATAGCCCACAAATTCAGGGCCACGAAAATCAAAAATCTGCAAATGTGCTCCGATTTCGATGATCGATACCTCTACCAATAGGCGTTGAGACCTGTAATTGTCATGCCAACGGCCATTTGGATCGGTCGAATATTTCCACACGTTTTATGGAGAATTCATTTTTGTGAAAATCAACTGAACTATAGCCCACAAATTCAGGGCCACGAAAATCAAAAATCTGCAAATGTGCTCCGATTTCGATGATCGATACCTCTACCAATAGGCGTTGAGACCTGTAATTGTCATGCCAACGGCCATTTGGATCGGTCGAATATTTCCACACGTTTTATGGAGAATTCATTTTTGTGAAAATCAACTGAACTATAGCCCACAAATTCAGGGCCACGAAAATCAAAAATCTGCAAATGTGCTCCGATTTCGATGATTGATACCTCTATCAATAGGCGTGGAGACCTGTAATTGTCATGCCAACGGCCATTTGGATCGGTCGAATATTTCCACACGTTTTGTGGAGAATTAATTTTTTTGAAAATCAACTGAACTATAGCCCACAAATTCAGAGCCACGAAAATCGAAAATCTGCAAATGTGCTCCGATTTCGATGATTGATACCTCTATCAATAGGCGTGGAGACCTGTAATTGTCATGCCAACGGCCATTTGGATCGGTCGAATATTTCCACACGTTTTATGGAGAATTCATTTTTGTGAAAATCAACTGAACTATAGCCCACAAATTCAGGGCCACGAAAATCAAAAATCTGCAAATGTGCTCCGATTTCGATGATCGATACCTCTACCAATAGGCGTTGAGACCTGTAATTGTCATGCCAACGGCCATTTGGATCGGTCGAATATTTCCACACGTTTTATGGAGAATTCATTTTTGTGAAAATCAACTGAACTATAGCCCACAAATTCAGGGCCACGAAAATCAAAAATCTGCAAATGTGCTCCGATTTCGATGATTGATACCTCTATCAATAGGCGTGGAGACCTGTAATTGTCATGCCAACGGCCATTTGGATCGGTCGAATATTTCCACACGTTTTGTGGAGAATTAATTTTTTTGAAAATCAACTGAACTATAGCCCACAAATTCAGGGCCACGATAATCGAAAATCTGCAAATGTGCTCCGATTTCGATGATTGATACCTCTATCAATAGGCGTGGAGACCTGTAATTGTCATGCCAACGGCCATTTGGATCGGTCGAATATTTCCACACGTTTTGTGGAGAATTAATTTTTTTTGAAAATCAACTGAACTATAGCCCACAAATTCTGAGCCACGAAAATCAAAAATCTGCAAATGTGCTCCGATTTCGATGATTGATACCTCTATCAATAGGCGTGGAGACCTGTAATTGTCATGCCAACGGCCATTTGGATCGGTCGAATATTTCCACACGTTTTGTGGAGAATTAATTTTTTTTGAAAATCAACTGAACTATAACCCACAAATTCTGAGCCACGAAAATCAAAAATCTGCAAATGTGCTCCGATTTCGATGATTGATACCTCTATCAATAGGCGTTGAGACCTGTAATTGTCATGCCAACGGCCATTTGGATCGGTCGAATATTTCCACACGTTTTATGGAGAATTCATTTTTGTGAAAATCAACTGAACTATAGCCCACAAATTCAGGGCCACGAAAATCGAAAATCTGCAAATGTGCTCCGATTTCGATGATTGATACCTCTATCAATAGGCGTTGAGACCTGTAATTGTCATGCCAACGGCCATTTGGATCGGTCGAATATTTCCACACGTTTTGTGGAGAATTCATTTTTTTGAAAATCAACTGAACTATAGCCCACAAATTCAGGGCCACGAAAATCAAAAATCTGCAAATGTGCTCCGATTTCGATGATCGATACCTCTACCAATAGGCGTTGAGACCTGTAATTGTCATGCCAACGGCCATTTGGATCGGTCGAATATTTCCACACGTTTTGTGGAGAATTCATTTTTTTGAAAATCAACTGAACTATAGCCCACAAATTCAGAGCCACGAAAATCGAAAATCTGCAAATGTGCTCCGATTTCGATGATTGATACCTCTATCAATAGGCGTGGAGACCTGTAATTGTCATGCCAACGGCCATTTGGATCGGTCGAATATTTCCACACGTTTTGTGGAGAATTCATTTTTTTGAAAATCAACTGAACTATAGCCCACAAATTCAGGGCCACGAAAATCAAAAATCTGCAAATGTGCTCCGATTTCGATGATCGATACCTCTACCAATAGGCGTTGAGACCTGTAATTGTCATGCCAACGGCCATTTGGATCGGTCGAATATTTCCACACGTTTTATGGAGAATTCATTTTTGTGAAAATCAACTGAACTATAGCCCACAAATTCAGGGCCACGAAAATCAAAAATCTGCAAATGTGCTCCGATTTCGATGATCGATACCTCTACCAATAGGCGTTGAGACCTGTAATTGTCATGCCAACGGCCATTTGGATCGGTCGAATATTTCCACACGTTTTATGGAGAATTCATTTTTGTGAAAATCAACTGAACTATAGCCCACAAATTCAGGGCCACGAAAATCAAAAATCTGCAAATGTGCTCCGATTTCGATGATCGATACCTCTACCAATAGGCGTTGAGACCTGTAATTGTCATGCCAACGGCCATTTGGATCGGTCGAATATTTCCACACGTTTTATGGAGAATTCATTTTTGTGAAAATCAACTGAACTATAGCCCACAAATTCAGGGCCACGAAAATCAAAAATCTGCAAATGTGCTCCGATTTCGATGATTGATACCTCTATCAATAGGCGTGGAGACCTGTAATTGTCATGCCAACGGCCATTTGGATCGGTCGAATATTTCCACACGTTTTGTGGAGAATTAATTTTTTTTGAAAATCAACTGAACTATAGCCCACAAATTCAGGGCCACGATAATCGAAAATCTGCAAATGTGCTCCGATTTCGATGATTGATACCTCTATCAATAGGCGTGGAGACCTGTAATTGTCATGCCAACGGCCATTTGGATCGGTCGAATATTTCCACACGTTTTGTGGAGAATTAATTTTTTTTGAAAATCAACTGAACTATAGCCCACAAATTCTGAGCCACGAAAATCAAAAATCTGCAAATGTGCTCCGATTTCGATGATTGATACCTCTATCAATAGGCGTGGAGACCTGTAATTGTCATGCCAACGGCCATTTGGATCGGTCGAATATTTCCACACGTTTTGTGGAGAATTAATTTTTTTTGAAAATCAACTGAACTATAACCCACAAATTCTGAGCCACGAAAATCAAAAATCTGCAAATGTGCTCCGATTTCGATGATTGATACCTCTATCAATAGGCGTTGAGACCTGTAATTGTCATGCCAACGGCCATTTGGATCGGTCGAATATTTCCACACGTTTTATGGAGAATTCATTTTTGTGAAAATCAACTGAACTATAGCCCACAAATTCAGGGCCACGAAAATCGAAAATCTGCAAATGTGCTCCGATTTCGATGATTGATACCTCTATCAATAGGGGTGGAGACCTGTAATTGTCATGCCAACGGCCATTTGGATCGGTCGAATATTTCCACACGTTTTGTGGAGAATTAATTTTTTTTGAAAATCAACTGAACTATAGCCCACAAATTCTGAGCCACGAAAATCAAAAATCTGCAAATGTGCTCCGATTTCGAAGATTGATACCTCTATCAATAGGCGTTGAGACCTGTAATTGTCATGCCAACGGCCATTTGGATCGGTCGAATATTTCCACACGTTTTATGGAGAATTCATTTTTGTGAAAATCAACTGAACTATAGCCCACAAATTCTGAGCCACGAAAATCAAAAATCTGCAAATGTGCTCCGATTTCGATGATCGATACCTCTACCAATAGGCGTTGAGACCTGTAATTGTCATGCCAACGGCCATTTGGATCGGTCGAATATTTCCACACGTTTTGTGGAGAATTAATTTTTTTTTGAAAATCAACTGAACTATAGCCCACAAATTCTGAGCCACGAAAATCAAAAATCTGCAAATGTGCTCCGATTTCGATGATCGATACCTCTACCAATAGGCGTTGAGACCTGTAATTGTCATGCCAACGGCCATTTGGATCGGTCGAATATTTCCACACGTTTTGTGGAGAATTCATTTTTTTTGAAAATCAACTGAACTATAGCCCACAAATTCTGAGCCACGAAAATCAAAAATCTGCAAATGTGCTCCGATTTCGATGATCGATACCTCTACCAATAGGCGTTGAGACCTGTAATTGTCATGCCAACGGCCATTTGGATCGGTCGAATATTTCCACACGTTTTGTGGAGAATTAATTTTTTTTGAAAATCAACTGAACTATAGCCCACAAATTCTGAGCCACGAAAATCAAAAATCTGCAAATGTGCTCCGATTTCGATGATCGATACCTCTACCAATAGGCGTTGAGACCTGTAATTGTCATGCCAACGGCCATTTGGATCGGTCGAATATTTCCACACGTTTTGTGGAAAATTCATTTTTTTGAAAATCAACTGAACTATAGCCCACAAATTCTGAGCCACGAAAATCAAAAATCTGCAAATGTGCTCCGATTTCGATGATCGATACCTCTACCAATAGGCGTTGAGACCTGTAATTGTCATGCCAACGGCCATTTGGATCGGTCGAATATTTCCACACGTTTTGTGGAGAATTAATTTTTTTGAAAATCAACTGAACTATAGCCCACAAATTCAGAGCCACGAAAATCGAAAATCTGCAAATGTGCTCCGATTTCGATGATTGATACCTCTATCAATAGGCGTGGAGACCTGTAATTGTCATGCCAACGGCCATTTGGATCGGTCGAATATTTCCACACGTTTTATGGAGAATTCATTTTTGTGAAAATCAACTGAACTATAGCCCACAAATTCAGGGCCACGAAAATCAAAAATCTGCAAATGTGCTCCGATTTCGATGATCGATACCTCTACCAATAGGCGTTGAGACCTGTAATTGTCATGCCAACGGCCATTTGGATCGGTCGAATATTTCCACACGTTTTATGGAGAATTCATTTTTGTGAAAATCAACTGAACTATAGCCCACAAATTCAGGGCCACGAAAATCAAAAATCTGCAAATGTGCTCCGATTTCGTTGATCGATACCTCTACCAATAGGCGTTGAGACCTGTAATTGTCATGCCAACGGCCATTTGGATCGGTCGAATATTTCCACACGTTTTATGGAGAATTCATTTTTGTGAAAATCAACTGAACTATAGCCCACAAATTCAGGGCCACGAAAATCAAAAATCTGCAAATGTGCTCCGATTTCGATGATCGATACCTCTACCAATAGGCGTTGAGACCTGTAATTGTCATGCCAACGGCCATTTGGATCGGTCGAATATTTCCACACGTTTTGTGGAGAATTAATTTTTTTTTGAAAATCAACTGAACTATAGCCCACAAATTCTGAGCCACGAAAATCAAAAATCTGCAAATGTGCTCCGATTTCGATGATCGATACCTCTACCAATAGGCGTTGAGACCTGTAATTGTCATGCCAACGGCCATTTGGATCGGTCGAATATTTCCACACGTTTTGTGGAGAATTCATTTTTTTTGAAAATCAACTGAACTATAGCCCACAAATTCTGAGCCACGAAAATCAAAAATCTGCAAATGTGCTCCGATTTCGATGATCGATACCTCTACCAATAGGCGTTGAGACCTGTAATTGTCATGCCAACGGCCATTTGGATCGGTCGAATATTTCCACACGTTTTGTGGAGAATTAATTTTTTTTGAAAATCAACTGAACTATAGCCCACAAATTCTGAGCCACGAAAATCAAAAATCTGCAAATGTGCTCCGATTTCGATGATCGATACCTCTACCAATAGGCGTTGAGACCTGTAATTGTCATGCCAACGGCCATTTGGATCGGTCGAATATTTCCACACGTTTTGTGGAAAATTCATTTTTTTGAAAATCAACTGAACTATAGCCCACAAATTCTGAGCCACGAAAATCAAAAATCTGCAAATGTGCTCCGATTTCGATGATCGATACCTCTACCAATAGGCGTTGAGACCTGTAATTGTCATGCCAACGGCCATTTGGATCGGTCGAATATTTCCACACGTTTTGTGGAGAATTAATTTTTTTGAAAATCAACTGAACTATAGCCCACAAATTCAGAGCCACGAAAATCGAAAATCTGCAAATGTGCTCCGATTTCGATGATTGATACCTCTATCAATAGGCGTGGAGACCTGTAATTGTCATGCCAACGGCCATTTGGATCGGTCGAATATTTCCACACGTTTTATGGAGAATTCATTTTTGTGAAAATCAACTGAACTATAGCCCACAAATTCAGGGCCACGAAAATCAAAAATCTGCAAATGTGCTCCGATTTCGATGATCGATACCTCTACCAATAGGCGTTGAGACCTGTAATTGTCATGCCAACGGCCATTTGGATCGGTCGAATATTTCCACACGTTTTATGGAGAATTCATTTTTGTGAAAATCAACTGAACTATAGCCCACAAATTCAGGGCCACGAAAATCAAAAATCTGCAAATGTGCTCCGATTTCGATGATCGATACCTCTACCAATAGGCGTTGAGACCTGTAATTGTCATGCCAACGGCCATTTGGATCGGTCGAATATTTCCACACGTTTTGTGGAGAATTCATTTTTTTGAAAATCAACTGAACTATAGCCCACAAATTCAGAGCCACGAAAATCGAAAATCTGCAAATGTGCTCCGATTTCGATGATTGATACCTCTATCAATAGGCGTGGAGACCTGTAATTGTCATGCCAACGGCCATTTGGATCGGTCGAATATTTCCACACGTTTTATGGAGAATTCATTTTTGTGAAAATCAACTGAACTATAGCCCACAAATTCAGGGCCACGAAAATCAAAAATCTGCAAATGTGCTCCGATTTCGATGATCGATACCTCTACCAATAGGCGTTGAGACCTGTAATTGTCATGCCAACGGCCATTTGGATCGGTCGAATATTTCCACACGTTTTATGGAGAATTCATTTTTGTGAAAATCAACTGAACTATAGCCCACAAATTCAGGGCCACGAAAATCAAAAATCTGCAAATGTGCTCCGATTTCGATGATCGATACCTCTACCAATAGGCGTTGAGACCTGTAATTGTCATGCCAACGGCCATTTGGATCGGTCGAATATTTCCACACGTTTTATGGAGAATTCATTTTTGTGAAAATCAACTGAACTATAGCCCACAAATTCAGGGCCACGAAAATCAAAAATCTGCAAATGTGCTCCGATTTCGATGATTGATACCTCTATCAATAGGCGTGGAGACCTGTAATTGTCATGCCAACGGCCATTTGGATCGGTCGAATATTTCCACACGTTTTGTGGAGAATTAATTTTTTTTGAAAATCAACTGAACTATAGCCCACAAATTCAGGGCCACGATAATCGAAAATCTGCAAATGTGCTCCGATTTCGATGATTGATACCTCTATCAATAGGCGTGGAGACCTGTAATTGTCATGCCAACGGCCATTTGGATCGGTCGAATATTTCCACACGTTTTGTGGAGAATTAATTTTTTTTGAAAATCAACTGAACTATAGCCCACAAATTCTGAGCCACGAAAATCAAAAATCTGCAAATGTGCTCCGATTTCGATGATTGATACCTCTATCAATAGGCGTGGAGACCTGTAATTGTCATGCCAACGGCCATTTGGATCGGTCGAATATTTCCACACGTTTTGTGGAGAATTAATTTTTTTTGAAAATCAACTGAACTATAGCCCACAAATTCTGAGCCACGAAAATCAAAAATCTGCAAATGTGCTCCGATTTCGATGATTGATACCTCTATCAATAGGCGTTGAGACCTGTAATTGTCATGCCAACGGCCATTTGGATCGGTCGAATATTTCCACACGTTTTATGGAGAATTCATTTTTGTGAAAATCAACTGAACTATAGCCCACAAATTCTGAGCCACGAAAATCAAAAATCTGCAAATGTGCTCCGATTTCGATGATCGATACCTCTACCAATAGGCGTTGAGACCTGTAATTGTCATGCCAACGGCCATTTGGATCGGTCGAATATTTCCACACGTTTTGTGGAGAATTAATTTTTTTTTGAAAATCAACTGAACTATAGCCCACAAATTCTGAGCCACGAAAATCAAAAATCTGCAAATGTGCTCCGATTTCGATGATCGATACCTCTACCAATAGGCGTTGAGACCTGTAATTGTCATGCCAACGGCCATTTGGATCGGTCGAATATTTCCACACGTTTTGTGGAGAATTCATTTTTTTTGAAAATCAACTGAACTATAGCCCACAAATTCTGAGCCACGAAAATCAAAAATCTGCAAATGTACTCCGATTTCGATGATCGATACCTCTACCAATAGGCGTTGAGACCTGTAATTGTCATGCCAACGGCCATTTGGATCGGTCGAATATTTCCACACGTTTTGTGGAGAATTAATTTTTTTTGAAAATCAACTGAACTATAGCCCACAAATTCTGAGCCACGAAAATCAAAAATCTGCAAATGTGCTCCGATTTCGATGATCGATACCTCTACCAATAGGCGTTGAGACCTGTAATTGTCATGCCAACGGCCATTTGGATCGGTCGAATATTTCCACACGTTTTGTGGAAAATTCATTTTTTTGAAAATCAACTGAACTATAGCCCACAAATTCTGAGCCACGAAAATCAAAAATCTGCAAATGTGCTCCGATTTCGATGATCGATACCTCTACCAATAGGCGTTGAGACCTGTAATTGTCATGCCAACGGCCATTTGGATCGGTCGAATATTTCCACACGTTTTGTGGAGAATTAATTTTTTTTGAAAATCAACTGAACTATAGCCCACAAATTCAGAGCCACGAAAATCGAAAATCTGCAAATGTGCTCCGATTTCGATGATTGATACCTCTATCAATAGGCGTTGAGACCTGTAATTGTCATGCCAACGGCCATTTGGATCGGTCGAATATTTCCACACGTTTTATGGAGAATTCATTTTTGTGAAAATCAACTGAACTATAGCCCACAAATTCAGGGCCACGAAAATCGAAAATCTGCAAATGTGCTCCGATTTCGATGATTGATACCTCTATCAATAGGCGTGGAGACCTGTAATTGTCATGCCAACGGCCATTTGGATCGGTCGAATATTTCCACACGTTTTGTGGAGAATTAATTTTTTTTGAAAATCAACTGAACTATAGCCCACAAATTCAGAGCCACGAAAATCGAAAATCTGCAAATGTGCTCCGATTTCGATGATTGATACCTCTATCAATAGGCGTGGAGACCTGTAATTGTCATGCCAACGGCCATTTGGATCGGTCGAATATTTCCACACGTTTTGTGGAGAATTAATTTTTTTTGAAAATCAACTGAACTATAGCCCACAAATTCAGAGCCACGAAAATCGAAAATCTGCAAATGTGCTCCGATTTCGATGATTGATACCTCTATCAATAGGCGTTGAGACCTGTAATTGTCATGCCAACGGCCATTTGGATCGGTCGAATATTTCCACACGTTTTATGGAGAATTCATTTTTGTGAAAATCAACTGAACTATAGCCCACAAATTCAGGGCCACGAAAATCGAAAATCTGCAAATGTGCTCCGATTTCGATGATTGATACCTCTATCAATAGGCGTGGAGACCTGTAATTGTCATGCCAACGGCCATTTGGATCGGTCGAATATTTCCACACGTTTTGTGGAGAATTAATTTTTTTTGAAAATCAACTGAACTATAGCCCACAAATTCAGGGCCACGAAAATCGAAAATCTGCAAATGTGCTCCGATTTCGATGATTGATACCTCTATCAATAGGCGTGGAGACCTGTAATTGTCATGCCAACGGCCATTTGGATCGGTCGAATATTTCCACACGTTTTATGGAGAATTCATTTTTGTGAAAATCAACTGAACTATAGCCCACAAATTCAGGGCCACGAAAATCGAAAATCTGCAAATGTGCTCCGATTTCGATGATTGATACCTCTATCAATAGGCGTTGAGACCTGTAATTGTCATGCCAACGGCCATTTGGATCGGTCGAATATTTCCACACGTTTTGTGGAGAATTCATTTTTTTGAAAATCAACTGAACTATAGCCCACAAATTCAGAGCCACGAAAATCGAAAATCTGCAAATGTGCTCCGATTTCGATGATTGATACCTCTATCAATAGGCGTTGAGACATGTAATTGTCATGACAACGGCCATTTGGATCGGTCGAATATTCTACACATTTTGTGGAGAATTAATTTTTTGAAAATCAACTGAATTATAGCCCACAAATTCAGAGCCACGAAAATCGAAAATCTGCAAATGTGCTCCGATTTCGATGATTGATACCTCTATCAATAGGCGTGGAGACCTGTAATTGTCATGCCAACGGCCATTTGGATCGGTCGAATATTTCCACACGTTTTATGGAGAATTAATTTTTTTGAAAATCAACTGAATTATAGCCCACAAATTCAGAGCCACGAAAATCAAAAATCTGCAAATGTGCTCCGATTTCGATGATTGATACCTTTATCAATAGGCGTTGAGACCTGTAATTGTCATGCCAACGGCCATTTGGATCGGTCGAATATTTCCACACGTTTTGTGGAGAATTAATTTTTTTTGAAAATCAACTGAACTATAGCCCACAAATTCAGAGCCACGAAAATCGAAAATCTGCAAATGTGCTCCGATTTCGATGATTGATACCTCTATCAATAGGCGTGGAGACCTGTAATTGTCATGCCAACGGCCATTTGGATCGGTCGAATATTTCCACACGTTTTGTGGAGAATTAATTTTTTTTCAAAATCAACTGAACTATAGCCCACAAATTCAGAGCCACGAAAATCGAAAATCTGCAAATGTGCTCCGATTTCGATGCTTGATACCTCTATCAATAGGCGTTGAGACCTGTAATTGTCATGCCAACGGCCATTTGGATCGGTCGAATATTTCCACACGTTTTGTGGAGAATTAATTTTTTTTCAAAATCAACTGAACTATAGCCCACAAATTCAGAGCCACGAAAATCGAAAATCTGCAAATGTGCTCCGATTTCGATGATTGATACCTCTATCAATAGGCGTTGAGACCTGTAATTGTCATGCCAACGGCCATTTGGATCGGTCGAATATTTCCACACGTTTTGTGGAGAATTAATTTTTTTTGAAAGTCAACTGAACTATAGCCCACAAATTCAGAGCCACGAAAATCGAAAATCTGCAAATGTGCTCCGATTTCGATGATTGATACCTCTATCAATAGGCGTGGAGACCTGTAATTGTCATGCCAACGGCCATTTGGATCGGTCGAATATTTCCACACGTTTTGTGGAGAATTAATTTTTTTTCAAAATCAACTGAACTATAGCCCACAAATTCAGAGCCACGAAAATCGAAAATCTGCAAATGTGCTCCGATTTCGATGATTGATACCTCTATCAATAGGCGTTGAGACCTGTAATTGTCATGCCAACGGCCATTTGGATCGGTCGAATATTTCCACACGTTTTGTGGAGAATTAATTTTTTTCAAAATCAACTGAACTATAGCCCACAAATTCAGAGCCACGAAAATCGAAAATCTGCAAATGTGCTCCGATTTCGATGATTGATACCTCTATCAATAGGCGTTGAGACCTGTAATTGTCATGCCAACGGCCATTTGGATCGGTCGAATATTTCCACACGTTTTGTGGAGAATTAATTTTTTTTCAAAATCAACTGAACTATAGCCCACAAATTCAGAGCCACGAAAATCGAAAATCTGCAAATGTGCTCCGATTTCGATGATTGATACCTCTATCAATAGGCGTGGCGACCTGTAATTGTCATGCCAACGGCCATTTGGATCGGTCGAATATTTCCACACGTTTTGTGGAGAATTAATTTTTTTTCAAAATCAACTGAACTATAGCCCACAAATTCAGAGCCACGAAAATCGAAAATCTGCAAATGTGCTCCGATTTCGATGATTGATACCTCTATCAATAGGCGTTGAGACCTGTAATTGTCATGCCAACGGCCATTTGGATCGGTCGAATATTTCCACACGTTTTGTGGAGAATTAATTTTTTTGAAAATCAACTGAATTATAGCCCACAAATTCAGAGCCACGAAAATCGAAAATCTGCAAATGTGCTCCGATTTCGATGATTGATACCACTATCAATAGGCGTTGAGACCTGTAATTGTCATGCCAACGGCCATTTGGATCGGTCGAATATTTCCACACGTTTTGTGGAGAATTAATTTTTTTTGAAAATCAACTGAACTATAGCCCACAAATTCAGAGCCACGAAAATCAAAAATCTGCAAATGTGCTCCGATTTCGATGATTGATACCTCTATCAATAGGCGTTGAGACCTGTAATTGTCATGCCAACGGCCATTTGGATCGGTCGAATATTTCCACACGTTTTATGGAGAATTAATTTTTTTGAAAATCAACTGAATTATAGCCCACAAATTCAGAGCCACGAAAATCAAAAATCTGCAAATGTGCTCCGATTTCGATGATTGATACCTCTATCAATAGGCGTGGAGACCTGTAATTGTCATGCCAACGGCCATTTGGATCGGTCGAATATTTTCACACGTTTTGTGGAGAATTAATTTTTTTTGAAAATCAACTGAACTATAGCCCACAAATTCTGAGCCACGAAAATCAAAAATCTGCAAATGTGCTCCGATTTCGATGATTGATACCTCTATCAATAGGCGTGGAGACCTGTAATTGTCATGCCAACGGCCATTTGGATCGGTCGAATATTTCCACACGTTTTATGGAGAATTAATTTTTTTGAAAATCAACTGAACTATAGCCCACAAATTCAGAGCCACGAAAATCGAAAATCTGCAAATGTGCTCCGATTTCGATGATTGATACCTCTATCAATAGGCGTGGAGACCTGTAATTGTCATGCCAACGGCCATTTGGATCGGTCGAATATTTCCACACGTTTTGTGGAGAATTAATTTTTTTTCAAAATCAACTGAACTATAGCCCACAAATTCTGAGCCACGAAAATCAAAAATCTGCAAATGTGCTCCGATTTCGATGCTTGATACCTCTATCAATAGGCGTTGAGACCTGTAATTGTCATGCCAACGGCCATTTGGATCGGTCGAATATTTCCACACGTTTTGTGGAGAATTAATTTTTTTTGAAAATCAACTGAACTATAGCCCACAAATTCAGAGCCACGAAAATCGAAAATCTGCAAATGTGCTCCGATTTCGATGATTGATACCTCTATCAATAGGCGTGGAGACCTGTAATTGTCATGCCAACGGCCATTTGGATCGGTCGAATATTTCCACACGTTTTATGGAGAATTAATTTTTTTGAAAATCAACTGAATTATAGCCCACAAATTCAGAGCCACGAAAATCGAAAATCTGCAAATGTGCTCCGATTTCGATGATTGATACCACTATCAATAGGCGTTGAGACCTGTAATTGTCATGCCAACGGCCATTTGGATCGGTCGAATATTTCCACACGTTTTGTGGAGAATTAATTTTTTTTGAAAATCAACTGAACTATAGCCCACAAATTCAGAGCCACGAAAATCAAAAATCTGCAAATGTGCTCCGATTTCGATGATTGATACCTCTATCAATAGGCGTGGAGACCTGTAATTGTCATGCCAACGGCCATTTGGATCGGTCGAATATTTCCACACGTTTTATGGAGAATTAATTTTTTTGAAAATCAACTGAATTATAGCCCACAAATTCAGAGCCACGAAAATCGAAAATCTGCAAATGTGCTCCGATTTCGATGATTGATACCACTATCAATAGGCGTTGAGACCTGTAATTGTCATGCCAACGGCCATTTGGATCGGTCGAATATTTCCACACGTTTTGTGGAGAATTAATTTTTTTTGAAAATCAACTGAACTATAGCCCACAAATTCAGAGCCACGAAAATCGAAAATCTGCAAATGTGCTCCGATTTCGATGATTGATACCTCTATCAACAGGCGTTGAGACCTGTAATTGTCATGCCAACGGCCATTTGGATCGGTCGAATATTTCCACACGTTTTATGGAGAATTAATTTTTTTGAAAATCAACTGAATTATAGCCCACAAATTCAGAGCCACGAAAATCAAAAATCTGCAAATGTGCTCCGATTTCGATGATTGATACCTCTATCAACAGGCGTTGAAACCTGTAATTGTCATGCCAACGGCCATCTGGATCGGTCGAATATTTCCACACGTTTTGTGGAGAATTAATTTTTTTTGAAAATCAACTGAACTATAGCCCACAAATTCAGAGCCACGAAAATCGAAAATCTGCAAATGTGCTCCGATTTCGATGATTGATACCTCTATCAATAGGCGTGGAGACCTGTAATTGTCATGCCAACGGCCATTTGGATCGGTCGAATATTTCCACACGTTTTATGGAGAATTAATTTTTTTGAAAATCAACTGAATTATAGCCCACAAATTCAGAGCCACGAAAATCGAAAATCTGCAAATGTGCTCCGATTTCGATGATTGATACCACTATCAATAGGCGTTGAGACCTGTAATTGTCATGCCAACGGCCATTTGGATCGGTCGAATATTTCCACACGTTTTGTGGAGAATTAATTTTTTTTGAAAATCAACTGAACTATAGCCCACAAATTCAGAGCCACGAAAATCGAAAATCTGCAAATGTGCTCCGATTTCGATGATTGATACCTCTATCAATAGGCGTGGAGACCTGTAATTGTCATGCCAACGGCCATTTGGATCGGTCGAATATTTCCACACGTTTTGTGGAGAATTAATTTTTTTTCAAAATCAACTGAACTATAGCCCACAAATTCTGAGCCACGAAAATCAAAAATCTGCAAATGTGCTCCGATTTCGATGCTTGATACCTCTATCAATAGGCGTTGAGACCTGTAATTGTCATGCCAACGGCCATTTGGATCGGTCGAATATTTCCACACGTTTTGTGGAGAATTAATTTTTTTTGAAAGTCAACTGAACTATAGCCCACAAATTCAGAGCCACGAAAATCGAAAATCTGCAAATGTGCTCCGATTTCGATGATTGATACCTCTATCAATAGGCGTGGAGACCTGTAATTGTCATGCCAACGGCCATTTGGATCGGTCGAATATTTCCACACGTTTTATGGAGAATTAATTTTTTTGAAAATCAACTGAATTATAGCCCACAAATTCAGAGCCACGAAAATCGAAAATCTGCAAATGTGCTCCGATTTCGATGATTGATACCACTATCAATAGGCGTTGAGACCTGTAATTGTCATGCCAACGGCCATTTGGATCGGTCGAATATTTCCACACGTTTTGTGGAGAATTAATTTTTTTTGAAAATCAACTGAACTATAGCCCACAAATTCAGAGCCACGAAAATCGAAAATCTGCAAATGTGCTCCGATTTCGATGATTGATACCTCTATCAACAGGCGTTGAGACCTGTAATTGTCATGCCAACGGCCATTTGGATCGGTCGAATATTTCCACACGTTTTATGGAGAATTAATTTTTTTGAAAATCAACTGAATTATAGCCCACAAATTCAGAGCCACGAAAATCAAAAATCTGCAAATGTGCTCCGATTTCGATGATTGATACCACTATCAATAGGCGTTGAGACCTGTAATTGTCATGCCAACGGCCATCTGGATCGGTCGAATATTTCCACACGTTTTATGGAGAATTAATTTTTTTGAAAATCAACTGAATTATAGCCCACAAATTCAGAGCCACGAAAATCGAAAATCCGCAAATGTGCTCCGATTTCGATGATTGATACCACTATCAATAGGCGTTGAGACCTGTAATTGTCATGCCAACGGCCATTTGGATCGGTCGAATATTTCCACACGTTTTGTGGAGAATTAATTTTTTTTGAAAATCAACTGAACTATAGCCCACAAATTCAGAGCCACGAAAATCGAAAATCTGCAAATGTGCTCCGATTTCGATGATTGATACCTCTATCAATAGGCGTGGAGACCTGTAATTGTCATTCCAACGGCCATTTGGATCGGTCGAATATTTCCACACGTTTTGTGGAGAATTCATTTTTTTTGAAAATCAACTGAACTATAGCCCACAAATTCAGGGCCACGAAAATCGAAAATCTGCAAATGTGCTCCGATTTCGATGATTGATACCTCTATCAATAGGCGTGGAGACCTGTAATTGTCATGCCAACGGCCATTTGGATCGGTCGAATATTTCCACACGTTTTATGGAGAATTAATTTTTTTGAAAATCAACTGAATTATAGCCCACAAATTCAGAGCCACGAAAATCGAAAATCTGCAAATGTGCTCCGATTTCGATGATTGATACCACTATCAATAGGCGTTGAGACCTGTAATTGTCATGCCAACGGCCATTTGGATCGGTCGAATATTTCCACACGTTTTGTGGAGAATTAATTTTTTTTGAAAATCAACTGAACTATAGCCCACAAATTCAGGGCCACGAAAATCGAAAATCTGCAAATGTGCTCCGATTTCGATGATTGATACCTCTATCAATAGGCGTGGAGACCTGTAATTGTCATGCCAACGCCCATTTGGATCGGTCGAATATTTCCACACGTTTTGTGGAGAATTAATTTTTTTTGAAAATCAACTGAACTATAGCCCACAAATTCAGAGCCACGAAAATCGAAAATCTGCAAATGTGCTCCGATTTCGATGATTGATACCTCTATCAATAGGCGTTGAGACCTGTAATTGTCATGCCAACGGCCATTTGGATCGGTCGAATATTTCCACACGTTTTGTGGAGAATTCATTTTTTTGAAAATCAACTGAACTATAGCCCACAAATTCAGAGCCACGAAAATCGAAAATCTGCAAATGTGCTCCGATTTCGATGATTGATACCTCTATCAATAGGCGTTGAGACCTGTAATTGTCATGCCAACGGCCATTTGGATCGGTCGAATATTTCTACACGTTTTGTGGAGAATTCATTTTTTTGAAAATCAACTGAACTATAGCCCACAAATTCAGAGCCACGAAAATCGAAAATCTGCAAATGTGCTCCGATTTCGATGATTGATACCTCTATCAATAGGCGTTGAGACCTGTAATTGTCATGCCAACGGCCATTTGGATCGGTCGAATATTTCCACACGTTTTGTGGAGAATTCATTTTTTTGAAAATCAACTGAACTATAGCCCACAAATTCAGAGCCACGAAAATCGAAAATCTGCAAATGTGCTCCGATTTCGATGATTGATACCTCTATCAATAGGCGTTGAGACCTGTAATTGTCATGCCAACGGCCATTTGGATCGGTTGAATATTTCCACACGTTTTGTGGAGAATTAATTTTTTTTGAAAATCAACTGAACTATAGCCCACAAATTCAGAGCCACGAAAATCGAAAATCTGCAAATGTGCTCCGATTTCGATGATTGATACCTCTATCAATAGGCGTGGAGACCTGTAATTGTCATGCCAACGGCCATTTGGATCGGTCGAATATTTCCACACGTTTTGTGGAGAATTAATTTTTTTTCAAAATCAACTGAACTATAGCCCACAAATTCTGAGCCACGAAAATCAAAAATCTGCAAATGTGCTCCGATTTCGATGATTGATACCTCTATCAATAGGCGTTGAGACCTGTAATTGTCATGCCAACGGCCATTTGGATCGGTCGAATATTTCCACACGTTTTATGGAGAATTAATTTTTTTGAAAATCAACTGAATTATAGCCCACAAATTCAGAGCCACGAAAATCAAAAATCTGCAAATGTGCTCCGATTTCGATGATTGATACCTCTATCCATAGGCGTGGAGACCTGTAATTGTCATGCCAACGGCCATTTGGATCGGTCGAATATTTCCACACGTTTTGTGGAGAATTCATTTTTTTTGAAAATCAACTGAACTATAGCCCACAAATTCTGAGCCACGAAAATCGAAAATCTGCAAATGTGCTCCGATTTCGATGATTGATACCTCTATCAATAGGCGTTGAGACCTGTAATTGTCATGCCAACGGCCATTTGGATCGGTCGAATATTTCCACACGTTTTGTGGAGAATTAATTTTTTTTCAAAATCAACTGAACTATAGCCCACAAATTCTGAGCCACGAAAATCAAAAATCTGCAAATGTGCTCCGATTTCGATGATTGATACCTCTATCAATAGGCGTTGAGACCTGTAATTGTCATTCCAACGGCCATTTGGATCGGTCGAATATTTCCACACGTTTTGTGGAGAATTAATTTTTTTTGAAAATCAACTGAACTATAGCCCACAAATTCTGAGCCACGAAAATCAAAAATCTGCAAATGTGCTCCGATTTCGATGATTGATACCTCTATCAACAGGCGTTGAGACCTGTAATTGTCATGCCAACGGCCATTTGGATCGGCCGAATATTTCCACACGTTTTATGGAGAATTAATTTTTTTGAAAATCAACTGAATTATAGCCCACAAATTCAGAGCCACGAAAATCAAAAATCTGCAAATGTGCTCCGATTTCGATGATTGATACCTCTATCAACAGGCGTTGAAACCTGTAATTGTCATGCCAACGGCCATCTGGATCGGTCGAATATTTCCACACGTTTTGTGGAGAATTCATTTTTTTTGAAAATCAACTGAACTATAGCCCACAAATTCTGAGCCACGAAAATCAAAAATCTGCAAATGTGCTCCGATTTCGATGATTGATACCTCTATCAACAGGCGTTGAAACCTGTAATTGTCATGCCAACGGCCATCTGGATCGGTCGAATATTTCCACACGTTTTGTGGAGAATTCATTTTTTTTGAAAATCAACTGAACTATAGCCCACAAATTCAGAGCCACGAAAATCGAAAAACTGCAAATGTGCTCCGATTTCGATGATTGATACCTCTATCAATAGGCGTGGAGACCTGTAATTGTCATGCCAACGGCCATTTGGATCGGTCGAATATTTCCACACGTTTTATGGAGAATTAATTTTTTTGAAAATCAACTGAATTATAGCCCACAAATTCAGAGCCACGAAAATCGAAAATCTGCAAATGTGCTCCGATTTCGATGATTGATACCACTATCAATAGGCGTTGAGACCTGTAATTGTCATACCAACGGCCATTTGGATCGGTCGAATATTTCCACACGTTTTGTGGAGAATTAATTTTTTTTGAAAATCAACTGAACTATAGCCCACAAATTCAGAGCCACGAAAGTCGAAAATCTGCAAATGTGCTCCGATTTCGATGATTGATACCTCTATCAATAGGCGTGGAGACCTGCAATTGTCATTCCAACGGCCATTTGGATCGGTCGAATATTTCCACACGTTTTGTGGAGAATTAATTTTTTTTGAAAATCAACTGAACTATAGCCCACAAATTCTGAGCCACCAAAATCAAAAATCTGCAAATGTGCTCCGATTTCGATGATTGATACCTCTATCAACAGGCGTTGAGACCTGTAATTGTCATGCCAACGGCCATTTGGATCGGTCGAATATTTCCACACGTTTTATGGAGAATTAATTTTTTTGAAAATCAACTGAATTATAGCCCACAAATTCAGAGCCACGAAAATCAAAAATCTGCAAATGTGCTCCGATTTCGATGATTGATACCTCTATCAACAGGCGTTGAAACCTGTAATTGTCATGCCAACGGCCATCTGGATCGGTCGAATATTTCCACACGTTTTGTGGAGAATTAATTTTTTTTGAAAATCAACTGAACTATAGCCCACAAATTCAGAGCCACGAAAATCGAAAATCTGCAAATGTGCTCCGATTTCGATGATTGATACCTCTACCAATAGGCGTGGAGACCTGTAATTGTCATGCCAACGGCCATTTGGATCGGTCGAATATTTCCACACGTTTTATGGAGAATTAATTTTTTTGAAAATCAACTGAATTATAGCCCACAAATTCTGAGCCACGAAAATCAAAAATCTGCAAATGTGCTCCGATTTCGATGATTGATACCTCTATCAACAGGCGTTGAGACCTGTAATTGTCATGCCAACGGCCATCTGATCGGTCGAATATTTCCACACGTTTTGTGGAGAATTCATTTTTTTGAAAATCAACTGAACTATAGCCCACAAATTCAGAGCCACGAAAATCGAAAATCTGCAAATGTGCTCCGATTTCGATGATTGATACCTCTATCAATAGGCGTGGAGACCTGTAATTGTCATGCCAACGGCCATTTGGATCGGTCGAATATTTCCACACGTTTTGTGGAGAATTAATTTTTTTTGAAAATCAACTGAACTATAGCCCACAAATTCTGAGCCACGAAAATCAAAAATCTGCAAATGTGCTCCGATTTCGATGATTGATACCTCTATCAATAGGCGTGGAGACCTGTAATTGTCATGCCAACGGCCATTTGGATCGGTCGAATATTTCCACACGTTTTATGGAGAATTAATTTTTTTGAAAATCAACTGAATTATAGCCCACAAATTCTGAGCCACGAAAATCAAAAATCTGCAAATGTGCTCCGATTTCGATGATTGATACCTCTATCAACAGGCGTTGAGACCTGTAATTGTCATGCCAACGGCCATCTGATCGGTCGAATATTTCCACACGTTTTGTGGAGAATTCATTTTTTTGAAAATCAACTGAACTATAGCCCACAAATTCAGAGCCACGAAAATCGAAAATCTGCAAATGTGCTCCGATTTCGATGATTGATACCTCTATCAATAGGCGTTGAGACCTGTAATTGTCATGCCAACGGCCATTAGGATCGGTCGAATATTTCCACACGTTTTGTGGAGAATTCATTTTTTTGAAAATCAACTGAACTATAGCCCACAAATTCAGAGCCACGAAAATCGAAAATCTGCAAATGTGCTCCGATTTCGATGATTGATACCTCTATCAATAGGCGTGGAGACCTGTAATTGTCATGCCAACGGCCATTTGGATCGGTCGAATATTTCCACACGTTTTGTGGAGAATTAATTTTTTTTTGAAAATCAACTGAATTATAGCCCACAAATTCAGAGCCACGAAAATGGAAAATCTGCAAATGTGCTCCGATTTCGATGATTGATACCTCTATCAATAGGCGTTGAGACCTGTAATTGTCATGCCAACGGCCATTTGGATCGGTCGAATATTTCCACACGTTTTGTGGAGAATTCATTTTTTTGAAAATCAACTGAACTATAGCCCACAAATTCAGAGCCACGAAAATCGAAAAACTGCAAATGTGCTCCGATTTCGATGATTGATACCTCTATCAATAGGCGTTGAGACCTGTAATTCTTATGTAAACGGCCATTTGGATCGGTCGAATATTTCCACACGTTTTGTGGAGAATTCAATTTTTTTGAAAATCAACTGAGCTATAGCCCACAAATTCAGAGCCACGAAAATCAAAAATCTGCAAATGTGCTCCGATTTCGATGATTGATACCTCTATCAACAGGCGTTGAGACCTGTAATTGTCATGCCAACGGCCATCTGGATCGGTCGAATATTTCCACACGTTTTGTGGAGAATTAATTTTTTTTGAAAATCAACTGAACTATAGCCCACAAATTCAGAGCCACGAAAATGGAAAATCTGCAAATGTGCTCCGATTTCGATGATTGATACCTCTATCAATAGGCGTTGAGACCTGTAATTGTCATGCCAACGGCCATTTGGATCGGTCGAATATTTCCACACGTTTTGTGGAGAATTAATTTTTTTTGAAAATCAACTGAACTATAGCCCACAAATTCAGAGCCACGAAAATCGAAAAACTGCAAATGTGCTCCGATTTCGATGATTGATACCTCTATCAATAGGCGTTGAGACCTGTAATTCTCATGTAAACGGCCATTTGGTTTAGTCGAATATTTCCACACGTTTTGTGGAGAATTCATTTTTTTGAAAATCAACTGAACTATAGCCCACAAATTCAGAGCCACGAAAATCGAAAATCTGCAAATGTGCTCCGATTTTGATGATTGATACCTCTATCAATAGACGTGGAGACCTGTAATTCTCATGTAAACGGCCATTTGGATCGGTCGAATATTTCCACACGTTTCGTGGAGAATTCAATTTTTTTTTAAAATCAACTGAACTATAGCCCACAAATTCAGAGCCACGAAAATCGAAAATCTGCAAATGTGCTCCGATTTCGATGATTGATACCTCTATCAATAGGCGTTGAGACCTGTAATTGTCATGCCAACGGCCATTTGGATCGGTCGAATATTTCCACACGTTTTGTGGAGAATTCATTTTTTTGAAAATCAACTGAACTATAGCCCACAAATTCAGAGCCACGAAAATCGAAAATCTGCAAATGTGCTCCGATTTCGATGATTGATACCTCTATCAATAGGCGTGGAGACCTGTAATTCTCATGTAAACGGCCATTTGGATCGGTCGAATATTTCCACACGTTTCGTGGAGAATTCAATTTTTTTGAAAATCAACTGAACTATAGCCCACAAATTCAGAGCCACGAAAATCGAAAATCTGCAAATGTGCTCCGATTTCGATGATTGATACCTCTATCAATAGGCGTGGAGACCTGTAATTCTCATGTAAACGGCCATTTGGATCGGTCGAATATTTCCACACGTTTTGTGGAGAATTCATTTTTTTGAAAATCAACTGAACTATAGCCCACAAATTCAGAGCCACGAAAATCGAAAATCTGCAAATGTGCTCCGATTTTGATGATTGATACCTCTATCAATAGGCGTTGAGACCTGTAATTCTCATGTAAACGGCCATTTGGATCGGTCGAATATTTCCACACGTTTTGTGGAGAATTCATTTTTTTGAAAATCAACTGAAATATAGCCCACAAATTCAGAGCCACGAAAATCGAAAATCTGCAAATGTGCTCCGATTTCGATGATTGATACCTCTATCAATAGGCGTGGAGACCTGTAATTGTCATGCCAACGGCCATTTGGATCGGTCGAATATTTCCACACGTTTTGTGGAGAATTCATTTTTTTGAAAATCAACTGAACTATAGCCCACAAATTCAGAGCCACGAAAATCGAAAATCTGCAAATGTGCTCCGATTTCGATGATTGATACCTCTATCAATAGGCGTGGAGACCTGTAATTCTCATGTAAACGGCCATTTGGATCGGTCGAATATTTCCACACGTTTCGTGGAGAATTCAATTTTTTTTGAAAATCAACTAAACTATAGCCCACAAATTCAGAGCCACGAAAATCGAAAATCTGCAAATGTGCTCCGATTTCGATGATTGATACCTCTATCAATAGGCGTTGAGACCTGTAATTGTCATGCCAACGGCCATTTGGATCGGTCGAATATTTCCACACGTTTTGTGGAGAATTCATTTTTTTGAAAATCAACTGAAATATAGCCCACAAATTCAGAGCCACGAAAATCGAAAATCTGCAAATGTGCTCCGATTTCGATGATTGATACCTCTATCAATAGGCGTTGAGACCTGTAATTGTCATGCCAACGGCCATTTGGATCGGTCGAATATTTCCACACGTTTTGTGGAGAATTCATTTTTTTGAAAATCAACTGAACTATAGCCCACAAATTCAGAGCCACGAAAATCGAAAATCTGCAAATGTGCTCCGATTTCGATGATTGATACCTCTATCAATAGGCGTGGAGACCTGTAATTCTCATGTAAACGGCCATTTGGATCGGTCGAATATTTCCACACGTTTCGTGGAGAATTCAATTTTTTTTGAAAATCAACTAAACTATAGCCCACAAATTCAGAGCCACGAAAATCGAAAATCTGCAAATGTGCTCCGATTTCGATGATTGATACCTCTATCAATAGGCGTTGAGACCTGTAATTGTCATGCCAACGGCCATTTGGATCGGTCGAATATTTCCACACGTTTTATGGAGAATTCATTTTTTTGAAAATCAACTGAACTATAGCCCACAAATTCAGAGCCACGAAAATCGAAAATCTGCAAATGTGCTCCGATTTCGATGATTGATACCTCTATCAATAGGCGTGGAGACCTGTAATTCTCATGTAAACGGCCATTTGGATCGGTCGAATATTTCCACACGTTTTGTGGAGAATTCATTTTTTTGAAAATCAACTGAACTATAGCCCACAAATTCAGAGCCACGAAAATCGAAAATCTGCAAATGTGCTCCGATTTTGATGATTGATACCTCTATCAATAGGCGTTGAGACCTGTAATTCTCATGTAAACGGCCATTTGGATCGGTCGAATATTTCCACACGTTTTGTGGAGAATTCATTTTTTTGAAAATCAACTGAACTATAGCCCACAAATTCAGAGCCACGAAAATCGAAAATCTGCAAATGTGCTCCGATTTCGATGATTGATACCTCTATCAATAGGCGTTGAGACCTGTAATTCTCATGTAAACGGCCATTTGGTTCGGTCGAATATTTCCACACGTTTTGTGGAGAATTCATTTTTTTGAAAATCAACTGAACTATAGCCCACAAATTCAGGGCCACGAAAATCGAAAATCTGCAAATGTGCTCCGATTTTGATGATTGATACCTCTATCAATAGACGTGGAGACCTGTAATTCTCATGTAAACGGCCATTTGGATCGGTCGAATATTTCCACACGTTTCGTGGAGAATTCAATTTTTTTTGAAAATCAACTGAACTATAGCCCACAAATTCAGGGCCACGAAAATCGAAAATCTGCAAATGTGCTCCGATTTTGATGATTGATACCTCTATCAATAGACGTGGAGACCTGTAATTCTCATGTAAACGGCCATTTGGTTCGGTCGAATATTTCCACACGTTTTGTGGAGAATTCATTTTTTTGAAAATCAACTGAACTATAGCCCACAAATTCAGGGCCACGAAAATCGAAAATCTGCAAATGTGCTCCGATTTTGATGATTGATACCTCTATCAATAGACGTGGAGACCTGTAATTCTCATGTAAACGGCCATTTGGATCGGTCGAATATTTCCACACGTTTCGTGGAGAATTCAATTTTTTTTGAAAATCAACTGAACTATAGCCCACAAATTCAGGGCCACGAAAATCGAAAATCTGCAAATGTGCTCCGATTTTGATGATTGATACCTCTATCAATAGACGTGGAGACCTGTAATTCTCATGTAAACGGCCATTTGGATCGGTCGAATATTTCCACACGTTTTGTGGAGAATTCATTTTTTTGAAAATCAACTGAACTATAGCCCACAAATTCAGGGCCACGAAAATCGAAAATCTGCAAATGTGCTCCGATTTTGATGATTGATACCTCTATCAATAGGCGTTGAGACCTGTAATTCTCATGTAAACGGCCATTTGGATCGGTCGAATATTTCCACACGTTTTGTGGAGAATTCATTTTTTTGAAAATCAACTGAAATATAGCCCACAAATTCAGAGCCACGAAAATCGAAAATCTGCAAATGTGCTCCGATTTCGATGATTGATACCTCTATCAATAGGCGTTGAGACCTGTAATTGTCATGCCAACGGCCATTTGGATCGGTCGAATATTTCCACACGTTTTGTGGAGAATTCATTTTTTTGAAAATCAACTAAACTATAGCCCACAAATTCAGAGCCACGAAAATCGAAAATCTGCAAATGTGCTCCGATTTCGATGATTGATACCTCTATCAATAGGCGTTGAGACCTGTAATTGTCATGCCAACGGCTATTTGGATCGGTCGAATATTTCCACACGTTTTATGGAGAATTCATTTTTTTGAAAATCAACTGAACTATAGCCCACAAATTCAGAGCCACGAAAATCGAAAATCTGCAAATGTGCTCCGATTTCGATGATTGATACCTCTATCAATAGGCGTGGAGACCTGTAATTCTCATGTAAACGGCCATTTGGATCGGTCGAATATTTCCACACGTTTTGTGGAGAATTCATTTTTTTGAAAATCAACTGAACTATAGCCCACAAATTCAGAGCCACGAAAATCGAAAATCTGCAAATGTGCTCCGATTTTGATGATTGATACCTCTATCAATAGGCGTTGAGACCTGTAATTGTCATGCCAACGGCCATTTGGATCGGTCGAATATTTCCACACGTTTTGTGGAGAATTCATTTTTTTGAAAATCAACTGAACTATAGCCCACAAATTCAGAGCCACGAAAATCGAAAATCTGCAAATGTGCTCCGATTTCGATGATTGATACCTCTATCAATAGGCGTTGAGACCTGTAATTCTCATGTAAACGGCCATTTGGTTCGGTCGAATATTTCCACACGTTTTGTGGAGAATTCATTTTTTTGAAAATCAACTGAACTATAGCCCACAAATTCAGGGCCACGAAAATCGAAAATCTGCAAATGTGCTCCGATTTTGATGATTGATACCTCTATCAATAGACGTGGAGACCTGTAATTCTCATGTAAACGGCCATTTGGATCGGTCGAATATTTCCACACGTTTCGTGGAGAATTCAATTTTTTTTGAAAATCAACTAAACTATAGCCCACAAATTCAGAGCCACGAAAATCGAAAATCTGCAAATGTGCTCCGATTTCGATGATTGATACCTCTATCAATAGGCGTTGAGACCTGTAATTGTCATGCCAACGGCTATTTGGATCGGTCGAATATTTCCACACGTTTTATGGAGAATTCATTTTTTTGAAAATCAACTGAACTATAGCCCACAAATTCAGAGCCACGAAAATCGAAAATCTGCAAATGTGCTCCGATTTCGATGATTGATACCTCTATCAATAGGCGTGGAGACCTGTAATTCTCATGTAAACGGCCATTTGGATCGGTCGAATATTTCCACAAGTTTTGTGGAGAATTCATTTTTTTGAAAATCAACTGAACTATAGCCCACAAATTCAGAGCCACGAAAATCGAAAATCTGCAAATGTGCTCCGATTTTGATGATTGATACCTCTATCAATAGGCGTTGAGACCTGTAATTGTCATGCCAACGGCCATTTGGATCGGTCGAATATTTCCACACGTTTTGTGGAGAATTCATTTTTTTGAAAATCAACTGAACTATAGCCCACAAATTCAGAGCCACGAAAATCGAAAATCTGCAAATGTGCTCCGATTTCGATGATTGATACCTCTATCAATAGGCGTTGAGACCTGTAATTCTCATGTAAACGGCCATTTGGTTCGGTCGAATATTTCCACACGTTTTGTGGAGAATTCATTTTTTTGAAAATCAACTGAACTATAGCCCACAAATTCAGGGCCACGAAAATCGAAAATCTGCAAATGTGCTCCGATTTTGATGATTGATACCTCTATCAATAGACGTGGAGACCTGTAATTCTCATGTAAACGGCCATTTGGATCGGTCGAATATTTCCACACGTTTCGTGGAGAATTCAATTTTTTTTGAAAATCAACTGAACTATAGCCCACAAATTCAGGGCCACGAAAATCGAAAATCTGCAAATGTGCTCCGATTTTGATGATTGATACCTCTATCAATAGACGTGGAGACCTGTAATTCTCATGTAAACGGCCATTTGGATCGGTCGAATATTTCCACACGTTTTGTGGAGAATTCATTTTTTTGAAAATCAACTGAACTATAGCCCACAAATTCAGGGCCACGAAAATCGAAAATCTGCAAATGTGCTCCGATTTTGATGATTGATACCTCTATCAATAGGCGTTGAGACCTGTAATTCTCATGTAAACGGCCATTTGGTTCGGTCGAATATTTCCACACGTTTTGTGGAGAATTCATTTTTTTGAAAATCAACTGAACTATAGCCCACAAATTCAGGGCCACGAAAATCGAAAATCTGCAAATGCGCTCCGATTTCGATGATTGATACCTCTATCAATAGGCGTGGAGGCATGTAATTCTCATGTAAACGTCCATTTGGATCGGTCGAATATTTCTACACGTTTCGTGGAGACTTCAATTTTTTTTGAAAATCAACTGAACTATAGCCCACAAATTCAGAGCCACGAAAATCGAAAATCTGCAAATGTGCTCCGATTTTGATGATTGATACCTCTATCAATAGGCGTTGAGACCTGTAATTCTCATGTAAACGGCCATTTGGTTCGGTCGAATATTTCCACACGTTTTGTGGAGAATTCATTTTTTTGAAAATCAACTGAACTATAGCCCACAAATTCAGGGCCACGAAAATCGAAAATCTGCAAATGTGCTCCGATTTCGATGATTGATACCTCTATCAATAGGCGTGGAGACCTGTAATTCTCATGTAAACGGCCATTTGGATCGGTCGAATATTTCCACACGTTTTGTGGAGAATTCATTTTTTTGAAAATCAACTGAACTATAGCCCACAAATTCAGAGCCACGAAAATCGAAAATCTGCAAATGTGCTCCGATTTTGATGATTGATACCTCTATCAATAGGCGTTGAGACCTGTAATTGTCATGCCAACGGCCATTTGGATCGGTCGAATATTTCCACACGTTTTGTGGAGAATTCATTTTTTTGAAAATCAACTGAACTATAGCCCACAAATTCAGAGCCACGAAAATCGAAAATCTGCAAATGTGCTCCGATTTCGATGATTGATACCTCTATCAATAGGCGTTGAGACCTGTAATTCTCATGTAAACGGCCATTTGGTTCGGTCGAATATTTCCACACGTTTTGTGGAGAATTCATTTTTTTGAAAATCAACTGAACTATAGCCCACAAATTCAGGGCCACGAAAATCGAAAATCTGCAAATGTGCTCCGATTTTGATGATTGATACCTCTATCAATAGACGTGGAGACCTGTAATTCTCACGGCCATTTGGATCGGTCGAATATTTCCACACGTTTCGTGGAGAATTCAATTTTTTTTGAAAATCAACTGAACTATAGCCCACAAATTCAGGGCCACGAAAATCGAAAATCTGCAAATGTGCTCCGATTTTGATGATTGATACCTCTATCAATAGACGTGGAGACCTGTAATTCTCATGTAAACGGCCATTTGGATCGGTCGAATATTTCCACACGTTTTGTGGAGAATTCATTTTTTTGAAAATCAACTGAACTATAGCCCACAAATTCAGGGCCACGAAAATCGAAAATCTGCAAATGTGCTCCGATTTTGATGATTGATACCTCTATCAATAGGCGTTGAGACCTGTAATTGTCATGCCAACGGCCATCTGGATCGGTCGAATATTTCCACACGTTTTGTGGAGAAATAATTTTTTTGAAAATCAACTGAATTATAGCCCACAAATTCTGAGCCACGAAAATCAAAAATCTGCAAATGTGCTCCGATTTCGATGATTGATACCTCTATCAATAGGCGTTGAGACCTGTAATTGTCATGCCAACGGCCATTTGGATCGGTCGAATATTTCCACACGTTTTATGGAGAATTAATTTTTTTGAAAATCAACTGAATTATAGCCCACAAATTCAGAGCCACGAAAATCAAAAATCTGCAAATGTGCTCCGAATTCGATGATTGATACCTCTATCAATAGGCGTGGAGACCTGTAATTGTCATGCCAACGGCCATTTGGATCGGTCGAATATTTCCACACGTTTTGTGGAGAATTCATTTTTTTTGAAAATCAACTGAACTATAGCCCACAAATTCTGAGCCACGAAAATCAAAAATCTGCAAATGTGCTCCGATTTCGATGATTGATACCTCTATCAATAGGCGTTGAGACCTGTAATTGTCATGCCAACGGCCATTTGGATCGGTCGAATATTTCTACACGTTTTGTGGAGAATTCATTTTTTTGAAAATCAACTCAACTATAGCCCACAAATTCTGAGCCACGAAAATCAAAAATCTGCAAATGTGCTCCGATTTCGATGATTGATACCTCTATCAACAGGCGTTGAGACCTGTAATTGTCATGCCAACGGCCATCTGGATCGGTCGAATATTTCCACACGTTTTGTGGAGAATTAATTTTTTTGAAAATCAACTGAATTATAGCCCACAAATTCTGAGCCACGAAAATCAAAAATCTGCAAATGTGCTCCGATTTCGATGATTGATACCTCTATCAATAGGCGTTGAGACCTGTAATTGTCATGCCAACGGCCATTTGGATCGGTCGAATATTTCCACACGTTTTATGGAGAATTCAATTTTTTTGAAAATCAACTGAATTATAGCCCACAAATTCAGAGCCACGAAAATCAAAAATCTGCAAATGTGCTCCGATTTCGATGATTGATACCTCTATCAACAGGCGTTGAGACCTGTAATTGTCATGCCAACGGCCATTTGGATCGGTCGAATATTTCCACACGTTTTATGGAGAATTAATTTTTTTGAAAATCAACTGAATTATAGCCCACAAATTCAGAGCTACGAAAATCAAAAATCTGCAAATGTGCTCCGAATTCGATGATTGATACCTCTATCAATAGGCGTGGAGACCTGTAATTGTCATGCCAACGGCCATTTGGATCGGTCGAATATTTCCACACGTTTTGTGGAGAATTAATTTTTTTTGAAAATCAACTGAACTATAGCCCACAAATTCTGAGCCACGAAAATCAAAAATCTGCAAATGTGCTCCGATTTCGATGATCGATACCTCTACCAATAGGCGTTGAGACCTGTAATTGTCATGCCAACGGCCATTTGGATCGGTCGAATATTTCCACACGTTTTATGGAGAATTAATTTTTTTGAAAATCAACTGAATTATAGCCCACAAATTCAGAGCTACGAAAATCAAAAATCTGCAAATGTGCTCCGAATTCGATGATTGATACCTCTATCAATAGGCGTGGAGACCTGTAATTGTCATGCCAACGGCCATTTGGATCGGTCGAATATTTCCACACGTTTTGTGGAGAATTAATTTTTTTTGAAAATCAACTGAACTATAGCCCACAAATTCTGAGCCACGAAAATCAAAAATCTGCAAATGTGCTCCGATTTCGATGATCGATACCTCTACCAATAGGCGTTGAGACCTGTAATTGTCATGCCAACGGCCATTTGGATCGGTCGAATATTTCCACACGTTTTGTGGAGAATTCATTTTTTTGAAAATCAACTGAACTATAGCCCACAAATTCAGAGCCACGAAAATCGAAAATCTGCAAATGTGCTCCGATTTCGATGATTGATACCTCTATCAATAGGCGTTGAGACCTGTAATTGTCATGCCAACGGCCATTTGGATCGGTCGAATATTTCCACACGTTTTGTGGTGAATTCAATTTTTTTGAAAATCAACTGAACTATAGCCCACAAATTCAGAGCCACGAAAATCGAAAATCTGCAAATGTGCTCCGATTTCGATGATTGATACCTCTATCAATAGGCGTTGAGACCTGTAATTGTCATGCCAACGGCCATTTGGATCGGTCGAATATTTCCACACGTTTTGTGGAGAATTAATTTTTTTTGAAAATCAACTGAACTATAGCCCACAAATTCTGAGCCACGAAAATCAAAAATCTGCAAATGTGCTCCGATTTCGATGATTGATACCTCTATCAATAGGCGTTGAGACCTGTAATTGTCATGCCAACGGCCATTTGGATCGGTCGAATATTTCTACACGTTTTGTGGAGAATTAATTTTTTTGAAAATCAACTCAACTATAGCCCACAAATTCTGAGCCACGAAAATCAAAAATCTGCAAATGTGCTCCGATTTCGATGATCGATACCTCTATCAATAGGCGTTGAGACCTGTAATTGTCATGCCAACGGCCATTTGGATCGGTCGAATATTTCTACACGTTTTGTGGAGAATTAATTTTTTTGAAAATCAACTCAACTATAGCCCACAAATTCAGAGCCACGAAAATCGAAAATCTGCAAATGTGCTCCGATTTCGATGATTGATACCTCTATCAATAGGCGTTGAGACCTGTAATTGTCATGCCAACGGCCATTTGGATCGGTCGAATATTTCCACACGTTTTGTGGAGAATTAATTTTTTTTGAAAATCAACTGAACTATAGCCCACAAATTCTGAGCCACGAAAATCAAAAATCTGCAAATGTGCTCCGATTTCGATGATTGATACCTCTATCAATAGGCGTTGAGACCTGTAATTCTCATGTAAACGGCCATTTGGTTCGGTCGAATATTTCCACACGTTTTGTGGAGAATTCATTTTTTTGAAAATCAACTGAACTATAGCCCACAAATTCAGGGCCACGAAAATCGAAAATCTGCAAATGTGCTCCGATTTCGATGATTGATACCTCTATCAATAGGCGTGGAGACCTGTAATTCTCATGTAAACGGCCATTTGGATCGGTCGAATATTTCCACACGTTTTGTGGAGAATTCATTTTTTTGAAAATCAACTGAACTATAGCCCACAAATTCAGAGCCACGAAAATCGAAAATCTGCAAATGTGCTCCGATTTTGATGATTGATACCTCTATCAATAGGCGTTGAGACCTGTAATTGTCATGCCAACGGCCATTTGGATCGGTCGAATATTTCCACACGTTTTGTGGAGAATTCATTTTTTTGAAAATCAACTGAACTATAGCCCACAAATTCAGAGCCACGAAAATCGAAAATCTGCAAATATGCTCCGATTTCGATGATTGATACCTCTATCAATAGGCGTTGAGACCTGTAATTCTCATGTAAACGGCCATTTGGTTCGGTCGAATATTTCCACACGTTTTGTGGAGAATTCATTTTTTTGAAAATCAACTGAACTATAGCCCACAAATTCAGGGCCACGAAAATAGAAAATCTGCAAATGTGCTCCGATTTTGATGATTGATACCTCTATCAATAGACGTGGAGACCTGTAATTCTCATGTAAACGGCTATTTGGATCGGTCGAATATTTCCACACGTTTCGTGGAGAATTCAATTTTTTTTGAAAATCAACTGAACTATAGCCCACAAATTCAGGGCCACGAAAATCGAAAATCTGCAAATGTGCTCCGATTTTGATGATTGATACCTCTATCAATAGACGTGGAGACCTGTAATTCTCATGTAAACGGCCATTTGGATCGGTCGAATATTTCCACACGTTTTGTGGAGAATTCATTTTTTTGAAAATCAACTGAACTATAGCCCACAAATTCAGGGCCACGAAAATCGAAAATCTGCAAATGTGCTCCGATTTTGATGATTGATACCTCTATCAATAGGCGTTGAGACCTGTAATTGTCATGCCAACGGCCATCTGGATCGGTCGAATATTTCCACACGTTTTGTGGAGAATTAATTTTTTTGAAAATCAACTGAATTATAGCCCACAAATTCTGAGCCACGAAAATCAAAAATCTGCAAATGTGCTCCGATTTCGATGATTGATACCTCTATCAATAGGCGTTGAGACCTGTAATTGTCATGCCAACGGCCATTTGGATCGGTCGAATATTTCCACACGTTTTATGGAGAATTAATTTTTTTGAAAATCAACTGAATTATAGCCCACAAATTCAGAGCCACGAAAATCAAAAATCTGCAAATGTGCTCCGAATTCGATGATTGATACCTCTATCAATAGGCGTGGAGACCTGTAATTGTCATGCCAACGGCCATTTGGATCGGTCGAATATTTCCACACGTTTTGTGGAGAATTAATTTTTTTTGAAAATCAACTGAACTATAGCCCACAAATTCTGAGCCACGAAAATCAAAAATCTGCAAATGTGCTCCGATTTCGATGATTGATACCTCTATCAATAGGCGTTGAGACCTGTAATTGTCATGCCAACGGCCATTTGGATCGGTCGAATATTTCTACACGTTTTGTGGAGAATTCATTTTTTTGAAAATCAACTCAACTATAGCCCACAAATTCTGAGCCACGAAAATCAAAAATCTGCAAATGTGCTCCGATTTCGATGATTGATACCTCTATCAACAGGCGTTGAGACCTGTAATTGTCATGCCAACGGCCATCTGGATCGGTCGAATATTTCCACACGTTTTGTGGAGAATTAATTTTTTTGAAAATCAACTGAATTATAGCCCACAAATTCTGAGCCACGAAAATCAAAAATCTGCAAATGTGCTCCGATTTCGATGATTGATACCTCTATCAATAGGCGTTGAGACCTGTAATTGTCATGCCAACGGCCATTTGGATCGGTCGAATATTTCCACACGTTTTATGGAGAATTCAATTTTTTTGAAAATCAACTGAATTATAGCCCACAAATTCAGAGCCACGAAAATCAAAAATCTGCAAATGTGCTCCGATTTCGATGATTGATACCTCTATCAACAGGCGTTGAGACCTGTAATTGTCATGCCAACGGCCATCTGGATCGGTCGAATATTTCCACACGTTTTGTGGAGAATTAATTTTTTTGAAAATCAACTGAATTATAGCCCACAAATTCTGAGCCACGAAAATCAAAAATCTGCAAATGTGCTCCGATTTCGATGATTGATACCTCTATCAATAGGCGTTGAGACCTGTAATTGTCATGCCAACGGCCATTTGGATCGGTCGAATATTTCCACACGTTTTATGGAGAATTAATTTTTTTGAAAATCAACTGAATTATAGCCCACAAATTCAGAGCTACGAAAATCAAAAATCTGCAAATGTGCTCCGAATTCGATGATTGATACCTCTATCAATAGGCGTTGAGACCTGTAATTGTCATGCCAACGGCCATTTGGATCGGTCGAATATTTCCACACGTTTTGTGGAGAATTAATTTTTTTTGAAAATCAACTGAACTATAGCCCACAAATTCTGAGCCACGAAAATCAAAAATCTGCAAATGTGCTCCGATTTCGATGATTGATACCTCTATCAATAGGCGTTGAGACCTGTAATTGTCATGCCAACGGCCATTTGGATCGGTCGAATATTTCTACACGTTTTGTGGAGAATTAATTTTTTTGAAAATCAACTCAACTATAGCCCACAAATTCTGAGCCACGAAAATCAAAAATCTGCAAATGTGCTCCGATTTCGATGATCGATACCTCTACCAATAGGCGTTGAGACCTGTAATTGTCATGCCAACGGCCATTTGGATCGGTCGAATATTTCCACACGTTTTGTGGAGAATTCATTTTTTTGAAAATCAACTGAACTATAGCCCACAAATTCAGAGCCACGAAAATCGAAAATCTGCAAATGTGCTCCGATTTCGATGATTGATACCTCTATCAATAGGCGTGGAGACCTGTAATTCTCATGTAAACGGCCATTTGGATCGGTCGAATATTTCCACACGTTTTGTGGAGAATTCATTTTTTTGAAAATCAACTGAACTATAGCCCACAAATTCAGAGCCACGAAAATCGAAAATCTGCAAATGTGCTCCGATTTTGATGATTGATACCTCTATCAATAGGCGTTGAGACCTGTAATTGTCATGCCAACGGCCATTTGGATCGGTCGAATATTTCCACACGTTTTGTGGAGAATTCATTTTTTTGAAAATCAACTGAACTATAGCCCACAAATTCAGAGCCACGAAAATCGAAAATCTGCAAATATGCTCCGATTTCGATGATTGATACCTCTATCAATAGGCGTTGAGACCTGTAATTCTCATGTAAACGGCCATTTGGTTCGGTCGAATATTTCCACACGTTTTGTGGAGAATTCATTTTTTTGAAAATCAACTGAACTATAGCCCACAAATTCAGGGCCACGAAAATCGAAAATCTGCAAATGTGCTCCGATTTTGATGATTGATACCTCTATCAATAGACGTGGAGACCTGTAATTCTCATGTAAACGGCTATTTGGATCGGTCGAATATTTCCACACGTTTCGTGGAGAATTCAATTTTTTTTGAAAATCAACTGAACTATAGCCCACAAATTCAGGGCCACGAAAATCGAAAATCTGCAAATGTGCTCCGATTTTGATGATTGATACCTCTATCAATAGACGTGGAGACCTGTAATTCTCATGTAAACGGCCATTTGGATCGGTCGAATATTTCCACACGTTTTGTGGAGAATTCATTTTTTTGAAAATCAACTGAACTATAGCCCACAAATTCAGGGCCACGAAAATCGAAAATCTGCAAATGTGCTCCGATTTTGATGATTGATACCTCTATCAATAGGCGTTGAGACCTGTAATTGTCATGCCAACGGCCATCTGGATCGGTCGAATATTTCCACACGTTTTGTGGAGAATTAATTTTTTTGAAAATCAACTGAATTATAGCCCACAAATTCTGAGCCACGAAAATCAAAAATCTGCAAATGTGCTCCGATTTCGATGATTGATACCTCTATCAATAGGCGTTGAGACCTGTAATTGTCATGCCAACGGCCATTTGGATCGGTCGAATATTTCCACACGTTTTATGGAGAATTAATTTTTTTGAAAATCAACTGAATTATAGCCCACAAATTCAGAGCCACGAAAATCAAAAATCTGCAAATGTGCTCCGAATTCGATGATTGATACCTCTATCAATAGGCGTGGAGACCTGTAATTGTCATGCCAACGGCCATTTGGATCGGTCGAATATTTCCACACGTTTTGTGGAGAATTCATTTTTTTTGAAAATCAACTGAACTATAGCCCACAAATTCTGAGCCACGAAAATCAAAAATCTGCAAATGTGCTCCGATTTCGATGATTGATACCTCTATCAATAGGCGTTGAGACCTGTAATTGTCATGCCAACGGCCATTTGGATCGGTCGAATATTTCTACACGTTTTGTGGAGAATTCATTTTTTTGAAAATCAACTCAACTATAGCCCACAAATTCTGAGCCACGAAAATCAAAAATCTGCAAATGTGCTCCGATTTCGATGATTGATACCTCTATCAACAGGCGTTGAGACCTGTAATTGTCATGCCAACGGCCATCTGGATCGGTCGAATATTTCCACACGTTTTGTGGAGAATTAATTTTTTTGAAAATCAACTGAATTATAGCCCACAAATTCTGAGCCACGAAAATCAAAAATCTGCAAATGTGCTCCGATTTCGATGATTGATACCTCTATCAATAGGCGTTGAGACCTGTAATTGTCATGCCAACGGCCATTTGGATCGGTCGAATATTTCCACACGTTTTATGGAGAATTCAATTTTTTTGAAAATCAACTGAATTATAGCCCACAAATTCAGAGCCACGAAAATCAAAAATCTGCAAATGTGCTCCGATTTCGATGATTGATACCTCTATCAACAGGCGTTGAGACCTGTAATTGTCATGCCAACGGCCATCTGGATCGGTCGAATATTTCCACACGTTTTGTGGAGAATTAATTTTTTTGAAAATCAACTGAATTATAGCCCACAAATTCTGAGCCACGAAAATCAAAAATCTGCAAATGTGCTCCGATTTCGATGATTGATACCTCTATCAATAGGCGTTGAGACCTGTAATTGTCATGCCAACGGCCATTTGGATCGGTCGAATATTTCCACACGTTTTATGGAGAATTAATTTTTTTGAAAATCAACTGAATTATAGCCCACAAATTCAGAGCTACGAAAATCAAAAATCTGCAAATGTGCTCCGAATTCGATGATTGATACCTCTATCAATAGGCGTGGAGACCTGTAATTGTCATGCCAACGGCCATTTGGATCGGTCGAATATTTCCACACGTTTTGTGGAGAATTAATTTTTTTTGAAAATCAACTGAACTATAGCCCACAAATTCTGAGCCACGAAAATCAAAAATCTGCAAATGTGCTCCGATTTCGATGATTGATACCTCTATCAATAGGCGTTGAGACCTGTAATTGTCATGCCAACGGCCATTTGGATCGGTCGAATATTTCTACACGTTTTGTGGAGAATTAATTTTTTTGAAAATCAACTCAACTATAGCCCACAAATTCTGAGCCACGAAAATCAAAAATCTGCAAATGTGCTCCGATTTCGATGATCGATACCTCTACCAATAGGCGTTGAGACCTGTAATTGTCATGCCAACGGCCATTTGGATCGGTCGAATATTTCCACACGTTTTGTGGAGAATTCATTTTTTTGAAAATCAACTGAACTATAGCCCACAAATTCAGAGCCACGAAAATCGAAAATCTGCAAATGTGCTCCGATTTCGATGATTGATACCTCTATCAATAGGCGTTGAGACCTGTAATTGTCATGCCAACGGCCATTTGGATCGGTCGAATATTTCTACACGTTTTGTGGAGAATTAATTTTTTTGAAAATCAACTCAACTATAGCCCACAAATTCTGAGCCACGAAAATCAAAAATCTGCAAATGTGCTCCGATTTCGATGATCGATACCTCTACCAATAGGCGTTGAGACCTGTAATTGTCATGCCAACGGCCATTTGGATCGGTCGAATATTTCCACACGTTTTGTGGAGAATTCATTTTTTTGAAAATCAACTGAACTATAGCCCACAAATTCAGAGCCACGAAAATCGAAAATCTGCAAATGTGCTCCGATTTCGATGATTGATACCTCTATCAATAGGCGTTGAGACCTGTAATTGTCATGCCAACGGCCATTTGGATCGGTCGAATATTTCCACACGTTTTGTGGTGAATTCAATTTTTTTGAAAATCAACTGAACTATAGCCCACAAATTCTGAGCCACGAAAATCAAAAATCTGCAAATGTGCTCCGATTTCGATGATTGATACCTCTATCAATAGGCGTTGAGACCTGTAATTGTCATGCCAACGGCCATTTGGATCGGTCGAATATTTCTACACGTTTTGTGGAGAATTAATTTTTTTGAAAATCAACTCAACTATAGCCCACAAATTCTGAGCCACGAAAATCAAAAATCTGCAAATGTGCTCCGATTTCGATGATCGATACCTCTACCAATAGGCGTTGAGACCTGTAATTGTCATGCCAACGGCCATTTGGATCGGTCGAATATTTCCACACGTTTTGTGGAGAATTCATTTTTTTGAAAATCAACTGAACTATAGCCCACAAATTCAGAGCCACGAAAATCGAAAATCTGCAAATGTGCTCCGATTTCGATGATTGATACCTCTATCAATAGGCGTTGAGACCTGTAATTGTCATGCCAACGGCCATTTGGATCGGTCGAATATTTCCACACGTTTTGTGGAGAATTAATTTTTTTTGAAAATCAACTGAACTATAGCCCACAAATTCTGAGCCACGAAAATCAAAAATCTGCAAATGTGCTCCGATTTCGATGATTGATACCTCTATCAATAGGCGTTGAGACCTGTAATTCTCATGTAAACGGCCATTTGGTTCGGTCGAATATTTCCACACGTTTTGTGGAGAATTCATTTTTTTGAAAATCAACTGAACTATAGCCCACAAATTCAGAGCCACGAAAATCGAAAATCTGCAAATGTGCTCCGATTTCGATGATTGATACCTCTATCAATAGGCGTTGAGATCTGTAATTCTCATGTAAATGTCCATTTGGATCGGTCGAATATTTCCACACGTTTTGTGGAGAATTCATTTTTTTGAAAATCAACTGAACTATAGCCCACAAATTCAGAGCCATGAAAATCGAAAATCTGCAAATGTGCTCCGATTTCAATGATTGATACCTCTATCAATAGGCGTTGAGACCTGTAATTCTCATGTAAACGGCCATTTGGTTCGGTCGAATATTTCCACACGTTTTGTGGAGAATTCATTTTTTTGAAAATCAACTGAACTATAGCCCACAAATTCAGGGCCACGAAAATCGAAAATCTGCAAATGTGCTCCGATTTTGATGATTGATACCTCTATCAATAGACGTGGAGACCTGTAATTCTCATGTAAACGGCCATTTGGATCGGTCGAATATTTCCACACGTTTCGTGGAGAATTCAATTTTTTTTGAAAATCAACTGAACTATAGCCCACAAATTCAGGGCCACGAAAATCGAAAATCTGCAAATGTGCTCCGATTTTGATGATTGATACCTCTATCAATAGACGTGGAGACCTGTAATTCTCATGTAAACGGCCATTTGGATCGGTCGAATATTTCCACACGTTTTGTGGAGAATTCATTTTTTTGAAAATCAACTGAACTATAGCCCACAAATTCAGGGCCACGAAAATCGAAAATCTGCAAATGTGCTCCGATTTCGATGATTGATACCTCTATCAATAGGCGTTGAGACCTGTAATTGTCATGCCAACGGCCATTTGGATCGGTCGAATATTTCCACACGTTTTGTGGAGAATTCATTTTTTTGAAAATCAACTGAACTATAGCCCACAAATTCAGAGCCACGAAAATCGAAAATCTGCAAATGTGCTCCGATTTCGATGATTGATACCTATATCAATAGGCGTGGAGACCTGTAATTCTCATGTAAACGGCCATTTGGATCGGTCGAATATTTCCACACGTTTTGTGGAGAATTCATTTTTTTGAAAATCAACTGAACTATAGCCCACAAATTCAGGGCCACGAAAATCGAAAATCTGCAAATGTGCTCCGATTTTGATGATTGATACCTCTATCAATAGGCGTGGAGACATGTAATTGTCATACCAACGGCCATTTGGATCGGTCGAATATTTCTACACGTTTTGTGGAGAATTCATTTTTTTGAAAATCAACTGAACTATAGCCCACAAATTCAGAGCCACGAAAATCGAAAATCTGCAAATGTGCTCCGATTTCGATGATTGATACCTCTATCAATAGGCGTGGAGACCTGTAATTCTCATGTAAACGGCCATTTGGATCGGTCGAATATTTCCACACGTTTCGTGGAGAATTCATTTTTTTGAAAATCAACTGAACTATAGCCCACAAATTCAGGGCCACGAAAATCGAAATACTGCAAATGTGCTCCGATTTTGATTATTGATACCTCTATCAATAGGCGTTGAGACCTGTAATTCTAATGTAAACGGCCATTTGGTTCGGTCGAATATTTCCACACGTTTTGTGGAGAATTCAATTTTTTGAAAATCAACTGAACTATAGCCCACAAATTCAGAGCCACGAAAATCGAAAATCTGCAAATGTGCTCCGATTTCGATGATTGATACCTCTATCAATAGGCGTGGAGACATGTAATTGTCATACCAACGGCCATTTGGATCGGTCGAATATTTCTACACGTTTTGTGGAGAATTCATTTTTTTGAAAATCAACTGAACTATAGCCCACAAATTCAGAGCCACGAAAATCGAAAATCTGCAAATGTGCTCCGATTTCGATGATTGATACCTCTATCAATAGGCGTTGAGACATGTAATTGTCATGCCAACGGCCATTTGGATCGGTCGAATATTTCCACACGTTTTGTGGAGAATTAATTTTTTTGAAAATCAACTGAACTATAGCCCACAAATTCAGAGCCACGAAAATCGAAAATCTGCAAATGTGCTCCGATTTCGATGATTGATACCTCTATCAATAGGCGTTGAGACCTGTAATTCTTATGTAAACGGCCATTTGGATCGGTCGAATATTTCCACACGTTTTGTGGAGAATTCAATTTTTTTGAAAATCAACTGAGCTATAGCCCACAAATTCAGAGCCACGAAAATCGAAAATCTGCAAATGTGCTCCGATTTCGATGATTGATACCTCTATCAATAGGCGTTGAGACCTGTAATTCTCATGTAAACGTCCATTTGGATCGGTCGAATATTTCCACACGTTTTGTGGAGAATTCATTTTTTTGAAAATCAACTGAACTATAGCCCACAAATTCAGAGCCATGAAAATCGAAAATCTGCAAATGTGCTCCGATTTCAATGATTGATACCTCTATCAATAGGCGTTGAGACCTGTAATTCTCATGTAAACGGCCATTTGGTTCGGTCGAATATTTCCACACGTTTTGTGGAGAATTCATTTTTTTGAAAATCAACTGAACTATAGCCCACAAATTCAGGGCCACGAAAATCGAAAATCTGCAAATGTGCTCCGATTTTGATGATTGATACCTCTATCAATAGACGTGGAGACCTGTAATTCTCATGTAAACGGCCATTTGGATCGGTCGAATATTTCCACACGTTTTGTGGAGAATTCATTTTTTTGAAAATCAACTGAACTATAGCCCACAAATTCAGGGCCACGAAAATCGAAAATCTGCAAATGTGCTCCGATTTCGATGATTGATACCTCTATCAATAGGCGTTGAGACCTGTAATTCTCATGTAAACGGCCATTTGGATCGGTCGAATATTTCCACACGTTTTGTGGAGAATTCATTTTTTTGAAAATCAACTGAACTATAGCCCACAAATTCAGGGCCACGAAAATCGAAAATCTGCAAATGTGCTCCGATTTCGATGATTGATACCTCTATCAATAGGCGTTGAGACCTGTAATTCTCATGTAAACGGCCATTTGGTTCGGTCGAATATTTCCACACGTTTTGTGGAGAATTCATTTTTTTGAAAATCAACTGAACTATAGCCCACAAATTCAGGGCCACGAAAATCGAAAATCTGCAAATGTGCTCCGATTTCGATGATTGATACCTCTATCAATAGGCGTTGAGACCTGTAATTGTCATGCCAACGGCCATTTGGATCGGTCGAATATTTCCACACGTTTTGTGGAGAATTCATTTTTTTGAAAATCAACTGAACTATAGCCCACAAATTCAGAGCCACGAAAATCGAAATACTGCAAATGTGCTCCGATTTTGATGATTGATAGCTCTATCAATAGACGTGGAGACCTGTAATTCTCATGTAAACGGCCATTTGGATCGGTCGAATATTTCCACACGTTTCGTGGAGAATTCAATTTTTTTTGAAAATCAACTGAACTATAGCCCACAAATTCAGAGCCACGAAAATCGAAAATCTGCAAATGTGCTCCGATTTCGATGATTGATACCTCTATCAATAGGCGTTGAGACCTGTAATTGTCATGCCAACGGCCATTTGGATCGGTCGAATATTTCCACACGTTTTGTGGAGAATTCATTTTTTTGAAAATCAACTGAACTATAGCCCACAAATTCAGAGCCACGAAAATCGAAAATCTGCAAATGTGCTCCGATTTCGATGATTGATTCCTCTATCAATAGGCGTGGAGACCTGTAATTCTCATGTAAACGGCCATTTGGATCGGTCGAATATTTCCACACGTTTCGTGGAGAATTCATTTTTTTGAAAATCAACTGAACTATAGCCCACAAATTCAGGGCCACGAAAATCGAAAATCTGCAAATGTGCTCCGATTTCGATGATTGATACCTCTATCAATAGGCGTTGAGACCTGTAATTCTCATGTAAACGGCCATTTGGATAGGTCGAATATTTCTACACGTTTTGTGGAGAATTCATTTTTTTGAAAATCAACTGAACTATAGCCCACAAATTCAGGGCCACGAAAATCGAAATACTGCAAATGTGCTCCGATTTTGATTATTGATACCTCTATCAATAGGCGTTGAGACCTGTAATTCTCATGTAAACGGCCATTTGGATCGGTCGAATATTTCCACACGTTTTGTGGAGAATTCATTTTTTTGAAAATCAACTGAACTATAGCCCACAAATTCAGAGCCACGAAAATCGAAAATCTGCAAATGTGCTCCGATTTCGATGATTGATACCTCTATCAATAGGCGTTGAGATCTGTAATTCTCACGTAAATGTCCATTTGGATCGGTCGAATATTTCCACACGTTTTGTGGAGAATTCATTTTTTTGAAAATCAACTGAACTATAGCCCACAAATTCAGAGCCATGAAAATCGAAAATCTGCAAATGTGCTCCGATTTCAATGATTGATACCTCTATCAATAGGCGTTGAGACCTGTAATTCTCATGTAAACGGCCATTTGGTTCGGTCGAATATTTCCACACGTTTTGTGGAGAATTTATTTTTTTGAAAATCAACTGAACTATAGCCCACAAATTCAGGGCCACGAAAATCGAAAATCTGCAAATGTGCTCCGATTTTGATGATTGATACCTCTATCAATAGACGTGGAGACCTGTAATTCTCATGTAAACGGCCATTTGGATCGGTCGAATATTTCCACACGTTTCGTGGAGAATTCAATTTTTTTTGAAAATCAACTGAACTATAGCCCACAAATTCAGGGCCACGAAAATCGAAAATCTGCAAATGTGCTCCGATTTCGATGATTGATACCTCTATCAATAGGCGTGGAGACCTGTAATTCTCATGTAAACGGCCATTTGGATCGGTCGAATATTTCCACACGTTTTGTGGAGAATTCATTTTTTTGAAAATCAACTGAACTATAGCCCACAAATTCAGGGCCACGAAAATCGAAAATCTGCAAATGTGCTCCGATTTTGATGATTGATACCTCTATCAATAGGCGTTGAGACCTGTAATTGTCATGCCAACGGCCATTTGGATCGGTCGAATATTTCCACACGTTTTGTGGAGAATTCATTTTTTTGAAAATCAACTGAACTATAGCCCACAAATTCAGAGCCACGAAAATCGAAAATCTGCAAATGTGCTCCGATTTCGATGATTGATACCTCTATCAATAGGCGTGGAGACCTGTAATTCTCATGTAAACGGCCATTTGGATCGGTCGAATATTTCCACACGTTTCGTGGAGAATTCAATTTTTTTTGAAAACCAACTGAACTATAGCCCACAAATTCAGGGCCACGAAAATCGAAAATCTGCAAATGTGCTCCGATTTCGATGATTGATACCTCTATCAATAGGCGTTGAGACCTGTAATTGTCATGCCAACGGCCATTTGGATCGGTCGAATATTTCCACACGTTTTGTGGAGAATTCAATTTTTTGAAAATCAACTGAACTATAGCCCACAAATTCAGAGCCACGAAAATCGAAAATCTGCAAATGTGCTCCGATTTCGATGATTGATACCTCTATCAATAGGCGTTGAGACCTGTAATTCTTATGTAAACGGCCATTTGGATCGGTCGAATATTTCCACACGTTTTGTGGAGAATTCAATTTTTTTGAAAATCAACTGAGCTATAGCCCACAAATTCAGAGCCACGAAAATCGAAAATCTGCAAATGTGCTCCGATTTCGATGATTGATACCTCTATCAATAGGCGTTGAGACCTGTAATTCTCATGTAAACGTCCATTTGGATCGGTCGAATATTTCCACACGTTTTGTGGAGAATTCATTTTTTTGAAAATCAACTGAACTATAGCCCACAAATTCAGAGCCATGAAAATCGAAAATCTGCAAATGTGCTCCGATTTCGATGATTGATACCTCTATCAATAGGCGTTGAGACCTGTAATTCTCATGTAAACGGCCATTTGGATCGGTCGAATATTTCCACACGTTTTGTGGAGAATTCATTTTTTTGAAAATCAACTGAACTATAGCCCACAAATTCAGGGCCACGAAAATCGAAATACTGCAAATGTGCTCCGATTTTGATTACTGATACCTCTATCAATAGGCGTTGAGACCTGTAATTCTCATGTAAACGGCCATTTGGTTCGGTCGAATATTTCCACACGTTTTGTGGAGAATTCAATTTTTTGAAAATCAACTGAACTATAGCCCACAAATTCAGAGCCACGAAAATCGAAAATCTGCAAATGTGCTCCGATTTCGATGATTGATACCTCTATCAATAGGCGTGGAGACATGTAATTGTCATGCCAACGGCCATTTGGATCGGTCGAATATTTCTACACGTTTTGTGGAGAATTCATTTTTTTGAAAATCAACTGAACTATAGCCCACAAATTCAGAGCCACGAAAATCGAAAATCTGCAAATGTGCTCCGATTTCGATGATTGATACCTCTATCAATAGGCGTGGAGACATGTAATTGTCATGCCAACGGCCATTTGGATCGGTCGAATATTTCCACACGTTTTGTGGAGAATTAATTTTTTTGAAAATCAACTGAACTATAGCCCACAAATTCAGAGCCACGAAAATCGAAAATCTGCAAATGTGCTCCGATTTCGATGATTGATACCTCTATCAATAGGCGTTGAGACCTGTAATTCTTATGTAAACGGCCATTTGGATCGGTCGAATATTTCCACACGTTTTGTGGAGAATTCAATTTTTTTGAAAATCAACTGAGCTATAGCCCACAAATTCAGAGCCACGAAAATCGAAAATCTGCAAATGTGCTCCGATTTCGATGATTGATACCTCTATCAATAGGCGTTGAGACCTGTAATTCTCATGTAAACGGCCATTTGGATCGGTCGAATATTTCCACACGTTTTGTGGAGAATTCATTTTTTGAAAATCAACTGAACTATAGCCCACAAATTCAGGGCCACGAAAATCGAAATACTGCAAATGTGCTCCGGTTTTGATTACTGATACCTCTATCAATAGGCGTTGAGACCTGTAATTCTCATGTAAACGGCCATTTGGTTCGGTCGAATATTTCCACACGTTTTGTGGAGAATTCAATTTTTTGAAAATCAACTGAACTATAGCCCACAAATTCAGAGCCACGAAAATCGAAAATCTGCAAATGTGCTCCGATTTCGATGATTGATACCTCTATCAATAGGCGTGGAGACATGTAATTGTCATGCCAACGGCCATTTGGATCGGTCGAATATTTCTACACGTTTTGTGGAGAATTCATTTTTTTGAAAATCAACTGAACTATAGCCCACAAATTCAGAGCCACGAAAATCGAAAATCTGCAAATGTGCTCCGATTTCGATGATTGATACCTCTATCAATAGGCGTGGAGACATGTAATTGTCATGCCAACGGCCATTTGGATCGGTCGAATATTTCCACACGTTTTGTGGAGAATTAATTTTTTTGAAAATCAACTGAACCCACAATAGCCCACAAATTCAGAGCCACGAAAATCGAAAATCTGCAAATGTGCTCCGATTTCAATGATTGATACCTCTATCAATAGGCGTTGAGACCTGTAATTCTCATGTAAACGGCCATTTGGTTCGGTCGAATATTTCCACACGTTTTGTGGAGAATTCATTTTTTTGAAAATCAACTGAACTATAGCCCACAAATTCAGGGCCACGAAAATCGAAAATCTGCAAATGTGCTCCGATTTTGATGATTGATACCTCTATCAATAGACGTGGAGACCTGTAATTCTCATGTAAACAGCCATTTGGATCGGTCGAATATTTCCACACGTTTCGTGGAGAATTCAATTTTTTTAGAAAATCAACTGAACTATAGCCCACAAATTCAGGGCCACGAAAATCGAAAATCTGCAAATGTGCTCCGATTTTGATGATTGATACCTCTATCAATAGACGTGGAGACCTGTAATTGTCATGCCAACGGCCATTTGGATCGGTCGAATATTTCCACACGTTTTGTGGAGAATTCATTTTTTTGAAAATCAACTGAACTATAGCCCACAAATTCAGAGCCACGAAAATCGAAAATCTGCAAATGTGCTCCGATTTCGATGATTGATACCTCTATCAATAGGCGTGGAGACCTGTAATTCTCATGTAAACGGCCATTTGGATCGGTCGAATATTTCCACACGTTTCGTGGAGAATTCAATTTTTTTTGAAAATCAACTGAACTATAGCCCACAAATTCAGAGCCACGAAAATCGAAAATCTGCAAATGTGCTCCGATTTCGATGATTGATACCTCTATCAATAGGCGTTGAGACCTGTAATTCTCATGTAAACGGCCATTTGGATAGGTCGAATATTTCTACACGTTTTGTGGAGAATTCATTTTTTTGAAAATCAACTGAACTATAGCCCACAAATTCAGGGCCACGAAAATCGAAATACTGCAAATGTGCTCCGATTTTGATTATTGATACCTCTATCAATAGGCGTTGAGACCTGTAATTCTCATGTAAACGGCCATTTGGTTCGGTCGAATATTTCCACACGTTTTGTGGAGAATTAATTTTTTTGAAAATCAACTGAACTATAGCCCACAAATTCAGGGCCACGAAAATCGAAAATCTGCAAATGTGCTCCGATTTTGATGATTGATAGCTCTATCAATATACGTGGAGACCTGTAATTCTCATGTAAACGGCCATTTGGATCGGTCGAATATTTCCACACGTTTTGTGGAGAATTCATTTTTTTGAAAATCAACTGAACTATAGCCCACAAATTCAGGGCCACGAAAATCGAAAATCTGCAAATGTGCTCCGATTTTGATGATTGATACCTCTATCAATAGGCGTTGAGACCTGTAATTGTCATGCCAACGGCCATTTGGATCGGTCGAATATTTCCACACGTTTTGTGGAGAATTCATTTTTTTGAAAATCAACTGAACTATAGCCCACAAATTCAGAGCCACGAAAATCGAAAATCTGCAAATGTGCTCCGATTTCGATGATTGATACCTCTATCAATAGGCGTGGAGACCTGTAATTCTCATGTAAACGGCCATTTGGATCGGTCGAATATTTCCACACGTTTCGTGGAGAATTCAATTTTTTTTGAAAATCAACTGAACTATAGCCCACAAATTCAGAGCCACGAAAATCGAAAATCTGCAAATGTGCTCCGATTTCGATGATTGATACCTCTATCAATAGGCGTTGAGACCTGTAATTCTCATGTAAACGGCCATTTGGATAGGTCGAATATTTCTACACGTTTTGTGGAGAATTCATTTTTTTGAAAATCAACTGAACTATAGCCCACAAATTCAGGGCCACGAAAATCGAAATACTGCAAATGTGCTCCGATTTTGATTATTGATACCTCTATCAATAGGCGTTGAGACCTGTAATTCTCATGTAAACGGCCATTTGGTTCGGTCGAATATTTCCACACGTTTTGTGGAGAATTCATTTTTTTGAAAATCAACTGAACTATAGCCCACAAATTCAGGGCCACGAAAATCGAAAATCTGCAAATGTGCTCCGATTACGATGATTGATACCTCTATCAATAGACGTGGAGACCTGTAATTCTCATGTAAACGGCCATTTGGATCGGTCGAATATTTCCACACGTTTTGTGGAGAATTCATTTTTTTGAAAATCAACTGAACTATAGCCCACAAATTCAGGGCCACGAAAATCGAAAATCTGCAAATGTGCTCCGATTTTGATGATTGATACCTCTATCAATAGGCGTTGAGACCTGTAATTGTCATGCCAACGGCCATTTGGATCGGTCGAATATTTCCACACGTTTTGTGGAGAATTCATTTTTTTGAAAATCAACTGAACTATAGCCCACAAATTCAGAGCCAGGAAAATCGAAAATCTGCAAATGTGCTCCGATTTCGATGATTGATACCTCTATCAATAGGCGTTGAGACCTGTAATTCTCATGTAAACGGCCATTTGGATAGGTCGAATATTTCTACACGTTTTGTGGAGAATTCATTTTTTTGAAAATCAACTGAACTATAGCCCACAAATTCAGGGCCACGAAAATCGAAAATCTGCAAATGTGCTCCGATTTTGATGATTGATACCTCTATCAATAGGCGTTGAGACCTGTAATTGTCATGCCAACGGCCATTTGGATCGGTCGAATATTTCCACACGTTTCGTGGAGAATTCAATTTTTTTTGAAAATCAACTGAACTATAGCCCACAAATTCAGAGCCACGAAAATCGAAAATCTGCAAATGTGCTCCGATTTCGATGATTGATACCTCTATCAATAGGCGTTGAGACCTGTAATTCTCATGTAAACGGCCATTTGGATAGGTCGAATATTTCTACACGTTTTGTGGAGAATTCATTTTTTTGAAAATCAACTGAACTATAGCCCACAAATTCAGGGCCACGAAAATCGAAATACTGCAAATGTGCTCCGATTTTGATTATTGATACCTCTATCAATAGGCGTTGAGACCTGTAATTCTCATGTAAACGGCCATTTGGTTCGGTCGAATATTTCCACACGTTTTGTGGAGAATTCATTTTTTTGAAAATCAACTGAACTATAGCCCACAAATTCAGGGCCACGAAAATCGAAAATCTGCAAATGTGCTCCGATTTTGATGATTGATAGCTCTATCAATATACGTGGAGACCTGTAATTCTCATGTAAACGGCCATTTGGATCGGTCGAATATTTCCACACGTTTTGTGGAGAATACATTTTTTTGAAAATCAACTGAACTATAGCCCACAAATTCAGGGCCACGAAAATCGAAAATCTGCAAATGTGCTCCGATTTTGATGATTGATACCTCTATCAATAGGCGTTGAGACCTGTAATTGTCATGCCAACGGCCATTTGGATCGGTCGAATATTTCCACACGTTTTGTGGAGAATTCATTTTTTTGAAAATCAACTGAACTATAGCCCACAAATTCAGAGCCACGAAAATCGAAAATCTGCAAATGTGCTCCGATTTCGATGATTGATACCTCTATCAATAGGCGTGGAGACCTGTAATTCTCATGTAAACGGCCATTTGGATCGGTCGAATATTTCCACACGTTTCGTGGAGAATTCAATTTTTTTTGAAAATCAACTGAACTATAGCCCACAAATTCAGAGCCACGAAAATCGAAAATCTGCAAATGTGCTCCGATTTCGATGATTGATACCTCTATCAATAGGCGTTGAGACCTGTAATTCTCATGTAAACGGCCATTTGGATAGGTCGAATATTTCTACACGTTTTGTGGAGAATTCATTTTTTTGAAAATCAACTGAACTATAGCCCACAAATTCAGGGCCACGAAAATCGAAATACTGCAAATGTGCTCCGATTTTGATTATTGATACCTCTATCAATAGGCGTTGAGACCTGTAATTCTCATGTAAACGGCCATTTGGTTCGGTCGAATATTTCCACACGTTTTGTGGAGAATTAATTTTTTTGAAAATCAACTGAACTATAGCCCACAAATTCAGGGCCACGAAAATCGAAAATCTGCAAATGTGCTCCGATTTTGATGATTGATAGCTCTATCAATATACGTGGAGACCTGTAATTCTCATGTAAACGGCCATTTGGATCGGTCGAATATTTCCACACGTTTTGTGGAGAATTCATTTTTTTGAAAATCAACTGAACTATAGCCCACAAATTCAGGGCCACGAAAATCGAAAATCTGCAAATGTGCTCCGATTTTGATGATTGATACCTCTATCAATAGGCGTTGAGACCTGTAATTGTCATGCCAACGGCCATTTGGATCGGTCGAATATTTCCACACGTTTTGTGGAGAATTCATTTTTTTGAAAATCAACTGAACTATAGCCCACAAATTCAGAGCCACGAAAATCGAAAATCTGCAAATGTGCTCCGATTTCGATGATTGATACCTCTATCAATAGGCGTGGAGACCTGTAATTCTCATGTAAACGGCCATTTGGATCGGTCGAATATTTCCACACGTTTCGTGGAGAATTCAATTTTTTTTGAAAATCAACTGAACTATAGCCCACAAATTCAGAGCCACGAAAATCGAAAATCTGCAAATGTGCTCCGATTTCGATGATTGATACCTCTATCAATAGGCGTTGAGACCTGTAATTCTCATGTAAACGGCCATTTGGATAGGTCGAATATTTCTACACGTTTTGTGGAGAATTCATTTTTTTGAAAATCAACTGAACTATAGCCCACAAATTCAGGGCCACGAAAATCGAAATACTGCAAATGTGCTCCGATTTTGATTATTGATACCTCTATCAATAGGCGTTGAGACCTGTAATTCTCATGTAAACGGCCATTTGGTTCGGTCGAATATTTCCACACGTTTTGTGGAGAATTCATTTTTTTGAAAATCAACTGAACTATAGCCCACAAATTCAGGGCCACGAAAATCGAAAATCTGCAAATGTGCTCCGATTACGATGATTGATACCTCTATCAATAGACGTGGAGACCTGTAATTCTCATGTAAACGGCCATTTGGATCGGTCGAATATTTCCACACGTTTTGTGGAGAATTCATTTTTTTGAAAATCAACTGAACTATAGCCCACAAATTCAGGGCCACGAAAATCGAAAATCTGCAAATGTGCTCCGATTTTGATGATTGATACCTCTATCAATAGGCGTTGAGACCTGTAATTGTCATGCCAACGGCCATTTGGATCGGTCGAATATTTCCACACGTTTTGTGGAGAATTCATTTTTTTGAAAATCAACTGAACTATAGCCCACAAATTCAGAGCCAGGAAAATCGAAAATCTGCAAATGTGCTCCGATTTCGATGATTGATACCTCTATCAATAGGCGTTGAGACCTGTAATTCTCATGTAAACGGCCATTTGGATAGGTCGAATATTTCTACACGTTTTGTGGAGAATTCATTTTTTTGAAAATCAACTGAACTATAGCCCACAAATTCAGGGCCACGAAAATCGAAAATCTGCAAATGTGCTCCGATTTTGATGATTGATACCTCTATCAATAGGCGTTGAGACCTGTAATTGTCATGCCAACGGCCATTTGGATCGGTCGAATATTTCCACACGTTTCGTGGAGAATTCAATTTTTTTTGAAAATCAACTGAACTATAGCCCACAAATTCAGAGCCACGAAAATCGAAAATCTGCAAATGTGCTCCGATTTCGATGATTGATACCTCTATCAATAGGCGTTGAGACCTGTAATTCTCATGTAAACGGCCATTTGGATAGGTCGAATATTTCTACACGTTTTGTGGAGAATTCATTTTTTTGAAAATCAACTGAACTATAGCCCACAAATTCAGGGCCACGAAAATCGAAATACTGCAAATGTGCTCCGATTTTGATTATTGATACCTCTATCAATAGGCGTTGAGACCTGTAATTCTCATGTAAACGGCCATTTGGTTCGGTCGAATATTTCCACACGTTTTGTGGAGAATTCATTTTTTTGAAAATCAACTGAACTATAGCCCACAAATTCAGGGCCACGAAAATCGAAAATCTGCAAATGTGCTCCGATTTTGATGATTGATAGCTCTATCAATATACGTGGAGACCTGTAATTCTCATGTAAACGGCCATTTGGATCGGTCGAATATTTCCACACGTTTTGTGGAGAATACATTTTTTTGAAAATCAACTGAACTATAGCCCACAAATTCAGGGCCACGAAAATCGAAAATCTGCAAATGTGCTCCGATTTTGATGATTGATACCTCTATCAATAGGCGTTGAGACCTGTAATTGTCATGCCAACGGCCATTTGGATCGGTCGAATATTTCCACACGTTTTGTGGAGAATTCATTTTTTTGAAAATCAACTGAACTATAGCCCACAAATTCAGAGCCACGAAAATCGAAAATCTGCAAATGTGCTCCGATTTCGATGATTGATACCTCTATCAATAGGCGTTGAGACCTGTAATTCTCATGTAAACGGCCATTTGGTTCGGTCGAATATTTCCACACGTTTTGTGGAGAATTCATTTTTTTGAAAATCAACTGAACTATAGCCCACAAATTCAGGGCCACGAAAATCGAAAATCTGCAAATGTGCTCCGATTTCGATGATTGATACCTCTATCAATAGGCGTTGAGACCTGTAATTCTCATGTAAACGGCCATTTGGATAGGTCGAATATTTCTACACGTTTTGTGGAGAATTCATTTTTTTGAAAATCAACTGAACTATAGCCCACAAATTCAGGGCCACGAAAATCGAAATACTGCAAATGTGCTCCGATTTTGATTATTGATACCTCTATCAATAGGCGTTGAGACCTGTAATTCTCATGTAAACGGCCATTTGGTTCGGTCGAATATTTCCACACGTTTTGTGGAGAATTCATTTTTTTGAAAATCAACTGAACTATAGCCCACAAATTCAGGGCCACGAAAATCGAAAATCTGCAAATGTGCTCCGATTTTGATGATTGATAGCTCTATCAATATACGTGGAGACCTGTAATTCTCATGTAAACGGCCATTTGGATCGGTCGAATATTTCCACACGTTTTGTGGAGAATACATTTTTTTGAAAATCAACTGAACTATAGCCCACAAATTCAGGGCCACGAAAATCGAAAATCTGCAAATGTGCTCCGATTTTGATGATTGATACCTCTATCAATAGGCGTTGAGACCTGTAATTGTCATGCCAACGGCCATTTGGATCGGTCGAATATTTCCACACGTTTTGTGGAGAATTCATTTTTTTGAAAATCAACTGAACTATAGCCCACAAATTCAGAGCCACGAAAATCGAAAATCTGCAAATGTGCTCCGATTTCGATGATTGATACCTCTATCAATAGGCGTGGAGACCTGTAATTCTCATGTAAACGGCCATTTGGATCGGTCGAATATTTCCACACGTTTCGTGGAGAATTCAATTTTTTTTGAAAATCAACTGAACTATAGCCCACAAATTCAGAGCCACGAAAATCGAAAATCTGCAAATGTGCTCCGATTTCGATGATTGATACCTCTATCAATAGGCGTTGAGACCTGTAATTCTCATGTAAACGGCCATTTGGATAGGTCGAATATTTCTACACGTTTTGTGGAGAATTCATTTTTTTGAAAATCAACTGAACTATAGCCCACAAATTCAGGGCCACGAAAATCGAAAATCTGCAAATGTGCTCCGATTTCGATGATTGATACCTCTATCAATAGGCGTTGAGACCTGTAATTGTCATGCCAACGGCCATTTGGATCGGTCGAATATTTCCACACGTTTTGTGGAGAATTCAATTTTTTGAAAATCAACTGAACTATGGCCCACAAATTCAGAGCCACGAAAATCGAAAATCTGAAAATGTGCTCCGATTTCGATGATTGATACCTCTATCAATAGGCGTGGAGACATGTAATTGTCATGCCAACGGCCATTTGGATCGGTCGAATATTTCCACACGTTTTGTGGAGAATTCATTTTTTTGAAAATCAACTGAACTATAGCCCACAAATTCAGAGCCACGAAAATCGAAAATCTGCAAATGTGCTCCGATTTCGATGATTGATACCTCTATCAATAGGCGTTGAGACCTGTAATTCTCATGTAAACGGCCATTTGGATCGGTCGAATATTTCCACACGTTTTGTGGAGAATTCATTTTTTTGAAAATCAACTGAACTATAGCCCACAAATTCAGGGCCACGAAAATCGAAATACTGCAAATGTGCTCCGATTTTGATTATTGATACCTCTATCAATAGGCGTTGAGACCTGTAATTCTCATGTAAACGGCCATTTGGTTCGGTCGAATATTTCCACACGTTTTGTGGAGAATTCAATTTTTTGAAAATCAACTGAACTATAGCCCACAAATTCAGAGCCACGAAAATCGAAAATCTGCAAATGTGCTCCGATTTCGATGATTGATACCTCTATCAATAGGCGTGGAGACATGTAATTATCATGCCAACGGCCATTTGGATCGGTCGAATATTTCTACACGTTTTGTGGAGAATTCATTTTTTTGAAAATCAACTGAACTATAGCCCACAAATTCAGAGCCACGAAAATCGAAAATCTGCAAATGTGCTCCGATTTCGATGATTGATACCTCTATCAATAGGCGTTGAGACCTGTAATTCTTATGTAAACGGCCATTTGGATCGGTCGAATATTTCCACACGTTTTGTGGAGAATTCAATTTTTTTGAAAATCAACTGAGCTATAGCCCACAAATTCAGAGCCACGAAAATCGAAAATCTGCAAATGTGCTCCGATTTCGATGATTGATACCTCTATCAATAGGCGTTGAGACCTGTAATTCTCATGTAAACGTCCATTTGGATCGGTCGAATATTTCCACACGTTTTGTGGAGAATTCATTTTTTTGAAAATCAACTGAACTATAGCCCACAAATTCAGAGCCATGAAAATCGAAAATCTGCAAATGTGCTCCGATTTCAATGATTGATACCTCTATCAATAGGCGTTGAGACCTGTAATTCTCATGTAAACGGCCATTTGGTTCGGTCGAATATTTCCACACGTTTTGTGGAGAATTCATTTTTTTGAAAATCAACTGAACTATAGCCCACAAATTCAGGGCCACGAAAATCGAAAATCTGCAAATGTGCTCCGATTTTGATGATTGATACCTCTATCAATAGACGTGGAGACCTGTAATTCTCATGTAAACAGCCATTTGGATCGGTCGAATATTTCCACACGTTTCGTGGAGAATTCAATTTTTTTTGAAAATCAACTGAACTATAGCCCACAAATTCAGGGCCACGAAAATCGAAAATCTGCAAATGTGCTCCGATTTTGATGATTGATACCTCTATCAATAGACGTGGAGACCTGTAATTCTCATGTAAACGGCCATTTGGATCGGTCGAATATTTCCACACGTTTTGTGGAGAATTCAATTTTTTTTGAAAATCAACTGAACTATAGCCCACAAATTCAGGGCCACGAAAATCGAAAATCTGCAAATGTGCTCCGATTTTGATGATTGATACCTCTATCAATAGACGTGGAGACCTGTAATTCTCATGTAAACGGCCATTTGGATCGGTCGAATATTTCCACACGTTTTGTGGAGAATTCATTTTTTTGAAAATCAACTGAACTATAGCCCACAAATTCAGGGCCACGAAAATCGAAAATCTGCAAATGTGCTCCGATTTCGATGATTGATACCTCTATCAATAGGCGTTGAGACCTGTAATTCTCATGTAAACGGCCATTTGGATCGGTCGAATATTTCCACACGTTTTGTGGAGAATTCATTTTTTTGAAAATCAACTGAACTATAGCCCACAAATTCAGGGCCACGAAAATCGAAATACTGCAAATGTGCTCCGATTTTGATTATTGATACCTCTATCAATAGGCGTTGAGACCTGTAATTCTCATGTAAACGGCCATTTGGTTCGGTCGAATATTTCCACACGTTTTGTGGAGAATTCATTTTTTTGAAAATCAACTGAACTATAGCCCACAAATTCAGGGCCACGAAAATCGAAAATCTGCAAATGTGCTCCGATTTTGATGATTGATAGCTCTATCAATAGACGTGGAGACCTGTAATTCTCATGTAAACGGCCATTTGGATCGGTCGAATATTTCCACACGTTTCGTGGAGAATTCAATTTTTTTTGAAAATCAACTGAACTATAGCCCACAAATTCAGGGCCACGAAAATCGAAAATCTGCAAATGTGCTCCGATTTTGATGATTGATACCTCTATCAATAGACGTGGAGACCTGTAATTCTCATGTAAACGGCCATTTGGATCGGTCGAATATTTCCACACGTTTTGTGGAGAATTCATTTTTTTGAAAATCAACTGAACTATAGCCCACAAATTCAGGGCCACGAAAATCGAAAATCTGCAAATGTGCTCCGATTTCGATGATTGATACCTCTATCAATAGGCGTTGAGACCTGTAATTCTCATGTAAACGGCCATTTGGATCGGTCGAATATTTCCACACGTTTTGTGGAGAATTCATTTTTTTGAAAATCAACTGAACTATAGCCCACAAATTCAGGGCCACGAAAATCGAAATACTGCAAATGTGCTCCGATTTTGATGATTGATACCTCTATCAATAGGCGTTGAGACCTGTAATTCTCATGTAAACGGCCATTTGGTTCGGTCGAATATTTCCACACGTTTTGTGGAGAATTCATTTTTTTGAAAATCAACTGAACTATAGCCCACAAATTCAGAGCCACGAAAATCGAAAATCTGCAAATGTGCTCCGATTTCGATGATTGATACCTCTATCAATAGGCGTTGAGACCTGTAATTGTCATGCCAACGGCCATTTGGATCGGTCGAATATTTCCACACGTTTTGTGGAGAATTCATTTTTTTGAAAATCAACTGAACTATAGCCCACAAATTCAGAGCCACGAAAATCGAAAATCTGCAAATGTGCTCCGATTTCGATGATTGATACCTCTATCAATAGGCGTTGAGACCTGTAATTGTCATGCCAACGGCCATTTGGATCGGTCGAATATTTCCACACGTTTTGTGGAGAATTCATTTTTTTGAAAATCAACTGAACTATAGCCCACAAATTCAGAGCCACGAAAATCGAAAATCTGCAAATGTGCTCCGATTTCGATGATTGATACCTCTATCAATAGGCGTGGAGACCTGTAATTCTCATGTAAACGGCCATTTGGATCGGTCGAATATTTCCACACGTTTCGTGGAGAATTCAATTTTTTTTGAAAATCAACTGAACTATAGCCCACAAATTCAGAGCCACGAAAATCGAAAATCTGCAAATGTGCTCCGATTTCGATGATTGATACCTCTATCAATAGGCGTGGAGACCTGTAATTCTCATGTAAACGGCCATTTGGATCGGTCGAATATTTCCACACGTTTTGTGGAGAATTCATTTTTTTGAAAATCAACTGAACTATAGCCCACAAATTCAGGGCCACGAAAATCGAAAATCTGCAAATGTGCTCCGATTTCGATGATTGATACCTCTATCAATAGGCGTTGAGACCTGTAATTCTCATGTAAACGGCCATTTGGATCAGTCGAATATTTCCACACGTTTTGTGGAGAATTCATTTTTTTGAAAATCAACTGAACTATAGCCCACAAATTCAGGGCCACGAAAATCGAAAATCTGCAAATGTGCTCCGATTTTGATGATTGATACCTCTACCAATAGGCGTTGAGACCTGTAATTCTCATGTAAACGGCCATTTGGTTCGGTCGAATATTTCCACACGTTTTGTGGAGAATTCATTTTTTTGAAAATCAACTGAACTATAGCCCACAAATTCAGGGCCACGAAAATCGAAAATCTGCAAATGTGCTCCGATTTTGATGATTGATAGCTCTATCAATAGACGTGGAGACCTGTAATTCTCATGTAAACGGCCATTTGGATCGGTCGAATATTTCCACACGTTTCGTGGAGAATTCAATTTTTTTTTTAAATCAACTGAACTATAGCCCACAAATTCAGAGCCACGAAAATCGAAAATCTGCAAATGTGCTCCGATTTCGATGATTGATACCTCTATCAATAGGCGTGGAGACCTGTAATTCTCATGTAAACGGCCATTTGGATCGGTCGAATATTTCCACACGTTTCGTGGAGAATTCAATTTTTTCTGAAAATCAACTGAACTATAGCCCACAAATTCAGAGCCACGAAAATCGAAAATCTGCAAATGTGCTCCGATTTCGATGATTGATACCTCTATCAATAGGCGTTGAGACTTGTAATTGTCATGCCAACGGCCATTTGGATCGGTCGAATATTTCCACACGTTTTGTGGAGAATTCATTTTTTTGAAAATCAACTGAACTATAGCCCACAAATTCAGAGCCACGAAAATCGAAAATCTGCAAATGTGCTCCGATTTCGATGATTGATACCTCTATCAATAGGCGTGGAGACCTGTAATTCTCATGTAAACGGCCATTTGGATCGGTCGAATATTTCCACACGTTTCGTGGAGAATTCAATTTTTTTTGAAAATCAACTGAACTATAGCCCACAAATTCAGAGCCACGAAAATCGAAAATCTGCAAATGTGCTCCGATTTCGATGATTGATACCTCTATCAATAGGCGTGGAGACCTGTAATTCTCATGTAAACGGCCATTTGGATCGGTCGAATATTTCCACACGTTTTGTGGAGAATTCATTTTTTTGAAAATCAACTGAACTATAGCCCACAAATTCAGGGCCACGAAAATCGAAAATCTGCAAATGTGCTCCGATTTCGATGATTGATACCTCTATCAATAGGCGTTGAGACCTGTAATTCTCATGTAAACGGCCATTTGGATCAGTCGAATATTTCCACACGTTTTGTGGAGAATTCATTTTTTTGAAAATCAACTGAACTATAGCCCACAAATTCAGGGCCACGAAAATCGAAAATCTGCAAATGTGCTCCGATTTTGATGATTGATACCTCTACCAATAGGCGTTGAGACCTGTAATTCTCATGTAAACGGCCATTTGGTTCGGTCGAATATTTCCACACGTTTTGTGGAGAATTCATTTTTTTGAAAATCAACTGAACTATAGCCCACAAATTCAGAGCCACGAAAATCGAAAATCTGCAAATGTGCTCCGATTTCGATGATTGATACCTCTATCAATAGGCGTTGAGACCTGTAATTCTCATGTAAACGGCCATTTGGATCAGTCGAATATTTCCACACGTTTTGTGGAGAATTCATTTTTTTGAAAATCAACTGAACTATAGCCCACAAATTCAGGGCCACGAAAATCGAAAATCTGCAAATGTGCTCCGATTTTGATGATTGATACCTCTATCAATAGGCGTTGAGACCTGTAATTGTCATGCCAACGGCCATTTGGATCGGTCGAATATTTCCACACGTTTTGTGGAGAATTCATTTTTTTGAAAATCAACTGAACTATAGCCCACAAATTCAGAGCCACGAAAATCGAAAATCTGCAAATGTGCTCCGATTTCGATGATTGATACCTCTATCAATAGGCGTGGAGACCTGTAATTCTCATGTAAACGGCCATTTGGATCGGTCGAATATTTCCACACGTTTCGTGGAGAATTCAATTTTTTTTTTAAATCAACTGAACTATAGCCCACAAATTCAGGGCCACGAAAATCGAAATACTGCAAATGTGCTCCGATTTCGATGATTGATACCTCTATCAATAGGCGTTGAGACCTGTAATTCTCATGTAAACGGCCATTTGGTTCGGTCGAATATTTCCACACGTTTTGTGGAGAATTCATTTTTTTGAAAATCAACTGAACTATAGCCCACAAATTCAGAGCCACGAAAATCGAAAATCTGCAAATGTGCTCCGATTTCGATGATTGATACCTCTATCAATAGGCGTTGAGACCTGTAATTGTCATGCCAACGGCCATTTGGATCGGTCGAATATTTCCACACGTTTTGTGGAGAATTCATTTTTTTGAAAATCAACTGAACTATAGCCCACAAATTCAGAGCCACGAAAATCGAAAATCTGCAAATGTGCTCCGATTTCGATGATTGATACCTCTATCAATAGGCGTGGAGACCTGTAATTCTCATGTAAACGGCCATTTGGATCGGTCGAATATTTCCACACGTTTCGTGGAGAATTCAATTTTTTTGAAAATCAACTGAACTATAGCCCACAAATTCAGAGCCACGAAAATCGAAAATCTGCAAATGTGCTCCGATTTCGATGATTGATACCTCTATCAATAGGCGTGGAGACCTGTAATTCTCATGTAAACGGCCATTTGGATCGGTCGAATATTTCCACACGTTTTGTGGAGAATTCATTTTTTTGAAAATCAACTGAACTATAGCCCACAAATTCAGGGCCACGAAAATCGAAAATCTGCAAATGTGCTCCGATTTCGATGATTGATACCTCTATCAATAGGCGTTGAGACCTGTAATTCTCATGTAAACGGCCATTTGGATCAGTCGAATATTTCCACACGTTTTGTGGAGAATTCATTTTTTTGAAAATCAACTGAACTATAGCCCACAAATTCAGGGCCACGAAAATCGAAAATCTGCAAATGTGCTCCGATTTTGATGATTGATACCTCTACCAATAGGCGTTGAGACCTGTAATTCTCATGTAAACGGCCATTTGGTTCGGTCGAATATTTCCACACGTTTCGTGGAGAATTCAATTTTTTCTGAAAATCAACTGAACTATAGCCCACAAATTCAGAGCCACGAAAATCGAAAATCTGCAAATGTGCTCCGATTTCGATGATTGATACCTCTATCAATAGGCGTTGAGACCTGTAATTGTCATGCCAACGGCCATTTGGATCGGTCGAATATTTCCACACGTTTTGTGGAGAATTCATTTTTTTGAAAATCAACTGAACTATAGCCCACAAATTCAGAGCCACGAAAATCGAAAATCTGCAAATGTGCTCCGATTTCGATGATTGATACCTCTATCAATAGGCGTGGAGACCTGTAATTCTCATGTAAACGGCCATTTGGATCGGTCGAAAATTACCACACGTTTTGTGGAGAATTCATTTTTTTGAAAATCAACTGAACTATAGCCCACAAATTCAGGGCCACGAAAATCGAAAATCTGCAAATGTGCTCCGATTTCGATGATTGATACCTCTATCAATAGGCGTTGAGACCTGTAATTCTCATGTAAACGGCCATTTGGATCGGTCGAATATTTCCACACGTTTTGTGGAGAATTCATTTTTTTGAAAATCAACTGAACTATAGCCCACAAATTCAGGGCCACGAAAATCGAAAATCTGCAAATGTGCTCCGATTTTGATGATTGATACCTCTATCAATAGGCGTTGAGACCTGTAATTCTCATGTAAACGGCCATTTGGTTCGGTCGAATATTTCCACACGTTTTGTGGAGAATTCATTTTTTTGAAAATCAACTGAACTATAGCCCACAAATTCAGGGCCACGAAATCGAAAATCTGCAAATGTGCTCCGATTTTGATGATTGATACCTCTACCAATAGGCGTTGAGACCTGTAATTCTCATGTAAACGGCCACTTGGTTCGGTCGAATATTTCCACACGTTTCGTGGAGAATTCAATTTTTTTTGAAAATCAACTGAACTATAGCCCACAAATTCAGAGCCACGAAAATCGAAAATCTGCAAATGTGCTCCGATTTCGATGATTGATACCTCTATCAATAGGCGTTGAGACCTGTAATTGTCATGCCAACGGCCATTTGGATCGGTCGAATATTTCCACACGTTTTGTGGAGAATTCATTTTTTTGAAAATCAACTGAACTATAGCCCACAAATTGAGGGCCACGAAAATCGAAAATCTGCAAATGTGCTCCGATTTTGATGATTGATACCTCTACCAATAGGCGTTGAGACCTGTAATTCTCATGTAAACGGCCATTTGGATCGGTCGAATATTTCCACACGTTTCGTGGAGAATTCAATTTTTTTTTTAAATCAACTGAACTATAGCCCACAAATTCAGAGCCACGAAAATCGAAAATCTGCAAATGTGCTCCGATTTCGATGATTGATACCTCTATCAATAGGCGTGGAGACCTGTAATTCTCATGTAAACGGCCATTTGGATCGGTCGAATATTTCCACACGTTTCGTGGAGAATTCAATTTTTTTTTAAAATCAACTGAACTATAGCCCACAAATTCAGAGCCACGAAAATCGAAAATCTGCAAATGTGCTCCGATTTCGATGATTGATACCTCTATCAATAGGCGTTGAGACCTGTAATTGTCATGCCAACGGCCATTTGGATCGGTCGAATATTTCCACACGTTTTGTGGAGAATTCATTTTTTTGAAAATCAACTGAACTATAGCCCACAAATTCAGAGCCACGAAAATCGAAAATCTGCAAATGTGCTCCGATTTCGATGATTGATACCTCTATCAATAGGCGTGGAGACCTGTAATTCTCATGTAAACGGCCATTTGGATCGGTCGAATATTTCCACACGTTTCGTGGAGAATTCAATTTTTTTTTTAAATCAACTGAACTATAGCCCACAAATTCAGAGCCACGAAAATCGAAAATCTGCAAATGTGCTCCGATTTCGATGATTGATACCTCTATCAATAGGCGTGGAGACCTGTAATTCTCATGTAAACGGCCATTTGGATCGGTCGAATATTTCCACACGTTTCGTGGAGAATTCAATTTTTTTTTAAAATCAACTGAACTATAGCCCACAAATTCAGAGCCACGAAAATCGAAAATCTGCAAATGTGCTCCGATTTCGATGATTGATACCTCTATCAATAGGCGTTGAGACCTGTAATTGTCATGCCAACGGCCATTTGGATCGGTCGAATATTTCCACACGTTTTGTGGAGAATTCATTTTTTTGAAAATCAACTGAACTATAGCCCACAAATTCAGAGCCACGAAAATCGAAAATCTGCAAATGTGCTCCGATTTCGATGATTGATACCTCTATCAATAGGCGTGGAGACCTGTAATTCTCATGTAAACGGCCATTTGGATCGGTCGAATATTTCCACACGTTTCGTGGAGAATTCAATTTTTTTTGAAAATCAACTGAACTATAGCCCACAAATTCAGAGCCACGAAAATCGAAAATCTGCAAATGTGCTCCGATTTCGATGATTGATACCTCTATCAATAGGCGTGGAGACCTGTAATTCTCATGCCAACGGCCATTTGGATCGGTCGAATATTTCTACACGTTTTGTGGAGAATTCATTTTTTTGAAAATCAACTGAACTATAGCCCACAAATTCAGGGCCACGAAAATCGAAAATCTGCAAATGTGCTCCGATTTTGATGATTGATACCTCTATCAATAGGCGTTGAGACCTGTAATTCTCATGTAAACGGCCATTTGGATCGGTCGAATATTTCCACACGTTTTGTGGAGAATTCATTTTTTTGAAAATCAACTGAACTATAGCCCACAAATTCAGGGCCACGAAAATCGAAAATCTGCAAATGTGCTCCGATTTTGATGATTGATACCTCTATCAATAGGCGTTGAGACCTGTAATTCTCATGTAAACGGCCATTTGGTTCGGTCGAATATTTCCACACGTTTTGTGGAGAATTCATTTTTTTGAAAATCAACTGAACTATAGCCCACAAATTCAGGGCCACGAAAATCGAAAATCTGCAAATGTGCTCCGATTTTGATGATTGATACCTCTATCAATAGGCGTTGAGACCTGTAATTCTCATGTAAACGGCCATTTGGATCGGTCGAATATTTCCACACGTTTTGTGGAGAATTCATTTTTTTGAAAATCAACTGAACTATAGCCCACAAATTCAGAGCCACGAAAATCGAAAATCTGCAAATGTGCTCCGATTTCGATGATTGATACCTCTATCAATAGGCGTTGAGACCTGTAATTGTCATGCCAACGGCCATTTGGATCGGTCGAATATTTCCACACGTTTTGTGGAGAATTCATTTTTTTGAAAATCAACTGAACTATAGCCCACAAATTCAGAGCCACGAAAATCGAAAATCTGCAAATGTGCTCCGATTTCGATGATTGATACCTCTATCAATAGGCGTGGAGACCTGTAATTCTCATGTAAACGGCCATTTGGATCGGTCGAATATTTCCACACGTTTCGTGGAAAATTCAATTTTTTTGAAAATCAACTGAACTATAGCCCACAAATTCAGAGCCACGAAAATCGAAAATCTGCAAATGTGCTCCGATTTCGATGATTGATACCTCTATCAATAGGCGTGGAGACCTGTAATTCTCATGTAAACGGCCATTTGGATCGGTCGAATATTTCCACACGTTTCGTGGAAAATTCAATTTTTTTTGAAAATCAACTGAACTATAGCCCACAAATTCAGAGCCACGAAAATCGAAAATCTGCAAATGTGCTCCGATTTCGATTATTGATACCTCTATCAATAGGCGTTGAGACCTATAATTGTCATGCCAACGGCCATTTGGATCGGTCGAATATTTCTAAACGTTTCGTGGAGAATTCAATTTGTTTGAAAATCAACTGAACTATAGCCCACAAATTCAGAGCCACGAAAATCGAAAATCTGCAAATGTGCTCCGATTTCGATGATTGATACATCTATCAATAGGCGTTGAGACCTGTAATTGTCATGCCAACGGCCATTTGGATCGGTCGAATATTTCCACACGTTTTGTGGAGAATTCATTTTTTGAAAATCAACTGAACTATAGCCCACAAATTCAGAGCCACGAAAATCGAAAATCTGCAAATGTGCTCCGATTTCGATGATTGATACCTATATCAATAGGCGTGGAGACTTGTAATTCTCATGTAGACGGCCATTTGGATCGGTCGAATATTTCCACACGTTTCGTGGAGAATTCAATTTTTTTTGAAAATCAACTGAACTATAGCCCACAAATTCAGAGCCACGAAAATCGAAAATCTGCAAATGTGCTCCGATTTCGATTATTGATACCTCTATCAATGAGCGTTGAGACCTATAATTGTCATGCCAACGGCCATTTGGATCGGTCGAATATTTCTACACGTTTTGTGGAGAATTCATTTTTTTGAAAATCAACTGAACTATAGCCCACAAATTCAGAGCCACGAAAATCGAAAATCTGCAAATGTGCTCCGATTTCGATGATTGATACCTATATCAATAGGCGTTGAGACTTGTAATTGTCATGCCAACGGCCATTTGGATCGGTCGAATATTTCTACACGTTTCGTGGAGAATTCAATTTGTTTGAAAATCAACTGAACTATAGCCCACAAATTCAGAGCCACGAAAATCGAAAATCTGCAAATGTGCTCCGATTTCGATGATTGATACCTCTATCAATAGGCGTTGAGACCTGTAATTGCATGCCAACGGCCATTTGGATCGGTCGAATATTTCTATACGTTTTGTAGAGAATTCATTTTTTTGAAAATCAACTGAATATAGCCCACAAATTCAGAGCCACGAAAATCGAAAATCTGCAAATGTGCTCCGATTTCGATGATTGATACCTCTATCAATAGGCGTGGAGACCTGTAATTGTCATGCCAACGGCCATTTGGATCGGTCGAATATTTCTACACGTTTCGCGGAGAATTCAACTTTTTTTGAAAATCAGCTGAACTATAGCCCACAAATTTAGAGCCACGAAAATCGAAAATCTGCAAATGTGCTCCGATTTCGATGATTGATACCTCTATCAAGAGGCGTGGAGACCTGTAATTGTCACGGCAACGGCCATTTGGATCGGTCGAATATTTCTACACGTTTCGTGGAGAATTCAATTTTTTTAAAAATCAACTGAACTATAGCCCACAAATTCAGAGCCACGAAAATCGAAAATCTGCAAATGTGCTCCGATTTCGATGATTGATATCTCTATCAATACGCGTTGAGACCTGTAATTATCACGGCAACGGCCATTTGGATCGGTCGAATATTTCTACACGTTTCGAGGAGAATTCAATTTTTTTAAAAATCAACTGAACTATAGCCCACAAATTCAGAGCCACGAAAATCGAAAATCTGCAAATGTGCTCCGATTTCGATGATTGATACCTCTATCAATACGCGTTGAGGCCTGTAATTGTCATGCCAACGGCCATTTGGATCGGTCGAATATTTCTACACGTTTTGTGGAGAATTCATTTTTCTGAAAATCAACTGAACTATAGCCCACAAATTCAGAGCCACGAAAATCGAAAATTTGCAAATGTGCTCCGATTTCGATGATTGATACCTCTATCAATGGGCGTGGAGACCTGTAATTCTCATGTAAACGGCCATTTGGATCGGTCGAATATTTCCACACGTTTCGTGGAGAATTCAATTTTTTTAAAAATCAACTGTACTATAGCCCACAAATTCAGAGCCACGAAAATCAAAAATCTGCAAATGTGCTCCGATTTCGATGATTGATACCTCTATCAACAGGCGTTGAGACCTGTAATTGTCATGCCAACGGCCATTTGGATCGGTCGAATATTTCTACACGTTTTGTGGAGAATTAATTTTTTTGAAAATCAACTGAACTATAGCCCACAAATTCAGAGCCACGAAAATCGAAAATCTGCAAATGTGCTCCGATTTCGATGATTGATACCTCTATCAATAGGCGTTGAGACCTGTAATTGTCATGCCAACGGCCACTTGGATCGGTCGAATATTTCCACACGTTTTGTGGAGAATTCATTTTTTTGAAAATCAACTGAACTATAGCCCACAAATTCAGAGCCACGAAAATCGAAAATCTGCAAATGTGCTCCGATTTCGATGATTGATACCTCTATCAATAGGCGTTGAGACCTGTAATTGTCATGCCAACGGCCACTTGGATCGGTCGAATATTTTACACGTTTCGTGGAGAATTCAATTTTTTTAAAAATCAACTGAACTATAGCCCACAAATTCAGAGCCACGAAAATCGAAAATCTGCAAATGTGCTCCGATTTCGATGATTGATACCTCTATCAATAGGCGTTGAGACCTGTAATTGTCATGCCAACGGCCATTTGGATCGGTCGAATATTTCTACACGTTTTGTGGAGAATTCATTTTTTTGAAAATCAACTGAATATAGCCCACAAATTCAGAGCCACGAAAATCGAATATCTGCAAATGTGCTCCGATTTCGATGATTGATACCTCTATCAATAGGCGTTGAGACCTGTAATTGTCATGCCAACGGCCATTTGGATCGGTCGAATATTTCTACACGTTTTGTGGAGAATTCATTTTTCTGAAAATCAACTGAACAAATTCCCCCATATTCAGAGCCACGAAAATCGAAAATCTGCAAATGTGCTCTGATTTCGATGATTGATACCTCTATCAATAGGCGTTGAGACATGTAATTGTCATGCCAACGGCCATTTGGATCGGTCGAATATTTCTACACGTTTTGCGGAGAATTCATTTTTTTGAAAATCAACTGAACTATAGCCCACAAATTCAGAGCCACGAAAATCGAAAATCTGCAAATGTGCTCCGATTTCGATGATTGATACCTCTATCAATAGGCGTGGAGACCTGTAATTCTCATGTAAACGGCCATTTGGATCGGTCGAATATTTCCACACGTTTCGTGGAGAATTCAATTTTTTAAAAAATCAACTGTACTATAGCCCACAAATTCAGAGCCACGAAAATCGAAAATCTGCAAATGTGCTCCGATTTCGATGATTGATGCCTCTATCAATAGGCGTTGAGACCTGTAATTGTCATGCCAACGGCCATTTGGATCGGTCGAATATTTCCACACGTTTTGTGGAGAATTCATTTTTTTGAAAATCAACTGAACTATAGCCCACAAATTCAGAGCCACGAAAATCGAAAATCTGCAAATGTGCTCCGATTTCGATGATTGATATCTCTATCAATACGCGTTGAGACCTGTAATTATCACGGCAACGGCCATTTGGATCGGTCGGATATTTCTACACGTTTTGTGGAGAATTCAATTTTTTTAAAAATCAACTGAACTATAGCCCACAAATTCAGAGCCACGAAAATCGAAAATCTGCAAATGTGCTCCGATTTCGATGATTGATACCTCTATCAATACGCGTTGAGACCTGTAATTGTCATGCCAACGGCCATTTGGATCGGTCGAATATTTCTACACGTTTTGTGGAGAATTCATTTTTCTGAAAATCAACTGAACTATAGCCCACAAATTCAGAGCCACGAAAATCGAAAATTTGCAAATGTGCTCCGATTTCGATGATTGATACCTCTATCAATAGGCGTGGAGACCTGTAATTCTCATGTAAACGGCCATTTGGATCGGTCGAATATTTCCACACGTTTCGTGGAGAATTCAATTTTTTTAAAAATCAACTGTACTATAGCCCACAAATTCAGAGCCACGAAAATCGAAAATCTGCAAATGTGGTCCGATTTCGATGATTGATACCTCTATCAATAGGCGTGGAGACCTGTAATTGTCATGCCAACGGCCATTTGGATGGGTCGAATATTTCTACACGTTTTGTGGAGAATTCATTTTTCTGAAAATCAACTGAACTATAGCCCACAATATCCGTCTATCAATAGGCGTGGAGACCTGTAATTCTCATGTAAACGGCCATTTGGATCGGTCGAATATTTCTACACGTTTCGTGGAGAATTCAACTTTTTTTGAAAATCAGCTGAACTATAGCCCACAAATTTAAAGCCACGAAAATCGAAAATCTGCAAATGTGCTCCGATTTCGATGATTGATACCTCTATCAAGAGGCGTGGAGACCTGTAATTGTCACGGCAACGGCCATTTGGATCGGTCGAATATTTCTACACGTTTCGTGGAGAATTCAATTTTTTTAAAAATCAACTGAACTATAGCCCACAAATTCAGAGCCACGAAAATCGAAAATCTGCAAATGTGCTCCGATTTCGATGATTGATGCCTCTATCAATAGGCGTTGAGACCTGTAATTGTCATGCCAACGGCCATTTGGATCGGTCGAATATTTCCACACGTTTTGTGGAGAATTCATTTTTTTGAAAATCAACTGAACTATAGCCCACAAATTCAGAGCCACGAAAATCGAAAATCTGCAAATGTGCTCCGATTTCGATGATTGATACCTCTATCAAGAGGCGTGGAGACCTGTAATTGTCACGGCAACGGCCATTTGGATCGGTCGAATATTTCTACACGTTTCGTGGAGAATTCAATTTTTTTAAAAATCAACTGAACTATAGCCCACAAATTCAGAGCCACGAAAATCGAAAATCTGCAAATGTGCTCCGATTTCGATGATTGATGCCTCTATCAATAGGCGTTGAGACCTGTAATTGTCATGCCAACGGCCATTTGGATCGGTCGAATATTTCCACACGTTTTGTGGAGAATTCATTTTTTTGAAAATCAACTGAACTATAGCCCACAAATTCAGAGCCACGAAAATCGAAAATCTGCAAATGTGCTCCGATTTCGATGATTGATATCTCTATCAATACGCGTTGAGACCTGTAATTATCACGGCAACGGCCATTTGGATCGGTCGAATATTTCTACACGTTTCGTGGAGAATTCAATTTTTTTAAAAATCAACTGAACTATAGCCCACAAATTCAGAGCCACGAAAATCGAAAATCTGCAAATGTGCTCCGATTTCGATGATTGATGCCTCTATCAATAGGCGTTGAGACCTGTAATTGTCATGCCAACGGCCATTTGGATCGGTCGAATATTTCCACACGTTTTGTGGAGAATTCATTTTTTTGAAAATCAACTGAACTATAGCCCACAAATTCAGAGCCACGAAAATCGAAAATCTGCAAATGTGCTCCGATTTCGATGATTGATATCTCTATCAATACGCGTTGAGACCTGTAATTATCACGGCAACGGCCATTTGGATCGGTCGGATATTTCTACACGTTTTGTGGAGAATTCAATTTTTTTAAAAATCAACTGAACTATAGCCCACAAATTCAGAGCCACGAAAATCGAAAATCTGCAAATGTGCTCCGATTTCGATGATTGATACCTCTATCAATACGCGTTGAGACCTGTAATTGTCATGCCAACGGCCATTTGGATCGGTCGAATATTTCTACACGTTTTGTGGAGAATTCATTTTTCTGAAAATCAACTGAACTATAGCCCACAAATTCAGAGCCACGAAAATCGAAAATTTGCAAATGTGCTCCGATTTCGATGATTGATACCTCTATCAATAGGCGTGGAGACCTGTAATTCTCATGTAAACGGCCATTTGGATCGGTCGAATATTTCCACAGGTTTCGTGGAGAATTCAATTTTTTTAAAAATCAACTGTACTATAGCCCACAAATTCAGAGCCACGAAAATCGAAAATCTGCAAATGTGGTCCGATTTCGATGATTGATACCTCTATCAATAGGCGTGGAGACCTGTAATTGTCATGCCAACGGCCATTTGGATGGGTCGAATATTTCTACACGTTTTGTGGAGAATTCATTTTTCTGAAAATCAACTGAACTATAGCCCACAATATCCGTCTATCAATAGGCGTGGAGACCTGTAATTCTCATGTAAACGGCCATTTGGATCGGTCGAATATTTCTACACGTTTCGTGGAGAATTCAACTTTTTTTGAAAATCAGCTGAACTATAGCCCACAAATTTAAAGCCACGAAAATCGAAAATCTGCAAATGTGCTCCGATTTCGATGATTGATACCTCTATCAAGAGGCGTGGAGACCTGTAATTGTCACGGCAACGGCCATTTGGATCGGTCGAATATTTCTACACGTTTCGTGGAGAATTCAATTTTTTTAAAAATCAACTGAACTATAGCCCACAAATTCAGAGCCACGAAAATCGAAAATCTGCAAATGTGCTCCGATTTCGATGATTGATACCTCTATCAATAGGCGTTGAGACCTGTAATTCTCATCTAAACGGCCATTTGGATCGGTCGAATATTTCTACACGTTTCGTGGAGAATTCAATTTTTTTTGAAAATCAGCTGAACTATAGCCCACAAATTCAGAGCCACGAAAATCGAAAATCTGCAAATGTGCTCCGATTTCGATGATTGATACCTCTATCAAGAGGCGTGGAGACCTGTAATTCTCATGTAAACGGCCATTTGGATCGGTCGAATATTTCTACACGTTTTGTGGAGAATTCATTTTTCTGAAAATCAACTGAACTATAGCCCACAAATTCAGAGCCACGAAAATCAAAAATCTGCAAATGTGCTCCGATTTCGATGATTGATACCTCTATCAATAGGCGTGGAGACCTGTAATTCTCATGTAAACGGCCATTTGGATCGGTCGAATATTTCTACACGTTTTGTGGAGAATTCATTTTTCTGAAAATCAACTGAACTATAGCCCACAAATTCAGAGCCACGAAAATCGAAAATCTGCAAATGTGCTCCGATTTCGATGATTGATACCTCTATCAATAGGCGTTGAGACCTGTAATTGTCATGCCAACTGCCATTTGGATGGGTCGAATATTTCTACACGTTTTGTGGAGAATTCATTTTTCTGAAAATCAACTGAACTATAGCCCACAAATTCAGAGCCACGAAAATCGAAAATCTGCAAATGTGCTCCGATTTCGATGATTGATACCTCTATCAATAGGCGTGGAGACCTGTAATTGTCATGCCAACGGCCATTTGGATCGGTCGAATATTTCTACACGTTTCGTGGAGAATTCAATTTTTTTTGAAAATCAGCTGAACTATAGCCCACAAATTCAGAGCCACGAAAATCGAAAATCTGCAAATGTGCTCCGATTTCGATGATTGATACCTCTATCAATAGGCGTGGAGACCTGTAATTCTCATGTAAACGGCCATTTGGATCGGTCGAATATTTCTACACGTTTTGTGGAGAATTCATTTTTCTGAAAATCAACTGAACTATAGCCCACAAATTCAGAGCCACGAAAATCGAAAATCTGCAAATGTGCTCCGATTTCGATGATTGATACCTCTATCAATAGGCGTTGAGACCTGTAATTGTCATGCCAACTGCCATTTGGATGGGTCGAATATTTCTACACGTTTTGTGGAGAATTAATTTTTCTGAAAATCAACTGAACTATAGCCCACAAATTCAGAGCCACGAAAATCGAAAATCTGCAAATGTGCTCCGATTTCGATGATTGATACCTCTATCAATAGGCGTGGAGACCTGTAATTGTCATGCCAACGGCCATTTGGATCGGTCGAATATTTCTACACGTTTCGTGGAGAATTCAATTTTTTTTGAAAATCAGCTGAACTATAGCCCACAAATTCAGAGCCACGAAAATCGAAAATCTGCAAATGTGCTCCGATTTCGATGATTGATACCTCTATCAAGAGGCGTGGAGACCTGTAATTGTCACGGCAACGGCCATTTGGATCGGTCGAATATTTCTACACGTTTCGTGGAGAATTCAATTTTTTTAAAAATCAACTGAACTATAGCCCACAAATTCAGAGCCACGAAAATCGAAAATCTGCAAATGTGCTCCGATTTCGATGATTGATACCTCTATCAATAGGCGTAGAGACCTGTAATTGTCATGTAAACGGCCATTTGGATCGGTCGAATATTTCTACACGTTTCGTGGAGAATTCAATTTTTTTTGAAAATCAGCTGAACTATAGCCCACAAATTCAGAGCCACGAAAATCGAAAATCTGCAAATGTGCTCCGATTTCGATGATTGATACCTCTATCAATAGGCGTTGAGACCTGTAATTGTCACGGCAACGGCCATTTGGATCGGTCGAATATTTCTACACGTTTCGTGGCGAATTCAATTTTTTTAAAAATCAACTGAACTATAGCCCACAAATTCAGAGCCACGAAAATCGAAAATCTGCAAATGTGCTCGGACTTCGATGATTGATACCTCTATCAATAGGCGTGGAGACCTGTAATTGTCATGCCAACGGTTATTTGGATCGGTCGAATATTTCTACACGTTTCGTGGAGAATTCAATTTTTTTTGAAAATCAGCTGAACTATAGCCCACAAATTCAGAGCCACGAAAATCGAAAATCTGCAAATGTGCTCCGATTTCGATGATTGATACCTCTATCAATAGGCGTGGAGACCTGTAATTCTCATGTAAACGGCCATTTGGATCGGTCGAATATTTCTACACGTTTTGTGGAGAATTCATTTTTCTGAAAATCAACTGAACTATAGCCCACAAATTCAGAGCCACGAAAATCGAAAATCTGCAAATGTGCTCCGATTTCGATGATTGATACCTCTATCAATAGGCGTTGAGACCTGTAATTGTCATGCCAACTGCCATTTGGATGGGTCGAATATTTCTACACGTTTTGTGGAGAATTAATTTTTCTGAAAATCAACTGAACTATAGCCCACAAATTCAGAGCCACGAAAATCGAAAATCTGCAAATGTGCTCCGATTTCGATGATTGATACCTCTATCAATAGGCGTGGAGACCTGTAATTGTCATGCCAACGGCCATTTGGATCGGTCGAATATTTCTACCCGTTTCGTGGAGAATTCAATTTTTTTTGAAAATCAGCTGAACTATAGCCCACAAATTCAGAGCCACGAAAATCGAAAATCTGCAAATGTGCTCCGATTTCGATGATTGATACCTCTATCAAGAGGCGTGGAGACCTGTAATTGTCACGGCAACGGCCATTTGGATCGGTCGAATATTTCTACACGTTTCGTGGAGAATTCAATTTTTTTAAAAATCAACTGAACTATAGCCCACAAATTCAGAGCCACGAAAATCGAAAATCTGCAAATGTGCTCCGATTTCGATGATTGATACCTCTATCAATAGGCGTGGAGACCTGTAATTGTCATGTAAAAGGCCATTTGGATCGGTCGAATATTTCTACACGTTTCGTGGAGAATTCAATTTTTTTTGAAAATCAGTTGAACTATAGCCCACAAATTCAGAGCCACGAAAATCGAAAATCTGCAAATGTGCTCCGATTTCGATGATTGATACCTCTATCAAGAGGCGTGGAGACCTGTAATTGTCACGGCAACGGCCATTTGGATCGGTCGAATATTTCTACACGTTTCGTGGAGAATTCAATTTTTTTAAAAATCAACTGAACTATAGCCCACAAATTCAGAGCCACGAAAATCGAAAATCTGCAAATGTGCTCCGATTTCGATGATTGATACCTCTATCAATAGGCGTTGAGACCTGTAATTGTCATGTAAAAGGCCATTTGGATCGGTCGAATATTTCTACACGTTTCGTGGAGAATTCAATTTTTTTTGAAAATCAGTTGAACTATAGCCCACAAATTCAGAGCCACGAAAATCGAAAATCTGCAAATGTGCTCCGATTTCGATGATTGATACCTCTATCAATAGGCGTTGAGACCTGTAATTGTCATGTAAAAGGCCATTTGGATCGGTCGAATATTTCTACACGTTTCGTGGAGAATTCAATTTTTTTTGAAAATCAGTTGAACTATAGCCCACAAATTCAGAGCCACGAAAAACGAAAATCTGCAAATGTGCTCCGATTTCGATGATTGATACCTCTATCAAGAGGCGTGGAGACCTGTAATTGTCACGGCAACGGCCATTTGGATCGGTCGAATATTTCTACACGTTTCGTGGAGAATTCAATTTTTTTAAAAATCAACTGAACTATAGCCCACAAATTCAGAGCCACGAAAATCGAAAATCTGCAAATGTGCTCCGATTTCGATGATTGATACCTCTATCAATAGGCGTTGAGACCTGTAATTGTCATGTAAAAGGCCATTTGGATCGGTCGAATATTTCTACACGTTTCGTGGAGAATTCAATTTTTTTTGAAAATCAGTTGAACTATAGCCCACAAATTCAGAGCCACGAAAATCGAAAATCTGCAAATGTGCTCCGATTTCGATGATTGATACCTCTATCAAGAGGCGTGGAGACCTGTAATTGTCACGGCAACGGCCATTTGGATCGGTCGAATATTTCTACACGTTTCGTGGAGAATTCAATTTTTTTAAAAATCAACTGAACTATAGCCCACAAATTCAGAGCCACGAAAATCGAAAATCTGCAAATGTGCTCCGATTTCGATGATTGATACCTCTATCAATAGGCGTGGAGACCTGTAATTGTCATGCCAACGGTTATTTGGATCGGTCGAATATTTCTACACGTTTTGTGGAGAATTCATTTTTCTGAAAATCAACTGAACTATAGCCCACAAATTCAGAGCCACGAAAATCGAAAATCTGCAAATGTGCTTCGATTTCGATGATTGATACCTCTATCAATAGGCGTGGAGACCTGTAATTCTCATGTAAACGGCCATTTGGATCGGTCGAATATTTCTACACGTTTCGTGGAGAATTCAATTTTTTTGAAAATCAGCTGAACTATAGCCCACAAATTCAGAGCCACGAAAATCGAAAATCTGCAAATGTGCTCCGATTTCGATTATTGATACCTCTATCAAGAGGCGTGGCGACCTGTAATTGTCACGGCAACGGCCATTTGGATCGTTTCTACGTTTCGTGGAGAATTCAATTTTTTTAAAAATCAACTGAACTATAGCCCACAAATTCAGAGCCACGAAAATCGAAAATCTGCAAATGTGCTCCGATTTCGATGATTGATACCTCTATCAATAGGCGTGGAGACCTGTAATTGTCATGCCAACGGCCATTTGGATCGGTCGAATATTTCTACACGTTTTGTGGAGAATTCAATTTTTTTTGAAAATCAGCTGAACAATAGCCCACAAATTCAGAGCCACGAAAATCGAAAATCTGCAAATGTGCTCCGATTTCGATGATTGATACCTCTATCAATAGGCGTGGAGACCTGTAATTGTCACGGCAACGGCCATTTGGATCGGTCGAATATTTCTACACGTTTTGTGGAGAATTCAATTTTCTGAAAATCAACTGAACTATAGCCCACAAATTCAGAGCGACGAAAATCGAAAATCTGCAAATGTGCTCCGATTTCGATGATTGATACCTCTATCAATAGGCGTAGAGACCTGTAATTGTCATGTAAACGGCCATTTGGATCGGTCGAATATTTCTACACGTTTCGTGGAGAATTCAATTTTTTTTGAAAATCAGCTGAACTATAGCCCACAAATTCAGAGCCACGAAAATCGAAAATCTGCAAATGTGCTCCGATTTCGATGATTGATACCTCTATCAATAGGCGTTGAGACCTGTACATGCCAACGGTTATTTGGATCGGTCGAATATTTCTACACGTTTTGTGGAGAATTCATTTTTCTGAAAATCAACTGAACTATAGCCCACAAATTCAGAGCCACGAAAATCGAAAATCTGCAAATGTGCTCGGACTTCGATGATTGATACCTCTATCAATAGGCGTGGAGACCTGTAATTGTCATGCCAACGGTTATTTGGATCGGTCGAATATTTCTACACGTTTCGTGGAGAATTCAATTTTTTAAAAATCAACTGAACTATAGCCCACAAATTCAGAGCCACGAAAATCGAAAATCTGCAAATGTGCTCCGATTTCGATGATTGATACCTCTATCAATAGGCGTGGAGACCTGTAATTCACATGTAAACGGCCATTTGGATCGGTCGAATATTTCTACACGTTTCGTGGAGAATTCAATTTTTTTGAAAATCAGCTGAACTATAGCCCACAAATTCAGAGCCACGAAAATCGAAAATCTGCAAATGTGCTCCGATTTCGATTATTGATACCTCTATCAAGAGGCGTGGCGAACTGTAATTGTCACGGCAACGGCCATTTGGATCGGTCGAATATTTCTACATGTTTCGTGGAGAATTCAATTTTTTTAAAAATCAACTGAACTATAGCCCACAAATTCAGAGCCACGAAAATCGAAAATCTGCAAATGTGCTCCGATTTCGATGATTGATACCTCTATCAATAGGCGTGGAGACCTGTAATTGTCATGCCAACGGCCATTTGGATCGGTCGAATATTTCTACACGTTTTGTGGAGAATTCAATTTTTTGAAAATCAGCTGAACAATAGCCCACAAATTCAGAGCCACGAAAATCGAAAATCTGCAAATGTGCTCCGATTTCGATGATTGATACCTCTATCAATAGGCGTGGAGACCTGTAATTGTCACGGCAACGGCCATTTGGATCGGTCGAATATTTCTACACGTTTTGTGGAGAATTCAATTTTCTGAAAATCAACTGAACTATAGCCCACAAATTCAGAGCGACGAAAATCGAAAATCTGCAAATGTGCTCCGATTTCGATGATTGATACCTCTATCAATAGGCGTAGAGACCTGTAATTGTCATGTAAACGGCCATTTGGATCGGTCGAATATTTCTACACGTTTCGTGGAGAATTCAATTTTTTTTGAAAATCAGCTGAACTATAGCCCACAAATTCAGAGCCACGAAAATCGAAAATCTGCAAATGTGCTCCGATTTCGATGATTGATACCTCTATCAATAGGCGTGGAGACCTGTAATTGTCATGCCAACGGCCATTTGGATCGGTCGAATATTTCTACACGTTTTGTGGAGAATTCAATTTTCTGAAAATCAACTGAACTATAGCCCACAAATTCAGAGCCACGAAAATCGAAAATCTGCAAATGTGCTCCGATTTCGATGATTGATACCTCTATCAATAGGCGTTGAGACCTGTAATTGTCATGCCAACGGTTATTTGGATCGGTCGAATATTTCTACACGTTTTGTGGAGAATTCATTTTTCTGAAAATCAACTGAACTATAGCCCACAAATTCAGAGCCACGAAAATCGAAAATCTGCAAATGTGCTCGGACTTCGATGATTGATACCTCTATCAATAGGGGTGGAGACCTGTAATTGTCATGCCAACGGTTATTTGGATCGGTCGAATATTTTACACGTTTCGCGGAGAATTCAATTTTTTTAAAATCAACTGAACTATAGCCCACAAATTCAGAGCCACGAAAATCGAAAATCTGCAAATGTGCTCCGATTTCGATGATTGATACCACTATCAATACGCGTTGAGACCTGTAATTGTCATGCCAACGGTTATTTGGATCGGTCGAATATTTCTACACGTTTCGTGGAGAATTCAATTTTTTAAAAATCAACTGAACTATAGCCCACAAATTCAGAGCCACGAAAATCGAAAATCTGCAAATGTGCTCCGATTTCGATGATTGATACCTCTATCAATAGGCGTTGAGACCTGTAATTGTCATGCCAACGGCCATTTGGATCGGTCAATAATTTCTACACGTTTTGTGGAGAATTCATTTTTTTAAAAATCAACTGAACTATAGCCCACAAATTCAGAGCCACGAAAATCGAAAATCTGCAAATGTGCTCCGATTTCGATGATTGATACCTCTATCAATAGGCGTTGAGACCTGTAATTGTCATGCCAACTGCCATTTGGATGGGTCGAATATTTCTACACGTTTTGTGGAGAATTCATTTTTCTGAAAATCAACTGAACTATAGCCCACAAATTCAGAGCCACGAAAATCGAAAATCTGCAAATGTGCTCCGATTTCGATGATTGATACCTCTATCAATAGGCGTAGAGACCTGTAATTGTCGTGTAAACGGCCATTTGGATCGGTCGAATATTTCTAATTGTTTCGTGGAGAATTCAATTTTTGTTGAAAATCAGCTGAACTATAGCCCACAAATTCAGAGCCACGAAAATCGAAAATCTGCAAATGTGCTCCGATTTCGATGATTGATACCTCTATCAAGAGGCGTGGAGACCTGTAATTGTCACGGCAACGGCCATTTGGATCGGTCGAATATTTCTACACGTTTCGTGGAGAATTCAATTTTTTTAAAAATCAACTGAACTATAGCCCACAAATTCAGAGCCACGAAAATCGAAAATCTGCAAATGTGCTCCGATTTCGATGATTGATACCTCTATCAATAGGCGTTGAGACCTGTAATTGTCATGCCAACGGTTATTTGGATCGGTCGCATATTTCTACACGTTTTGTGGAGAATTCATTTTTTTTGAAAATCAACTGAACTATAGCCTATAAATTCAGAGCCACGAAAATCGAAAATCTGCAAATGTGCTCCGATTTCGATGATTGATACCTCTATCAATAGGCGTGGAGACCTGTAATTGTCATGCCAACGGCCATTTGGATCGGTCGAATATTTCTACACGTTTCGTGGAGAATTCAATTTTTTTTTAAAATCAGCTGAACTATAGCCCACAAATTCAGAGCCACGAAAATCGAAAATCTGCAAATGTGCTCCGATTTCGATGATTGATACCACTATCAATAGGCGTTGAGACCTGTAATTGTCATGCCAACGGTTATTTGGATCGGTCGAATATTTCTACACGTTTTGTGGAGAATTCATTTTTCTGAAAATCAACTGAACTATAGCCCACAAATTCAGAGCCACGAAAATCGAAAATCTGCAAATGTGCTCCGATTTCGATGATTGATACCTCTATCAATAGGCGTGGAGACCTGTAATTGTCATGCCAACGGTTATTTGGATCGGTCGAATATTTCTACACGTTTTGTGGAGAATTCATTTTTCTGAAAATCAACTGAACTATAGCCCACAAATTCAGAGCCACGAAAATCGAAAATCTGCAAATGTGCTCCGATTTCGATGATTGATACCTCTATCAATAGGCGTTGAGACCTGTAATTGTCATGCCAACGGCCATTTGGATCGGTCGAATATTTCTACACGTTTTGTGGAGAATTCATTTATCTGAAAATCAACTGAACTATAGCCCACAAATTCAGAGCCACGAAAATCAAAAATCTGCAAATGTGCTCCGATTTCGATGATTGATACCTCTATCAATAGGCGTTGAGACCTGTAATTGTCATGTAAACGGCCATGTGGATCGGTCGAATATTTCTACACGTTTCGTGGAGAATTCAATTTTTTTTTAAAATCAGCTGAACTATAGCCCACAAATTCAGAGCCACGAAAATCGAAAATCTGCAAATGTGCTCCGATTTCGATGATTGATACCTCTATCAATAGGCGTGAAGACCTGTAATTGTCACGGCAAATGCCATTTGGATCGGTCGAATATTTCTACACGTTTTGTGGAGAATTCATTTTTCTGAAAATCAACTGAACTATAGCCCACAAATTCAGAGCCACGAAAATCGAAAATCTGCAAATGTGCTCCGATTTCGATGATTGATACCTCTGTCAAGAGGCGTGGAGACCTGTAATTGTTACGGCAACGGCCATTTGGATGAGTCGAATATTTCTACACGTTTTGTGGAGAATTCATTTTTCTGAAAATCAACTGAACTATAGCCCACAAATTCAGAGCCACGAAAATCGAAAATCTGCAAATGTGCTCCGATTTCGATGATTGATACCTCTATCAATAGGCGTGGAGACCTGTAATTGTCATGCCAACTGCCATTTGGATGGGTCGAATATTTCTACACGTTTTGTGGAGAATTCATTTTTCTGAAAATCAACTGAACTATAGCCCACAAATTCAGAGCCACGAAAATCGAAAATCTGCAAATGTGCTCCGATTTCGATGATTGATACCTCTATCAATAGGCGTAGAGACCTGTAATTGTCATGCCAACGGCAATTTGGATCGGTCGAATATTTCTAATTGTTTCGTGGAGAATTCAATTTTTGTTGAAAATCAGCTGAACTATAGCCCACAAATTCAGAGCCACGAAAATCGAAAATCTGCAAATGTGCTCCGATTTCGATGATTGATACCTCTATCAATAGGCGTTGAGACCTGTAATTGTCATGCCAACGGTTATTTGGATCGGTCGAATATTTCTACACGTTTTGTGGAGAATTCATTTTTCTGAAAATCAACTGAACTATAGCCTACAAATTCAGAGCCACGAAAATCGAAAATCTGCAAATGTGCTCCGATTTCGATGATTGATACCTCTATCAATAGGCGTGGAGACCTGTAATTGTCATGCCAACGGCCATTTGGATCGGTCGAATATTTCTACACGTTTCGTGGAGAATTCAATTTTTTTTGAAAATCAGCTGAACTATAGCCCACAAATTCAGAGCCACGAAAATCGAAAATCTGCAAATGTGCTCCGATTTCGATGATTGATACCACTATCAATAGGCGTTGAGACCTGTAATTGTCATGCCAACGGTTATTTGGATCGGTCGAATATTTCTACACGTTTCGTGGAGAATTCAATTTTTTAAAAATCAACTGAACTATAGCCCACAAATTCAGAGCCACGAAAATCGAAAATCTGCAAATGTGCTCCGATTTCGATGATTGATACCTCTATCAATAGGCGTGGAGACCTGTAATTGTCATGCCAACGGTTATTTGGATCGGTCGAATATTTCTACACGTTTTGTGGAGAATTCATTTTTCTGAAAATCAACTGAACTATAGCCCACAAATTCAGAGCCACGAAAATCGAAAATCTGCAAATGTGCTCCGATTTCGATGATTGATACCTCTATCAATAGGCGTGGAGACCTGTAATTGTCATGCCAACGGTTATTTGGATCGGTCGAATATTTCTACACGTTTTGTGGAGAATTCATTTTTCTGAAAATCAACTGAACTATAGCCCACAAATTCAGAGCCACGAAAATCGAAAATCTGCAAATGTGCTCCGATTTCGATGATTGATACCTCTATCAATAGGCGTGGAGACCTGTAATTGTCATGCCAACGGCCATTTGGATCGGTCGAATATTTCTACACGTTTCGTGGAGAATTCAATTTTTTTTGAAAATCAGCTGAACTATAGCCCACAAATTCAGAGCCACGAAAATCGAAAATCTGCAAATGTGCTCCGATTTCGATGATTGATACCACTATCAATAGGCGTTGAGACCTGTAATTGTCATGCCAACGGTTATTTGGATCGGTCGAATATTTCTACACGTTTCGTGGAGAATTCAATTTTTTAAAAATCAACTGAACTATAGCCCACAAATTCAGAGCCACGAAAATCGAAAATCTGCAAATGTGCTCCGATTTCGATGATTGATACCTCTATCAATAGGCGTGGAGACCTGTAATTGTCATGCCAACGGTTATTTGGATCGGTCGAATATTTCTACACGTTTTGTGGAGAATTCATTTTTCTGAAAATCAACTGAACTATAGCCCACAAATTCAGAGCCACGAAAATCGAAAATCTGCAAATGTGCTCCGATTTCGATGATTGATACCTCTATCAATAGGCGTTGAGACCTGTAATTGTCATGCCAACGGTTATTTGGATCGGTCGAATATTTTTACACGTTTTGTGGAGAATTCATTTTTCTGAAAATCAACTGAACTATAGCCCACAAATTCAGAGCCACGAAAATCGAAAATCTGCAAATGTGCTCCGATTTCGATGATTGATACCTCTATCAATAGGCGTTGAGACCTGTAATTGTCATGCCAACGGCCATTTGGATCGGTCAAATATTTCTACACGTTTTGTGGAGAATTCATTTTTTTAAAAATCAACTGAACTATAGCCCACAAATTCAGAGCCACGAAAATCGAAAATCTGCAAATGTGCTCCGATTTCGATGATTGATACCTCTATCAATAGGCGTTGAGACCTGTAATTGTCATGCCAACGGCCATTTGGATCGGGCGAATATTTCTACACGTTTTGTGGAGAATTCATTTATCTGAAAATCAACTGAACTATAGCCCACAAATTCAGAGCCACGAAAATCAAAAATCTGCAAATGTGCTCCGATTTCGATGATTGATACCTCTATCAATAGGCGTGGAGACCTGTAATTCTCATGTAAACGGCCATTTGGATCGGTCGAATATTTCTACACGTTTCGTGGAGAATTCATTTTTTTTTGAAAATCAGCTGAACTATAGCCCACAAATTCAGAGCCACGAAAATCGAAAATCTGCAAATGTGCTCCGATTTCGATGATTGATACCTCTATCAATAGGCGTGGAGACCTGTAATTGTCATGCCAACGGCCATTTGGATCGGTCGAATATTTCTACACGTTTCGTGGAGAATTCAATTTTTGTTGAAAATCAGCTGAACTATAGCCCACAAATTCAGAGCCACGAAAATCGAAAATCTGCAAATGTGCTCCGATTTCGATGATTGATACCTCTATCAAGAGGCGTGGAGACCTGTAATTGTCACGGCAACGGCCATTTGGATCGGTCGAATATTTCTACACGTTTCGTGGAGAATTCAATTTTTTTAAAAATCAACTGAACTATAGCCCACAAATTCAGAGCCACGAAAATCGAAAATCTGCAAATGTGCTCCGATTTCGATGATTGATACCTCTATCAATAGGCGTTGAGACCTGTAATTGTCATGCCAACGGTTATTTGGATCGGTCGCATATTTCTACACGTTTTGTGGAGAATTCATTTTTCTGAAAATCAACTGAACTATAGCCTATAAATTCAGAGCCACGAAAATCGAAAATCTGCAAATGTGCTCCGATTTCGATGATTGATACCTCTATCAATAGGCGTGGAGACCTGTAATTGTCATGCCAACGGCCATTTGGATCGGTCGAATATTTCTACACGTTTCGTGGAGAATTCAATTTTTTTTTAAAATCAGCTGAACTATAGCCCACAAATTCAGAGCCACGAAAATCGAAAATCTGCAAATGTGCTCCGATTTCGATGATTGATACCACTATCAATAGGCGTTGAGACCTGTAATTGTCATGCCAACGGTTATTTGGATCGGTCGAATATTTCTACACGTTTCGTGGAGAATTCAATTTTTTAAAAATCAACTGAACTATAGCCCACAAATTCAGAGCCACGAAAATCGAAAATCTGCAAATGTGCTCCGATTTCGATGATTGATACCTCTATCAATAGGCGTGGAGACCTGTAATTGTCATGCCAACGGTTATTTGGATCGGTCGAATATTTCTACACGTTTTGTGGAGAATTCATTTTTCTGAAAATCAACTGAACTATAGCCCACAAATTCAGAGCCACGAAAATCGAAAATCTGCAAATGTGCTCCGATTTCGATGATTGATACCTCTATCAATAGGCGTGGAGACCTGTAATTGTCATGCCAACGGTTATTTGGATCGGTCGAATATTTCTACACGTTTTGTGGAGAATTCATTTTTCTGAAAATCAACTGAACTATAGCCCACAAATTCAGAGCCACGAAAATCGAAAATCTGCAAATGTGCTCCGATTTCGATGATTGATACCTCTATCAATAGGCGTTGAGACCTGTAATTGTCATGCCAACGGCCATTTGGATCGGTCGAATATTTCTACACGTTTTGTGGAGAATTCATTTATCTGAAAATCAACTGAACTATAGCCCACAAATTCAGAGCCACGAAAATCAAAAATCTGCAAATGTGCTCCGATTTCGATGATTGATACCTCTATCAATAGGCGTTGAGACCTGTAATTGTCATGTAAACGGCCATTTGGATCGGTCGAATATTTCTACACGTTTCGTGGAGAATTCAATTTTTTTTGAAAATCAGCTGAACTATAGCCCACAAATTCAGAGCCACGAAAATCGAAAATCTGCAAATGTGCTCCGATTTCGATGATTGATACCTCTATCAATAGGCGTTGAAGACCTGTAATTGTCACGGCAACGGCCATTTGGATCGGTCGAATATTTCTACACGTTTTGTGGAGAATTCATTTTTCTGAAAATCAACTGAACTATAGCCCACAAATTCAGAGCCACGAAAATCGAAAATCTGCAAATGTGCTCCGATTTCGATGATTGATACCTCTGTCAAGAGGCGTGGAGACCTGTAATTGTTACGGCAACGGCCATTTGGATGAGTCGAATATTTCTACACGTTTTGTGGAGAATTCATTTTTCTGAAAATCAACTGAACTATAGCCCACAAATTCAGAGCCACGAAAATCGAAAATCTGCAAATGTGCTCCGATTTCGATGATTGATACCTCTATCAATAGGCGTTGAGACCTGTAATTGTCATGCCAACTGCAATTTGGATGGGTCGAATATTTCTACACGTTTTGTGGAGAATTCATTTTTCTGAAAATCAACTGAACTATAGCCCACAAATTCAGAGCCACGAAAATCGAAAATCTGCAAATGTGCTCCGATTTCGATGATTGATACCTCTATCAATAGGCGTAGAGACCTGTAATTGTCATGCCAACGGCAATTTGGATCGGTCGAATATTTCTAATTGTTTCGTGGAGAATTCAATTTTTGTTGAAAATCAGCTGAACTATAGCCCACAAATTCAGAGCCACGAAAATCGAAAATCTGCAAATGTGCTCCGATTTCGATGATTGATACCTCTATCAATAGGCGTTGAGACCTGTAATTGTCATGCCAACGGTTATTTGGATCGGTCGAATATTTCTACACGTTTTGTGGAGAATTCATTTTTCTGAAAATCAACTGAACTATAGCCTACAAATTCAGAGCCACGAAAATCGAAAATCTGCAAATGTGCTCCGATTTCGATGATTGATACCTCTATCAATAGGCGTGGAGACCTGTAATTGTCATGCCAACGGCCATTTGGATCGGTCGAATATTTCTACACGTTTCGTGGAGAATTCAATTTTTTTTGAAAATCAGCTGAACTATAGCCCACAAATTCAGAGCCACGAAAATCGAAAATCTGCAAATGTGCTCCGATTTCGATGATTGATACCACTATCAATAGGCGTTGAGACCTGTAATTGTCATGCCAACGGTTATTTGGATCGGTCGAATATTTCTACACGTTTCGTGGAGAATTCAATTTTTTAAAAATCAACTGAACTATAGCCCACAAATTCAGAGCCACGAAAATCGAAAATCTGCAAATGTGCTCCGATTTCGATGATTGATACCTCTATCAATAGGCGTGGAGACCTGTAATTGTCATGCCAACGGTTATTTGGATCGGTCGAATATTTCTACACGTTTTGTGGAGAATTCATTTTCTGAAAATCAACTGAACTATAGCCCACAAATTCAGAGCCACGAAAATCGAAAATCTGCAAATGTGCTCCGATTTCGATGATTGATACCTCTATCAATAGGCGTGGAGACCTGTAATTGTCATGCCAACGGTTATTTGGATCGGTCGAATATTTCTACACGTTTTGTGGAGAATTCATTTTTCTGAAAATCAACTGAACTATAGCCCACAAATTCAGAGCCACGAAAATCGAAAATCTGCAAATGTGCTCCGATTTCGATGATTGATACCTCTATCAATAGGCGTGGAGACCTGTAATTGTCATGCCAACGGCCATTTGGATCGGTCGAATATTTCTACACGTTTCGTGGAGAATTCAATTTTTTTTGAAAATCAGCTGAACTATAGCCCACAAATTCAGAGCCACGAAAATCGAAAATCTGCAAATGTGCTCCGATTTCGATGATTGATACCACTATCAATAGGCGTTGAGACCTGTAATTGTCATGCCAACGGTTATTTGGATCGGTCGAATATTTCTACACGTTTCGTGGAGAATTCAATTTTTTAAAAATCAACTGAACTATAGCCCACAAATTCAGAGCCACGAAAATCGAAAATCTGCAAATGTGCTCCGATTTCGATGATTGATACCTCTATCAATAGGCGTGGAGACCTGTAATTGTCATGCCAACGGTTATTTGGATCGGTCGAATATTTCTACACGTTTTGTGGAGAATTCATTTTTCTGAAAATCAACTGAACTATAGCCCACAAATTCAGAGCCACGAAAATCGAAAATCTGCAAATGTGCTCCGATTTCGATGATTGATACCTCTATCAATAGGCGTGGAGACCTGTAATTGTCATGCCAACGGTTATTTGGATCGGTCGAATATTTCTACACGTTTTGTGGAGAATTCATTTTTCTGAAAATCAACTGAACTATAGCCCACAAATTCAGAGCCACGAAAATCGAAAATCTGCAAATGTGCTCCGATTTCGATGATTGATACCTCTATCAATAGGCGTGGAGACCTGTAATTGTCATGCCAACGGTTATTTGGATCGGTCGAATATTTCTACACGTTTTGTGGAGAATTCATTTTTCTGAAAATCAACTGAACTATAGCCCACAAATTCAGAGCCACGAAAATCGAAAATCTGCAAATGTGCTCCGATTTCGATGATTGATACCTCTATCAATAGGCGTTGAGACCTGTAATTGTCATGCCAACGGCCATTTGGATCGGTCGAATATTTCTACACGTTTTGTGGAGAATTCATTTATCTGAAAATCAACTGAACTATAGCCCACAAATTCAGAGCCACGAAAATCAAAAATCTGCAAATGTGCTCCGATTTCGATGATTGATACCTCTATCAATAGGCGTTGAGACCTGTAATTGTCATGTAAACGGCCATTTGGATCGGTCGAATATTTCTACACGTTTCGTGGAGAATTCAATTTTTTTTTAAAATCAGCTGAACTATAGCCCACAAATTCAGAGCCACGAAAATAGAAAATCTGCAAATGTGCTCCGATTTCGATGATTGATACCTCTATCAATAGGCGTGAAGACCTGTAATTGTCACGGCAACGGCCATTTGGATCGGTCGAATATTTCTACACGTTTTGTGGAGAATTCATTTTTCTGAAAATCAACTGAACTATAGCCCACAAATTCAGAGCCACGAAAATCGAAAATCTGCAAATGTGCTCCGATTTCGATGATTGATACCTCTGTCAAGAGGCGTGGAGACCTGTAATTGTTACGGCAACGGCCATTTGGATGGGTCGAATATTTCTACACGTTTTGTGTAGAATTCATTTTTCTGAAAATCAACTGAACTATAGCCCACAAATTCAGAGCCACGAAAATCGAAAATCTGCAAATGTGCTCCGATTTCGATGATTGATACCTCTATCAATAGGCGTTGAGACCTGTAATTGTCATGCCAACTGCCATTTGGATGGGTCGAATATTTCTACACGTTTTGTGGAGAATTCATTTTTCTGAAAATCAACTGAACTATAGCCCACAAATTCAGAGCCACGAAAATCGAAAATCTGCAAATGTGCTCCGATTTCGATGATTGATACCTCTATCAATAGGCGTAGAGACCTGTAATTGTCATGCCAACGGCAATTTGGATCGGTCGAATATTTCTAATTGTTTCGTGGAGAATTCAATTTTTGTTGAAAATCAGCTGAACTATAGCCCACAAATTCAGAGCCACGAAAATCGAAAATCTGCAAATGTGCTCCGATTTCGATGATTGATACCTCTATCAATAGGCGTTGAGACCTGTAATTGTCATGCCAACGGTTATTTGGATCGGTCGAATATTTCTACACGTTTTGTGGAGAATTCATTTTTCTGAAAATCAACTGAACTATAGCCTACAAATTCAGAGCCACGAAAATCGAAAATCTGCAAATGTGCTCCGATTTCGATGATTGATACCTCTATCAATAGGCGTGGAGACCTGTAATTGTCATGCCAACGGCCATTTGGATCGGTCGAATATTTCTACACGTTTCGTGGAGAATTCAATTTTTTTTGAAAATCAGCTGAACTATAGCCCACAAATTCAGAGCCACGAAAATCGAAAATCTGCAAATGTGCTCCGATTTCGATGATTGATACCTCTATCAATAGGCGTTGAGACCTGTAATTGTCATGCCAACGGTTATTTGGATCGGTCGAATATTTCTACACGTTTCGTGGAGAATTCAATTTTTTAAAAATCAACTGAACTATAGCCCACAAATTCAGAGCCACGAAAATCGAAAATCTGCAAATGTGCTCCGATTTCGATGATTGATACCTCTATCAATAGGCGTGGAGACCTGTAATTGTCATGCCAACGGTTATTTGGATCGGTCGAATATTTCTACACGTTTTGTGGAGAATTCATTTTTCTGAAAATCAACTGAACTATAGCCCACAAATTCAGAGCCACGAAAATCGAAAATCTGCAAATGTGCTCCGATTTCGATGATTGATACCTCTATCAATAGGCGTGGAGACCTGTAATTGTCATGACAACGGTTATTTGGATCGGTCGAATATTTCTACACGTTTTGTGGAGAATTCATTTTTCTGAAAATCAACTGAACTATAGCCCACAAATTCAGAGCCACGAAAATCGAAAATCTGCAAATGTGCTCCGATTTCGATGATTGATACCTCTATCAATAGGCGTTGAGACCTGTAATTGTCATGCCAACGGCCATTTGGATCGGGCGAATATTTCTACACGTTTTGTGGAGAATTCATTTATCTGAAAATCAACTGAACTATAGCCCACAAATTCAGAGCCACGAAAATCAAAAATCTGCAAATGTGCTCCGATTTCGATGATTGATACCTCTATCAATAGGCGTGGAGACCTGTAATTCTCATGTAAACGGCCATTTGGATCGGTCGAATATTTCTACACGTTTCGTGGAGAATTCAATTTTTTTTGAAAATCAGCTGAACTATAGCCCACAAATTCAGAGCCACGAAAATCGAAAATCTGCAAATGTGCTCCGATTTCGATGATTGATACCTCTATCAATAGGCGTGGAGACCTGTAATTCTCATGTAAACGGCCATTTGGATCGGTCGAATATTTCTACACGTTTCGTGGAGAATTCAATTTTTTTTGAAAATCAGCTGAACTATAGCCCACAAATTCAGAGCCACGAAAATCGAAAATCTGCAAATGTGCTGCGATTTCGATGATTGATACCTCTATCAATAGGCGTGAAGACCTGTAATTGTTACGGCAACGGCCATTTGGATCGGTCGAATATTTCTACACGTTTTGTGGAGAATTCATTTTTCTGAAAATCAACTGAACTATAGCCCACAAATTCAGAGCCACGAAAATCGAAAATCTGCAAATGTGCTGCGATTTCGATGATTGATACCTCTATCAATAGGCGTGAAGACCTGTAATTGTTACGGCAACGGCCATTTGGATGGGTCGAATATTTCTACACGTTTTGTGGAGAATTCATTTTTCTGAAAATCAACTGAACTATGGCCCACAAATTCAGAGCCACGAAAATCGAAAATCTGCAAATGTGCTCCGATTTCGATGATTGATACCTCTATCAATAGGCGTTGAGACCTGTAATTGTCATGCCAACTGCCATTTGGATGGGTCGATTATTTCTACACGTTTTGTGGAGAATTCATTTTTCTGAAAATCAACTGAACTATAGCCCACAAATTCAGAGCCACGAAAATCGAAAATCTGCAAATGTGCTCCGATTTCGATGATTGATACCTCTATCAATAGGCGTAGAGACCTGTAATTGTCATGTAAACGGCCATTTGGATCGGTCGAATGTTCCTAATTGTTTCGTGGAGAATTCAATTTTTGTTGAAAATCAGCTGAACTATAGCCCACAAATTCAGAGCCACGAAAATCGAAAATCTGCAAATGTGCTCCGATTTCGATGATTGATACCTCTATCAAGAGGCGTGGAGACCTGTAATTGTCACGGCAACGGCCATTTGGATCGGTCGAATATTTCTACACGTTTCGTGGAGAATTCAATTTTTTTAAAAATCAACTGAACTATAGGCCACAAATTCAGAGCCACGAAAATCGAAAATCTGCAAATGTGCTCCGATTTCGATGATTGATACCACTATCAATAGGCGTTGAGACCTGTAATTGTCATGCCAACGGTTATTTGGATCGGTCGAATATTTCTACACGTTTCGTGGAGAATTCAATTTTTTAAAAATCAACTGAACTATAGGCCACAAATTCAGAGCCACGAAAATCGAAAATCTGCAAATGTGCTCCGATTTCGATGATTGATACCTCTATCAATAGGCGTGGAGACCTGTAATTGTCATGCCAACGGTTATTTGGATCGGTCGAATATTTCTACACGTTTTGTGGAGAATTCATTTTTCTGAAAATCAACTGAACTATAGCCCACAAATTCAGAGCCACGAAAAACGAAAATCTGCAAATGTGCTCCGATTTCGATGATTGATACCTCTATCAATAGGCGTTGAGACCTGTAATTGTCATGCCAACGATTATTTGGATCGGTCGAATATTTCTACACGTTTTGTGGAGAATTCATTTTTCTGAAAATCAACTGAACTATAGCCCACAAATTCAGAGCCACGAAAATCGAAAATCTGCAAATGTGCTCCGATTTCGATGATTGATACCTCTATCAATAGGCGTTGAGACCTGTAATTGTCATGCCAACGGTTATTTGGATCGGTCGAATATTTCTACACGTTTCGTAGAGAATTCAATTTTTTAAAAATCAACTGAACTATAGCCCACAAATTCAGAGCCACGAAAATCGAAAATCTGCAAATGTGCTCCGATTTCGATGATTGATACCTCTATCAATAGGCGTGGAGACCTGTAATTGTCATGCCAACGGTTATTTGGATCGGTCGAATATTTCTACACGTTTTGTGGAGAATTCATTTTTCTGAAAATCAACTGAACTATAGCCCACAAATTCAGAGCCACGAAAATCGAAAATCTGCAAATGTGCTCCGATTTCGATGATTGATACCTCTATCAATAGGCGTTGAGACCTGTAATTGTCATGTAAACGGCCATTTGGATCGGTCGAATATTTCTACACGTTTCGTGGAGAATTCAATTTTTTTTGAAAATCAGCTGAACTATAGCCCACAAATTCAGAGCCACGAAAATCGAAAATCTGCAAATGTGCTCCGATTTCGATGATTGATACCTCTATCAATAGGCGTGGAGACCTGTAATTGTCATGCCAACGGCCATTTGGATCGGTCGAATATTTCTACACGTTTTGTGGAGAATTCGTTTTTTTAAAAATCAACTGAACTATAGCCCACAAATTCAGAGCCACGAAAATCGAAAATCTGCAAATGTGCTCCGATTTCGATGATTGATACCTCTATCAATAGGCGTGGAAACCTGTAATTCTCATGTAAACGGCCATTTGGATCGGTCGAATATTTCTACACGTTTCGTGGAGAATTCAATTTTTTTTGAAAATCAGCTGAACTATAGCCCACAAATTCAGAGCCACGAAAATCGAAAATCTGCAAATGTGCTCCGATTTCGATGATTGATACCTCTATCAATAGGCGTTGAGACCTGTAATTGTCATGCCAACGGTTATTTAAGTCGGTCGAATATTTCTACACGTTTTGTGGAGAATTCATTTTTCTGAAAATCAACTGAACTATAGCCCACAAATTCAGAGCCACGAAAATCGAAAATCTGCAAATGTGCTCCGATTTCGATGATTGATACCTCTATCAATAGGCGTGGAGACCTGTAATTGTCATGCCAACGGCCATTTGGATCGGTCGAATATTTCCACACGTTTTGTGGAGAATTCATTTTTTTGAAAATCAACTGAACTATAGCCCACTAATTCAGAGCCACGAAAATCGAAAATCTGCAAATGTGCCCCGATTTCGATGATTGATACCTCTATCAAGAGGCGTGGAGACCTGTAATTCTCATGTAAACGGCCATTTGGATCGGTCGAATATTTCCACACGTTTCGTGGAGAATTCAATTTTTTTTGAAAATCAACTGAACTATAGCCCACAAATTCAGAGCCACGAAAATCGAAAATCTGCAAATGTAATTCTCATGTAAACGGCCATTTGGATCGGTCGAATATTTCTACACGTTTCGTGGAGAATTCAATTTTTTTTAAAAAATCAACTAACCTCTACCAATAGGCGTTGAGACCTGTAATTGTCATGCCAACGGCCATTTGGATCGGTCGAATATTTCTACACGTTTCGTGGACAATTCAATTTTTTTAAAAATCAACTGAACTATAGCCCACAAATTCAGAGCCACGAAAATCGAAAATCTGCAAATGTGCTCCGATTTCGATGATTGATACCTCTATCAATAGGCGTGCAGACCTGTAATTGTCATGCCAACGGTTATTTGGATCGGTCGAATATTTCTACACGTTTTGTGGAGAATTCATTTTTCTGAAAATCAACTGAACTATAGCCCACAAATTCAGAGCCACGAAAATCGAAAATCTGCAAATGTGCTCCGATTTCGATGATTGATACCTCTATCAAGAGGCGTGGAGACCTGTAATTGTCACGGCAACGGCCATTTGGATCGGTCGAATATTTCTACAGGTTTCGTGGAGAATTCAATTTTTTTTAAAATCAACTGAACTATAGCCCACAAATTCAGAGCCACGAAAATCGAAAATCTGCAACTGTGCTCCGATTTCGATGATTGATACCTCTATCAATAGGCGTTGAGACCTGTAATTGTCATGCCAACGGCCATTTGGATCGGTCGAATATTTCTACACGTTTTGTGGAGAATTCATTTTTTTGAAAATCAACTGAACTATAGCCCACAAATTCAGAGCCACGAAAATCGAAAATCTGCAAATGTGCTCCGATTTCGATGATTGATACCTCTATCAATAGGCGTGGAGACCTGTAATTCTCATGTAAACGGCCATTTGGATCGGTCGAATATTTCCACACGTTTCGTGGAGAATTCAATTTTTTTAAAAATCAACTGAACTATAGACCACAAATTCAGAGCCACGAAAATCGAAAATCTGCAAATGTGCTCCGATTTCGATGATTGATACCTCTATCAATAGGCGTTGAGACCTGTAATTGTCATGCCAACGGTTATTTGGATCGGTCGAATATTTCTACACGTTTCGTGGAGAATTCAATTTTTTAAAAATCAACTGAACTATAGCCCACAAATTCAGAGCCACGAAAATCGAAAATCTGCAAATGTGCTCCGATTTCGATGATTGATACCTCTATCAATAGGCGTGGAGACCTGTAATTGTCATGCCAACGGTTATTTGGATCGGTCGAATATTTCTACACGTTTTGTGGAGAATTCATTTTTCTGAAAATCAACTGAACTATAGCCCACAAATTCAGAGCCACGAAAATCGAAAATCTGCAAATGTGCTCCGATTTCGATGATTGATACCTCTATCAATAGGCGTTGAGACCTGTAATTGTCATGCCAACGGTTATTTGGATCGGTCGAATATTTCTACACGTTTCGTGGAGAATTCAATTTTTTAAAAATCAACTGAACTATAGCCCACAAATTCAGAGCCACGAAAATCGAAAATCTGCAAATGTGCTCCGATTTCGATGATTGATACCTCTATCAATAGGCGTGGAGACCTGTAATTGTCATGCCAACGGTTATTTGGATCGGTCGAATATTTCTACACGTTTTGTGGAGAATTCATTTTTCTGAAAATCAACTGAACTATAGCCCACAAATTCAGAGCCACGAAAATCGAAAATCTGCAAATGTGCTCCGATTTCGATGATTGATACCTCTATCAATAGGCGTTGAGACCTGTAATTGTCATGTAAACGGCCATTTGGATCGGTCGAATATTTCTACACGTTTCGTGGAGAATTCAATTTTTTTTGAAAATCAGCTGAACTATAGCCCACAAATTCAGAGCCACGAAAATCGAAAATCTGCAAATGTGCTCCGATTTCGATGATTGATACCTCTATCAATAGGCGTGGAGACCTGTAATTGTCATGCCAACGGCCATTTGGATCGGTCGAATATTTCTACACGTTTTGTGGAGAATTCGTTTTTTTAAAAATCAACTGAACTATAGCCCACAAATTCAGAGCCACGAAAATCGAAAATCTGCAAATGTGCTCCGATTTCGATGATTGATACCTCTATCAATAGGCGTTGAGACCTGTAATTGTCATGCCAACGGCCATTTGGATCGGTCGAATATTTCTACACGTTTTGTGGAGAATTCATTTTTCTGAAAATCAACTGAACTATAGCCCACAAATTCAGAGCCACGAAAATCGAAAATCTGCAAATGTGCTCCGATTTCGATGATTGATACCTCTATCAATAGGCGTGGAGACCTGTAATTGTCATGCCAACGGCCATTTGGATCGGTCGAATATTTCCACACGTTTTGTGGAGAATTCATTTTTTTGAAAATCAACTGAACTATAGCACACTAATTCAGAGCCACGAAAATCGAAAATCTGCAAATGTGCCCCGATTTCGATGATTGATACCTCTATCAATAGGCGTGGAGACCTGTAATTCTCATGTAAACGGCCATTTGGATCGGTCGAATATTTCCACACGTTTCGTGGAGAATTCAATTTTTTTTAAAAATCAACTGAACTATAGCCCACAAATTCAGAGCCACGAAAATCGAAAATATGCAAATGTGCTCCGATTTCGATGATTGATACCTCTACCAATAGGCGTTGAGACCTGTAATTGTCATGCCAACGGCCATTTGGATCGGTCGAATATTTCTACACGTTTCGTGGAGAATTCAATTTTTTTAAAAATCAACTGAACTATAGCCCACAAATTCAGAGCCACGAAAATCGAAAATCTGCAAATGTGCTCCGATTTCGATGATTGATACCTCTATCAATAGGCGTGCAGACCTGTAATTGTCATGCCAACGGTTATTTGGATCGGTCGAATATTTCTACACGTTTTGTGGAGAATTCATTTTTCTGAAAATCAACTGAACTATAGCCCACAAATTCAGAGCCACGAAAATCGAAAATCTGCAAATGTGCTCCGATTTCGATGATTGATACCTCTATCAAGAGGCGTGGAGACCTGTAATTGTCACGGCAACGGCCATTTGGATCGGTCGAATATTTCTACAGGTTTCGTGGAGAATTCAATTTTTTTTTAAAATCAACTGAACTATAGCCCACAAATTCAGAGCCACGAAAATCGAAAATCTGCAACTGTGCTCCGATTTCGATGATTGATACCTCTATCAATAGGCGTTGAGACCTGTAATTGTCATGCCAACGGCCATTTGGATCGGTCGAATATTTCTACACGTTTTGTGGAGAATTCATTTTTTTGAAAATCAACTGAACTATAGCCCACAAATTCAGAGCCACGAAAATCGAAAATCTGCAAATGTGCTCCGATTTCGATGATTGATACCTCTATCAATAGGCGTTGAGACCTGTAATTGTCATACCAACGGTTATTTAGATCGGTCGAATATTTCCACACGTTTCGTGGAGAATTCAATTTTTTTTGAAAATCAACTGAACTATAGCCCACAAATTCAGAGCCACGAAAATCGAAAATCTGCAAATGTGCTCCGATTTCGATGATTGATACCTCTATCAATTGGCGTTGAGACCTGTAATTGTCATGCCAACGGCCATTTGGATCGGTCGAATATTTCTACACGTTTTGTGGAGAATTCAATTTTTTTGAAAATCAACTGAACTATAGCCCACAAATTCAGAGCCACGAAAATCGAAAATGTGCAAATGTGCTCCGATTTCGATGATTGATACCTCTATCAATAGGCGTTAAGACCTGTAATTGTCACGGCAACAGCCATTTGGATCGGTCGAATATTTCTACACGTTTCGTGGAGAATTCAATTTTTTTGAAAATCAACTGAACTATAGCCCACAATTCAGAGCCACGAAAATCGAAAATCTGCAAATGTGCTCCGATTTCGATGATTGATACCTCTATCAATAGGAGTTGAGACCTGTAATTGTCATGTAAACGGCCATTTGGATCGGTCGGATATTACTACACGTTTTGTGGAGAATTCAGTTTTTTTGAAAATCAACTGAACTATAGCCCATAAATTCAGAGCCACGAAAATCGAAAATCTGCAAATGTGCTCCGATTTCGATGATTGATACCTCTATCAATGGGCGTGGAGACCTGTAATTGTCATGTAAACGGCCATTTGGATCGGTCGGATATTACTACACGTTTTGTGGAGAATTCAGTTTTTTTGAAAATCAACTGAATTATAGCCCACAAATTCAGAGCCACGAAAATCGAAAATCTGCAAATGTGCTCCGATTTCGATGATTGATACCTCTATCAATGGGCGTGGAGACCTGTAATTGTCATGTAAACGGCCATTTGGATCGGTCGGATATTACTACACGTTTTGTGGAGAATTCAGTTTTTTTGAAAATCAACTGAATTATAGCCCACAAATTCAGAGCCACGAAAATCGAAAATCTGCAAATGTGCTCCGATTTCGATGATTGATACCTCTATCAATGGGCGTGGAGACCTGTAATTGTCATGTAAACGGCCATTTGGATCGGTCGGATATTACTACACGTTTTGTGGAGAATTCAATTTTTTTGAAAATCAACTGAATTATAGCCCACAAATTCAGAGCCACGAAAATCGAAAATCTGCAAATGTGCTCCGATTTCGATGATTGATACCTCTATCAATGGGCGTGGAGACCTGTAATTGTCATGTAAATGGCCATTTGGATCGGTCGGATATTACTACACGTTTTGTGGAGAATTCAATTTTTTTGAAAATCAACTGAACTATAGCCCATAAATTCAGAGCCAAGAAAATCGAAAATCTGCAAATGTGCTCCGATTTCGATGATTGATACCTCTATCAACAGGCGTTGAGACCTGTAATTGTCATGGCAACGGCCATTTGGATCGGTCGAATATTTCTACACGTTTTGTGGAGAATTCAATTTTTTTGAAAATCAACTGAACTATAGCCCACAAATTCAGAGCCACGAAAATCGAAAATGTGCAAATGTGCTCCGATTTCGATGATTGATACCTCTATCAATAGGCGTTAAGACCTGTAATTGTCACGGCAACAGCCATTTGGATCGGTCGAATATTTCTACACGTTTCGTGGAGAATTCAATTTTTTTGAAAATCAACTGAACTATAGCCCACAATTCAGAGCCACGAAAATCGAAAATCTGCAAATGTGCTCCGATTTCGATGATTGATACCTCTATCAATGGGCGTGGAGACCTGTAATTGTCATGTAAACGGCCATTTGGATCGGTCGGATATTACTACACGTTTTGTGGAGAATTCAGTTTTTTTGAAAATCAACTGAATTATAGCCCACAAATTCAGAGCCACGAAAATCGAAAATCTGCAAATGTGCTCCGATTTCGATGATTGATACCTCTATCAATGGGCGTGGAGACCTGTAATTGTCATGTAAACGGCCATTTGGATCGGTCGGATATTACTACACGTTTTGTGGAGAATTCAATTTTTTTGAAAATCAACTGAATTATAGCCCACAAATTCAGAGCCACGAAAATCGAAAATCTGCAAATGTGCTCCGATTTCGATGATTGATACCTCTATCAATGGGCGTGGAGACCTGTAATTGTCATGTAAATGGCCATTTGGATCGGTCGGATATTACTACACGTTTTGTGGAGAATTCAATTTTTTTGAAAATCAACTGAACTATAGCCCATAAATTCAGAGCCAGGAAAATCGAAAATCTGCAAATGTGCTCCGATTTCGATGATTGATACCTCTATCAACAGGCGTTGAGACCTGTAATTGTCATGGCAACGGCCATTTGGATCGGTCGAATATTTCTACACATTTTGTGGAGAATTAATTTTTTTGAAAATCAACTGAATTATAGCCCACAAATTCAGAGCCACGAAAATCGAAAATCTGCAAATGTGCTCCGATTTCGATGATTGATACCTCTATCAATGGGCGTGGAGACCTGTAATTGTCATGTAAACGGCCATTTGGATCGGTCGGATATTACTACACGTTTTGTGGAGAATTCAATTTTTTTGAAAATCAACTGAACTATAGCCCACATATTCAGAGCCACGAAAATCGAAAATCTGCAAATGTGCTCCGATTTCGATGATTGATACCTCTATCAATGGGCGTGGAGACCTGTAATTGTCATGTAAACGGCCATTTGGATCGGTCTGATATTACTACACGTTTTGTGGAGAATTCAATTTTTTTGAAAATCAACTGAACTATAGCCCATAAATTCAGAGCCACGAAAATCGAAAATCTGCAAATGTGCTCCGATTTCGATGATTGATACCTCTATCAATAGGCGTTGAGACCTGTAATTGTCATGCCAACGGTTATTTGGATCGGTCGAATATTTCCACACGTTTCGTGGAGAATTCAATTTTTTTTGAAAATCAACTGAACTATAGCCCACAAATTCAGAGCCACGAAAATCGAAAATCTGCAAATGTGCTCCGATTTCGATGATTGATACCTCTATCAATTGGCGTTGAGACCTGTAATTGTCATGCCAACGGCCATTTGGATCGGTCGAATATTTCTACAAGTTTTGTGGAGAATTCAATTTTTTTGAAAATCAACTGAACTATAGCCCACAAATTCAGAGCCACGAAAATCGAAAATCTGCAACTGTGCTCCGATTTCGATGATTGATACCTCTATCAATAGGCGTTGAGACCTGTAATTGTCATGTAAACGGCCATTTGGATCGGTCGGATATTACTACACGTTTTGTGGAGAATTCAATTTTTTTGAAAATCAACTGAACTATAGCCCATAAATTCAGAGCCACGAAAATCGAAAATCTGCAAATGTGCTCCGATTTCGATGATTGATACCTCTATCAATAGGCGTTGAGACCTGTAATTGTCATGCCAACGGTTATTTAGATCGGTCGAATATTTCCACACGTTTCGTGGAGAATTCAATTTTTTTTGAAAATCAACTGAACTATAGCCCACAAATTCAGAGCCACGAAAATCGAAAATCTGCAAATGTGCTCCGATTTCGATGATTGATACCTCTATCAATTGGCGTTGAGACCTGTAATTGTCATGCCAACGGCCATTTGGATCGGTCGAATATTTCTACACGTTTTGTGGAGAATTCAATTTTTTTGAAAATCAACTGAACTATAGCCCACAAATTCAGAGCCACGAAAATCGAAAATGTGCAAATGTGCTCCGATTTCGATGATTGATACCTCTATCAATAGGCGTTAAGACCTGTAATTGTCACGGCAACAGCCATTTGGATCGGTCGAATATTTCTACACGTTTCGTGGAGAATTCAATTTTTTTGAAATCAACTGAACTATAGCCCACAATTCAGAGCCACGAAAATCGAAAATCTGCAAATGTGCTCCGATTTCGATGATTGATACCTCTATCAATGGGCGTGGAGACCTGTAATTGTCATGTAAACGGCCATTTGGATCGGTCGGATATTACTACACGTTTTGTGGAGAATTCAGTTTTTTTGAAAATCAACTGAATTATAGCCCACAAATTCAGAGCCACGAAAATCGAAAATCTGCAAATGTGCTCCGATTTCGATGATTGATACCTCTATCAATGGGCGTGGAGACCTGTAATTGTCATGTAAACGGCCATTTGGATCGGTCGGATATTACTACACGTTTTGTGGAGAATTCAATTTTTTTGAAAATCAACTGAATTATAGCCCACAAATTCAGAGCCACGAAAATCGAAAATCTGCAAATGTGCTCCGATTTCGATGATTGATACCTCTATCAATGGGCGTGGAGACCTGTAATTGTCATGTAAATGGCCATTTGGATCGGTCGGATATTACTACACGTTTTGTGGAGAATTCAATTTTTTTGAAAATCAACTGAACTATAGCCCATAAATTCAGAGCCAGGAAAATCGAAAATCTGCAAATGTGCTCCGATTTCGATGATTGATACCTCTATCAACAGGCGTTGAGACCTGTAATTGTCATGGCAACGGCCATTTGGATCGGTCGAATATTTCTACACATTTTGTGGAGAATTAATTTTTTTGAAAATCAACTGAATTATAGCCCACAAATTCAGAGCCACGAAAATCGAAAATCTGCAAATGTGCTCCGATTTCGATGATTGATACCTCTATCAATGGGCGTGGAGACCTGTAATTGTCATGTAAACGGCCATTTGGATCGGTCGGATATTACTACACGTTTTGTGGAGAATTCAATTTTTTGAAAATCAACTGAACTATAGCCCACATATTCAGAGCCACGAAAATCGAAAATCTGCAAATGTGCTCCGATTTCGATGATTGATACCTCTATCAATGGGCGTGGAGACCTGTAATTGTCATGTAAACGGCCATTTGGATCGGTCTGATATTACTACACGTTTTGTGGAGAATTCAATTTTTTTGAAAATCAACTGAACTATAGCCCATAAATTCAGAGCCACGAAAATCGAAAATCTGCAAATGTGCTCCGATTTCGATGATTGATACCTCTATCAATAGGCGTTGAGACCTGTAATTGTCATGCCAACGGTTATTTGGATCGGTCGAATATTTCCACACGTTTCGTGGAGAATTCAATTTTTTTTGAAAATCAACTGAACTATAGCCCACAAATTCAGAGCCACGAAAATCGAAAATCTGCAAATGTGCTCCGATTTCGATGATTGATACCTCTATCAATTGGCGTTGAGACCTGTAATTGTCATGCCAACGGCCATTTGGATCGGTCGAATATTTCTACAAGTTTTGTGGAGAATTCAATTTTTTTGAAAATCAACTGAACTATAGCCCACAAATTCAGAGCCACGAAAATCGAAAATGTGCAAATGTGCTCCGATTTCGATGATTGATACCTCTATCAATAGGCGTTAAGACCTCTAATTGTCACGGCAACAGCCATTTGGATCGGTCGAATATTTCTACACGTTTCGTGGAGAATTCAATTTTTTTGAAAATCAACTGAACTATAGCCCACAAATTCAGAGCCACGAAAATCGAAAATCTGCAAATGTGTTGCGATTTCGATGATTGATACCTCTATCAAAAGGCGTTGAGACCTGTAATTGTCATGGCAACGGCCATTTGGATCGGTCGAATATTTCTACACGTTTCGTGGAGAATTCAATTTTTTTGAAAATCAACTGAACTATAGCCCACAAATTCAGAGCCACGAAAATCGAAAATCTGCAAATGTGCTCCGATTTCGATGATTGATACCTCTATCAATTGGCGTTGAGACCTGTAATTGTCATGCCAACGGCCATTTGGATCGGTCGAATATTTCTACACGTTTTGTGGAGAATTCAATTTTTTTGAAAATCAACTGAACTATAGCCCACAAATTCAGAGCCACGAAAATCGAAAATGTGCAAATGTGCTCCGATTTCGATGATTGATACCTCTATCAATAGGCGTTAAGACCTGTAATTGTCACGGCAACAGCCATTTGGATCGGTCGAATATTTCTACACGTTTCGTGGAGAATTCAATTTTTTTGAAAATCAACTGAACTATAGCCCACAATTCAGAGCCACGAAAATCGAAAATCTGCAAATGTGCTCCGATTTCGATGATTGATACCTCTATCAATGGGCGTGGAGACCTGTAATTGTCATGTAAACGGCCATTTGGATCGGTCGGATATTACTACACGTTTTGTGGAGAATTCAGTTTTTTTGAAAATCAACTGAATTATAGCCCACAAATTCAGAGCCACGAAAATCGAAAATCTGCAAATGTGCTCCGATTTCGATGATTGATACCTCTATCAATGGGCGTGGAGACCTGTAATTGTCATGTAAACGGCCATTTGGATCGGTCGGATATTACTACACGTTTTGTGGAGAATTCAATTTTTTTGAAAATCAACTGAATTATAGCCCACAAATTCAGAGCCACGAAAATCGAAAATCTGCAAATGTGCTCCGATTTCGATGATTGATACCTCTATCAATGGGCGTGGAGACCTGTAATTGTCATGTAAATGGCCATTTGGATCGGTCGGATATTACTACACGTTTTGTGGAGAATTCAATTTTTTTGAAAATCAACTGAACTATAGCCCATAAATTCAGAGCCAGGAAAATCGAAAATCTGCAAATGTGCTCCGATTTCGATGATTGATACCTCTATCAACAGGCGTTGAGACCTGTAATTGTCATGGCAACGGCCATTTGGATCGGTCGAATATTTCTACACATTTTGTGGAGAATTAATTTTTTTGAAAATCAACTGAATTATAGCCCACAAATTCAGAGCCACGAAAATCGAAAATCTGCAAATGTGCTCCGATTTCGATGATTGATACCTCTATCAATGGGCGTGGAGACCTGTAATTGTCATGTAAACGGCCATTTGGATCGGTCGGATATTACTACACGTTTTGTGGAGAATTCAATTTTTTTGAAAATCAACTGAACTATAGCCCACATATTCAGAGCCACGAAAATCGAAAATCTGCAAATGTGCTCCGATTTCGATGATTGATACCTCTATCAATGGGCGTGGAGACCTGTAATTGTCATGTAAACGGCCATTTGGATCGGTCTGATATTACTACACGTTTTGTGGAGAATTCAATTTTTTTGAAAATCAACTGAACTATAGCCCACAAATTCAGAGCCACGAAAATCGAAAATCTGCAAATGTGCTCCGATTTCGATGATTGATACCTCTATCAATTGGCGTTGAGACCTGTAATTGTCATGCCAACGGCCATTTGGATCGGTCGAATATTTCTACAAGTTTTGTGGAGAATTCAATTTTTTTGAAAATCAACTGAACTATAGCCCACAAATTCAGAGCCACGAAAATCGAAAATCTGCAACTGTGCTCCGATTTCGATGATTGATACCTCTATCAATAGGCGTTGAGACCTGTAATTGTCATGTAAACGGCCATTTGGATCGGTCGGATATTACTACACGTTTTGTGGAGAATTCAATTTTTTTGAAAATCAACTGAACTATAGCCCATAAATTCAGAGCCACGAAAATCGAAAATCTGCAAATGTGCTCCGATTTCGATGATTGATACCTCTATCAATAGGCGTTGAGACCTGTAATTGTCATGCCAACGGTTATTTGGATCGGTCGAATATTTCCACACGTTTCGTGGAGAATTCAATTTTTTTTGAAAATCAACTGAACTATAGCCCACAAATTCAGAGCCACGAAAATCGAAAATCTGCAAATGTGCTCCGATTTCGATGATTGATACCTCTATCAATTGGCGTTGAGACCTGTAATTGTCATGCCAACGGCCATTTGGATCGGTCGAATATTTCTACAAGTTTTGTGGAGAATTCAATTTTTTTGAAAATCAACTGAACTATAGCCCACAAATTCAGAGCCACGAAAATCGAAAATGTGCAAATGTGCTCCGATTTCGATGATTGATACCTCTATCAATAGGCGTTAAGACCTCTAATTGTCACGGCAACAGCCATTTGGATCGGTCGAATATTTCTACACGTTTCGTGGAGAATTCAATTTTTTTGAAAATCAACTGAACTATAGCCCACAAATTCAGAGCCACGAAAATCGAAAATCTGCAAATGTGTTGCGATTTCGATGATTGATACCTCTATCAAAAGGCGTTGAGACCTGTAATTGTCATGGCAACGGCCATTTGGATCGGTCGAATATTTCTACACATTTTGTGGAGAATTAATTTTTTTGAAAATTAACTGAATTATAGCCCACAAATTCAGAGCCACGAAAATCGAAAATCTGCAAATGTGCTCCGATTTCGATGATTGATACCTCTATCAATGGGCGTGGAGACCTGTAATTGTCATGTAAACGGCCATTTGGATCGGTCGGATATTACTACACGTTTTGTGGAGAATTCAATTTTTTTGAAAATCAACTGAACTATAGCCCACAAATTCAGAGCCACGAAAATCGAAAATCTGCAAATGTGCTCCGATTTCGATGATTGATACCTCTACCAATAGGCGTTGAGACCTGTAATTGTCATGTAAACGGCCATTTGGATCGGTCGAATATTTCCAAACGTTTTGTGGAGAATTCAATTTTTTGAAAATCAACTGAACTATAGCCCACAAATTCAGAGCCACGAAAATCGAAAATCTGCAAATGTGCTCCGATTTCGATGATTGATACCTCTATCAATGGGCGTGGAGACCTGTAATTCTCATGTAAACGGCCATTTGGATCGGTCGAATATTTCCACACGTTTCGTGGGGAATTCAATTTTTTTGAAAATCAACTGAACTATAGTCCACAAATTCAGAGCCACGAAAATCGAAAATCTGCAAATGTACTCCGATTTCGATGATTGATACCTCTATCAATAGGCGTTGAGACCTGTAATTGTCATGTAAACGGCCATTTGGATCGGTCGAATATTTCCACACGTTTCGTGGGGAATTCAATTTTTTTGAAAATCAACTGAACTATAGTCCACAAATTCAGAGCCACGAAAATCGAAAATCTGCAAATGTGCTCCGATTTCGATGATTGATACCTCTATCAATAGGCGTTGAGACCTGTAATTGTCATGTAAACGGCCATTTAGATCGGTCGAATATTTCCACACGTTTCGTGGGGAATTCAATTTTTTTGAAAATCAACTGAACTAGGTATAGCCCACAAATTCAGAGCCACGAAAATCGAAAATCTGCAAATGTGCTCCGATTTCGATGATTGATACCTCTATCAATAGGCGTGGAGACCTGTAATTGTCATGGCAACGGCCATTTGAATCGGTCGAATATTTCCACACATTTTGTGGAGAATTAATTTTTTTGAAAATCAACTGAACTATAGCCCACAAATTCAGAGCCACGAAAATCGAAAATCTGCAAATGTGCTCCGATTTCGATGATTGATACCTCTATCAATAGGCGTGGAGACCTGTAATTCTCATGTAAACGGCCATTTGGACAGAATTCAATTTTTTTGAAAATCAACTGAACTATAGCCCACAAATTCAGAGCCACGAAAATCGAAAATCTGCAAATGTGCTCCGATTTCGATGATTGATACCTCTATCAATTGACGTTGAGACCTGTAATTGTCATGTAAACGGCCATTTGGATCGGTCGAATATTTCCACACGTTTCGTGGAGAATTCAATTTTTTGAAAATCAACTGAACTATAGCCCACAAATTCTAAACCACGAAAATCAAAAATCTGCAAATGTGCTCCGATTTCGATGATTGATACCTCTATCAATAGGCGTGGAGACCTGTAATTGTCATGTAAACGGCCATTTGGATCGTTCGAATATTCCCACACGTTTTGTGGAGAATTCAATTTTTTTTGAAAATCAACTGAACTATAGCCCACAAATTCAGAGCCACGAAAATCGAAAATCTGCAAATGTGCTCCGATTTCGATGATTGATACCTCTATCAATATGCGTTGAGACCTGTAATTGTCATGTAAACGGCCATTTGGATCGGTCGAATATTTCTACACGTTTCGTGGAGAATTCAATTTTTTTGAAAATCAACTGAACTATAGCCCACAAATTCAGAGCCACGAAAATCGAAAATCTGCAAATGAACTCCGATTTCGATGATTGATACCTCTATCAATAGGCGTTGAGACCTGTAATTCTCATGTAAACGGCCATTTGGATCGGTCGAATATTCCCACACGTTTTGTGGAGAATTCATTTTTTTTGAAAATCAACTGAACTATAGCCCACAAATTCAGAGCCACGAAAATCGAAAATCTGCAAATGTGCTCCGATTTCGATGATTGATACCTCTATCAATGGGCGTTGAGACCTGTAATTGTCATGGCAACGGCCATTTGGATCGGTCGAATATTTCTACACATTTTGTGGAGAATTATTTTTTTTGAAAATCAACTGAATTATAGCCCACAAATTCAGAGCCACGAAAATCGAAAATCTGCAAATGTGCTCCGATTTCGATGATTGATACCTCTATCAATGGGCGTGGAGACCTGTAATTGTCATGTAAACGGCCATTTGGATCGGTCGGATATTTCTACACGTTTCGTGGAGAATTAAATTTTTTTGAAAATCAACTGAACTATAGCCCACAAATTCAGAGCCACGAAAATCGAAAATCTGCAAATGTGCTCCGATTTCGATGATTGATACCTCTATCAATGGGCGTGGAGACCTGTAATTCTCATGTAAACGGCCATTTGGATCGGTCGAATATTTCTACACGTTTCGTGGAGAATTCAATTTTTTTGAAAATCAACTGAACTATAGCCCACAAATTCAGAGCCACGAAAATCGAAAATCTGCAAATGAACTCCGATTTCGATGATTGATACCTCTATCAATAGGCGTTGAGACCTGTAATTCTCATGTAAACGGCCATTTGGATCGGTCGAATATTCCCACACGTTTTGTGGAGAATTCATTTTTTTTTGAAAATCAACTGAACTATAGCCCACAAATTCAGAGCCACGAAAATCGAAAATCTGCAAATGTGCTCCGATTTCGATGATTGATACCTCTATCAATGGGCGTGGAGACCTGTAATTCTCATGTAAACGGCCATTTGGATCGGTCGAATATTTCTACACGTTTCGTGGAGAATTCAATTTTTTTGAAAATCAACTGAACTATAGCCCACAAATTCAGAGCCACGAAAATCGAAAATCTGCAAATGAACTCCGATTTCGATGATTGATACCTCTATCAATAGGCGTTGAGACCTGTAATTCTCATGTAAACGGCCATTTGGATCGGTCGAATATTCCCACACGTTTTGTGGAGAATTCATTTTTTTTTGAAAATCAACTGAACTATAGCCCACAAATTCAGAGCCACGAAAATCGAAAATCTGCAAATGTGCTCCGATTTCGATGATTGATACCTCTATCAATGGGCGTTGAGACCTGTAATTGTCATGGCAACGGCCATTTGGATCGGTCGAATATTTCTACACATTTTGTGGAGAATTAATTTTTTTGAAAATCAACTGAATTATAGCCCACAAATTCAGAGCCACGAAAATCGAAAATCTGCAAATGTGCTCCGATTTCGATGATTGATACCTCTATCAATGGGCGTGGAGACCTGTAATTGTCATGTAAACGGCCATTTGGATCGGTCGGATATTTCTACACGTTTCGTGGAGAATTAAATTTTTTTGAAAATCAACTGAACTATAGCCCACAAATTCAGAGCCACGAAAATCGAAAATCTGCAAATGTGCTCCGATTTCGATGATTGATACCTCTATCAATGGGCGTGGAGACCTGCAATTGTCATGTAAACGGCCATTTGGATCGGTCGAATATTCCCACACATTTTGTGGAGAATTCATTTTTTTTGAAAATCAACTGAACTATAGCCCACAAATTCAGAGTCACGAAAATCGAAAATCTGCAAATGTGCTCCGATTTCGATGATTGATACCTCTATCAATGGGCGTAGAGACCTGTAATTCTCATGTAAACGGCCATTTGGATCGGTCGAATATTTCTACACGTTTCGTGGAGAATTCAATTTTTTTGAAAATCAACTGAATTATAGCCCACAAATTCAGAGCCACGAAAATCGAAAATCTGCAAATGTGCTCCGATTTCGATGATTGATACCTCTATCAATATGCGTTGAGACCTGTAATTGTCATGTAAACGGCCATTTGGATCGGTCGAATATTTCTACACGTTTCGTGGAGAATTCAATTTTTTTGAAAATCAACTGAATTATAGCCCACAAATTCAGAGCCACGAAAGTCGAAAATCTGCAAATGTGCTCCGATTTCGATGATTGATACCTCTATCAATAGGCGTGCAGACCTGTAATTGTCATGTAAACGGGCATTTGGATCGGTCGAATATTCCTACACGTTTTGTGGAGAATTCAATTTTTTTTGAAAATCAACTGAACTATAGCCCACAAATTCAGAGCCACGAAAATCGAAAATCTTCAAATGTGCTCCGATTTCGATGATTGATACCTCTATCAATGGGCGTGGAGACCTGTAATTCTCATGTAAACGGCCATTTGGATCGGTCGAATATTTCTACACGTTTCGTGGAGAATTCAATTTTTTTGAAAATCAACTGAACTATAGCCCACAAATTCAGAGCCACGAAAATCGAAAATCTGCAAATGAACTCCGATTTCGATGATTGATACCTCTATCAATAGGCGTTGAGACCTGTAATTCTCATGTAAACGGCCATTTGGATCGGTCGAATATTCCCACACGTTTTGTGGAGAATTCATTTTTTTTGAAAATCAACTGAACTATAGCCCACAAATTCAGAGCCACGAAAATCGAAAATCTGCAAATGTGCTCCGATTTCGATGATTGATACCTCTATCAATGGGCGTTGAGACCTGTAATTGTCATGGCAACGGCCATTTGGATCGGTCGAATATTTCTACACATTTTGTGGAGAATTATTTTTTTTGAAAATCAACTGAATTATAGCCCACAAATTCAGAGCCACGAAAATCGAAAATCTGCAAATGTGCTCCGATTTCGATGATTGATACCTCTATCAATGGGCGTGGAGACCTGTAATTGTCATGTAAACGGCCATTTGGATCGGTCGGATATTTCTACACGTTTCGTGGAGAATTAAATTTTTTTGAAAATCAACTGAACTATAGCCCACAAATTCAGAGCCACGAAAATCGAAAATCTGCAAATGTGCTCCGATTTCGATGATTGATACCTCTATCAATGGGCGTGGAGACCAGCAATTGTCATGTAAACGGCCATTTGGATCGGTCGAATATTCCCACACATTTTGTGGAGAATTCATTTTTTTTGAAAATCAACTGAACTATAGCCCACAAATTCAGAGCCACGAAAATCGAAAATCTGCAAATGTGCTCCGATTTCGATGATTGATACCTCTATCAATGGGCGTGGAGACCTGTAATTCTCATGTAAACGGCCATTTGGATCGGTCGAATATTTCTACACGTTTCGTGGAGAATTCAATTTTTTTGAAAATCAACTGAACTATAGCCCACAAATTCAGAGCCACGAAAATCGAAAATCTGCAAATGAACTCCGATTTCGATGATTGATACCTCTATCAATAGGCGTTGAGACCTGTAATTCTCATGTAAACGGCCATTTGGATCGGTCGAATATTCCCACACGTTTTGTGGAGAATTCATTTTTTTTTGAAAATCAACTGAACTATAGCCCACAAATTCAGAGCCACGAAAATCGAAAATCTGCAAATGTGCTCCGATTTCGATGATTGATACCTCTATCAATGGGCGTTGAGACCTGTAATTGTCATGGCAACGGCCATTTGGATCGGTCGAATATTTCTACACATTTTGTGGAGAATTAATTTTTTTGAAAATCAACTGAATTATAGCCCACAAATTCAGAGCCACGAAAATCGAAAATCTGCAAATGTGCTCCGATTTCGATGATTGATACCTCTATCAATGGGCGTGGAGACCTGTAATTGTCATGTAAACGGCCATTTGGATCGGTCGGATATTTCTACACGTTTCGTGGAGAATTAAATTTTTTTGAAAATCAACTGAACTATAGCCCACAAATTCAGAGCCACGAAAATCGAAAATCTGCAAATGTGCTCCGATTTCGATGATTGATACCTCTATCAATGGGCGTGGAGACCTGCAATTGTCATGTAAACGGCCATTTGGATCGGTCGAATATTCCCACACATTTTGTGGAGAATTCATTTTTTTTGAAAATCAACTGAACTATAGCCCACAAATTCAGAGCCACGAAAATCGAAAATCTGCAAATGTGCTCCGATTTCGATGATTGATACCTCTATCAATGGGCGTAGAGACCTGTAATTCTCATGTAAACGGCCATTTGGATCGGTCGAATATTTCTACACGTTTCGTGGAGAATTCAATTTTTTTGAAAATCAACTGAATTATAGCCCACAAATTCAGAGCCACGAAAATCGAAAATCTGCAAATGAACTCCGATTTCGATGATTGATACCTCTATCAATGGGCGTTGAGACCTGTAATTGTCATGTAAACGGCCATTTGGATCGGTCGAATATTTCTACACATTTTGTGGAGAATTAATTTTTTTGAAAATCAACTGAACTATAGCCCACAAATTCAGAGCCACGAAAATCGAAAATCTGCAAATGTGCTCCGATTTCGATGATTGATACCTCTATCAATAGGCGTTGAGACCTGTAATTGTCATGCCAACGGCCATTTGGATCGGTCGAATATTTCTACACGTTTTGTGGAAAATTCATTTTTTTTGAAAATCAACTGAACTATAGCCCACAAATTCAGAGCCACGAAAATCGAAAATCTGCAAATTTGCTCCGATTTCGATGATTGATACCTCTATCAATGGGCGTGGAGACCTGTAATTCTCATGTAAACGGCCATTTGGATCGGTCGAATATTTCTACATGTTTCGTGGAGAATTCAATTTTTTTGAAAATCAACTGAATTATAGCCCACAAATTCAGAGCCACGAAAATCGAAAATCTGCAAATGTGCTCCGATTTCGATGATTGATACCTCTATCAATAGGCGTTGAGACCTGTAATTGTCATGCCAACGGCCATTTGGATCGGTCGAATATTTCTACATGTTTCGTGGAGAATTCAATTTTTTTAAAAATCAACTGAATTATAGCCCACAAATTCAGAGCCACGAAAATCTAAAATCTGCAAATGTGCTCCGATTTCGATGATTGATACCTCTATCAATAGGCGTGGAGAACTGTAATTCTCATGTAAACGGCCATTTGGATCGGTCGAATATTTCTACACATTTTGTGAAGAATTAATTTTTTTGAAAATCAACTGAACTATAGCCCACAAATTCAGAGCCACGAAAATCGAAAATCTGCAAATGTGCTCCGATTTCGATGATTGATACCTCTATCAATAGGCGTGGAGACCTGTAATTCTCATTTAAACGGCCATTTGGATCGGTCGAATATTTCTACACGTTTCGTGGAGAATTCAATTTTTTTGAAAATCAACTGAATTATAGCCCACAAATTCAGAGCCACGAAAATCGAAAATCTGCAAATGTGCTCCGATTTCGATGATCGATACCTCTATCAATAGGCGTGCAGACCTGTAATTCTCATGTAAACGGCCATTTGGATCGGTCGAATATTTCTACACGTTTCGTGGAGAATTCAATTTTTTTGAAAATCAACTGAACTATAGCCCACAAATTCAGAGCCACGAAAATCGAAAATCTGCAAATGTGCTCCGATTTCGATGATTGATACCTCTATCAATGGGCGTGGAGACCTGTAATTCTCATGTAAACGGCCATTTGGATCGGTCGAATATTTCTACACGTTTCGTGGAGAATTAATTTTTTTGAAAATCAACTGAACTATAGCCCACAAATTCAGAGCCACGAAAATCGAAAATCTGCAAATGTGCTAAGATTTCGATGATTGATACCTCTATCAATAGGCGTGGAGACCTGTAATTCTCATGTAAACGGCCATTTGGATCGGTCGAATATTTCTACACGTATCGTGGAGAATTCAATTTTTTTGAAAATCAACTGAACTATAGCCCACAAATTCAGAGCCACGAAAATCGAAAATCTGCAAATGTGCTCCGATTTCGATGATTGATACCTCTATCAATGGGCGTGGAGACCTGTAATTCTCATGTAAACGGCCATTTGGATCGGTCGAATATTTCTACACGTTTCGTGGAGAATTCAATTTTTTTGAAAATCAACTGAACTATAGCCCACAAATTCAGAGCCACGAAAATCGAAAATCTGCAAATGTGCTGCGATTTCGATGATTGATACCTCTATCAACAGGCGTTGAGACCTGTAATTGTCATGGCAACGGCCATTTGGATCGGTCGAATATTTCTACACATTTTGTGGAGAATTAATTTTTTTGAAAATCAACTGAATTATAGCCCACAAATTCAGAGCCACGAAAATCGAAAATCTGCAAATGTGCTCCGATTTCGATGATTGATACCTCTATCAATGGGCGTGGAGACCTGTAATTGTCATGTAAACGGCCATTTGGATCGGTCGGATATTTCTACACGTTTCGTGGAGAATTCAATTTTTTTGAAAATCAACTGAACTATAGCCCACAAATTCAGAGCCACGAAAATCGAAAATCTGCAAATGTGCTCCGATTTCGATGATTGATACCTCTATCAATGGGCGTGGAGACCTGCAATTGTCATGTAAACGGCCATTTGGATCGGTCGAATATTCCCACACATTTTGTGGAGAATTCAATTTTTTTTGAAAATCAACTGAACTATAGCCCACAAATTCAGAGCCACGAAAATCGAAAATCTGCAAATGTGCTCCGATTTCGATGATTGATACCTCTATCAATAGGCGTGGAGACCTGTAATTCTCATGTAAACGGCCATTTGGATCGGTCGAATATTCCCACACATTTTGTGGAGAATTCATTTTTTTTGAAAATCAACTGAACTATAGCCCACAAATTCAAAGCCACGAAAATCGAAAATCTGCAAATGTGCTCCGATATCGATGATTGATACCTCTATCAATGGGCGTGGAGACCTGTAATTCTCATGTAAACGGCCATTTGGATCGGTCGAATATTTCTACACGTTTCGTGGAGAATTCAATTTTTTTGAAAATCAACTGAACTATAGCCCACAAATTCAGAGCCACGAAAATCGAAAATCTGCAAATGTGCTCCGATTTCGATGATTGATACCTCTATCAATAGGCGTTGAGACCTGTAATTCTCATGTAAACGGCCATTTGGATCGGTCGAATATTCCCACACGTTTTGTGGAGAATTCATTTTTTTTGAAAATCAACTGAACTATAGCCCACAAATTCAGAGCCACGAAAATCGAAAATCTGCAAATGTGCTCCGATTTCGATGATTGATACCTCTATCAATGGGCGTGGAGACCTGTAATTCTCATGTAAACGGCCATTTGGATCGGTCGAATATTTCTACACGTTTCGTGGAGAATTCAATTTTTTTGAAAATCAACTGAACTATAGCCCACAAATTCAGAGCCACGAAAATCGAAAATCTGCAAATGTGCTCCGATTTCGATGATTGATACCTCTATCAATGGGCGTGGAGACCTGCAATTGTCATGTAAATGGCCATTTGGATCGGTCGAATATTCCCACACATTTTGTGGAGAATTCATTTTTTTTGAAAATCAACTGAACTATAGCCCACAAATTCAGAGCCACGAAAATCGAAAATCTGCAAATGTGCTCCGATTTCGATGATTGATACCTCTATCAATGGGCGTGGAGACCTGTTATTCTCATGTAAACGGCCATTTGGATCGGTCGAATATTTCTACACGTTTCGTGGAGAATTCAATTTTTTTGAAAATCAACTGAATTATAGCCCACAAATTCAGAGCCACGAAAATCGAAAATCTGCAAATGTGCTCCGATTTCGATGATTGATACCTCTATCAATAGGCGTGGAGACCTGTAATTGTCATGTAAACGGCCATTTGGATCGGTCGAATATTTCTACACGTTTCGTGGAGAATTCAATTTTTTTGAAAATCAACTGAACTATAGCCCACAAATTCAGAGCCACGAAAATCGAAAATCTGCAAATGTGCTCCGATTTCGATGATTGATACCTCTATCAATAGGCGTGGAGACCTGTAATTCTCATGTAAACGGCCATTTGGATCGGTCGAATATTTCTACACGTATCGTGGAGAATTCAATTTTTTTGAAAATCAACTGAACTATAGCCCACAAATTCAGAGCCACGAAAATCGAAAATCTGCAAATGTGCTCCGATTTCGATGATTGATACCTCTATCAATGGGCGTGGAGACCTGTAATTGTCATGTAAACGGCCATTTGGATCGGTCGAATATTTCTACACGTTTCGTGGAGAATTCAATTTTTTTGAAAATCAACTGAACTATAGCCCACAAATTCAGAGCCACGAAAATCGAAAATCTGCAAATGTGCTCCGATTTCGATGATTGATACCTCTATCAATGGGCGTGGAGACCTGTAATTGTCATGTAAACGGCCATTTGGATCGGTCGGATATTTCTACACGTTTCGTGGAGAATTCAATTTTTTTGAAAATCAACTGAACTATAGCCCACAAATTCAGAGCCACGAAAATCGAAAATCTGCAAATGTGCTCCGATTTCGATGATTGATACCTCTATCAATGGGCGTGGAGACCTGCAATTGTCATGTAAACGGCCATTTGGATCGGTCGAATATTCCCACACATTTTGTGGAGAATTCATTTTTTTTGAAAATCAACTGAACTATAGCCCACAAATTCAAAGCCACGAAAATCGAAAATCTGCAAATGTGCTCCGATATCGATGATTGATACCTCTATCAACAGGCGTTGAGACCTGTAATTGTCATGGCAACGGCCATTTGGATCGGTCGAATATTTCTACACATTTTGTGGAGAATTAATTTTTTTGAAAATCAACTGAATTATAGCCCACAAATTCAGAGCCACGAAAATCGAAAATCTGCAAATGTGCTCCGATTTCGATGATTGATACCTCTATCAATGGGCGTGGAGACCTGTAATTCTCATGTAAACGGCCATTTGGATCGGTCGAATATTTCTACACGTTTCGTGGAGAATTCAATTTTTTTGAAAATCAACTGAACTATAGCCCACAAATTCAGAGCCACGAAAATCGAAAATCTGCAAATGTGCTGCGATTTCGATGATTTATACCTCTATCAACAGGCGTTGAGACCTGTAATTGTCATGGCAACGGCCATTTGGATCGGTCGAATATTTCTACACATTTTGTGGAGAATTAATTTTTTTGAAAATCAACTGAATTATAGACCACAAATTCAGAGCCACGAAAATCGAAAATCTGCAAATGTGCTCCGATTTCGATGATTGATACCTCTATCAATGGGCGTGGAGACCTGTAATTGTCATGTAAACGGCCATTTGGGTCGGTCGGATATTTCTACACGTTTCGTGGAGAATTCAATTTTTTTGAAAATCAACTGAACAATAGCCCACAAATTCAGAGCCACGAAAATCGAAAATCTGCAAATGTGCTCCGATTTCGATGATTGATACCTCTATCAATGGGCGTGGAGACCTGTAATTCTCATGTAAACGGCCATTTGGATCGGTCGAATATTTCTACACGTTTCGTGGAGAATTCAATTTTTTTGAAAATCAACTGAACTATAGCCCACAAATTCAGAGCCACGAAAATCGAAAATCTGCAAATGTGCTCCGATTTCGATGATTGATACCTCTATCAATAGGCGTTGAGACCTGTAATTCTCATGTAAACGGCCATTTGGATCGGTCGAATATTCCCACACGTTTTGTGGAGAATTCATTTTTTTTGAAAATCAACTGAACTATAGCCCACAAATTCAGAGCCACGAAAATCGAAAATCTGCAAATGTGCTCCGATTTCGATGATTGATACCTCTATCAATGGGCGTGGAGACCTGTAATTCTCATGTAAACGGCCATTTGGATCGGTCGAATATTTCTACACGTTTCGTGGAGAATTCAATTTTTTTGAAAATCAACTGAACTATAGCCCACAAATTCAGAGCCACGAAAATCGAAAATCTGCAAATGTGCTCCGATTTCGATGATTGATACCTCTATCAATAGGCGTTGAGACCTGTAATTCTCATGTAAACGGCCATTTGGATCGGTCGAATATTCCCACACGTTTTGTGGAGAATTCATTTTTTTTGAAAATCAACTGAACTATAGCCCACAAATTCAGAGCCACGAAAATCGAAAATCTGCAAATGTGCTCCGATTTCGATGATTGATACCTCTATCAATGGGCGTGGAGACCTGTAATTCTCATGTAAACGGCCATTTGGATCGGTCGAATATTTCTACACGTTTCGTGGAGAATTCAATTTTTTTGAAAATCAACTGAACTATAGCCCACAAATTCAGAGCCACGAAAATCGAAAATCTGCAAATGTGCTGCGATTTCGATGATTGATACCTCTATCAACAGGCGTTGAGACCTGTAATTGTCATGGCAACGGCCATTTGGATCGGTCGAATATTTCTACACATTTTGTGGAGAATTCATTTTTTTGAAAATCAACTGAATTATAGCCCACAAATTCAGAGCCACGAAAATCGAAAATCTGCAAATGTGCTCCGATTTCGATGATTGATACCTCTATCAATGGGCGTGGAGACCTGTAATTGTCATCTAAACGGCCATTTGGATCGGTCGGATATTTCTACACGTTTCGTGGAGAATTCAATTTTTTTGAAAATCAACTGAACTATAGCCCACAAATTCAGAGCCACGAAAATCGAAAATCTGCAAATGTGCTCCGATTTCGATGATTGATACCTCTATCAATGGGCGTGGAGACCTGCAATTGTCATGTAAACGGCCATTTGGATCGGTCGAATATTCCCACACATTTTGTGGAGAATTCATTTTTTTTGAAAATCAACTGAACTATAGCCCACAAATTCAGAGCCACGAAAATCGAAAATCTGCAAATGTGCTCCGATTTCGATGATTGATACCTCTATCAATGGGCGTGGAGACCTGTTATTCTCATGTAAACGGCCATTTGGATCGGTCGAATATTTCTACACGTTTCGTGGAGAATTCAATTTTGTTGAAAATCAACTAAATTATAGCCCACAAATTCAGAGCCACGAAAATCGAAAATCTACAAATGTGCTCCGATTTCGATGATTGATACCTCTATCAATAGGCGTGGAGACCTGTAATTGTCATGTAAACGGCCATTTGGATCGGTCGAATATTTCTACACGTTTCGTGGAGAATTCAATTTTTTTGAAAATCAACTGAACTATAGCCCACAAATTCAGAGCCACGAAAATCGAAAATCTGCAAATGTGCTCCGATTTCGATGATTGATACCTCTATCAATGGGCGTGGAGACCTGTAATTCTCATGTAAACGGCCATTTGGGTCGGTCGGATATTTCTACACGTTTCGTGGAGAATTTAATTTTTTTGAAAATCAACTGAACTATAGCCCACAAATTCAAAGCCACGAAAATCGAAAATCTGCAAATGTGCTCCGATATCGATGATTGATACCTCTATCAATGGGCGTGGAGACCTGTAATTCTCATGTAAACGGCCATTTGGATCGGTCGAATATTTCTACACGTTTCGTGGAGAATTCAATTTTTTTGAAAATCAACTGAACTATAGCCCACAAATTCAGAGCCACGAAAATCGAAAATCTGCAAATGTGCTCCGATTTCGATGATTGATACCTCTATCAATAGGCGTTGAGACCTGTAATTCTCATGTAAACGGCCATTTGGATCGGTCGAATATTCCCACACGTTTTGTGGAGAATTCATTTTTTTTGAAAATCAACTGAACTATAGCCCACAAATTCAGAGCCACGAAAATCGAAAATCTGCAAATGTGCTCCGATTTCGATGATTGATACCTATATCAATGGGCGTGGAGACCTGTAATTCTCATGTAAACGGCCATTTAGATCGGTCGAATATTTCTACACGTTTCGTGGAGAATTCAATTTTTTTGAAAATCAACTGAACTATAGCCCACAAATTCAGAGCCACGAAAATCGAAAATCTGCAAATGTGCTGCGATTTCGATGATTGATACCTCTATCAACAGGCGTTGAGACCTGTAATTGTCATGGCAACGGCCATTTGGATCGGTCGAATATTTCTACACATTTTGTGGAGAATTAATTTTTTTGAAAATCAACTGAATTATAGCCCACAAATTCAGAGCCACGAAAATCGAAAATCTGCAAATGTGCTCCGATTTCGATGATTGATACCTCTATCAATGGGCGTGGAGACCTGTAATTGTCATCTAAACGGCCATTTGGATCGGTCGGATATTTCTACACGTTTCGTGGAGAATTCAATTTTTTTGAAAATCAACTGAACTATAGCCCACAAATTCAGAGCCACGAAAATCGAAAATCTGCAAATGTGCTCCGATTTCGATGATTGATACCTCTGTCAATGGGCGTGGAGACCTGCAATTGTCATGTAAACGGCCATTTGGATCGGTCGAATATTCCCACACATTTTGTGGAGAATTCATTTTTTTCGAAAATCAACTGAACTATAGCCCACAAATTCAGAGCCACGAAAATCGAAAATCTGCAAATGTGCTCCGATTTCGATGATTGATACCTCTATCAATGGGCGTGGAGACCTGTAATTCTCATGTAAACGGCCATTTGGATCGGTCGAATATTTCTACACGTTTCGTGGAGAATTCAATTTTTTTGAAAATCAACTGAACTATAGCCCACAAATTCAGAGCCACGAAAATCGAAAATCTGCAAATGTGCTGCGATTTCGATGATTGATACCTCTATCAACAGGCGTTGAGACCTGTAATTGTCATGGCAACGGCCATTTGGATCGGTCGAATATTTCTACACATTTTGTGGAGAATTAATTTTTTTGAAAATCAACTGAATTATAGCCCACAAATTCAGAGCCACGAAAATCGAAAATCTGCAAATGTGCTCCGATTTCGATGATTGATACCTCTATCAATGGGCGTGGAGACCTGTAATTGTCATCTAAACGGCCATTTGGATCGGTCGGATATTTCTACACGTTTCGTGGAGAATTCAATTTTTTTGAAAATCAACTGAACTATAGCCCACAAATTCAGAGCCACGAAAATCGAAAATCTGCAAATGTGCTCCGATTTCGATGATTGATACCTCTATCAATGGGCGTGGAGACCTGCAATTGTCATGTAAACGGCCATTTGGATCGGTCGAATATTCCCACACATTTTGTGGAGAATTCATTTTTTTCGAAAATCAACTGAACTATAGCCCACAAATTCAGAGCCACGAAAATCGAAAATCTGCAAATGTGCTCCGATTTCGATGATTGATACCTCTATCAATGGGCGTGGAGACCTGTAATTCTCATGTAAACGGCCATTTGGATCGGTCGAATATTTCTACACGTTTCGTGGAGAATTCAATTTTTTTGAAAATCAACTGAACTATAGCCCACAAATTCAGAGCCACGAAAATCGAAAATCTGCAAATGTGCTGCGATTTCGATGATTGATACCTCTATCAATGGGCGTTGAGACCTGTAATTGTCATGGCAACGGCCATTTGGATCGGTCGAATATTTCTACACATTTTGTGGAGAATTAATTTTTTTGAAAATCAACTGAATTATAGCCCACAAATTCAGAGCCACGAAAATCGAAAATCTGCAAATGTGCTCCGATTTCGATGATTGATACCTCTATCAATGGGCGTGGAGACCTGTAATTGTCATCTAAACGGCCATTTGGATCGGTCGAATATTTCTACACGTTTCGTGGAGAATTCAATTTTTTTGAAAATCAACTGAACTATAGCCCACAAATTCAGAGCCACGAAAATCGAAAATCTGCAAATGTGCTCCGATTTCGATGATTGATACCTCTATCAATGGGCGTGGAGACCTGCAATTGTCATGTAAACGGCCATTTGGATCGGTCGAATATTCCCACACATTTTGTGGAGAATTCATTTTTTTCGAAAATCAACTGAACTATAGCCCACAAATTCAGAGCCACGAAAATCGAAAATCTGCAAATGTGCTCCGATTTCGATGATTGATACCTCTATCAATGGGCGTGGAGACCTGTAATTCTCATGTAAACGGCCATTTGGATCGGTCGAATATTTCTACACGTTTCGTGGAGAATTCAATTTTTTTGAAAATCAACTGAACTATAGCCCACAAATTCAGAGCCACGAAAATCGAAAATCTGCAAATGTGCTGCGATTTCGATGATTGATACCTCTATCAACAGGCGTTGAGACCTGTAATTGTCATGGCAACGGCCATTTGGATCGGTCGAATATTTCTACACATTTTGTGGAGAATTAATTTTTTTGAAAATCAACTGAATTATAGCCCACAAATTCAGAGCCACGAAAATCGAAAATCTGCAAATGTGCTCCGATTTCGATGATTGATACCTCTATCAATGGGCGTGGAGACCTGTAATTGTCATCTAAACGGCCATTTGGATCGGTCGGATATTTCTACACGTTTCGTGGAGAATTCAATTTTTTTGAAAATCAACTGAACTATAGCCCACAAATTCAGAGCCACGAAAATCGAAAATCTGCAAATGTGCTCCGATTTCGATGATTGATACCTCTATCAATGGGCGTGGAGACCTGCAATTGTCATGTAAACGGCCATTTGGATCGGTCGAATATTCCCACACATTTTGTGGAGAATTCATTTTTTTCGAAAATCAACTGAACTATAGCCCACAAATTCAGAGCCACGAAAATCGAAAATCTGCAAATGTGCTCCGATTTCGATGATTGATACCTCTATCAATGGGCGTGGAGACCTGTTATTCTCATGTAAACGGCCATTTGGATCGGTCGAATATTTCTACACGTTTCGTGGAGAATTCAATTTTTTTGAAAATCAACTGAATTATAGCCCACAAATTCAGAGCCACGAAAATCGAAAATCTGCAAATGTGCTCCGATTTCGATGATTGATACCTCTATCAATGGGCGTGGAGACCTGCAATTGTCATGTAAACGGCCATTTGGATCGGTCGAATATTCCCACACATTTTGTGGAGAATTCATTTTTTTCGAAAATCAACTGAACTATAGCCCACAAATTCAGAGCCACGAAAATCGAAAATCTGCAAATGTGCTCCGATTTCGATGATTGATACCTCTATCAATGGGCGTGGAGACCTGTAATTCTCATGTAAACGGCCATTTGGATCGGTCGAATATTTCTACACGTTTCGTGGAGAATTCAATTTTTTTGAAAATCAACTGAACTATAGCCCACAAATTCAGAGCCACGAAAATCGAAAATCTGCAAATGTGCTGCGATTTCGATGATTGATACCTCTATCAACAGGCGTTGAGACCTGTAATTGTCATGGCAACGGCCATTTGGATCGGTCGAATATTTCTACACATTTTGTGGAGAATTAATTTTTTTGAAAATCAACTGAATTATAGCCCACAAATTCAGAGCCACGAAAATCGAAAATCTGCAAATGTGCTCCGATTTCGATGATTGATACCTCTATCAATGGGCGTGGAGACCTGTAATTGTCATCTAAACGGCCATTTGGATCGGTCGGATATTTCTACACGTTTCGTGGAGAATTCAATTTTTTTGAAAATCAACTGAACTATAGCCCACAAATTCAGAGCCACGAAAATCGAAAATCTGCAAATGTGCTCCGATTTCGATGATTGATACCTCTATCAATGGGCGTGGAGACCTGCAATTGTCATGTAAACGGCCATTTGGATCGGTCGAATATTCCCACACATTTTGTGGAGAATTCATTTTTTTCGAAAATCAACTGAACTATAGCCCACAAATTCAGAGCCACGAAAATCGAAAATCTGCAAATGTGCTCCGATTTCGATGATTGATACCTCTATCAATGGGCGTGAAGACCTGTAATTCTCATGTAAACGGCCATTTGGATCGGTCGAATATTTCTACACGTTTCGTGGAGAATTCAATTTTTTTGAAAATCAACTGAACTATAGCCCACAAATTCAGAGCCACGAAAATCGAAAATCTGCAAATGTGCTGCGATTTCGATGATTGATACCTCTATCAACAGGCGTTGAGACCTGTAATTGTCATGGCAACGGCCATTTGGATCGGTCGAATATTTCTACACATTTTGTGGAGAATTAATTTTTTTGAAAATCAACTGAATTATAGCCCACAAATTCAGAGCCACGAAAATCGAAAATCTGCAAATGTGCTCCGATTTCGATGATTGATACCTCTATCAATGGGCGTGGAGACCTGTAATTGTCATCTAAACGGCCATTTGGATCGGTCGGATATTTCTACACGTTTCGTGGAGAATTCAATTTTTTTGAAAATCAACTGAACTATAGCCCACAAATTCAGAGCCACGAAAATCGAAAATCTGCAAATGTGCTCCGATTTCGATGATTGATACCTCTATCAATGGGCGTGGAGACCTGCAATTGTCATGTAAACGGCCATTTGGATCGGTCGAATATTCCCACACATTTTGTGGAGAATTCATTTTTTTCGAAAATCAACTGAACTATAGCCCACAAATTCAGAGCCACGAAAATCGAAAATCTGCAAATGTGCTCCGATTTCGATGATTGATACCTCTATCAATGGGCGTGGAGACCTGTAATTCTCATGTAAACGGCCATTTGGATCGGTCGAATATTTCTACACGTTTCGTGGAGAATTCAATTTTTTTGAAAATCAACTGAACTATAGCCCACAAATTCAGAGCCACGAAAATCGAAAATCTGCGAATGTGCTGCGATTTCGATGATTGATACCTCTATCAACAGGCGTTGAGACCTGTAATTGTCATGGCAACGGCCATTTGGATCGGTCGAATATTTCTACACATTTTGTGGAGAATTAATTTTTTTGAAAATCAACTGAATTATAGCCCACAAATTCAGAGCCACGAAAATCGAAAATCTGCAAATGTGCTCCGATTTCGATGATTGATACCTCTATCAATGGGCGTGGAGACCTGTAATTGTCATCTAAACGGCCATTTGGATCGGTCGGATATTTCTACACGTTTCGTGGAGAATTCAATTTTTTTGAAAATCAACTGAACTATAGCCCACAAATTCAGAGCCACGAAAATCGAAAATCTGCAAATGTGCTCCGATTTCGATGATTGATACCTCTATCAATGGGCGTGGAGACCTGCAATTGTCATGTAAACGGCCATTTGGATCGGTCGAATATTCCCACACATTTTGTGGAGAATTAATTTTTTTCGAAAATCAACTGAACTATAGCCCACAAATTCAGAGCCACGAAAATCGAAAATCTGCAAATGTGCTCCGATTTCGATGATTGATACCTCTATCAATGGGCGTGGAGACCTGTAATTCTCATGTAAACGGCCATTTGGATCGGTCGAATATTTCTACACGTTTCGTGGAGAATTCAATTTTTTTGAAAATCAACTGAACTATAGCCCACAAATTCAGAGCCACGAAAATCGAAAATCTGCAAATGTGCTGCGATTTCGATGATTGATACCTCTATCAACAGGCGTTGAGACCTGTAATTGTCATGGCAACGGCCATTTGGATCGGTCGAATATTTCTACACATTTTGTGGAGAATTAATTTTTTTGAAAATCAACTGAATTATAGCCCACAAATTCAGAGCCACGAAAATCGAAAATCTGCAAATGTGCTCCGATTTCGATGATTGATACCTCTATCAATGGGCGTGGAGACCTGTAATTGTCATGTAAACGGCCATTTGGATCGGTCGGATATTTCTACACGTTTCGTGGAGAATTCAATTTTTTTGAAAATCAACTGAACTATAGCCCACAAATTCAGAGCCACGAAAATCGAAAATCTGCAAATGTGCTCCGATTTCGATGATTGATACCTCTATCAATGGGCGTGGAGACCTGCAATTGTCATGTAAACGGCCATTTGGATCGGTCGAATATTCCCACACATTTTGTGGAGAATTCATTTTTTTCGAAAATCAACTGAACTATAGCCCACAAATTCAGAGCCACGAAAATCGAAAATCTGCAAATGTGCTCCGATTTCGATGATTGATACCTCTATCAATGGGCGTGGAGACCTGTTATTCTCATGTAAACGGCCATTTGGATCGGTCGAATATTTCTACACGTTTCGTGGAGAATTCAATTTTTTTGAAAATCAACTGAACTATAGCCCACAAATTCAGAGCCACGAAAATCGAAAATCTGCAAATGTGCTCCGATTTCGATGATTGATACCTCTATCAATGGGCGTGGAGACCTGTAATTCTCATGTAAACGGCCATTTGGATCGGTCGAATATTTCTACACGTTTCGTGGAGAATTCAATTTTTTTGAAAATCAACTGAACTATAGCCCACAAATTCAGAGCCACGAAAATCGAAAATCTGCAAATGTGCTGCGATTTCGATGATTGATACCTCTATCAACAGGCGTTGAGACCTGTAATTGTCATGGCAACGGCCATTTGGATCGGTCGAATATTTCTACACATTTTGTGGAGAATTAATTTTTTTGAAAATCAACTGAATTATAGCCCACAAATTCAGAGCCACGAAAATCGAAAATCTGCAAATGTGCTCCGATTTCGATGATTGATACCTCTATCAATGGGCGTGGAGACCTGTAATTGTCATGTAAACGGCCATTTGGATCGGTCGGATATTTCTACACGTTTCGTGGAGAATTCAATTTTTTTGAAAATCAACTGAACTATAGCCCACAAATTCAGAGCCACGAAAATCGAAAATCTGCAAATGTGCTCCGATTTCGATGATTGATACCTCTATCAATGGGCGTGGAGACCTGCAATTGTCATGTAAACGGCCATTTGGATCGGTCGAATATTCCCACACATTTTGTGGAGAATTCATTTTTTTCGAAAATCAACTGAACTATAGCCCACAAATTCAGAGCCACGAAAATCGAAAATCTGCAAATGTGCTCCGATTTCGATGATTGATACCTCTATCAATGGGCGTGGAGACCTGTTATTCTCATGTAAACGGCCATTTGGATCGGTCGAATATTTCTACACGTTTCGTGGAGAATTCAATTTTTTTGAAAATCAACTGAAGTATAGCCCACAAATTCAGAGCCACGAAAATCGAAAATCTGCAAATGTGCTCCGATTTCGATGATTGATACCTCTATCAATAGGCGTGGAGACCTGTAATTCTCATGTAAACGGCCATTTGGATCGGTCGAATAATCCCACACATTTTGTGGAGAATTCAATTTTTTTTGAAAATCAACTGAACTATAGCCCACAAATTCAAAGCCACGAAAATCGAAAATCTGCAAATGTGCTCCGATATCGATGATTGATACCTCTATCAATGGGCGTGGAGACCTGCAATTGTCATGTAAACGGCCATTTGGATCGGTCGAATATTCCCACACATTTTGTGGAGAATTCATTTTTTTTGAAAATCAACTGAACTATAGCCCACAAATTCAGAGCCACGAAAATCGAAAATCTGCAAATGTGCTCCGATTTCGATGATTGATACCTCTATCAATGGGCGTGGAGACCTGTAATTGTCATGTAAACGGCCATTTGGATCGGTCGGATATTTCTACACGTTTCGTGGAGAATTCAATTTTTTTGAAAATCAACTGAACTATAGCACACAAATTCAGAGCCACGAAAATCGAAAATCTGCAAATGTGCTCCGATTTCGATGATTGATACCTCTATCAATGGGCGTGGAGACCTGCAATTGTCATGTAAACGGCCATTTGGATCGGTCGAATATTTCTACACGTTTCGTGGAGAATTCAATTTTTTTGAAAATCAACTGAACTATAGCCCACAAATTCAGAGCCACGAAAATCGAAAATCTGCAAATGTGCTCCGATTTCGATGATTGATACCTCTATCAATAGGCGTTGAGACCTGTAATTCTCATGTAAACGGCCATTTGGATCGGTCGAATATTCCCACACGTTTTGTGGAGAATTCATTTTTTTTGAAAATCAACTGAACTATAGCCCACAAATTCAGAGCCACGAAAATCGAAAATCTGCAAATGTGCTCCGATTTCGATGATTGATACCTCTATCAATGGGCGTGGAGACCTGCAATTGTCATGTAAACGGCCATTTGGATCGGTCGAATATTCCCACACATTTTGTGGAGAATTCATTTTTTTTGAAAATCAACTGAACTATAGCCCACAAATTCAGAGCCACGAAAATCGAAAATCTGCAAATGTGCTCCGATTTCGATGATTGATACCTCTATCAATGGGCGTGGAGACCTGTAATTGTCATGTAAACGGCCATTTGGATCGGTCGGATATTTCTACACGTTTCGTGGAGAATTCAATTTTTTTGAAAATCAACTGAACTATAGCACACAAATTCAGAGCCACGAAAATCGAAAATCTGCAAATGTGCTCCGATTTCGATGATTGATACCTCTATCAATGGGCGTGGAGACCTGCAATTGTCATGTAAACGGCCATTTGGATCGGTCGAATATTCCCACACATTTTGTGGAGAATTCATTTTTTTTGAAAATCAACTGAACTATAGCCCACAAATTCAGAGCCACGAAAATCGAAAATCTGCAAATGTGCTCCGATTTCGATGATTGATACCTCTATCAATGGGCGTGGAGACCTGTTTTTCTCATGTAAACGGCCATTTGGATCGGTCGAATATTTCTACACGTTTCGTGGAGAATTCAATTTTTTTGAAAATCAACTGAATTATAGCCCACAAATTCAGAGCCACGAAAATCGAAAATCTGCAAATGTGCTCCGATTTCGATGATTGATACCTCTATCAATAGGCGTGGAGACCTGTAATTCTCATGTAAACGGCCATTTGGATCGGTCGAATATTTCTACACGTTTCGTGGAGAATTCAATTTTTTTGAAAATCAACTGAACTATAGCCCACAAATTCAGAGCCACGAAAATCGAAAATCTGCAAATGAACTCCGATTTCGATGATTGATACCTCTATCAACAGGCGTTGAGACCTGTAATTGTCATGCCAAAAGCCATTTGGATCGGTCGAATATTTCTACACGTTTCGTGGAGAATTCAATATTTTTGAAAATCAACTGAACTATAGCCCACAAATTCAGAGCCACGAAAATCGAAAATCTGCAAATGTGCTCCGATTTCGATGATTGATACCTCTATCAATAGGCGTTGAGACCTGTAATTGTCATGTAAACGGCCATTTGGATCGGTCGAATATTTCTACACGTTTCGTGGAGAATTCAATTTTTTGAAAATCAACTGAACTATAGCCCACAAATTCAGAGCCACGAAAATCGAATATCTGCAAATATGCTCCGATTTCGATGATTGATACCTCTATCAATAGGCGTGGAGACCTGTAATTCTCATGTAAACGGCCATTTGGATCGGTCGAATATTTCTACACGTTTCGTGGAGAATTCAATTTTTTTGAAAATCAACTGAATTATAGCCCACAAATTCAGAGCCACGAAAATCGAAAATCTGCAAATGAACTCCGATTTCGATGATTGATACCTCTATCAACAGGTGTTGAGACCTGTAATTGTCATGGCAACAGCCATTTGGTTCGGTCGAATATTTCTACACGTTTCGTGGAGAATTCAATTTTTTGAAAATCAACTGAATTATAGCCCACAAATTCAGAGCCACGAAAATCGAAAATCTGCAAATGTGCTCCGATTTCGATTATTGATACCTCTATCAATAGGCGTGGAGACCTGTAATTCTCATGTAAACGGCCATTTGGACGGAATTCAATTTTTTTGAAAATCAACTGAACTATAGCCCACAAATTCAGAGCCACGAAAATCGAAAATCTGCAAATGTGCTCCGATTTCGATGATTGATACCTCTATCAATAGGCGTGGAGACCTGTAATTCTCATGTAAACGGCCATTTGGATCGGTCGAATATTTCCACACGTTTCGTGGAGAATTCAATTTTTTTTGAAAATCAACTGAACTATAGCCCACAAATTCAGAGCCACGAAAATCGAAAATCTGCAAATGTGCTCCGATTTCGATGATTGATACCTCTATCAATAGGCGTTGAGACCTGTAATTGTCATGGAAACGGCCATTTGGATCGGGCGAATATTTCTACACGTTTCGTAGAGAATTCAGTATTTTTGAAAATCATCTGAACTATAGCCCACAAATTCAGAGCCACGAAAATCGAAAATTTGCAAATGTGCTCCGATTTCGATTATTGATACCTCTATCAATAGGCGTGGAGACCTGTAATTGTCATGTAAACGGCCATTTGGATCGGTCGAATATTTCTACACGTTTCGTGGAGAATTCAATTTTTTTGAAAATCAACTGAACTATAGCCCACAAATAAATTCAGAGCTACGAAAATCGAAAATTTGCAAATGTGCTCCGATTTCGATGATTGATACCTCTATCAATAGTCGAATATTTCTACACGTTTCGTGGAGAATTCAATTTCTTTTGAAAATCAACTGAACTATAGCCCACAAATTCTGAGCCTCGAAAATCAAAAATCTGCAAATGTGCTCCGATTTCGAAGATTGATACCTCTATCAATAGGCGTTGAGACCTGTAATTGTCATGGCACCGGCCATTTGGATCGGTCGAATATTTCCACACGTTTTGTGGAGAATTAATTTTTTTGAAAATCAACTGAACTATAGCCCACAAATTCAGAGCCACGAAAATCGAAAATCTGCAAATGTGCTCCGATTTCGATGATTGATACCTCTATCAATAGGCGTGGAGACCTGTAATTCTCATGTAAACGGCCATTTGGACGGAATTCAATTTTTTTTGAAAATCAACTGAACTATAGCCCACAAATTCAGAGCCACGAAAATCGAAAATCTGCAAATGTGCTCCGATTTCGATGATTGATACCTCTATCAACAGGCGTTGAGACCTGTAATTGTCATGGCAACAGCCATTTGGATCGGTCGAATATTTCTACACGTTTCGTGGAGAATTCAATTTTTTTGAAAATCAACTGAACTATAGCCCACAAATTCAGAGCCACGAAAATCGAAAATCTGCAAATGTGCTCCGATTTCGATGATTGATACCTCTATCAATAGGCGTTGAGACCTGTAATTGTCATGTAAACGGCCATTTGGATCGGTCGAATATTTCTACACGTTTCGTGGAGAATTCAATTTCTTTTGAAAATCAACTGAACTATAGCCCACAAATTCAGAGCCACGAAAATCGAATATCTGCAAATATGCTCCGATTTCGATGATTGATACCTCTATCAATAGGCGTGGAGACCTGTAATTCTCATGTAAACGGCCATTTGGATCGGTCGAATATTTCTACACGTTTCGTGGAGAATTCAATTTTTTTGAAAATCAACTGAATTATAGCCCACAAATTCAGAGCCACGAAAATCGAAAATCTGCAAATGAACTCCGATTTCGATGATTGATACCTCTATCAACAGGCGTTGAGACCTGTAATTGTCATGGCAACAGCCATTTGGTTCGGTCGAATATTTCTACACGTTTCGTGGAGAATTCAATTTTTTGAAAATCAACTGAATTATAGCCCACACATTCAGACCCACGAAAATCGAAAATATGCAAATGTGCTCCGATTTCGATGATTGATACCTCTATCAATAGGCGTTGAGACCTGTAATTGTCATGTAAATGGCCATTTGGATCGGTCGAATATTTCTACACGTTTCGTGGAGAATTCAATTTTTTTGAAAATCAACTGAATTATAGCCCACAAATTCAGAGCCACGAAAATCGAATATCTGCAAATGTGCTCCGATTTCGATGATTGATACCACTATCAATAGGCGTGGAGACCTGTAATTCTCATGTAAACGGCCATTTGGACGGAATTCAATTTTTTTGAAAATCAACTGAACTATAGCCCACAAATTCAGAGCCACGAAAATCGAAAATCTGCAAATGTGCTCCGATTTCGATGATTGATACCTCTATCAATAGGCGTGGAGACCTGTAATTCTCATGTAAACGGCCATTTGGATCGGTCGAATATTTCCACACGTTTCGTGGAGAATTCAATTTTTTTTGAAAATCAACTGAACTATAGCCCACAAATTCAGAGCCACGAAAATCGAAAATCTGCAAATGTGCTCCGATTTCGATGATTGATACCTCTATCAATAGGCGTTGAGACCTGTAATAGTCATGGAAACGGCCATTTGGATCGGGCGAATATTTCTACACGTTTCGTAGAGAATTCAGTATTTTTGAAAATCAACTGAACTATAGCCCACAAATTCAGAGCCACGAAAATCGAAAATTTGCAAATGTGCTCCGATTTCGATTATTGATACCTCTATCAATAGGCGTGGAGACCTGTAATTGTCATGTAAACGGCCATTTGGATCGGTCGAATATTTCTACACGTTTCGTGGAGAATTCAATTTTTTTGAAAATCAACTGAACTATAGCCCACAAATAAATTCAGAGCTACGAAAATCGAAAATTTGCAAATGTGCTCCGATTTCGATGATTGATACCTCTATCAATAGGCGTTGAGACCTGTAATTGTCATGTAAACGGCCATTTGGATCGGTCGAATATTTCTACACGTTTCGTGGAGAATTCAATTTCTTTTGAAAATCAACTGAACTATAGCCCACAAATTCTGAGCCTCGAAAATCAAAAATCTGCAAATGTGCTCCGATTTCGAAGATTGATACCTCTATCAACAGGCGTTGAGACCTGTAATTGTCATGGCACCGGCCATTTGGATCGGTCGAATATTTCCACACGTTTTGTGGAGAATTAATTTTTTTGAAAATCAACTGAACTATAGCCTACAAATTCAGAGCCACGAAAATCGAAAATCTGCAAATGTGCTCCGATTTCGATGATTGATACCTCTATCAATAGGCGTGGAGACCTGTAATTCTCATGTAAACGGCCATTTGGACGGAATTCAATTTTTTTTGAAAATCAACTGAACTATAGCCCACAAATTCAGAGCCACGAAAATCGAAAATCTGCAAATGTGCTCCGATTTCGATGATTGATACCTCTATCAACAGGCGTTGAGACCTGTAATTGTCATGGCAACGGCCATTTGGATCGGTCGAATATTTCCACACATTTTGTGGAGAATTAATTTTTTTGAAAATCAACTGAACTATAGCCCACAAATTCAGAGCCACGAAAATCGAAAATCTGCAAATGTTCTCCGATTTCGATGATTGATACCTCTATCAATAGGCGTGGAGACCTGTAATTCTCATGTAAACGGCCATTTGGACGGAATTCAATTTTTTTAAAAATCAACTGAACTATAGCCCACAAATTCAGAGCCACGAAAATCGAAAATCTGCAAATGTGCTCCGATTTCGATGATTGATACCTCTATCAACAGGCGTTGAGACCTGTAATTGTCATGGCAACGGCCATTTGGATTGGTCGAATATTTCCACAGATTTTGTGGAGAATTAATTTTTTTGAAAATCAACTGAACTATAGCCCACAAATTCAGAGCCACGAAAATCGAAAATCTGCAAATGTGCTCCGATTTCGATGATTGATACCTCTATCAATAGGCGTGGAGACCTGTAATTCTCATGTAAACGGCCATTTGGATCGGTCGAATATTTCTACTCGTTTCGTGGAGAATTCAATTTTTTTTGAAAATCAACTGAACTATAGCCCACAAATTCAGAGCCACGAAAATCGAAAATCTGCAAATGTGCTCCGATTTCGATGATTGATACCTCTATCAACAGGCGTTGAGACCTGTAATTGTCATGTAAACGGCCATTTAGATCGGTCGAATATTTCTACACGTTTCGTGGAGAATTCAATTTTTTTTTTAAATCAACTGAACTATAGCCCACAAATTCAGAGCCACGAAAATCGAAAATCTGCAAATGTACTCCGATTTCGATGATTGATACCTCTATCAATAGGCGTTGAGACCTGTAATTGTCATGTAAACGGCCATTTGGATCGGTCGAATATTTCCACACGTTTCGTGGGGAATTCAATTTTTTTGAAAATCAAATGAACTAGGAATAGCCCACAAATTCAGAGCCACGAAAATCGAAAATCTGCAAATGTGCTCCGATTTCGATGATTGATACCTCTATCAATAGGCGTGGAGACCTGTAATTCTCATGTAAACGGCCATTTGGATCGGTCGAATATTTCCACACGTTTTGTGGGGAATTCAATTTTTTTGAAAATCAACTGAACTATAGCCCACAAATTCAGAGCCACGAAAATCGAAAATCTGCAAATGTGCTCCGATTTCGATGATTGATACCTCTATCAACAGGCGTTGAGACCTGTAATTGTCATGGCAACGGCCATTTGGATCGGTCGAATATTTCCACACATTTTGTGGAGAATTAATTTTTGTTTGAAAATCAACTGAACTATAGCCCACAAATTCAGAGCCACGAAAATCGAAAATCTGCAAATGTGCTCCGATTTCGATGATTGATACCTCTATCAATAGGCGTTGAGACCTGTAATTGTCATGGCACCGGCCATTTGGATCGGTCGAATATTTCTACACGTTTCGTGGAGAATTCAATTTTTTTTGAAAATCAACTGAACTATAGCCCACAAATTCAGAGCCACGAAAATCGAAAATCTTCAAATGTGCTCCGATTTCGATGATTGATACCTCTATCAATAGGCGTGGAGACCTGTAATTGTCATGTAAACGGTCATTTGGATCGGTCGAATATTTCCACACGTTTCGTGGGGAATTCATTTTTTTTGAAAATCAACTGAACTATAGCCCACAAATTCAGAGCCACGAAAATCGAAAATCTGCAAATGTGCTCCGATTTCGATGATTGATACCTCTATCAACAGGCGTTGAGACCTGTAATTGTCATGGCAACGGCCATTTGGATCGGTCGAATATTTCCACACATTTTGTGGAGAATTAATTTTTTTGAAAATCAACTGAACTATAGCCCACAAATTCAGAGCCACGAAAATCGAAAATCTGCAAATGTGCTCCGATTTCGATGATTGATACCTCTATCAATAGGCGTGGAGACCTGTAATTCTCATGTAAACGGCCATTTGGACAGAATTCATTTTTTTTGAAAATCAACTGAACTATAGCCCACAAATTCAGAGCGACGAAAATCGAAAATCTGCAAATGTGCTCCGATTTCGATGATTGATACCTCTATCAATTGGCGTTGAGACCTGTAATTATCTTGTAAACGGCCATTTGGATCGGTCGACTATTTCCACACGTTTCGTGGAGAATTCAATTTTTTGAAAATCAACTGAACTATAACCCACAAATTCTAAACCACGAAAATCAAAAATCTGCAAATGTGCTCCGATTTCGATGATTGATACCTCTATCAATAGGCGTGGAGACCTGTAATTGTCATGTAAACGGCCATTTGGATCGGTCGAATATTTCTACACGTTTCGTAGAGAATTCAATTTTTTTGAAAATCAACTGAATTATAGCCCACAAATTCAGAGCCACGAAAATCGAAAATTTGCAAATGTGCTCCGATTTCGATGATTGATACCTCTATCAATAGGCGTGGAGACCTGTAATTGTCATGTAAACGGCCATTTGGATCGGTCGAATATTCCCACACGTTTTGTGGAGAATTCAATTTTTTTTGAAAATCAACTGAACTATAGCCCACAAATTCAGAGCCACGAAAATCGAAAATCTGCAAATGTGCTCCGATTTCGATGATTGATACCTCTATCAATAGGCGTTGAGACCTGTAATTGTCATGTAAACGGCCATTTGGATCGGTCGAATATTTCTACACGTTTCGTGGAGAATTCAATTTTTTTGAAAATCAACTGAATTATAGCCCACAAATTCAGAGCCACGAAAGTCGAAAATCTGCAAATGTGCTACGATTTCGATGATTGATACCTCTATCAATAGGCGTGCAGACCTGTAATTGTCATGTAAACGGGCATTTGGATCGGTCGAATATTCCTACACGTTTTGTGGAGAATTCAATTTTTTGAAAATCAACTGAACTATAGCCCACAAATTCAGAGCCACGAAAATCGAAAATCTGCAAATGTGCTCCGATTTCGATGATTGATACCTCTATCAATGGGCGTGGAGACCTGTAATTCTCATGTAAACGGCCATTTGGATCGGTCGAATATTTCTACACGTTTCGTGGAGAATTCAATTTTTTTGAAAATCAACTGAACTATAGCCGACAAATTCAGAGCCACGAAAATCGAAAATCTGCAAATGAACTCCGATTTCGATGATTGATACCTCTATCAATAGGCGTTGAGACCTGTAATTGTCATGGCAACGGCCATTTGGCTCGGTCGAATATTTCCACACGTTTTGTAGAGAATTCATTTTTTTGAAAATCAACTGAATTATAGCCCACAAATTCAGAGCCACGAAAATCGAAAATCTGCAAATGTGCTCCGATTTCGATGATTGATACCTCTATCAATGGGCGTGGAGACCTGTAATTCTCATGTAAATGGCCATTTGGATCGGTCGAATATTTCTACATGTTTCGTGGAGAATTCAATTTTTTTGAAAATCAACTGAATTATAGCCCACAAATTCAGAGCCACGAAAATCGAAAATCTGCAAATGTGCTCCGATTTCGATGATTGATACCTCTATCAATAGGCGTGGAGACCTGTAATTCTCATGTAAACGGCCATTTGGATCGGTCGAATATTTCTACACGTTTCGTGGAGAATTCAATTTTTTTGAAAATCAACTGAACTATAGCCCACAAATTCAGAGCCACGAAAATCGAAAATCTGCAAATGTGCTCCGATTTCGATGATTGATACCTCTATCAATAGGCGTTGAGACCTGTAATTGTCATGCCAACGGCCATTTGGATCGGTCGAATATTTCTACACGTTTTGTGGAGAATTAATTTTTTTAAAATCAACTGAACTATAGCCCACAAATTCAGAGCCACGAAAATCGAAAATCTGCAAATGTGCTCCGATTTCGATGATCGATACCTCTATCAATAGGCGTGGAGACCTGTAATTCTCATGTAAACGGCCACGGCCATTTGGATCGGTCGAATATTTCCACACGTTTTGTGGAGAATTCATTTTTTTGAAAATCAACTGAACTATAGCCCACAAATTCTGAGCCACGAAAATCGAAAATCTGCAAATGTGCTCCGATTTCGATGATTGATACCTCTATCAATGGGCGTTGAGACCTGTGATTGTCATGGCACCGGTCATTTGGATCGGTCGAATATTTCCACACGTTTTGTGGAGAGTTAATTTTTTTTGAAAATCAACTGAACTATAGCCCACAAATTCAAAGCCACGAAAATCGAAAATCTGCAAATGTGCTCCGATATCGATGATTGATACCTCTATCAATGGGCGTGGAGACCTGTAATTCTCATGTAAACGGCCATTTGGATCGGTCGAATATTTCTACACGTTTTGTGGAGAATTCAATTTTTTTGAAAATCAACTGAAGTATAGCCCACAAATTCAGAGCCACGAAAATCGAAAATCTGCAAATGTGCTCCGATTTCGATGATTGATACCTCTATCAATAGGCGTGGAGACCTGTAATTCTCATGTAAACGGCCATTTGGACGGAATTCAATTTTTTTAAAAATCAACTGAACTATAGCCCACAAATTCAGAGCCACGAAAATCGAAAATCTGCAAATGTGCTCCGATTTCGATGATTGATACCTCTATCAACAGGCGTTGAGACCTGTAATTGTCATGGCAACGGCCATTTGGATCGGTCGAATATTTCTACAGATTTTGTGGAGAATTAATTTTTTTGAAAATCAACTGAACTATAGCCCACAAATTCAGAGCCACGAAAATCGAAAATCTGCAAATGTGCTCCGATTTCGATGATTGATACCTCTATCAATAGGCGTGGAGACCTGTAATTCTCATGTAAACGGCCATTTGGATCGGTCGAATATTTCTACTCGTTTCGTGGAGAATTCAATTTTTTTTGAAAATCAACTGAACTATAGCCCACAAATTCAGAGCCACGAAAATCGAAAATCTGCAAATGTGCTCCGATTTCGATGATTGATACCTCTATCAACAGGCGTTGAGACCTGTAATTGTCATGTAAACGGCCATTTGGATCGGTCGAATATTTCTACACGTTTCGTGGAGAATTCAATTTTTTTTTTAAATCAACTGAACTATAGCCCACAAATTCAGAGCCACGAAAATCGAAAATCTGCAAATGTACTCCGATTTCGATGATTGATACCTCTATCAATAGGCGTTGAGACCTGTAATTGTCATGTAAACGGCCATTTGGATCGGTCGAATATTTCCACACGTTTCGTGGGGAATTCAATTTTTTTGAAAATCAACTGAACTATAGTCCACAAATTCAGAGCCACGAAAATCGAAAATCTGCAAATGTGCTCCGATTTCGATGATTGATACCTCTATCAATAGGCGTGGAGACCTGTAATTCTCATGTAAACGGCCATTTGGATCGGTCGAATATTTCTACACGTTTCGTGGAGAATTCAATTTTTTTTGAAAATCAACTGAACTATAGCCCACAAATTCAAAGCCACGAAAATCGAAAATCTGCAAATGTGCTCCGATTTCGATGATTGATACCTCTATCAATAGGCGTTGAGACCTGTAATTCTCATGTAAACGGCCATTTGGATCGGTCGAATATTTCTACACGTTTCGTGGGGAATTCAATTTTTTTGAAAATCAACTGAACTAGGAATAGCCCACAAATTCAGAGCCACGAAAATCGAAAATCTGCAAATGTGCTCCGATTTCGATGATTGATACCTCTATCAATAGGCGTGGAGACCTGTAATTCTCATGTAAACGGCCATTTGGATCGGTCGAATATTTCCACACGTTTTGTGGGGAATTCAATTTTTTTGAAAATCAACTGAACTATAGCCCACAAATTCAGAGCCACGAAAATCGAAAATCTGCAAATGTGCTCCGATTTCGATGATTGATACCTCTATCAACAGGCGTTGAGACCTGTAATTGTCATGGCAACGGCCATTTGGATCGGTCGAATATTTCCACACATTTTGTGGAGAATTAATTTTTTTGAAAATCAACTGAACTATAGCCCACAAATTCAGAGCCACGAAAATCGAAAATCTGCAAATGTGCTCCGATTTCGATGATTGATACCTCTATCAATAGGCGTTGAGACCTGTAATTGTCATGGCACCGGCCATTTGGATCGGTCGAATATTTCTACACGTTTCGTGGAGAATTCAATTTTTTTGAAAATCAACTGAACTATAGCCCACAAATTCAGAGCCACGAAAATCGAAAATCTGCAAATGTGCTCCGATTTCGATGATTGATACCTCTATCAATGGGCGTGGAGACCTGTAATTCTCATGTAAACGGCCATTTGGATCGGTCGAATATTTCTACACGTTTCGTGGAGAATTCAATTTTTTTGAAAATCAACTGAACTATAGCCCACAAATTCAGAGCCACGAAAATCGAAAATCTGCAAATGAACTCCGATTTCGATGATTGATACCTCTATCAATAGGCGTGGAGACCTGTAATTCTCATGTAAACGGCCATTTGGATCGGTCGAATATTTCTACACGTTTCGTGGAGAATTCAATTTTTTTGAAAATCAACTGAACTATAGCCCACAAATTCAGAGCCACGAAAATCGAAAATCTGCAAATGAACTCCGATTTCGATGATTGATACCTCTATCAACAGGCGTTGAGACCTGTAATTGTCATGCCAACAGCCATTTGGATCGGTCGAATATTTCTACACGTTTCGTGGAGAATTCAATTTTTTTGAAAATCAACTGAATTATAGCCCACAAATTCAGAGCCACGAAAATCGAAAATCTGCAAATGTGCTCCGATTTCGATGATTGATACCTCTATCAATGGGCGTGGAGACCTGCAATTGTCATGTAAACGGCCATTTGGATCGGTCGAATATTCCCACACATTTTGTGGAGAATTCATTTTTTTTGAAAATCAACTGAACTATAGCCCACAAATTCAGAGCCACGAAAATCGAAAATCTGCAAATGTGCTCCGATTTCGATGATTGATACCTCTATCAATGGGCGTGGAGACCTGTTATTCTCATGTAAACGGCCGTTTGGATCGGTCGAATATTTCTACACGTTTCGTGGAGAATTCAATTTTTTTGAAAATCAACTGAATTATAGCCCACAAATTCAGAGCCACGAAAATCGAAAATCTGCAAATGTGCTCCGATTTCGATGATTGATACCTCTATCAATAGGCGTGGAGACCTGTAATTCTCATGTAAACGGCCATTTGGATCGGTCGAATATTTCTACACGTTTCGTGGAGAATTCAATTTTTTTGAAAATCAACTGAACTATAGCCCACAAATTCAGAGCCACGAAAATCGAAAATCTGCAAATGAACTCCGATTTCGATGATTGATACCTCTATCAACAGGCGTTGAGACCTGTAATTGTCATGCCAACAGCCATTTGGATCGGTCGAATATTTCTACACGTTTCGTGGAGAATTCAATTTTTTTGAAAATCAACTGAACTATAGCCCACAAATTCAGAGCCACGAAAATCGAAAATCTGCAAATGTGCTCCGATTTCGAAGATTGATACCTCTATCAATGGGCGTGGAGACCTGTTATTCTCATGTAAACGGCCGTTTGGATCGGTCGAATATTTCTACACGTTTCGTGGAGAATTCAATTTTTTTGAAAATCAACTGAATTATAGCCCACAAATTCAGAGCCACGAAAATCGAAAATCTGCAAATGTGCTCCGATTTCGATGATTGATACCTCTATCAATAGGCGTGGAGACCTGTAATTCTCATGTAAACGGCCATTTGGATCGGTCGAATATTTCTACACGTTTCGTGGAGAATTCAATTTTTTTGAAAATCAACTGAACTATAGCCCACAAATTCAGAGCCACGAAAATCGAAAATCTGCAAATGAACTCCGATTTCGATGATTGATACCTCTATCAACAGGCGTTGAGACCTGTAATTGTCATGCCAACAGCCATTTGGATCGGTCGAATATTTCTACACGTTTCGTGGAGAATTCAATTTTTTTGAAAATCAACTGAATTATAGCCCACAAATTCAGAGCCACGAAAATCGAAAATCTGCAAATGTGCTCCGATTTCGATGATTGATACCTCTATCAATGGGCGTGGAGACCTGTAATTGTCATGTAAACGGCCATTTGGATCGGTCGGATATTTCTACACGTTTCGTGGAGAATTCAATTTTTTTGAAAATCAACTGAACTATAGCCCACAAATTCAGAGCCACGAAAATCGAAAATCTGCAAATGTGCTCCGATTTCGATGATTGATACCTCTATCAATGGGCGTGGAGACCTGCAATTGTCATGTAAACGGCCATTTGGATCGGTCGAATATTCCCACACATTTTGTGGAGAATTCATTTTTTTTGAAAATCAACTGAACTATAGCCCACAAATTCAGAGCCACGAAAATCGAAAATCTGCAAATGTGCTCCGATTTCGATGATTGATACCTCTATCAATGGGCGTGGAGACCTGTAATTGTCATGTAAACGGCCATTTGGATCGGTCGAATATTTCTACACATTTTGTGGAGAATTAATTTTTTTGAAAATCAACTGAATTATAGCCCACAAATTCAGAGCCACGAAAATCGAAAATCTGCAAATGTGCTCCGATTTCGATGATTGATACCTCTATCAATGGGCGTGGAGACCTGTAATTGTCATGTAAACGGCCATTTGGATCGGTCGGATATTTCTACACGTTTCGTGGAGAATTCAATTTTTTTGAAAATCAACTGAACTATAGCCCACAAATTCAGAGCCACGAAAATCGAAAATCTGCAAATGTGCTCCGATTTCGATGATTGATACCTCTATCAATGGGCGTGGAGACCTGCAATTGTCATGTAAACGGCCATTTGGATCGGTCGAATATTCCCACACATTTTGTGGAGAATTCATTTTTTTTGAAAATCAACTGAACTATAGCCCACAAATTCAGAGCCACGAAAATCGAAAATCTGCAAATGTGCTCCGATTTCGATGATTGATACCTCTATCAATGGGCGTGGAGACCTGTTATTCTCATGTAAACGGCCGTTTGGATCGGTCGAATATTTCTACACGTTTCGTGGAGAATTCAATTTTTTTGAAAATCAACTGAATTATAGCCCACAAATTCAGAGCCACGAAAATCGAAAATCTGCAAATGTGCTCCGATTTCGATGATTGATACCTCTATCAATAGGCGTGGAGACCTGTAATTCTCATGTAAACGGCCATTTGGATCGGTCGAATATTTCTACACGTTTCGTGGAGAATTCAATTTTTTTGAAAATCAACTGAACTATAGCCCACAAATTCAGAGCCACGAAAATCGAAAATCTGCAAATGAACTCCGATTTCGATGATTGATACCTCTATCAACAGGCGTTGAGACCTGTAATTGTCATGCCAACAGCCATTTGGATCGGTCGAATATTTCTACACGTTTCGTGGAGAATTCAATTTTTTTGAAAATCAACTGAATTATAGCCCACAAATTCAGAGCCACGAAAATCGAAAATCTGCAAATGTGCTCCGATTTCGATGATTGATACCTCTATCAATGGGCGTGGAGACCTGTAATTGTCATGTAAACGGCCATTTGGATCGGTCGGATATTTCTACACGTTTCGTGGAGAATTCAATTTTTTTGAAAATCAACTGAACTATAGCCCACAAATTCAGAGCCACGAAAATCGAAAATCTGCAAATTTGCTCCGATTTCGATGATTGATACCTCTATCAATGGGCGTGGAGACCTGTAATTGTCATGTAAACGGCCATTTGGATCGGTCGAATATTCCCACACATTTTGTGGAGAATTCATTTTTTTTGAAAATCAACTGAACTATAGCCCACAAATTCAGAGCCACGAAAATCGAAAATCTGCAAATGTGCTCCGATTTCGATGATTGATACCTCTATCAATGGGCGTGGAGACCTGTTATTCTCATGTAAACGGCCATTTGGATCGGTCGAATATTTCTACACGTTTCGTGGAGAATTCAATTTTTTTGAAAATCAACTGAATTATAGCCCACAAATTCAGAGCCACGAAAATCGAAAATCTGCAAATGAACTCCGATTTCGATGATTGATACCTCTATCAACAGGCGTTGAGACCTGTAATTGTCATGCCAACAGCCATTTGGATCGGTCGAATATTTCTACACGTTTCGTGGAGAATTCAATTTTTTTGAAAATCAACTGAATTATAGCCCACAAATTCAGAGCCACGAAAATCGAATATCTGCAAATGTGCTCCGATTTCGATGATTGATACCTCTATCAATAGGCGTGGAGACCTGTAATTCTCATGTAAACGGCCATTTGGATCGGTCGAATATTTCTACACGTTTCGTGGAGAATTCAATTTTTTTGAAAATCAACTGAATTATAGCCCACAAATTCAGAGCCACGAAAATCGAAAATCTGCAAATGAACTCCGATTTCGATGATTGATACCTCTATCAACAGGCGTTGAGACCTGTAATTGTCATGCCAACAGCCATTTGGATCGGTCGAATATTTCTACACGTTTCGTGGAGAATTCAATTTTTTTGAAAATCAACTGAATTATAGCCCACAAATTCAGAGCCACGAAAATCGAAAATCTGCAAATGTGCTCCGATTTCGATGATTGATACCTCTATCAACAGGCGTGGAGACCTGTAATTCTCATGTAAACGGCCATTTGGATCGGTCGAATATTTCTACACGTTTCGTGGAGAATTCAATTTTTTTGAAAATCAACTGAATTATAGCCCACAAATTCAGAGCCACGAAAATCGAAAATCTGCAAATGTGCTCCGATTTCGATGATTGATACCTCTATCAATAGGCGTGGAGACCTGTAATTCTCATGTAAACGGCCATTTGGATCGGTCGAATATTTCTACACGTTTCGTGGAGAATTCAATTTTTTTGAAAATCAACTGAACTATAGCCCACAAATTCAGAGCCACGAAAATCGAAAATCTGCAAATGAACTCCGATTTCGATGATTGATACCTCTATCAACAGGCGTTGAGACCAGATGTGCTCCGATTTCGATGATTGATACCTCTATCAATAGGCGTTGAGACCTGTAATTGTCATGGCACCGGCCATTTGGATCGGTCGAATATTTCCACACGTTTTGTGGAGAATTTTTTTTTTTTTTAAATCAACTGAACTATAGCCCACAAATTCTGAGCCACGAAAATCAAAATCTGCAAATGTGCTCCGATTTCGATGATTGATACCTCTATCAACAGGCGTTGAGACCTGTAATTGTCATGGCACCGGCCATTTGGATCGGTCGAATATTTCCACACGTTTTGTGGAGAATTCATTTTTTTTGAAAATCAACTGAACTATAGCCCACAAATTCTGAGCCACGAAAATCAAAAATCTGCAAATGTGCTCCGATTTCGATGATTGATACCTCTATCAACAGGCGTTGAGACCTGTAATTGTCATGGCACCGGCCATTTGGATCGGTCGAATATTTCTACACGTTTTGTGGAGAATTCATTTTTTTTGAAAATCAGCCGAACTATAGCCCACAAATTCTGAGCCACGATAATCAAAAATCTGCAAATGTGCTCCGATTTCGATGATTGATACCTCTATCAATAGGCGTTGAGACCTGTAATTGTCATGCCAACGGCCATTTGGATCGGTCGAATAATTCTACACGTTTTGTGGAGAATTCATTTTTTTTGAAAATCAACTGAACTATAGCCCACAAATTCTGAGCCACGAAAATCAAAAATCTGCAAATGTGCTCCGATTTCGATGATTGATACCTCTATCAACAGGCGTTCAGACCTGTGATTGTCATGGCACCGGCCATTTGGATCGGTCGAATATTTCCACACGTTTTGTGGAGAATTCATTTTTTTTGAAAATCAACTGAACTATAGCCCACAAATTCTGAGCCACGAAAATCAAAAATCTGCAAATGTGCTCCGATTTCGATGATTGATACCTCTATCAACAGGCGTTGAGACCTGTAATTGTCATGGCACCGGCCATTTGGATCGGTCGAATATTTCTACACGTTTTGTGGAGAATTCATTTTTTTTGAAAATCAGCCGAACTATAGCCCACAAATTCTGAGCCACGATAATCAAAAATCTGCAAATGTACTCCGATTTCGATGATTGATACCTCTATCAATAGGCGTTGAGACCTGTAATTGTCATGCCAACGGCCATTTGGATCGGTCGAATAATTCTACACGTTTTGTGGAGAATTCATTTTTTTTGAAAATCAACTGAACTATAGCCCACAAATTCTGAGCCACGAAAATCAAAAATCTGCAAATGTGCTCCGATTTCGATGATTGATACCTCTATCAACAGGCGTTGAGACCTGTAATTGTCATGGCACCGGCCATTTGGATCGGTCGAATATTTCCACACGTTTTGTGGAGAATTCAATTTTTTTGAAAATCAACTGAATTATAGCCCACAAATTCAGAGCCACGAAAATCGAAAATCTGCAAATGTGCTCCGATTTCGATGATTGATACCTCTATCAATAGGCGTGGAGACCTGTAATTCTCATGTAAACGGCCATTTGGATCGGTCGAATATTTCTACACGTTTCGTGGAGAATTCAATTTTTTTGAAAATCAACTGAATTATAGCCCACAAATTCAGAGCCACGAAAATCGAAAATCTGCAAATGTGCTCCGATTTCGATGATTGATACCTCTATCAATAGGCGTGGAGACCTGTAATTCTCATGTAAACGGCCATTTGGATCGGTCGAATATTTCTACACGTTTCGTGGAGAATTCAATTTTTTTGAAAATCAACTGAACTATAGCCCACAAATTCAGAGCCACGAAAATCGAAAATCTGCAAATGAACTCCGATTTCGATGATTGATACCTCTATCAAAAGGCGTTGATACCAGATGTGCTCCGATTTCGATGATTGATACCTCTATCAATAGGCGTTGAGACCTGTAATTGTCATGGCACCGGCCATTTGGATCGGTCGAATATTTCCACACGTTTTGTGGAGAATTTTTTTTTTTTTAAAATCAACTGAACTATAGCCCACAAATTCTGAGCCACGAAAATCAAAATCTGCAAATGTGCTCCGATTTCGATGATTGATACCTCTATCAACAGGCGTTGAGACCTGTAATTGTCATGGCACCGGCCATTTGGATCGGTCGAATATTTCCACACGTTTTGTGGAGAATTCATTTTTTTTGAAAATCAACTGAACTATAGCCCACAAATTCTGAGCCACGAAAATCAAAAATCTGCAAATGTGCTCCGATTTCGATGATTGATACCTCTATCAACAGGCGTTCAGACCTGTGATTGTCATGGCACCGGCCATTTGGATCGGTCGAATATTTCCACACGTTTTGTGGAGAATTTTTTTTTTTTTAAAATCAACTGAACTATAGCCCACAAATTCTGAGCCACGAAAATCAAAATCTGCAAATGTGCTCCGATTTCGATGATTGATACCTCTATCAACAGGCGTTGAGACCTGTAATTGTCATGGCACCGGCCATTTGGATCGGTCGAATATTTCCACACGTTTTGTGGAGAATTCATTTTTTTTGAAAATCAACTGAACTATAGCCCACAAATTCTGAGCCACGAAAATCAAAAATCTGCAAATGTGCTCCGATTTCGATGATTGATACCTCTATCAACAGGCGTTCAGACCTGTGATTGTCATGGCACCGGCCATTTGGATCGGTCGAATATTTCCACACGTTTTGTGGAGAATTCATTTTTTTTGAAAATCAACTGAACTATAGCCAACAAATTCTGAGCCACGAAAATCAAAAATCTGCAAATGTGCTCCGATTTCGATGATTGATACCTCTATCAACAGGCGTTGAGACCTGTAATTGTCATGGCACCGGCCATTTGGATCGGTCGAATATTTCTACACGTTTTGTGGAGAATTAATTTTTTTTGAAAATCAGCCGAACTATAGCCCACAAATTCTGAGCCACGATAATCAAAAATCTGCAAATGTGCTCCGATTTCGATGATTGATACCTCTATCAATAGGCGTTGAGACCTGTAATTGTCATGCGAACGGCCATTTGGATCGGTCGAATAATTTTACACGTTTTGTGGAGAATTCATTTTTTTTGAAAATCAACTGAACTATAGCCCACAAATTCTGAGCCACGAAAATCAAAAATCTGCAAATGTGCTCCGATTTCGATGATTGATACCTCTATCAACAGGCGTTGAGACCTGTAATTGTCATGGCACCGGCCATTTGGATCGGTCGAATATTTCCACACGTTTTGTGGAGAATTCATTTTTTTTGAAAATCAACTGAACTATAGCCCACAAATTCTGAGCCACGAAAATCAAAAATCTGCAAATGTGCTCCGATATCGATGATTGATACCTCTATCAACAGGTGTTGAGACCTGTAATTGTCATGGCACCGGCCATTTGGATCGGTCGAATATTTCCACACGTTTTGTGGAGAATTCATTTTTTTTGAAAATCAACTGAACTATAGCCCACAAATTCTGAGCCACGAAAATCAAAAATCTGCAAATGTGCTCCGATTTCGATGATTGATACCTCTATCAACAGGCGTGGAGACCTGTAATTGTCATGGCACCGGCCATTTGGATCGGTCGAATATTTCTACACGTTTTGTGGAGAATTCATTTTTTTTGAAAATCAGCCGAACTATAGCCCACAAATTCTGAGCCACGATAATCAAAAATCTGCAAATGTGCTCCGATTTCGATGATTGATACCTCTATCAACAGGCGTTGAGACCTGTAATTGTCATGCCAACGGCCATTTGGATCGGTCGAATAATTTTACACGTTTTGTGGAGAATTCATTTTTTTTGAAAATCAACTGAACTATAGCCCACAAATTCTGAGCCACGAAAATCAAAAATCTGCAAATGTGCTCCGATTTCGATGATTGATACCTCTATCAACAGGCGTTGAGACCTGTAATTGTCATGGCACCGGCCATTTGGATCGGTCGAATATTTCCACACGTTTTGTGGAGAATTCATTTTTTTTGAAAATCAACTGAACTATAGCCCACAAATTCTGAGCCACGAAAATCAAAAATCTGCAAATGTGCTCCGATATCGATGATTGATACCTCTATCAACAGGTGTTGAGACCTGTAATTGTCATGGCACCGGCCATTTGGATCGTTCGAATAATTTTACACGTTTTGTGGAGAATTCATTTTTTGTGAAAATCAACTGAACTATAGCCCACAAATTCAGAGCCACGAAAATCGAAAATCTGCAAATGTGCTCCGATTTCGATGATTGATACCTCTATCAATAGGCGTTGAGACCTGTAATTGTCATGCCAACGGCCATTTGGATCGGTCGAATATTTCTACACGTTTTGTGGAGAATTCATTTTTTTGAAAATCAACTGAACTATAGCCCACAATTCAGAGCCACGAAAATCGAAAATCTGCAAATGTGCTCCGATTTCGATGATTGATACCTCTATCAATAGGCGTTGAGACCTGTAATTGTCATACCAACGGCCATTTGGATCGGTCGAATAATTCTACACGTTTTGTGGAGAATTCATTTTTTTTGAAAATCAACTGAACTATAGCCCACAAATTCTGAGCCACGAAAATCAAAAATCTGCAAATGTGCTCCGATTTCGATGATTGATACCTCTATCAACAGGCGTTGAGACCTGTAATTGTCATGGCACCGGCCATTTGGATCGGTCGAATATTTCTACACGTTTTGTGGAGAGTTCATTTTTTTTTTAAATCAGCCGAACTATAGCCCACAAATTCTGAGGCACGAAAATCGAAAATCTGCAAATGTGCTCCGATTTCGATGATTGATACCTCTATCAACAGGCGTTGAGACCTGTAATTGTCATGGCACCGGCCATTTGGATCGGTCGAATATTTCCACACGTTTTGTGGAGAATTCATTTTTTTTGAAAATCAACTGAACTATAGCCCACAATTCAGAGCCACGAAAATCAAAAATCTGCAAATGTGCTCCGATTTCGATGATTGATACCTCTATCAATAGGCGTTGAGACCTGTAATTGTCATGGCACCGGCCATTTGGATCGGTCGAATATTTCTACACGTTTTGTGGAGAATCCAGTTTTTTTGAAAATCAACTGAACTATAGTCCACAAATTCTGAGCCACGAAAATCAAAAATCTGCAAATGTGCTCCGATTTCGAAGATTGATACCTCTATCAACAGGCGTTGAGACCTGTGATTGTCATGGCACCGGCCATTTGGATCGGTCGAATATTTCCACACGTTTTGTGGAGAATCCAGTTTTTTTGAAAATCAACTGAACTATAGTCCACAAATTCTGAGCCACGAAAATCAAAAATCTGCAAATGTGCTCCGATTTCGATGATTGATACCTCTATCAACAGGCGTTGAGACCTGTAATTATCATGGCACCGGCCATTTAGATCGGTCGAATATTTCCACACGTTTTGTGGAGAATTAATTTTTTTTGAAAATCAACTGAACTATAGCCCACAATTCAGAGCCACGAAAATTGAAAATCTGCAAATGTGCTCCGATTTCGAAGATTGATACCTCTATCAATAGGCGGTAGACCTGTAATTGTCATGGCACCGGCCATTTGGATCGGTCGAATATTTCTACACGTTTTGTGGAGAATTAATTTTTTTTGAAAATCAACTGAACTATAGCCCACAAATTCTGAGCCACGAAAATCAAAAATCTGCAAATGTGCTCCGATTTCGAAGATTGATACCTCTATCAATAGGCGATGAGATCTGTAATTGTCATGGCACCGGCCATTTGGATCGGTCGAATATTTCTACACGTTTTGTGGAGAATTCATTTTTTTGAAAATCAACTGAACTATAGTCCACAAATTCTGAGCCACGAAAATCGAAAATCTGCAAATGTGCTCCGATTTCGATGATTGATACCTCTATCAACAGGCGTTGAGACCTGTAATTGTCATGGCACCGGCCATTTGGATCGGTCGAATATTTTCACACGTTTTGTGGAGAATTAATTTTTTTTGAAAATCAACTGAACTATAGCCCACAAATTCAGAGCCACGAAAATCGAAAATCTGCAAATGTGCTCCGATTTCGATGATTGATACCTCTATCAACAGGCGTTGAGATCTGTAATTGTCATGGCACCGGCCATTTGGATCGGTCGAATATTTCTACACGTTTTGTGGAGAATTCATTTTTTTGAAAATCAACTGAACTATAGTCCACAAATTCTGAGCCACGAAAATCGAAAATCTGCAAATGTGCTCCGATTTCGATGATTGATACCTCTATCAACAGGCGTTGAGACCTGTAATTGTCATGGCACCGGCCATTTGGATCGGTCGAATATTTCCACACGTTTTGTGGAGAATTAATTTTTTTGAAAATCAACTGAACTATAGCCCACAAATTCTGAGCCACGAAAATCGAAAATCTTCAAATGTGCTCCGATTTCGAAGATTGATACCTCTATCAACAGGCGTTGAGACCTGTGATTGTCATGGCACCGGCCATTTGGATCGGTCGAATATTTCCACACATTTTGTGGAGAATTCATTTTTTTTTAAAATCAACTGAACTATAGCCCACAAATTCAGAGCCACGAAAATCGAAAATCTGCAAATGTGCTCCGATTTCGATGATTGATACCTCTATCAATAGGCGTTGAGACCTGTAATTGTCATGGCACCGGCCATTTGGATCGGTCGAATATTTCTACACGTTTTTTGGAGAATTAATTTTTTTTGAAAATCAACTGAACTATCGCCCACAAATTCTGAGCCACGAAAATCAAAAATCTGCAAATGTGCTGCGATTTCGATGATTGATACCTCTATCAACAGGCGTTGAGACCTGTGATTGTCATGGCACCGGCCATTTGGATCGGTCGAATATTTCCACACGTTTTGTGGAGAATCCAGTTTTTTTGAAAATCAACTGAACTATAGCCCACAAATTCTGAGCCACGAAAATCAAAAATCTGCAAATGTGCTCCGATTTCGATGATTGATACCTCTATCAACAGGCGTTGAGATCTGTAATTGTCAGTGCACCGGCCATTTGGATCGGTCGAATATTTCTACACGTTTTGTGGAGAATTAATTTTTTTTGAAAATCAACTGAACTATAGCCCACAAATTCTGAGCCACGAAAATCAAAAATCTGCAAATGTGCTCCGATTTCGATGATTGATACCTCTATCAACAGGCGTTGAGATCTGTAATTGTCAGTGCACCGGCCATTTGGATCGGTCGAATATTTCTACACGTTTTGTGGAGAATTAATTTTTTTTGAAAATCAACTGAACTATCGCCCACAAATTCTGAGCCACGAAAATCAAAAATCTGCAAATGTGCTGCGATTTCGATGATTGTTACCTCTATCAACAGGCGTTGAGACCTGTGATTGTCATGGCACCGGCCATTTGGATCGGTCGAATATTTCCACACGTTTTGTGGAGAATCCAGTTTTTTTGAAAATCAACTGAACTATAGCCCACAAATTCTGAGCCACGAAAATCAAAAATCTGCAAATGTGCTCCGATTTCGATGATTGTTACCTCTATCAACAGGCGTTGAGACCTGTAATTGTCATGGCACCGGCCATTTGGATCGGTCGAATATTTCCACACGTTTTGGGGAGAATTCATTTTTTTTTTAAATCAACTGAACTATAGCCCACAAATTCTGAGCCACGAAAATCGAAAATCTGCAAATGTGCTCCGATTTCGATGATTGATACCTCTATCAATAGGCGTTGAGACCTATAATTGTCATGCCAACGGCCATTTGGATCGGTCGAATATTTCCACACGTTTTGTGGAGAATTCATTTTTTTTAAAATAAACTGAACTATAGCCCACAAATTCAGAGCCACGAAAATCGAATATCTGCAAATGTGCTCCGATTTCGATGATTGATACCTCTATCAACAGGCGTTGAGACCTGTAATTGTCATGGCACCGGCCATTTGGATCGGTCGAATATTTCCACACGTTTTGTGGAGAATTCATTTTTTTTGAAAATCAACTGAACTATAGCCCACAAATTCTGAGCCACGAAAATCGAAAATCTGCAAATGTGCTCCGATTTCGAAGATTGATACCTCTATCAACAGGCGTTGAGACCTGTAATTGTCATGGCACCGGCCATTTGGATCGGTCGAATATTTCCACACGTTTTGTGGAGAATTAATTTTTTTTGAAAATCAACTGAACTATAGCCCACAAATTCTGAGCCACGAAAATCAAAAATCTGCAAATGTGCTCCGATTTCGAAGATTGATACCTCTATCAACAGGCGTTGAGACCTGTAATTGTCATGGCACCGGCCATTTGGATCGGTCGAATATTTCCACACGTTTTGTGGAGAATTCATTTTTTTTGAAAATCAACTGAACTATAGCCCACAAATTCTGAGCCACGAAAATCGAAAATCTGCAAATGTGCTGCGATTTCGATGATTGTTACCTCTATCAACAGGCGTTGAGACCTGTGATTGTCATGGCACCGGCCATTTGGATCGGTCGAATATTTGAACACGTTTTGTGGAGAATTCATTTTTTTTAAAATAAACTGAACTATAGCCCACAAATTCAGAGCCACGAAAATCGAATATCTGCAAATGTGCTCCGATTTCGATGATTGATACCTCTATCAATAGGCGTTGAGACCTGTAATTGTCATGGCACCGGCCATTTGGATCGGTCGAATATTTCTACACGTTTTGTGGAGAATAAATTTTTTTTGAAAATCAACTGAACTATAGCCCACAAATTCAGAGCCACGAAAATCGAATATCTGCAAATGTGCTCCGATTTCGATGATTGATACCTCTATCAACAGGCGTTGAGACCTGTAATTGTCATGGCACCGGCCATTTGGATCGGTCGAATATTTCCACACGTTTTGTGGAGAATTCATTTGTTTGAAAATAAACTGAACTATAGCCCACAAATTCAGAGCCACGAAAATCGAATATCTGCAAATGTGCTCCGATTTCGATGATTGATACCTCTATCAACAGGCGTTGAGACCTGTAATTGTCATGGCACCGGCCATTTGGATCGGTCGAATATTTCCACACGTTTTGTGGAGAATTCATTTTTTTTGAAAATAAACTGAACTATAGCCCACAAATTCAGAGCCACGAAAATCGAATATCTGCAAATGTGCTCCGATTTCGATGATTGATACCTCTATCAATAGGCGTTGAGACCTGTAATTGTAATGGCACCGGCCATTTGGATCGGTCGAATATTTCTACACGTTTTGTGGAGAATTAATTTTTTTTGAAAATCAACTGAACTATAGCCCACAAATTCAGAGCCACGAAAATCGAATATCTGCAAATGTGCTCCGATTTCGATGATTGATACCTCTATCAATAGGCGTTGAGACCTGTAATTGTCATGGCACCGGCCATTTGGATCGGTCGAATATTTCCACACGTTTTGTGGAGAAACAATTTTTTTTGAAAATCAACTGAACTATAGCCCACAAATTCAGAGCCACGAAAATCGAAAATCTGCAAATGTGCTCCGATTTCGATGATTGATACCTCTATCAATAGGCGTTGAGACCTGTAATTGTCATGGCACCGGCCATTTGGATCGGTCGAATATTTCCACACGTTTTGTGGAGAATTCATTTTTTTTAAAATAAACTGAACTATAGCCCACAAATTCAGAGCCACGAAAATCGAATATCTGCAAATGTGCTCCGATTTCGATGATTGTTACCTCTATCAATAGGCGTTGAGACCTGTAATTGTCATGGCACCGGCCATTTGGATCGGTCGAATATTTCCACACGTTTTGTGGAGAAACAATTTTTTTTGAAAATCAACTGAACTATAGCCCACAAATTCAGAGCCACGAAAATCGAAAATCTGCAAATGTGCTCCGATTTCGAAGATTGATACCTCTATCAACAGGCGTTGAGACCTGTAATTGTCATGGCACCGGCCATTTGGATCGGTCGAATATTTCCACACGTTTTGTGGAGAATTAATTTTTTTTGAAAATCAACTGAACTATAGCCCACAAATTCTGAGCCACGAAAATCAAAAATCTGCAAATGTGCTCCGATTTCGATGATTGATACCTCTATCAATAGGCGTTGAGACCTGTAATTGTCATGGCACCGGCCATTTGGATCGGTCGAATATTTCCACACGTTTTGTGGAGAATTCATTTTTTTTAAAATAAACTGAACTATAGCCCACAAATTCAGAGCCACGAAAATCGAATATCTGCAAATGTGCTCCGATTTCGATGATTGTTACCTCTATCAATAGGCGTTGAGACCTGTAATTGTCATGGCACCGGCCATTTGGATCGGTCGAATATTTCCACACGTTTTGTGGAGAAACAATTTTTTTTGAAAATCAACTGAACTATAGCCCACAAATTCAGAGCCACGAAAATCGAAAATCTGCAAATGTGCTCCGATTTCGAAGATTGATACCTCTATCAACAGGCGTTGAGACCTGTAATTGTCATGGCACCGGCCATTTGGATCGGTCGAATATTTCCACACGTTTTGTGGAGAATTAATTTTTTTTGAAAATCAACTGAACTATAGCCCACAAATTCAGAGCCACGAAAATCGAATATTTGCAAATGTGCTCCGATTTCGATGATTGTTACCTCTATCAATAGGCGTTGAGACCTGTAATTGTCATGGCACCGGCCATTTGGATCGGTCGAATATTTCCACACGTTTTGTGGAGAAACAATTTTTTTTGAAAATCAACTGAACTATAGCCCACAAATTCAGAGCCACGAAAATCGAAAATCTGCAAATGTGCTCCGATTTCGAAGATTGATACCTCTATCAACAGGCGTTGAGACCTGTAATTGTCATGGCACCCGCCATTTGGATCGGTCGAATATTTCCACACGTTTTGTGGAGAATTCATTTTTTTTGAAAATCAACTGAACTATAGCCCACAAATTCAGAGCCACGAAAATCGAATATCTGTAAATGTGCTCCGATTTCGATGATTGATACCTCTATCAATAGGCGTTGAGACCTGTAATTGTCATGGCACCGGCCATTTGGATCGGTCGAATATTTCCACACGTTTTGTGGAGAATAAATTTTTTTTGAAAATCAACTGAACTATAGTCCACAAATTCTGAGCCACGAAAATCAAAAATCTGCAAATGTGCTGCGATTTCGATGATTGTTACCTCTATCAATAGGCGTTGAGACCTGTGATTGTCATGGCACCGGCCATTTGGATCGGTCGAATATTTCCACACGTTTTTTGGAGAATCCAGTTTTTTTGAAAATCAACTGAACTATACGTCCACAAATTCTGAGCCACGAAAATCGAAAATCTGCAAATGTGCTCCGATTTCGATGATTGATACCTCTATCAATAGGCGTTGAGACCTGTAATTGTCATGCCAACGGCCATTTGGATCGGTCGAATATTTCCACACGTTTTGTGGAGAATTCATTTTTTTTAAAATAAACTGAACTATAGCCCACAAATTCAGAGCCACGAAAATCGAATATCTGCAAATGTGCTCCGATTTCGATGATTGATACCTCTATCAATAGGCGTTGAGACCTGTAATTGTCATGGCACCGGCCATTTGGATCGGTCGAATATTTCTACACGTTTTGTGGAGAATAAATTTTTTTTGAAAATCAACTGAACTATAGCCCACAAATTCAGAGCCACGAAAATCGAATATCTGCAAATGTGCTCCGATTTCGATGATTGATACCTCTATCAATAGGCGTTGAGACCTGTAATTGTCGTGGCACCGGCCATTTGGATCGGTCGAATATTTCCACACGTTTTGTGGAGAATCCATTTTTTTTGAAAATCAACTGAACTATAGCCCACAATTCAGAGCCACGAAAATCGAAAATCTGCAAATATGCTCCGATTTCGATGATTGATACCTCTATCAATAGGCGTTGAGTCCTGTAATTGTCATGGCACCGGCCATTTGGATCGGTCGAATATTTCTACACGTTTTGTGGAGAATTAATTTTTTTTGAAAATCAACTGAACTATAGTCCACAAATTCTGAGCCACGAAAATCAAAAATCTGCAAATGTGCTCCGATTTCGAAGATTGATACCTCTATCAACAGGCGTTGAGACCTGTAATTGTCATGGCACCGGCCATTTGGATCGGTCGAATATTTCTACACGTTTTGTGGAGAAACAATTTTTTTTGAAAATCAACTGAACTATCGCCCACAAATTCTGAGCCACGAAAATCAAAAATCTGCAAATGTGCTTCGATTTCGATGATTGTTACCTCTATCAACAGGCGTTGAGACCTGTGATTATCATGGCACCGGCCATTTGGATCGGTCGAATATTTCCACACGTTTTGTGGAGAATCCAGTTTTTTTGAAAATCAACTGAACTATAGCCCACAAATTCTGAGCCACGAAAATCAAAAATCTGCAAATGTGCTCCGATTTCGATTATTGATACCTCTATCAACAGGCGTTGAGATCTGTAATTGTCATGGCACCGGCCATTTGGATCGGTCGAATATTTCTACACGTTTTGTGGAGAATAAATTTTTTTGAAAATCAACTGAACTATAGTCCACAAATTCTGAGCCACGAAAATCAAAAATCTGCAAATGTGCTCCGATTTCGATGATTGATACCTCTATCAATAGGCGTTGAGACCTGTAATTGTCGTGGCACCGGCCATTTGGATCGGTCGAATATTTCCACACGTTTTGTAGAGAATCCATTTTTTTTGAAAATCAACTGAACTATAGCCCACAATTCAGAGCCACGAAAATCGAAAATCTGCAAATATACTCCGATTTCGATGATTGATACCTCTATCAATAGGCGTTGAGTCCTGTAATTGTCATGGCACCGGCCATTTGGATCGGTCGAATATTTCTACACGTTTTGTGGAGAATTAATTTTTTTTGAAAATCAACTGAACTATAGTCCACAAATTCTGAGCCACGAAAATCAAAAATCTGCAAATGTGCTCCGATTTCGAAGATTGATACCTCTATCAACAGGCGTTGAGACCTGTAATTGTCATGACACCGGCCATTTGGATCGGTCGAATATTTCCACACGTTTTGTGGAGAAACAATTTTTTTTGAAAATCAACTGAACTATAGCCCACAAATTCAGAGCCACGAAAATCGAAAATCTGCAAATGTGCTCCGATTTCGAAGATTGTTACCTCTATCAACAGGCGTTGAGACCTGTAATTGTCATGGCACCGGCCATTTGGATCGGTCGAATATTTCCACACGTTTTGTGGAGAATCCAGTTTTTTTGAAAATCAACTGAACTATAGCCCACAAATTCTGAGCCACGAAAATCAAAAATCTGCAAATGTGCTCCGATTTCGATTATTGATACCTCTATCAACAGGCGTTGAGATCTGTAATTGTCATGGCACCGGCCATTTGGATCGGTCGAATATTTCTACACGTTTTGTGGAGAATAAATTTTTTTGAAAATCAACTGAACTATAGTCCACAAATTCTGAGCCACGAAAATCAAAAATCTGCAAATGTGCTCCGATTTCGATGATTGATACCTCTATCAATAGGCGTTGAGACCTGTAATTGTCGTGGCACCGGCCATTTGGATCGGTCGAATATTTCCACACGTTTTGTAGAGAATCCATTTTTTTTGAAAATCAACTGAACTATAGCCCACAATTCAGAGCCACGAAAATCGAAAATCTGCAAATATACTCCGATTTCGATGATTGATACCTCTATCAATAGGCGTTGAGTCCTGTAATTGTCATGGCACCGGCCATTTGGATCGGTCGAATATTTCTACACGTTTTGTGGAGAATTAATTTTTTTTGAAAATCAACTGAACTATAGTCCACAAATTCTGAGCCACGAAAATCAAAAATCTGCAAATGTGCTCCGATTTCGAAGATTGATACCTCTATCAACAGGCGTTGAGACCTGTAATTGTCATGGCACCGGCCATTTGGATCGGTCGAATATTTCCACACGTTTTTTGGAGAAACAATTTTTTTTGAAAATCAACTGAACTATAGCCCACAAATTCAGAGCCACGAAAATCGAAAATCTGCAAATGTGCTCCGATTTCGAAGATTGTTACCTCTATCAACAGGCGTTGAGACCTGTAATTGTCATGGCACCGGCCATTTGGATCGGTCGAATATTTCTACACGTTTTGTGGAGAATTCATTTTTTTTGAAAATCAACTGAACTATCGCCCACAAATTCTGAGCCACGAAAATCAAAAATCTGCAAATGTGCTTCGATTTCGATGATTGTTACCTCTATCAACAGGCGTTGAGACCTGTGATTATCATGGCACCGGCCATTTGGATCGGTCGAATATTTCCACACGTTTTGTGGAGAATCCAGTTTTTTTGAAAATCAACTGAACTATAGCCCACAAATTCTGAGCCACGAAAATCAAAAATCTGCAAATGTGCTCCGATTTCGATTATTGATACCTCTATCAACAGGCGTTGAGATCTGTAATTGTCATGGCACCGGCCATTTGGATCGGTCGAATATTTCTACACGTTTTGTGGAGAATAAATTTTTTTGAAAATCAACTGAACTATAGTCCACAAATTCTGAGCCACGAAAATCGAAAATCTGCAAATGTGCTCCGATTTCGATGATTGATACCTCTATCAATAGGCGTTGAGACCTGTAATTGTCATGGCACCGGCCATTTGGATCGGTCGAATATCTGCACGTTTTGTGGAGAATAAATTTTTGTGGAGAATTCATTTTTTTTTAAAATCAACTGAACTATAGCCCACAAATTCAGAGCCACGAAAATCGAAAATCTGCAAATGTGCTCCGATTTCGAAGATTGATACCTCTATCAACAGGTGTTGAGACCTGTAATTGTCATGGCACCGGCCATTTGGATCGGTCGAATATTTCCACACGCTTTGTGGAGAATTAATTTTTTTTGAAAATCAACTGAACCCACAAATTCAGAGCCACGAAAATCGAAAATCTGCAAATGTGCTCCGATTTCGATGATTGATACCTCTATCAACAGGCTTTGAGACCTGTAATTGTCATGGCACCGGCCATTTAGATCGGTCGAATATTTCCACACGTTTTGTGGAGAATAAATTTTTTTTGAAAATCAACTGAACTATAGCCCACAAATTCTGAGCCACGAAAATCAAAAATCTGCAAATGTGCTCCGATTTCGAAGATTGATACCTCTACCAACAGGCGTTGAGATCTGTAATTGTCATGGCACCGGCCATTTGGATCGGTCGAATATTTCCACACGTTTTGTGGAGAATTCATTTTTTTTGAAAATCAACTGAACTATAGTCCACAAATTCTGAGCCACGAAAATCAAAAATCTGCAAATGTGCTCCGATTTCGATGATTGATACCTCTATCAACAGGCGTTGAGACCTGTAATTGTCATGGCACCGGCCATTTGGATCGGTCGAATATTTCCACACGTTTTGTGGAGAATTAATTTTTTTTGAAAATCAACTGAACTATAGCCCACAAATTCAGAGCCACGAAAATCGAAAATCTGCAAATGTGCTCCGATTTCGATTATTGATACCTCTATCAACAGGCGTTGAGACCTGTAATTGTCATGGCACCGGCCATTTGGATCGGTCGAATATTTCCACACGTTTTGTGGAGAATTAATTTTTTTTGAAAATCAACTGAACTATAGCCCACAAATTATGAGCCACGAAAATCAAAAATCTGCAAATGTGCTCCGATTTCGAAGATTGATACCTCTACCAACAGGCGTTGAGACCTGTAATTGTCATGGCACCGGCCATTTGGATCGGTCGAATATTTCCACACGTTTTGTGGAGAATTAATTTTTTTTGAAAATCAACTGAACTATAGCCCACAAATTCTGAGCCACGAAAATCAAAAATCTGCAAATGTGCTCCGATTTCGAAGATTGATACCTATATCAACAGGCGTTGAGACCTGTAATTGTCATGGCACCGGCCATTTGGATCGGTCGAATATTTCCACACGTTTTGTGGAGAATAAATTTTTTTTGAAAATCAACTGAACTATAGCCCACAAATTCAGAGCCACGAAAATCGAAAATCTGCAAATGTGCTCCGATTTCGATGATTGATACCTATATCAACAGGCGTTGAGACCTGTAATTGTCATGGCACCGGCCATTTGGATCGGTCGAATATTTCCACACGTTTTGTGGAGAATTCATTTTTTTTGAAAATCAACTGAACTATAGCCCACAAATTCTGAGCCACGAAAATCAAAAATCTGCAAATGTGCTCCGATTTCGATTATTGATACCTCTATCAACAGGCGTTGAGACCTGTAATTGTCATGGCACCGGCCATTTGGATCGGTCGAATATTTCCACACGTTTTGTGGAGAATTAATTTTTTTTGAAAATCAACTGAACTATAGCCCACAAATTCTGAGCCACGAAAATCAAAAATCTGCAAATGTGCTCCGATTTCGAAGATTGATACCTCTACCAACAGGCGTTGAGACCTGTAATTGTCATGGCACCGGCCATTTGGATCGGTCGAATATTTCCACACGTTTTGTGGAGAATTAATTTTTTTTGAAAATCAACTGAACTATAGCCCACAAATTCTGAGCCACGAAAATCAAAAATCTGCAAATGTGCTCCGATTTCGAAGATTGATACCTCTATCAACAGGCGTTGAGACCTGTAATTGTCATGGCACCGGCCATTTGGATCGGTCGAATATTTCCACACGTTTTGTGGAGAATTAATTTTTTTTGAAAATCAACTGAACTATAGCCCACAAATTCTGAGCCACGAAAATCAAAAATCTGCAAATGTGCTCCGATTTCGAAGATTGATACCTCTACCAACAGGCGTTGAGACCTGTAATTGTCATGGCACCGGCCATTTGGATCGGTCGAATATTTCCACACGTTTTGTGGAGAATTAATTTTTTTTGAAAATCAACTGAACTATAGTCCACAAATTCTGAGCCACGAAAATCAAAAATCTGCAAATGTGCTCCGATTTCGATGATTGATACCTCTATCAACAGGCGTTGAGACCTGTAATTGTCATGGCACCGGCCATTTGGATCGGTCGAATATTTCCACACGTTTTGTGGAGAATTAATTTTTTTTGAAAATCAACTGAACTATAGCCCACAAATTCTGAGCCACGAAAATCGAAAATCTGCAAATGTGCTCCGATTTCGATTATTGATACCTCTATCAACATGCGTTGAGACCTGTAATTGTCATGGCACCGGCCATTTGGATCGGTCGAATATTTCCACACGTTTTGTGGAGAATTAATTTTTTTTGAAAATCAACTGAACTATAGCCCACAAATTCTGAGCCACGAAAATCAAAAATCTGCAAATGTGCTCCGATTTCGAAGATTGATACCTCTACCAACAGGCGTTGAGACCTGTAATTGTCATGGCACCGGCCATTTGGATCGGTCGAATATTTCCACACGTTTTGTGGAGAATCCAGTTTTTTTGAAAATCAACTGAACTATAGCCCACAAATTCTGAGCCACGAAAATCAAAAATCTGCAAATGTGCTTCGATTTCGATGATTGTTACCTATATCAACAGGCGTTGAGACCTGTGATTATCATGGCACCGGCCATTTGGATCGGTCGAATATTTCCACACGTTTTGTGGAGAATCCAGTTTTTTTGAAAATCAACTGAACTATAGCCCACAAATTCTGAGCCACGAAAATCAAAAATCTGCAAATGTGCTCCGATTTCGATTATAGATACCTCTATCAAAAGGCGTTGAGATCTGTAATTGTCATGGCACCGGCCATTTGGATCGGTCGAATATTTCTACACGTTTTGTGGAGAATAAATTTTTTTGAAAATCAACTGAACTATAGTCCACAAATTCTGAGCCACGAAAATCGAAAATCTGCAAATGTGCTCCGATTTCGATGATTGATACCTCTATCAATAGGCGTTGAGACCTGTAATTGTCATGGCACCGGCCATTTGGATCGGTCGAATATCTGCACGTTTTGTGGAGAATAAATTTTTGTGGAGAATTCATTTTTTTTGAAAATCAACTGAACTATAGCCCACAAATTCAGAGCCACGAAAATCGAAAATCTGCAAATGTGCTCCGATTTCGAAGATTGATACCTCTATCAACAGGTGTTGAGACCTGTAATTGTCATGGCACCGGCCATTTGGATCGGTCGAATATTTCCACACGTTTTGTGGAGAATTAATTTTTTTTGAAAATCAACTGAACTATAGCCCACAAATTCAGAGCCACGAAAATCGAAAATCTGCAAATGTGCTCCGATTTCGATGATTGATACCTCTATCAACAGGCTTTGAGACCTGTAATTGTCATGGCACCGGCCATTTGGATCGGTCGAATATTTCCACACGTTTTGTGGAGAATAAATTTTTTTTGAAAATCAACTGAACTATAGCCCACAAATTCTGAGCCACGAAAATCAAAAATCTGCAAATGTGCTCCGATTTCGAAGATTGATACCTCTACCAACAGGCGTTGAGACCTGTAATTGTCATGGCACCGGCCATTTGGATCGGTCGAATATTTCCACACGTTTTGTGGAGAATTCATTTTTTTTGAAAATCAACTGAACTATAGTCCACAAATTCTGAGCCACGAAAATCAAAAATCTGCAAATGTGCTCCGATTTCGATGATTGATACCTCTATCAACAGGCGTTGAGACCTGTAATTGTCATGGCACCGGCCATTTGGATCGGTCGAATATTTCCACACGTTTTGTGGAGAATTAATTTTTTTTGAAAATCAACTGAACTATAGCCCACAAATTCAGAACCACGAAAATCGAAAATCTTCAAATGTGCTCCGATTTCGATTATTGATACCTCTATCAACAGGCGTTGAGACCTGTAATTGTCATGGCACCGGCCATTTGGATCGGTCGAATATTTCCACACGTTTTGTGGAGAATTAATTTTTTTTGAAAATCAACTGAACTATAGCCCACAAATTCTGAGCCACGAAAATCAAAAATCTGCAAATGTGCTCCGATTTCGAAGATTGATACCTATATCAACAGGCGTTGAGACCTGTAATTGTCATGGCACCGGCCATTTGGATCGGTCGAATATTTCCACACGTTTTGTGGAGAATAAATTTTTTTTGAAAATCAACTGAACTATAGCCCACAAATTCAGAGCCACGAAAATCGAAAATCTGCAAATGTGCTCCGATTTCGATGATTGATACCTATATCAACAGGCGTTGAGACCTGTAATTGTCATGGCACCGGCCATTTGGATCGGTCGAATATTTCCACACGTTTTGTGGAGAATTAATTTTTTTTGAAAATCAACTGAACTATAGCCCACAAATTCTGAGCCACGAAAATCAAAAATCTGCAAATGTGCTCCGATTTCGATTATAGATACCTCTATCAACAGGCGTTGAGACCTGTAATTGTCATGGCACCGGCCATTTGGATCGGTCGAATATTTCCACACGTTTTGTGGAGAATTAATTTTTTTTGAAAATCAACTGAACTATAGCCCACAAATTCTGAGCCACGAAAATCAAAAATCTGCAAATGTGCTCCGATTTCGAAGATTGATACCTCTACCAACAGGCGTTGAGACCTGTAATTGTCATGGCACCGGCCATTTGGATCGGTCGAATATTTCCACACGTTTTGTGGAGAATTAATTTTTTTTGAAAATCAACTGAACTATAGCCCACAAATTCTGAGCCACGAAAATCAAAAATCTGCAAATGTGCTCCGATTTCGAAGATTGATACCTCTACCAACAGGCGTTGAGACCTGTAATTGTCATGGCACCGGCGATTTGGATCGGTCGAATATTTCCACACGTTTTGTGGAGAATTCATTTTTTTTGAAAATCAACTGAACTATAGTCCACAAATTCTGAGCCACGAAAATCAAAAATCTGCAAATGTGCTCCGATTTCGATGATTGATACCTCTATCAACAGGCGTTGAGACCTGTAATTGTCATGGCACCGGCCATTTGGATCGGTCGAATATTTCCACACGTTTTGTGGAGAATTAATTTTTTTTGAAAATCAACTGAACTATAGCCCACAAATTCTGAGCCACGAAAATCGAAAATCTGCAAATGTGCTCCGATTTCGATTATTGATACCTCTATCAACATGCGTTGAGACCTGTAATTGTCATGGCACCGGCCATTTGGATCGGTCGAATATTTCCACACGTTTTGTGGAGAATTAATTTTTTTTGAAAATCAACTGAACTATAGCCCACAAATTCTGAGCCACGAAAATCAAAAATCTGCAAATGTGCTCCGATTTCGAAGATTGATACCTCTATCAACAGGCGTTGAGACCTGTAATTGTCATGGCACCGGCCATTTGGATCGGTCGAATATTTCCACACGTTTTGTGGAGAATAAATTTTTTTTGAAAATCAACTGAACTATAGCCCACAAATTCAGAGCCACGAAAATCGAAAATCTGCAAATGTGCTCCGATTTCGATGATTGATACCTATATCAACAGGCGTTGAGACCTGTAATTGTCATGGCACCGGCCATTTGGATCGGTCGAATATTTCCACACGTTTTGTGGAGAATTAATTTTTTTTGAAAATCAACTGAACTATAGCCCACAAATTCTGAGCCACGAAAATCAAAAATCTGCAAATGTGCTCCGATTTCGATTATTGATACCTCTATCAACAGGCGTTGAGACCTGTAATTGTCATGGCACCGGCCATTTGGATCGGTCGAATATTTCCACAAGTTTTGTGGAGAATTCATTTTTTTTGAAAATCAACTGAACTATAGCCCACAAATTCTGAGCCACGAAAATCAAAAATCTGCAAATGTGCTCCGATTTCGAAGATTGATACCTCTACCAACAGGCGTTGAGACCTGTAATTGTCATGGCACCGGCCATTTGGATCGGTCGAATATTTCCACACGTTTTGTGGAGAATTAATTTTTTTTGAAAATCAACTGAACTATAGCCCACAAATTCTGAGCCACGAAAATCAAAAATCTGCAAATGTGCTCCGATTTCGATTATTGATACCTCTATCAACAGGCGTTGAGACCTGTAATTGTCATGGCACCGGCCATTTGGATCGGTCGAATATTTCCACACGTTTTGTGGAGAATTAATTTTTTTTGAAAATCAACTGAACTATAGCCCACAAATTCTGAGCCACGAAAATCAAAAATCTGCAAATGTGCTCCGATTTCGATTATTGATACCTCTATCAACAGGCGTTGAGATCTGTAATTGTCATGGCACCGGCCATTTGGATCGGTCGAATATTTCTACACGTTTTGTGGAGAATTAATTTTTTTGAAAATCAACTGAACTATAGTCCACAAATTCTGAGCCACGAAAATCGAAAATCTGCAAATGTGCTCCGATTTCGATGATTGATACCTCTATCAATAGGCGTTGAGACCTGTAATTGTCATGCCAACGGCCATTTGGATCGGTCGAATATTTCCACACGTTTTGTGGAGAATTCATTTTTTTTTAAATAAACTGAACTATAGCCCACAAATTCAGAGCCACGAAAATCGAATATCTGCAAATGTGCTCCGATTTCGAAGATTGATACCTCTATCAACAGGCGTTGAGACCTGTAATTGTCATGGCACCGGCCATTTGGATCGGTCGAATATTTCCACACGTTTTGTGGAGAATTAATTTTTTTTGAAAATCAACTGAACTATAGCCCACAAATTCTGAGCCACGAAAATCGAAAATCTGCAAATGTGCTCCGATTTCGATTATTGATACCTCTATCAACATGCGTTGAGACCTGTAATTGTCATGGCACCGGCCATTTGGATCGGTCGAATATTTCCACACGTTTTGTGGAGAATTAATTTTTTTTGAAAATCAACTGAACTATAGCCCACAAATTCTGAGCCACGAAAATCAAAAATCTGCAAATGTGCTCCGATTTCGAAGATTGATACCTCTATCAACAGGCGTTGAGACCTGTAATTGTCATGGCACCGGCCATTTGGATCGGTCGAATATTTCCACACGTTTTGTGGAGAATAAATTTTTTTTGAAAATCAACTGAACTATAGCCCACAAATTCAGAGCCACGAAAATCGAAAATCTGCAAATGTGCTCCGATTTCGATGATTGATACCTATATCAACAGGCGTTGAGACCTGTAATTGTCATGGCACCGGCCATTTGGATCGGTCGAATATTTCCACACGTTTTGTGGAGAATTAATTTTTTTTCAAAATCAACTGAACTATAGCCCACAAATTCTGAGCCACGAAAATCGAAAATCTGCAAATGTGCTCCGATTTCGATTATTGATACCTCTATCAACATGCGTTGAGACCTGTAATTGTCATGGCACCGGCCATTTGGATCGGTCGAATATTTCCACACGTTTTGTGGAGAATAAATTTTTTTTGAAAATCAACTGAACTATAGCCCACAAATTCAGAGCCACGAAAATCGAAAATCTGCAAATGTGCTCCGATTTCGATGATTGATACCTATATCAACAGGCGTTGAGACCTGTAATTGTCATGGCACCGGCCATTTGGATCGGTCGAATATTTCCACACGTTTTGTGGAGAATTAATTTTTTTTCAAAATCAACTGAACTATAGCCCACAAATTCTGAGCCACGAAAATCGAAAATCTGCAAATGTGCTCCGATTTCGATTATTGATACCTCTATCAACATGCGTTGAGACCTGTAATTGTCATGGCACCGGCCATTTGGATCGGTCGAATATTTCCACACGTTTTGTGGAGAATAAATTTTTTTTGAAAATCAACTGAACTATAGCCCACAAATTCAGAGCCACGAAAATCGAAAATCTGCAAATGTGCTCCGATTTCGATGATTGATACCTATATCAACAGGCGTTGAGACCTGTAATTGTCATGGCACCGGCCATTTGGATCGGTCGAATATTTCCACACGTTTTGTGGAGAATTAATTTTTTTTGAAAATCAACTGAACTATAGCCCACAAATTCTGAGCCACGAAAATCAAAAATCTGCAAATGTGCTCCGATTTCGATTATTGATACCTATATCAACAGGCGTTGAGACCTGTAATTGTCATGGCACCGGCCATTTGGATCGGTCGAATATTTCCACAAGTTTTGTGGAGAATTCATTTTTTTTGAAAATCAACTGAACTATAGCCCACAAATTCTGAGCCACGAAAATCAAAAATCTGCAAATGTGCTCCGATTTCGAAGATTGATACCTCTACCAACAGGCGTTGAGACCTGTAATTGTCATGGCACCGGCCATTTGGATCGGTCGAATATTTCCACACGTTTTGTGGAGAATTAATTTTTTTTGAAAATCAACTGAACTATAGCCCACAAATTCTGAGCCACGAAAATCAAAAATCTGCAAATGTGCTCCGATTTCGATTATTGATACCTCTATCAACAGGCGTTGAGACCTGTAATTGTCATGGCACCGGCCATTTGGATCGGTCGAATATTTCCACACGTTTTGTGGAGAATTAATTTTTTTTGAAAATCAACTGAACTATAGCCCACAAATTCAGAGCCACGAAAATCGAAAATCTGCAAATGTGCTCCGATTTCGATGATTGATACCTATATCAACAGGCGTTGAGACCTGTAATTGTCATGGCACCGGCCATTTGGATCGGTCCAATATTTCCACACGTTTTGTGGAGAATAAATTTTTTTTGAAAATCAACTGAACTATAGTCCACAAATTCAGAGCCACGAAAATCGAAAATCTGCAAATGTGCTCCGATTTCGATGATTGATACCTATATCAATAGGCGTTGAGACCTGTAATTGTCATGGCACCGGCCATTTGGATCGGTCGAATATTTCTACACGTTTTGTGGAGAATAAATTTTTTTTGAAAATCAACTGAACTATAGCCCACAAATTCTGAGCCACGAAAATCAAAAATCTGCAAATGTGCTCCGATTTCGAAGATTGATACCTCTACCAACAGGCGTTGAGACCTGTAATTGTCATGGCACCGGCCATTTGGATCGGTCGAATATTTCCACACGTTTTGTGGAGAATTCATTTTTTTTGAAAATCAACTGAACTATAGTCCACAAATTCTGAGCCACGAAAATCAAAAATCTGCAAATGTGCTCCGATTTCGATGATTGATACCTCTATCAACAGGCGTTGAGACCTGTAATTGTCATGGCACCGGCCATTTGGATCGGTCGAATATTTCCACACGTTTTGTGGAGAATTAATTTTTTTTGAAAATCAACTGAACTATAGCCCACAAATTCTGAGCCACGAAAATCAAAAATCTGCAAATGTGCTCCGATTTCGAAGATTGATACCTCTATCAACAGGCGTTGAGACCTGTAATTGTCATGGCACCGGCCATTTGGATCGGTCGAATATTTCCACACGTTTTGTGGAGAATAAATTTTTTTTGAAAATCAACTGAACTATAGCCCACAAATTCTGAGCCACGAAAATCAAAAATCTGCAAATGTGCTCCGATTTCGAAGATTGATACCTCTACCAACAGGCGTTGAGACCTGTAATTGTCATGGCACCGGCCATTTGGATCGGTCGAATATTTCCACACGTTTTGTGGAGAATTCATTTTTTTTGAAAATCAACTGAACTATAGTCCACAAATTCAGAGCCACGAAAATCAAAAATCTGCAAATGTGCTCCGATTTCGAAGATTGATACCTCTACCAACAGGCGTTGAGACCTGTAATTGTCATGGCACCGGCCATTTGGATCGGTCGAATATTTCCACACGTTTTATGGAGGATTAATTTTTTTTGAAAATCAACTGAACTATAGCCCACAAATTCTGAGCCACGAAAATCAAAAATCTGCAAATGTGCTCCGATTTCGAAGATTGATACCTCTATCAACAGGCGTTGAGACCTGTAATTGTCATGGCACCGGCCATTTGGATCGGTCGAATATTTCCACACGTTTTGTGGAGAATTAATTTTTTTTGAAAATCAACTGAACTATAGCCCACAAATTCAGAGCCACGAAAATCGAAAATCTGCAAATGTGCTCCGATTTCGATGATTGATACCTATATCAACAGGCGTTGAGACCTGTAATTGTCATGGCACCGGCCATTTGGATCGGTCGAATATTTCCACACGTTTTGTGGAGAATTAATTTTTTTTGAAAATCAACTGAACTATAGCCCACAAATTCTGAGCCACGAAAATCAAAAATCTGCAAATGTGCTCCGATTTCGATTATTGATACCTCTATCAACAGGCGTTGAGACCTGTAATTGTCATGGCACCGGCCATTTGGATCGGTCGAATATTTCCACACGTTTTGTGGAGAATTAATTTTTTTTGAAAATCAACTGAACTATAGCCCACAAATTCTGAGCCACGAAAATCAAAAATCTGCAAATGTGCTAAGATTTCGAAGATTGATACCTCTACCAACAGGCGTTGAGACCTGTAATTGTCATGGCACCGGCCATTTGGATCGGTCGAATATTTCCACACGTTTTGTGGAGAATTAATTTTTTTTGAAAATCAACTGAACTATAGCCCACAAATTCTGAGCCACGAAAATCAAAAATCTGCAAATGTGCTCCGATTTCGAAGATTGATACCTCTATCAACAGGCGTTGAGACCTGTAATTGTCATGGCACCGGCCATTTGGATCGGTCGAATATTTCCACACGTTTTGTGGAGAATAAATTTTTTTTGAAAATCAACTGAACTATAGCCCACAAATTCAGAGCCACGAAAATCGAAAATCTGCAAATGTGCTCGATTTCGATGATTGATACCTCTATCAATAGGCGTTGAGACCTGTAATTGTCATAAATACCCCGGTATAGAAATGAAACTTATATATTTTGAATGAAAACATTATTACAAAAGTGAAAATTCAGATCTATACCTGGATATATACAGAGTTTTAAATTAGTTTGGTGGTTTAGGGTGCGTCCGAAGTTTCAAATTTCGTCATAATTTAGTTTTCGACAGAGTTCAGTTTTAGTTTTCACTAAAGTTTAATTTTCATCGGAATTTATAATTTCGTTGAAATTTTAGTTTTCTTGGGCGTTTCAAGTTTCGTCGGAGTTTAAGTTATGGCCTTAGTTTGAATTTCCATTTTAAATTAACTCAGAATTTTAGTTTTTACGTTTGAGAGTTTCTGTCTGTGTTTCGAGTTTTCTCGGATTTTTTCGAATTCGAACTTCCAGTTTTCGTCTTAGTTTGAATTTTCCCCCAGAGCTTCAATTTTTCTGAAGTTTTCATTTTTGTCAGAGTTTTAAATTTGGTTAAAGTTTTAGTTTTCGCTGGACCTAAAATTATTTTAGGAGTTTTAGTTTACGTGGTAGATTTAAGTTTCGTTGAAATTTAAGATTTGGCCTTAGTATGAATTTTCCCTGTTATTTTAAATTTCATCATAGTTTAAATATTCGTCGGAGTTTTAGTTTTTACGTCAGTGAGTTTCAGTAGGTGTTTTCATCATTCAGTTTTCAGTTTGAGTTTTCGTCGGAGCTTTAATTTTTTCCGAGAATTCATTTTCGTCGGATTTTTAAAGTTGTATGGAATTTTAGTTTTCACTGGTGTTAACATTTTCTTAGGAGTTTTAGTTTTAGTTTACACTTTAATTTTTTTTAAACTTCGTTCAAGTTATTGGTTTCGTTCTAGTATATATGTATAATATTTCAACATATTCGACATTAGTTTTCGCCTTACGCGCAGTTTTCACCGGAGTTTGAGTTTTCGTCAGAATTTTAAATGTCGAACTTTTAATATTCGCCTTAGTTTGAATTTTCTCCGTAGCTTTAATTTTTCCGAAGCTTTTTTTTCGGAGTTTTAAGTTTTATTGGAGTTCTAGTTTTCGTCATAGTTTTAGTTTCCGCCGATTTTTAATTTTCACCGAAGTCCTAGTTTTCATCAAAGTTTTAGTTTTCCTTGGAATTTTAAATTTTATTGGAGTTTTAGCTTTCGTCAGAGTTTTAAGTTCCTTCGGAGTTTATGTTTTTGCCTTAGTTTGAATTTCTTCGGTGTTTTAGTGTTTACGTCTGTGAGTTTCAGTCAGGTTTTTATTTATCGCAGAGTTTTAGTTTTCATAGGAATTTTAAATTTTATCGTAGGTTTAGTTTTCGCCATAGTTTGAGTTTCTAATTTAATTTTTTCGGAGTTTTAAATTTTGTTGGAGTTTTAATTTTTGTGGTAGTTGTAAATTTAGCCATAGTTTAAGTTTTCGCCTTAGTTTTTATTTTCGTGGAATTATCACAGATGTTTTAATTTTCGTCACATTTCTAGTTTTCATTAAAGTTTCAATTTCCGTGAGAATTTTAAGTTTCGGTGGAGTTCGAGTTTTCAAGACAGTTTTATACTTTATCCGAGTCTAAGTTTTTGCCTCAGTTTGAATTTTCCTAGAAATTTTTAATTAGACTTTGTTTTTGAGTCTTTTATTTTGTCGGGTCTGTAGTTTTCGCCAGGGTTATAATTTCCTTAAAAGTTTTAATTTTCGTCGGTGTTTCAAATTTCGTCGGAGTCTTCGTTTTCGTTGGAGTTTAAGTTTCATATGAATGTGCACCTTAGTTTGAATTTTCACCGAAGTTTTAATTTTTCCGAAACTATTATTTTTGTCGGAGTTTAAATCTTTTTGGAGATTTAGTTTTCGCTAGAGTTCTATATTACGGCATAGCTTTAGTTTTTATTTTCATCCATGTTTTAATTCTCGTCAAAGTTCTAGTTTTCATTAACGCTTCGCGAAGTTTTCGTTTTCGTAAGAGTTTTAAATTTCTCTAGAATTATAGTTTTCATCGGAATTTGAGTTTTTGTGGAAGTTTCAAATTAGTTTTAGTGTTTAGTTGTTTTAGTTTTAAGCTTCGTCGGAGTTATAAATAGTTTCTGAAGCTTTGATTTTCGTCGGTATTTCAAATTTTGTTTTTAATTTAGTTTAAACTTTCTTCAGAATTTAAATATTTCCAAACCTTTTATTGTCGCCAAAGGCCCCTATGTGATATTTAGTGATAATTGGGCCCCCTCGTTTTTGTACTTTCGCATGAGATAGAGTCTTGAAATTGAAATATTTGTTTAATCACATCTTTCGAATTATGTCTGCAAAATATGAGCAGCAGCCTCTTCTTCGTTTTCCAGAAACTTAATTTTTACTACAATTTTTACTGTACAACTTCAATTTCGACATTAGAAGACACAAGCACTGAATCTCAATCTGAATCTTCATCTGAATTTCTCAGTAGTCATGCGTCTGTAACGTCAAGCAGAGTTTCTTCTGTTCCAAGAAATGGAATTACAGTCACTCTTCCTAGCTGCTCTGGTACACAGAAAAATTGTTTTATTTGTAAAGAAGCTGGTAGATGCAGGATTTCCAAAGAAACGATCATCGATAAGTGGAAAAGAAAGAAAATTGTTATTCCAATGAACAATAGATGCTGTCATTCCCATTTTGACAAAAATGGCTTGTTTAATAAAGAGACTTTAGAATCATTAGTTGCAACTAAAGAAACAATAGTGTTGTCCCCTGAAGATATTGAAGAATTTTTCAATGCCGTCTACTTTAGTAAGGCTAACTCATACTCTTAAATCGATTTCGACAACGGCTCTCCACTAACTCCATATGACTATCAGAAATTCACTGGGATTTCACAAAAGAATTTCGATTGCCTTCATGCTTTTGTAAAGCCACACATCAGAAATAGTTGCAACAGATCTACGAGAAATGCGTTAGGGATATTCCTAGTAAAACTAAAGATGAACTTGTCACAGGAGTTTTTGGCATATTTATTCAATGTAGATGGTGAAGCAAGAGTGTCTGCTTTCTTTGAATTTGTTCGAAAAGCCTTGGATGAGCATTTTGTTCATCTTCATTTAGGTTATGATCATATATCACGAGAAGATGCAATGAAACATCAAACTAAAATGGCTCATAAACTTCTAGATGCAGATGAAAATTCTATTGTAGATGTCATTGATGGTACTTATGTATCTATATGTTCAAAAGCCAAGTGATCATGAATTACAATTATTGACGTACTCCAATCATAAGCACAGAAACTTATTGAAGCCTGTTGTGAGCCTGCACACCCTGTGCGAAGTTCTATCCTATTTATTATATTATGTGTATTGTATATTGTCGTGTCGTATAAGTTATATTATATATAAATGTGTATTGTATTTTGTTGTACAAATTATATTATATGTATGTGTATTGGATAACGTTGAAGAATCACTGAACGATGGTCGATTCATTTTTGTTTTTAATCGGCAGTGCGTTTCCCAATTTTGTACGATCGACATCGCAAATTATGTATAAAAATCAACAAATTCGATTTTAATCAATAAAACTAAAATTATAAATTAAAGTATCAATCAATTAGTTTTTATTTTCGATAAATTCACACAAAATAACCCAATTAGTGCATTATCAACATCAACATTGGTGACAGCGTAATTACAGTGATACGTGCATAATTTTAATTGGTGTTATTTATTTGGGATAACGAGAAAATTATACAGTTTATCGAACGATTGTTGTTCTCGCATTAAGGAGTTTAATATTTAAAGAAAACTACGAGTATTTATGCAGTTGTTTAATTCGATACCAGAATAAAATTCACAACAATTATAATTTTTTTTTGTCGTGTCGATTACTGGAGTTGGTCGAGTTTCCATTGAAATTCCATATTTGATTAATTTGAAGCTGTAAGCAGTACACAGTACAAACAGTGTAAAACAGGTAGCAGAAAAACAACGAAAAATCAAAAATCAATTGTTATTCAAGCCGACATGCTGTTGAATTTCGAGACTCTTCGATTTTATTGTCTAATAATTAATGTTGAATAACAGAACGAGTACCAGCAAATTTTGAAGGCTTGATCAACGGATTGTACGGATTATTATTTTCAACAAAACGAGTCAGCTGAAGGTCATCTAATCATCTGGTGTTTGCAAGTGGTAATCAATTCGAAGAAAATTTAATTTCTTACCAAAAATTATCGAACATTTTCGGAAGACTTTTTATCCTAAAAGCATTTATAGTTAGTTATTTATGAATACAAATAATTTGACGGATGATAATAAGTGTGAAGACGCAGACACAGAAGCATATAATTTGTCATTGAGAACAAGGAGAATTGTGAAGAATTTGGACGAAACCGAGATAAATGTAAGTAGTGATCCAATTTCATTTCCAAACGATAATTTAAATCCGGTATCTAACGGTAATAGTGAAAAAAAATTATTAAGTACCGATAACTCTTGTGAACAATCAGATTATTTTGAAAAATCAAATCGTACTATCCCTACTCTTGAGTCAATTGAATTTTCAAGTATTACAATTTCTAGTAACGATAGTTCTCTAAATGAAAGTTCTTCCTCAATACAAAATGAGTCAATAGAGTTTCTATATCATTCTAATACTGAAAATTTCGAGAATCAAGACGAGGATAATTCATCATCGAATATTTCTAACGATAGTTCTCTAAATGAAAGTTCTTCCTCAACACAAAACGAGTCAATAGACTTTCCAAATAGTTCTAATAAAAAAAGTGGGTCCGGGAATCAAGTCGACGATAAATTACCATCGAATATTTCGGGTGATTGTAAAAATTTTGTTGATCCTAAACATTTGTATGACAATAGTATATTAACAATGTCATTTACTGTGGATCAAATGCTCAAAATAATTCCCGAATTCGACGGTAACTCATCGGAATTAAATCGATTTCTCTCAAATGTTAAACTTTGTCACGATGCTGGTAAGGAAGAAGAACACAAATCTTTTGCTATTAGATTAGCTGTAACTAAATTAAAAGGCAAAGCGTATAATTACACAAGTTCACAAACATTTACAAGTTACGTTGAATTCGAAACAGCTTTAAAAAAGCAATTCGGCGAACAGCGTTCTGTTGAATAATTGCAAACGGAGCTTGTTAAAATGCAACAAAGGAAAAATGAGGACGTGAGGACCTATGCAAATCGTGTTGATCAGGTGTTGAACGATTTAAATAACGCATGTTCTCTGCGTAAAGGAGTCGGTTGCACAGAAGAAATCAAGGCATTAAACGCATCAACAGCTCTGCGATCATTCCAAGAAGGTTTGAAAGAACCTATTAAACTCATGGTAAAGGCGTGCCGTTTCAGTAATTATATCGATTGTATGAATAAAGCAATCGAAGAAGAAATGCTTCACAATTCTGCAAATGACACGAGCCAGTATAAAATTATTCGTTGTCAACTTTGTCGAAAACTAGGTCATCAAGCCGACAAGTGTTTTAGTTTACCTGAAAATCGAAAAAATCGTACATTTAGTGAAAACCAAGCGCAATCAAATAATTTTTCAAATACCAATTCATCCGGTAGTTCGAAATCGAATAATTCATTTCAAAACACTAGTCATAATTTATTTAAAAGTAGGTCATTTCAAAATTCCAGTACGGCTGATAAATCACTTAACACGGTTAAAGTAACATGTAATTATTGCAAAAAATTTGGCCATTATATTAAAGATTGTAGAAAACGCATATTTAATGAAGCTCGAAGAAAACCTTCAGATAACTCATCACCAAATGAACAGAATTTAAATTCGGAAAACTCCAACTCACTCGATTCGAAACCGAACACGCCGTTTCGAGTGAGCGATCTGTAAAAGCACCGTGTTCAACAATACAAGTTACAATGTCATCTTCAGATAATTATGATATTTATTCAGAGTTAATCGATCAAAATTTTGCCGCTCTTTATTCAATAAAAACTTTCAATGAACAAAATTCGGATTCTAATAAATACGTCAATTTAAGTCTTGATATATTGAAAGCTAAAAGCGCGAAATTCTTGGTAGATACAGGGGCGGATATTTCGGTTATAAAAAAATGTTTTATAGACGATAACACTGAATGTAATCCTTTGCTGAAATGTTCGATCAAAGGAATAACAAGCGAGAAAGTTAACACATTGGCTACTTGTAAAGCAAACATTCTTCTACCAAATTATCAAAACGTGGTTCATAATTTTCATATTGTTGCCGATTCTTTTCCAATTGAAGGGCAAGGAATTTTAGGCAAAGATTTTTTCCAACAATATAAGTGTAAAATTAATTATGATCAGCAAATTTTAGAAATCAAACCATCAAATTCACCAGTTTCTGTAAATTTATCGTCGTCCGATGATAATAGTATAGAAATTCCAGCTAGAACTGAAAGAGTTGTGAGTAAAATTGTTAATTTTATAGAAGGGTCGGAATTACTAATTAAATCTAAAGAAATCCAGTCTGGTTTGTTTATTGGAAATACTATCACAAGCATTTCCGATTCAAAAGCCCACATTTGTCTAATGAATACAAATAATTATCCAATTAAAGTTTCTAATTTTGATTTTGAAGCTGAAAATATTACTAAGTTTGATGTTTTATCTAATCCTAAAACCCAAATTTATGTCAATGAACGCCTTAACGTTATCGAAAAGTCAATCAAAGTAGAAAATCTAAATTTTCAAGAAAAATCTTCAATCTTGAAAATATGTCGTGAATTTAACGATATTTTCTACCTTCCTGGTGATAGTCTATCAATCACCAGTGCTGCCGAACATTCAATTCCTTTATTAGCTAATTCAAACGTAATCAATGTTAAGCCTTATCGCCTACCATTTTCTGCAAAAGAAGAAATTAACAAGCAAATCGATAAGATGCTGAAAGATGGAACAATTGAACACAGTAAAAGTGGATGGAATTCTCCTCTTCTTGTGGTTCCTAAGAAATCATCAGCGGATGGCCATAAGAAATTTAGAGTTGTCGTGGATTTCCGTCGTCTTAATGAGATCACATTAAGCGAAATGTACCCACTGCCTAATATAGTTGATATATTGGACCAGTTGGGGAAAGCTAATTATTTTTCGACGTTAGATCTTGCTGATGGATATCATCAAGTACCAATGAATCCAGCAGATAAATTTAAAACCGCGTTTAGTACAGACGCAGGACATTTTCACTTTAATCGCATGCCGTTTGGTTTAAAAGGTGCACCATGTACATTTCAACGACTTATGAACAATGTTCTGTCAGGACTTACTGGGTTAAAATGTTTTGTGTACATGGATGATGTTGTTGTGTACGGATATGATCTGGACGATCACAATAAAAAATTAATTGATGTGTTTAATAGATTTCGACAATATAGCCTCAAATTAAATCTTGACAAATGTAACTTTCTACGCCGCGAGATAGTATATCTCGGACATATCATTACACCAGAAGGCATAAAGCCTGACGAGTCAAAAACTAATGCAATCAAATATTTTCCTATTCCTAAAACCGTAAAAGAGGTAAGGGAATTTCTTGGATTGTGTGGATATTACAGAAGATTTATAAATAATTTTTCTAAACTCGCAGAACCTTTAATTGCATTAACTAGAAAAAATATTTCGTTTATTTGGGATGCATTTTGTGACGAATCTTTCCGAATTTTGAAAGAACATCTAATTAGTCCTCCGATTTTGCAATATCCGGACTTCTCCAAAGAATTTATTATTACTACAGATGCCAGTGACATTTCTTTAGGAGCAGTATTATCACAGGAAAAAGAAGATAATGACTTACCGATTGGATACGCTAGTCGCGTTCTCAATAAAGCCGAGCGAAACTACTCAACAGTGGAGAAGGAGATGCTCGCGATTATTTACGCTGTTGAAAGATTTCGACCTTACGTATACGGCCGAAGTTTTATAATCCGAACAGACCATAAACCATTAGTTTGGCTTGGAAAAAGCACAAATCCTACCAGACGAATCACTCGATGGAGACTTTTGATGGATGATTATGATGCAAGAATTGAGTACAAATCGGGGAAGGCCAATGCTAACGCCGATGGTCTCAGTCGAGTCGCCATATCGAATTCTGAAGTCAAGGTTATAACGAGGTCTAAAACGAAAATGGAAAATTCTACAAATCGGGACAGTTCGTTGGTACAGGCGAACACATCAACTAATGATGGCTTCGTACCAGATGGATCTAGTAATTCTACTGTGACAAAAATTGTACCAGAAAATTCAAATAAATCTGATAATACTTCCAAAATTATTTATTTGACGGACGAAAATCAGATTAATCAAATTATTAATGAATATCATGTTAGTCCATTAGGTGGTCACGTGGGTATTCTTCGCACTTTTAGACGAATTAAATCATACTATTACTTTCCTGCAATGTATACTCGAATCAAACATTTTATTAAAAAATGCAAAAATTGTCAGATAAATAAAGTTGGCCAGTCTACGAAATGCGAAATGAAAATTACAGATACATCATCAGTTCCTTTTCAGAAAATATTTTTGGATATTGTCGGGCCATTTTATCCTCCTAGCTTCGATAACAACAAGTACATTTTAATTATGCAAGATGATCTTACCAAATTTTCGATTGCCGCACCAATTCCGATTGCAGACACTGAGACAGTAGCACAAGCATTTGTGGAACATTTTATATGCAAATACGGATCGCCAGAGTCACTTTTAACGGATCAAGGCACAAATTTTATGAGCCAAGTTTTTACAAACGTTTGTAAAATCCTCAACATCAGAAAATTGAATACAACGGCGTACCACCCCCAATCGAATGGCGCGTTGGAACGATCACACCGAACACTCGGTGAATATCTTCGAAATTATACCACAGACACACAAAACTGGGATAAATGGATCCAATTTGCAATGTTCGCCTACAATTCCACACCACATACCTCGACCGGTTTTATGCCATATGAATTGGTCTATGGGCATAAACCAACATTGCCAAACTATGTTAAGAAAGATCCAGATCCAATCTATAGTTATGATGATTACAGTTTCGAAATTAAAAATAAACTGCAAATAGCTTGGAAGGTTGCCAGGGAGAGATTGATCGAAAAGAAAATTCAGTCAAAAAATTATTATGATGTAAATATAAATAATCCCAAGTTCGAAATAGGTGATATTGCCCTATTAAAAAATTCGAAAAATTCTAAGAAAAAACTGAACCAACTTTGGGATGGTCCCTTCACGATTGTTGAAGTTAACTCCCCTGAAAATAGTACTATTCGATGTCGCAATAAGAATTTGGTTGTTCACAATAATCGGCTAAAACGTTTTAATAACTAAAGATAGTATAATTATTGTTTATCGTTTGGGTATGAGGTTCGAATCATTGGTTACACAGTGGTATAATATATATAAACGAACAAGAGGTTACTTACAGTTTTCTTGTTCGAAATTGCAAACAGTGTTTCGGTTTGAGTATTCACTATTCAGTCTTTATGTTGTTATTCATTGATTATAAATCATAAAAATTTATTTACTTTAGAAACATAATTTTTAGAAATATTTGGAGAAATAATTAACTTATGATACTAAATTATGTAAAAATTTATTAAATTTAAATTTTCTTATTGTATAATTGGAACAATTTGCTTTATATAAGTTAGAGTAGTTATTTTTTTTTTAAATAGAACTATCGATACGCTCTTTAAGGGGAGGTTCACACCCTGTGCGAAGTTCTATCCTATTTATTATATTATGTGTATTGTATATTGTCGTGTCGTATAAGTTATATTATATATAAATGTGTATTGTATTTTGTTGTACAAATTATATTATATGTATGTGTATTGGATAACGTTGAAGAATCACTGAACGATGGTCGATTCATTTTTGTTTTTAATCGGCAGTGCGTTTCCCAATTTTGTACGATCGACATCGCAAATTATGTATAAAAATCAACAAATTCGATTTTAATCAATAAAACTAAAATTATAAATTAAAGTATCAATCAATTAGTTTTTATTTTCGATAAATTCACACAAAATAACCCAATTAGTGCATTATCAACATCAACAAGCCCATGATTGTGGTTTTCCTTGATGGATATATTCTTGAGGCTGAAGGTTTGTTTTTTGCAAACAACGACAATAGCGATTCAAAAATTTTAGAACACACGATTTCTACCCTTTATGGATTTACAAAATATTTCTTAGAGAATGATGTTTTACTTCTCGATCGTGGGTTCAGGGATGTCATAGAAAAGTTGAAATTGCTAAAACTTAATCCAATAATGCCTCATTTACTAACCAAGGGACAAAAGCAGTTTTGCACAAAAAATGCTAATGAGTCCAGAGCTTCGACTATGAATCGAAGGATAGTGGAAAGTTTGAACAGCACAATCAAAAAATACAAGTTCTTTGCTTCAAATATTGAAGTCATTTCCATGTTTATCAGAACAAGAAATTAAAAATATAACTTTAGGTATGTATCAGTTAGACCAAGGAAAAAGATATACTTATGAACATATCAAGGCAGATTTGAAGAATTTGATAAGATGCAAAATTGAAAGTCGATTTTCGTCAACTCGTATTCATCAGTTATGATGTAAGTGCAATATTATTGTAAGTGCAAAACTGGGAGCAGAGTTGTCGGTCATATAGCTTCAATGATATGGTATTTGGGCTACGCAAGACACAACCCAAATGTATTATCAAAGCACCACAGATTGAGTCTCTACATAACTTATTCTAAAGTTAGTTTAGTTAGGAATGTTTCTATGGATAAGTTTGTTTTGCTCCTTCCAAAATAATGTGATTTTTTTTTATGCTGCTTATTTTGGAATAAGGTTATTTTCTGCGCTTATGCAAAAATTCTCCACCCATCAGGGCTATTCATATTAAATTTTTTTCGTCACTAAATTAACGCGCTGCCATTTTTTTTTCCACGACACCTTCGCGAAAAGCAATCTGGCGTCTTTATGATTTGGTAACAGTTGTGGTTTTCTTTGTAATTTTTTGATCTGTTTATTATCTGACTCTCTTAACACTTTCATCACATTACAAATCTTTGTATTTGTAATGCAATTTGTTGCACGGTGCCGATAAAATTAGAGGTGTTTCGTAAAATTAGCCTTTTTCCTCTATCAGTAAGTGCCACGGCCTGCACTTTTATGCGAACCGTATAATTGCGAATTTTTTTTTAAATAATTTCGCACTACCTTCTCACTCCAATTAATATTTTCTGCTATTAAACGGTTACTCATATTATTTTTCTTAAATAACATCAATTTGTCCTATTTCAAACTCGTGCAAACTACCTTTTCTAGCCATATTTAAAAAAATCGGAATAATATTTAACACAATAATATTTTAAGATACAAGAATATGTTTGCACGCCAACAAGCTCGGATAAATACTGATATAGTGTTCAAAAGAATTTGAAAATATACCTGCGGCTATCTTTTATTACAATACTAAATGAGGGTTCTACATAAATTGTCCATGCCCCCACAGAAAATAATGATTTGTATTTATAGCACGCATTGGTAAAGTCAAAAGTATTATTTTTGCATAGGAAAAATTTGAAATGATATAAATCTTAAATTAAGAGTGCGTCTATCATTTAGTACAGGGCTGTAGCATGTCACTGTAGTATGCAAATTAAGTATAATTCGCATAATTGGGCTAATATACACCATAATTACTGTTTGGAATATTTTTTTTTTCAAAACGAAGCAAGTTATTGAATTTAGAAAAAAATAAAAATTATAAAAATGACAAATGCAAAAACTGCTGTAACTCCCTGTAAACATGTGGGAGGGAGTTGCGAAATATTTTTGCAATTATAAAACTATATACTAAAACACGACCAACCCTAAAAAAATGCAAAAAAAATTTAGAAATATCGAAAAATGATGTATTCCATTTCATGCAGCAGGGCCCAAGCTTCTCCATGGGGAAAATTGAAAATACTTTGTTTTAGGCCCAATTTACTATGCTTATCCTATAGGGTCCTTTGTAAACGAGTTTTAGTTTTCGTGGGTGTTTTAAATTTTGTTATAGATTTGGTTTTCGCTTTATTTTTTATTTCCGTCTTAGTTTTCATCGAGTTTAATTTTCGCCAAAGTTTCTAGTATTTCATCAAAGTTTTAATTTTCGTCCGAGTTCTAATTTCCGTAAAAATATTAGATTTACGTCTTTAAGTTTTCGCTTTAGTTTGAATTTTAGTAGGACCTTTTCGTCCTCGATTTTAATTTCGTCGGAGTTTTAAACTTTGTCTGTGTTTTAATTTTTCAGAATTTTAAATTTTCGTTGTAATTTGAAATTTAGCCATATCATTGGTTTTAGTTCCAGAGAGCTAAAATAGTACCTTGATTTTACCCTTCATAGATTGATTGCTTATCGTTCGTCACGGTGCCAATTAAGTTCGCTGCCCGTATGGTATAATTCGTTTAATGGTTTTTTCCATAAAGATCAATAGTTACCGAGTAATTCGTGTCGTACTGAACCTGGTTGGACCGTCTCAAATTTGACAGAATACTTTAAACATAATTAATAGTTACCATTCACGTTTTGGATAGTTTATTTCTGCGCAATTTGAATTGAAATCATAATTTTGTTACTCCCAGCAGTAGGTAAAATTCAAAACATAAATATTAATTTAATTTATAATTTACGATACTATATAAGTACATATATACTAACGTAAGCATCTCACATCTATTCTTACATATAAGATATTTGTCGTTTCCCTGGCGGTGAATATTCATTGAAAATATGATAAAACTTTGCTGACATATAAGCAAAGATTTATGAATGTTTTAATTACATTTGTGCTTTATACCATCTCTCATCACCGTATAAACGTTTATTGTTCCATATATAATTTTGTTTGTTTAGTTTAGATAGTTTTTCAAAGTTATTTAAGTTTCAAAAGTTTAAAATAATCTTGTACACAAACTGTGTAGTGATGATAGACTGATAGCTTTACCTAAACAAAAGTAGAGCTCTGGCAAATTGTTATTAAAATTCAAATAATTTTTCCTCCAGCGCTTGACAACAACAAAAATCACAAATATATAAATAAATATTTTGTTGTTGGCTATTTTTCTATTTCATTAAATTTTAATTTAAAAAAAATGTTTTTTCACTGTAAAAGAATTTTGTAATATACTTAGTTAAAATCAATTTAATTCAAGTATTGTTGTTGTTGAGCTTGTTAGTACCAATTTAACACAAAGTGAATTTTTTTGAATTACAGCATCATCAAAGGTAAAATGTTAGGATTAGCGATGAGATGGAAAAATAATACCGATACAGTATAAGGCATCATATAGGGTTTCGACATTTTCATTTTAAATATTGAACTTTTCTTGAAGAAAACAAACAAAATTAACGAAAGGAGCCTAATTAGATTCGAAATCATATCAAAGCTTTGATAATCGACAAAATAAATAGAAACAGTCAATCAATATGTTTCACAACTAGTTTTTGAATGTATGGAAAAAATCTTAGGGGTTGTAAAAAAAATTGAATGAAATTATAATTTACAATACTAAATGTTGCTTTTCAGCGGTGAAATGAACGACCGCTTTGTATAACATTTTAATAGGTACTCCCCTTCATGACGTGGACCATTTCAGTAATTTTGTCATATCAGTGGCTATATGAATATGAAGGGCGTTAAAAATAGCAATGTAACAATGTAGTACATATTTAAATTTGAAACAACAACTTCTTGTTGAAATGAACTTTTAATTTGCCTAGTTCAAACCATTTTTCATTTTAAACTGCACAAAAACATAACCAGCTTCTATTTGGTATTACGGTACGGATTTAATCCTAAAAAGTGATTACATAAAAACCAGCATGAACATATTATGTATGAATACGATAACACAACACAGCTACACTGCACAAATACAAAAAAACACTAAGCAAATTATTTCTAATCTACTGAAATTCTAATCTCCTACAACATCCAAAAACGACACATTCAAATATAAGACAACCAAATTATGTATAATTAAATTAATTAATCAAATTAAATTAGAGATAATTAATGAACTTACACATACACATAAGTAAAGAACAAAAATAACAAATTACATAACATTTTTGTTTTTGTTATTCTGTCATTTTGGAAGCTGGGAAAACAAAAAAAAAAAAACTGAAAAATCATTTTGAAATTTGAACAATCAATAATTTTCTTGTTTGTCATCTTCATATACATCCATACAAACAAACAACCAAACACATTACGATACAATACACAATAAGTCGGAAAAGAATTAATTAAATTGTACATAGCATTGTGTTTGTATAATCATCGTAGGAGAATATTGGGGGGACGGGAAAGAAACAAACTTTTAGTGCTTTTCATTATTATTATTTTTGTTGTTTGTAAAAGCTCATTTTAAATATTAAATGTAATTGTTTTAGCTGTTTGTTTTGTTGCTGGTATTTTGGAAAATGAACTTTTTTATGTATTGTATGTCATAAAATACGAATAATACTCTTGTTAAATGGAGATTGCTGTTTTAATCTGTTTAGCGTAATATTTATTTATAGCTTGGATCAATAGTTCAGAAGGTTTAAGAATGTTCAACTTCAATTTGGACGTTCAATTGATTGATTGATTGATTGATTGAAGTGTTCGACCAAGCTTTAAGCAAGATCTCCCGGAGTTATTAATGGCCGGGCCTCACCGAACACCTTGTTACATAAAACATAAAGAGGATTTGGATAGGTTTAGTTAGTTAGATAGAAATTGACCCGGTTACAGACACCTAAGTATAGCCAATAGTTAGTAACACAATGACAGCACATTTCGAATCTACTTAAAACTGCACTCTGAAATAAAATTTATTAGTATACTGAATCAGATTCCTGCCCCTTCTGAAATCCTAATCGTAATTAAAAATATATACTTAATAAATATATAATACTCATAAATTAATTTGAAATTGACTTAAAACTACTAAATATAATCGAAATCGACTGATCATTCACATGATTTCCTCCATACTGGTCCCTGTCGCTACTTATGAATATACTTAAGTTCACGCTATAATACATAAGGAGTTTCAGCAAGATTATCCACTAAATTCTATGAGTTTGAAAATTATAAGGCGCTGTTACTAGATATGATTGATGGATTAGGTTGTACGGCCCATCATTATAGCAGGATTCCCAAACTCCAGGGTCCCATTCCGTACACCCGTATACATGTAACAAAACCTAAGGCTAAGATAGGATTCTTAGTTGGGAGAGACTCGACCCGGATACAGCCACTCAGCGAACGGTATTTAGTAAAAATTGTTAGTAATTATATAACCGAATTATAATCGCATAGTTAGTACAGAACAACACACTTTCTAAACTACAACTTATTCACTACTTTTTGATCCAGTAGGGTTGATCCAATTTAAAATTAAATTCTGAAAATCAGGATTAATTTTAATCTCTATAATAATGATTAATACTGTAACTATATTATAATCTGAAAAATTAATTAACCATACAATTAACCTAATCAACAATAGCCCACCTATCTTAGAAAGAAAATTAATATAATTCTATTTCTATTTTTATGTTTTATTAAAATTACAATTAAAACTGCACTCTAAAATGACCTTTATTAGTTTGCTGGATCAGGTTCCTGGGCCCTTCTGCAAATCATAATCATAATTAATTTAGAATTGACTTAAAGCTAATAAATACAATCGAAATCAGCTGTTTATTTACATGATTCCCTCAATACCGGTCCCTGTCGCTACATATAACTACTATTTAGTTCAAACTATAATACATGTATATAATAGTTTCAGCAAAATTTGCCAGTCAGGTTCTAGGCGTTTGATCTGAAATGGGCGCTATCCTGTAATGAATTATAATTAATGTTACCAGTAACCAAAATAAATTATAAGGCGCTAATAAACCCTGATGCTTTAATGTGTACGACCAAGCCCCCAACAAGTTTCCCGGAATACGCCGGGTCCACTGTACGCCATTTTACGGATAACAAAACGAGTGACAAGAAAAGTATGTTAGTAATAAAGCATCAACCCGGCACCAGACACCCAAGAAGTTGATAGTTAGTAAATAAAACAACAACATTTCTAAACTACATGAATATTAACTGCTTGATTCCTGGAGCTTTGAGTTGGGCCTTAACTTTATTCCTGAAAATTAGGATTAAAATGGTTAATTCTGGAACAACTTAGATTCTGAAACAAGTTAAATTATTTATCAGTATCCTTAAAATAAAGCCCTCTAACCACCTATGATCTTATTAATCTAAGTCTACTTAAGGTTATATCTGCAGCAATCCTATAAATAAATAATTTAAAAAAGTCCTCTTGGTGACACCCCTTCAATATTAACAATTTATTAACTCTTATTATTTTATCAAAAAGCTTGCAAAATTATTGCTAACTTAGCTTCCTTCTGGAACTCCTCCAATCATCACCAAAAACGTAAACACTCACTTATACACCACTCAGAAAGTCCCTCTATAGCATAGTTTTAGAACATAGGTAATACATTTTACCCAGATTCAATTAATGATAAAATTCCAAATTAATTCGATACAAAGTTTCTCGAAATTTGCATTGGGTTACTCCGAATATTTCTGAAAATCAAGATCTATGTAAATTTGTTAATTGTCCCCAACTACTACTTTTAAAATAAACTAAAAGTTATTAAACTCTGAAATCCTCATGGTTTAGTTGTTAAAATGGCTATAGTAAATGTAATTAATTAATTAATTTTCTCATCACGCTCATTAATCCCTCAGAAACTTTAAATCAAAAACCAATTAGTAGTACAATATAAAATTAACTTGTTTAAAATATAAAATTAGCCAAACGAAATTAAAAGAATTAATTAATTACAAACAAATTATTTTTCATTAAAATTGTTAAATACAATATGTTGTTATACAATATATAGCAGAGTTATTTATTTAATTAACATAAATTCTAAATATAAGGATATAAACATCTCTTATATTACAAACTAGTGTATAACCAATATAAGTATCATAGAACAAAACTATCTACCTTATACGAAGGAAACTTTGAGAACTTGAAACTTGAGTACTCAAGAAGGATTATTCAACAATATTTACCGCAACAGACAACCCCTTTTGGCGAAAAAGAACGGAAAAACCTGAAAAAGATGAACTCATAAATTGACATCAAACAGATGTATTAAAAATGCACATAAAACTACATCGCATGTAGTTTTTATTTTTTTATTTTATAATGTGTCTTCGCTAAATGCACATTTCAATTTCAAATGCAAAACCTTACAAATGTGTATTGAATTTATGTGGCTCATGTTAATAACGACACTATAAATATAAATTGGTAATGAAAATTGAACATAAGCACATCAAAAAACCAGAAAAAGATAATAGAAACATACACTAAAATCCACATAAACAAAATAAATAAATATTTCCATACACTCTTCCTCTGCGCATTCAATATTTATGCATATGCACATGCGCAATAAATCTTTTCATATAATCCTTAGTACGCAATTACGCATACTTCTTCATGTTTTCATTATATGCCATGCACAATATTAAAATATTAAAACTACACCAAAAATTATAAAAATTCCACTACAAACCCATTCTACAGTGACTCACAACCTATTTGATCCAGTTGCATATTTTCATTAATAAATTGTAAATATCTCGCGATGTCTTATTTTGTTTGAGAGAAATAGAGAAATGGATCAAACAAGCCGTGGATCACTGATGTATTTAATCTGCCATTAAACTACATGTACGATGTACCAAAATATAAAACTTTTACCAATAAGCCCATTCTACGTATTAATCTTCGATATGTTTGTTCAATTGTATTTAATAAAAATAAAAATAAAATACGTATACGTATTTGAACTATATGAAACAAGAACAGACATGCGTATTAAATTTAACCGCGTTTATTAAATTGGAACAATTTAACTTTTGATATAAAATCAATCAAAAGAAGCTTTATGCACTAGAATTTTATATACAATTAAACAGACACTAAAGCCTAAATCATGCAATTAATTTAGAAATCATGAAATTTGATTTCCTTCATTTATAAGTACAAAAAACATTGCCTGATAAATGCATCCCGATGGATTACATTTTCCAAATTCACATTTAATTATTTCACTATACCACTTATTTCTTCACTCAAAAATTGAAAAATTAAATTAAATTAAAATTAATTGATTTTACACTTCACTAAAAATTTGATTACATAATTTAAAATAATCAAAACAATAAATTACACTAAAAACTTTTACTTTATGGAGCAGACAAAAAACACGACTGTCTCCTTTGAACGTTTATCGCCGACCAACTTCAATTTGGACGTTCAATGTAACGAAATTCTAAAGTAAAGGATTTTGAAAATAATCGAATTATATTTAGATTTAGATCTTTTACAAAGGCCTGCTTGACATAAGGCTACATTACTGAAGTGAAATTCTTCCTAAATAACAAAAAAATATGTATGTTTGTGTTTGTATAAATTGCATTCATTCAGGCGAAATTTTGTGCATCAAATGTTCCATAAAAATCCCAAAAACAGAAGTTTCAAATATTGAATATTACGTTACTATGTGTGTAGATCTAGTACGCTAAATGTCACAAGGTCGATCACATGGTCAATCCTATAGGAATCAGCGATAGAAGTAACAGGCAATATGTATACGGCATTGTAATGTACTACGCCACTGAGCATAAACGGTATTAATTGTAATGCGCTACCAACACATACAACGGTGTTGCGAATTTGAATATTTTTAACAGTGAACAAATTTAAAATTTATAATTTCGATTTTTTGTTTATTTTTCGCTCCTCTCCTTTGTTTAGTTATTTACAAATAAATTTTTCGTTTCCTCTCTTTAGAAAAGAAATAAATCGATCGCTAGTTTTAGGTTTTATTCTTATATTCGAATTAAGAATGTACCTTTAGTTATTATATATGCAATTTGTTACCTTGTGGTTTGGGATTTTTGCTTCTCAGTTTATTTTAGTAAAACGCGTTAACTTTAATCTTGACACTATATTTCACACGTCTGATTAATTTAAGTTACAATTTCAATCTAATTAATTAATATTAAAACATAATGTAAAATGGCATAATTGTAATACAATATGCATGAGAAAAAATTTGCTTACTAGAGAATTTTAACCTGGTTGCATCAATGTAATTTTGCAACCATGAAATTTATTAATTTATTATTTTAAAACGTTATACAAAAAAAATATATTTGCTATCGTGGTTGGTTCATGTTTCAGCGTGGCTAAGTATTTCTTGAAGCTGTTGTGCTGATTGCGTTGAACATCCTGCACGTGGTGCTGCCCGTGGTGTCGTTGTATGCGTTGGATATGACTCGCTATTTCATTCCCTTCCCTTTGTTTTTTATACGGGGAGAGATATTTTATTTTTTTGAATTTCGTTCCCGAGGAAAGAAATAAAAAAAAAAAATTTTTTTTGTTTCCTTTCGCAGAGAGAGATTAAAGAAGGGAACGAAAAATGAATTTAAACACTGACTTTTAATCATCATCAGTCAGTCGATAATAGAGATGAGAAATTTCGGTACTTTGAGTAATCACGAGTACTCGTTACTTTTAATGCAAATACTCGTTACTTTGTATTCGTTACAAAGTAATCATAAGTCAGAATTTATTCTAGCAACTCAAAAGCGAAAAGAATCAATTGCTACTCTTAGAAATATATATATTTTCAAATGGAATTTATTATTTATTTACACTACCAAAACATCTGATGTCAAATAGTTTCAATGAAAATAAAATCCAATTTTTAGGTTATTTTTATGTATTTTTTCATATACCTAAAAAATACAACAATAAAGAAAGAAAAATGATTTTTTTAAATTAAAAATTGAGATAGCATGATTGAATGATTAAAAAGAGATGAATATTTGCACGCAATTCCTACCAAATTTAAAAATAATTACTTTTTTTTTCGGTCTTGCTAACTTTCCTATCTATAAGTAAAACTATCTCATTCATACATATTTACATCAACATCAAAAATAAAAAAAATCGAAACATAAAATATTAAAGTAGTAACAATTGTACAAAAGTAACGAATATTTTAATTTTCATGTAATCGTTACTTCGGGTAGTTGAAAGTAACTAGTATTAAATACCGAATAGTTACTACCCGCTCATCTCTAGTCGATAACAACTCTCGAACATAGGACATACAAAAATAAAGAATCATTAAATTAATAAGTTGTGCGGTTTATATTTACCTACAGAAGAATATTGGATAAAATATTGGCGACGATGATAAACATTGCGTTCATAAATATTGTTAATATTCCCTTAATATTAAAAATTATTTCCAAATAATTAAAATATGTATGCGCATAAAAGTTTGTGTTACGGTAAAAATGGCATCACCTAGAATCGGAACAATGGAACCGTTCGAGATGAAGACACCACGTTCTCGGGGAACATATTGTCGTCGTTTGGAGTTTTATTTCGCAGCAAACGGTATAAAGGAAGACGATAAAAAACGTGTAATTTTCCTAACGTTGTGCGGTGATGGAACTTTTGAGCTGTTAAAATCGTCAATATCTCCAAGCAGGTAAGTGATCTAGCTTTCTAAGAAATAGTTTCAAACTAACTGATCACTTTTCCCTACGCCCGTCGGAAATCACGGCTTCATTTAACTGCTTTAAACAGGACCAAATGCCGGAGGAGAAAGCAGCCGATTTTATTGCCGAACTCCGCCGTTTAGCCAAAGATCGCAATTTCCCGACCGGTAGCCTAGACCGCATGCTTCGCGATAAAATTGTTTGTGGTATACGGAACTCAAATTTACAACAACAGTTTTTGACAGAAGAACTCTTTTATTGGAAACCGTTATTGAAAGAACCGTTGCTGCAGAAGCGGCACAATCCATTCAACAGCCGCGCCATTCAACCGTTAGATGCAACCGACCATCGGTAATAATACAACATGTTGCACCCGTCCATTGTGAGAGTTGTGGAAAAAATCATCCGAGATCTACCTGAAGATTTCAATGAACCATCTGCTCGTTTTGTGGTATCACCGGTCACATTAAAAAGGTGTGTCGTTCTAATCCAGACAACCGACAAACAGCGAAGAAAAATCTAGAATGTGTAAAGGTCGTTTCAATTCCGTGAAGCTGGTGCCCTCGCTACCCGAATTTAAAATGGATTCTGTGGTGATCATAAACAAAATGTGATGCAAATTTGAAATCGATTTGGGATCGAGATATACCATTATATCTGAGAGGACTTTGAACTATATATGGAAAAATCCACCAACGCTTCAGCCATCTGATCTGGTCTTAATGAATTTCCAGCAACATTCGATCTTATTGTCGATCGACTGCTGGTTGACATTGAATACAATGGCCATAATATCGTTCAACTTCCATTATGTGTTACATTGGGGAACTAGACAAATATATTGAGTCGTGAATGGTTCGCACCATTGGGCATATCAATTCAAGGAGTACATGTTGTCGAATCGTTAAAGTATACCAACGTGACCGAGAAATTCCAACATCTCTTTTCAGATGATCTTGGAGATTTCCGTGGCCAACCAGTCGCAATAAAATTGGATCATAATCCACTTATGGGGTTATTTACCCCTGAGAAGCCTCAAATTCTCTCTCCCGGAATGATGCGCTGGAACGTTTTCCTAAATGCGTATCATTTCCAAGGGATCCGCTCGAGACGCGATATTTTAAAACGCGATATTTAAAAACGCGATATGACGAAATGCGATATGATACAAAACGCGATATTTCAAAACGCGATATGGTACAAAACGCGATATGGTACAAAACGCGATATTTCAAAACGCGATATGGGACTAAACGCGATATGATACAAAACGCGATTTAATTTTAAAATAATAATAATTATTAATCTACCTTAATTTAAAAAAATTTTCCTTCACCAAAATGATGAAATTGAACATGTACGATCAGCACTAGGAAATCGCGTTTCGAAATATCGCGTTTTGTACCATATCGCGTTTTGTACCGTATCGCGTTTCGAAATATCGCATTTTGAAATATCTGGTTTTGTACCATATTGCGTTTTGTACCATATCGCGTTTTAAAATATCGCGTTTTGAAATATCGCGTTTTGTACCATATCGCGTTTTGTACCGTATTGCGTTTTGAAATATCGCATTTTGAAATATCGCGTTTCAAATGGGACCCCATTTCCAAATCATTCATCGCCCAGAGAATGAAAATGGAAATGCTAACGACCTCAGTCGATTACCAAACATCATTGCTCCGGCCACTGAAAAGTAGGTGATGATGATTGACATAATACAACGTCTACGAAGAAGGATCCTGTTCTTTCTCGAGTTCTTTCTTGGTGCCTCAGGGGATGGCCCGAGGAAGTCGACGATCAATTCAAACCGTTCTGGATGCATCGAACCGAATTCAGCTGTATGAAAGACTGTATACTATGGGGACAACGCACAATAATACCATCGTGTTACCGTAAATCAAAATTGGTCGCTTTACCGCACACCCAGGAATTGTGCGTATGAAGAGTATGGTGAAAATGCCGAAGCACCCATTCAATGTTGGGAAGAAGGGAAGAGGGCATGGTCCAAAATATATGTTAATTTTGCGGGATCATTTCAAGACAAATTATTTTTTATCTTAGTCGACTCCTACTCCAAATGGTTGGAAGTACAACTTGTATCTAGCACATCAACAAAATGCGCCCTCAACGCACTTCGTCCTATCTTCGCTACTCACGGCGTTCCGGAGATGATCGTGAGTGATAATGGCACAGCATTTACCTCAGAAGACTTCCAGATGTTCTGCGAGAATAACGGAATTCGACATACTCTAGTTGTTCCGTTCCATCCATCGTCAAACGGTCAAGCGGAACGAATTGTGCGCGAGACAAAGAACTACCTGAAGAAGGAACCAGTAGAATATATCCATAAACGTGTGTCAACATTTCTTTTCCACCAGCACGCGACGCCACTAACGAGTACTGCGAGATCCATCCAGATTCAACCACGTAAATTAATCAAAAATTCAAGTGTACTGGTCAGAAATTCTTCTTCTGAATCAAAATGGGTTCCAGCGATAGTTACCGAAATCACTGCGCCTGTTTCTTACCGAGTTGAAACAGAAAACAATGCAACTTCAAGTATCGAAATTTGTGAATCTGGGCCAAAGTGGGTACCAATTACGCCGAAAATTACACAACCAGTTCGTCGATCAGAGAGATTGAAATCGCGGGCAGCCGGTGATGCCGAGGGATGTAATGTACTATGCCACTGAACATCAACAGTATTGATTGTAATGCGCTACCAACACATACAACGGTGTTGCGAATTTGTATATATTTAATAATCATCAGTCAGTCGATAACAACTATCGAATATAGAAAAATAACGAATCATTAAATTAATAAGTTGTGTTACACAAGTATATGTATTGGATATAATAGGCATCTTGCACCAAATTTCAACGACGAAATCTGTTTAACAAAAATCAAAAGATTGACATTCGACTTTGGTTTCTGGGATTACTGACGCACTGTCTGCATTATAATTAACAGGCAATGTATATACGGCATGTTGCATCAAACTTCAACTACGAAATCTGTTCAACAAAAATCAAAAGACTAACATAAGTGATTGTCCATATCATTTTTTCTAATTCGAAGATTTGTAGTTGTAGCTCACAATTTCAAGTGCATTAAAAAGTACAAACTGGAAATGTGCCCATTAGGCAAATTGGAAATAAAAATATAAAGCACCTTCGTACTGACCACGAGTTTCAAAATGCTCAACTTTCAACGATTTACATCTTTCAATATATTTAGGTAGATTCCTAATATTTCCCCACCATGGTAATCGAACTCAATTCTAATTATGCGATATCTTTAATGGAGAGACCATACGCAACGCAAGATCCCTATTCGAGCTGTAAGCGAACAAAATATTGAAGCAGGCAACCAAACATACTAGGATCTTAAACTTTTTCTTATGGTACGTTTTAAGTTTGTTAACATAGAGTTGGCTTTGGCACAGATTAAGTCGAAATGACGATTAAATGATAAGGTAGACCAAATATAACTGCAAGATCCTTTATTTAATTTATGCATGTCAAATTATTATTAGCGATATTATAATCATAAATAAGATGCCATGGGGAACGCGTGTAAAAGTCATCATTTTGCATCATTTGCCTTTTGCTATTGTTCTTACACCAAACATTAAACGTGAGTCTATATCCTTTTTTAACTTTTCTGTTTTAGATAGATTTCGAATAGGGGAAAATATGGTTAAGTCGTAGGCAGATATTAGACAACGGGAAAACTTTAAGAAGGATGTACATAAATTGGGTCAGATAAACTATTATTAATTTTTACATGCTACGTACCCGCCCAATGTATGACTCAAAAATTCAGAGTGATGGATAGCTCGTCGCTCAGGTCAAAGACCTTATAACACTCGACTCATAATTATGAAGACATTAGAATATATCCAGATAATAAAGATGAAAATTCACTTAGCAATTCATTCATATTAACATTTTTTAATATGGATCATGCAATTTTTATATCCATACGGAGAGCCGAGATGGCAACCAAATTAACAGGGGATAGCTGTATGACGATACATGACGGATCCGGCAAAATATTAGCTTGCTGCTGTCTAAGGCTTTTCAATTTGCCTTTAGAAATTCCTTTAATCCAATAAGTAATGCCGGCCGTCTTACTCAGCAATGGAGAGTAGATTTATATTTGCAAGTTGAGGCAAATAATTTGAATATCATTCGTTGCCGTCAGGAATGTGGCTAACCAAAGTGAAAATTTCTACATTCATGCGAGCATTCCAGTGATTCTGCCATCGTCATGCGATAAGGTTCACCAAGAACATGACAGAAAGGTGCAAAGATACAATGTCAACCTTTGAAAATGGTCTGTAATTGTTAAGAACCTCCAAAGGGACTAACCACATCAGATCGTACAGATTGAGTTGTTCGAGCTGGAAACTTGACGAAGCAACCAATGCTTAGAAAGTGCATAGCAAATGTATACTCGATTGAGTTCTGAAACCGAGAACTTCTACATGCCCACCTATCAATTTAGCAAAACATAAATTTAAAACTTCTGAAACCATTGATCGTATCGTTCGTGCTGAAGTTCCAGATACTTACTCTGAGCGAAGAGTGCATAATATCGCCTCCCATTGTATGATACATTGACCATGCTGTCCCGACAATCCACATGCTCCCTGCATATGGAAAATATAAATGTAAAAAATCTTCCAAAAGGGATTCCAGGATACGATCATCGCAATCAACGTTGAGATTTGTGTATAATTGAATGCAGTTAAATATATTGACATGAGATTGCACCAACGTTGATATCTTGAATAAAGAACAACAATGCTAAAGTCATGATGAAATTGCCAATTACATCGAAAGTAGATACATATGTATGTGATTGCACCAGAAGCAATGTGATGTTTGCTAGAGACACCAATGCATGACATATCGCACGCAATATTAAGACTGTGAGTTCATCCTCTATAACAGCAGAGTATAATTTTTGAAAAAGGTCGAGAAAATGAGGCTTTAAACGATGCCCGAAATGAAATAAGTAAACTTACAATTAATTTCCCTTATATATAAATTCATTATCATTACGTGTACCATTGCAGAGCGCGACAAAAAGTGGTTGGAAGAATGTACACAGTTAGAGCAAATGATTCGTTTTTGTTTGCAGTTGATTCTTCTTCACGTTCCTGGAGCGTCATCATTTGAGTAGCTATATGGGAACTGTAAATTGTTTTAAATATTCAAACTTTAAGGAAGCAGCGTTTCAACGCAATTCGTTAGACTCAGAAATAGTAGTGTAGGTTTTCAAATGTCATACCAAATGAGACAAGCTTTTGCATGCATTTGTTGTTTTTGCAATCCTATCAATGCTTTATGGTACTTTGGGATAAGTTGGATTTGGCTTTAAGTTTTTTGCGGGATTATGACAGTGAAGCGGCATGAAATTTATTATGTTGCATCATCATGGTGCTGAGTGTACCAAATTTGATCTCCCTCAACCAACGGGAACTCGGAATATACCTAACTAATTCAACGCACTTGTCAAGTTATTAACTTGATTTTTACAAAAGAAATAAAAGAAACTTCAATTCTTTATGCGTCTGCACGATACGCCATTTTCTTAATAATTACTCGTTATCCTCAATTTCGTCAGTGGCGCTGGTATTTGTTCACCCTTGCGATCCCACATGGTGACTTGACTTTTTCTGCAGGACTTTATACGGACCGGAAAACTTAATCTTAATTTTTATTCCGGGACCGAATTGTGTACGACGGACAGCAACGACATCGCCAACTTCATAGACTCGTGGTTTTCGTCTCTTCTTGGTGTATGTTTTAATATTTTCTCGCTGAATTCATTTCGTTCCTCTATATGAACGATTCCAAGACTTCTTTCTATAAAATTCTTTTCAAGTTCGACGTCTTCTCGTAATCTCATATTTCCCCCAATCAACTACCTAAAATGGCTCATCTTTATGGCATGATTTTTTGTCGCGTTCAAAAATTATTCCACCTTCGGAACGTGCTTGTACCACACACTTGGACTTTCTCTACGGAAAACTTCGTGAGGGTTGGTATAATACTTCTGTTACGTCGTTCGATTTGCCAGTTTCCTCGTAGTATTCCGGTCGCAATTTTGATGTGCTGAATTCTTTGTTGTTTACAATAGTCTTTGAAGTTGTTGGATATAATGGCTGGGCCAAGGAATGTCTTTACATACGATCAATTACTTCGTCTGACTCAGTCGATGTAGTTGGGTATAGCCAACAAAATTTAGTAAAAGCATCCACCACGACAAACAGGCACGTATAGTCCTTACCAGTTGTCGTAATCTGTCCTAAGTGATCTTAAATTTTCGTCCGCATTATGCACGAAATAATCGACTTCCAACAATGAATTTACTTTCGCCGTTGAAAAGAGGCCTCTCTCATGGATTTTCTTTATGATTTCTCTTTTCATAGTCTTTGGTAAAACCTAAACATCATTTCCCGAAACATTTCTATGCAATATCTTATTTTCAAAAAGTACTCACCAATGGGTATTATGTTGGAAATGTCAATAATTGTTTTTAACTTTTCATTGTTTTCATTCACGAAAGGACCAAGCTTTCACAACAACGCTAAAAACTTGTTGTTGACATCAATTACTTTCTTAGCAGACAAATCTTTTTTTTTTTCATTGTCATCATAAACGATTTACACGGTTACCATTCGGAATCGAATGCATTCAAGATACACTCGGAATTTCTTCAGCGCTTTGATAATACCGAGAACTTCGAACTCGTAACTGCAAAACTTTTCTTCAGTTAGGCTGGTCTTCACACTCATATAGTAAATCAGATGAAATTTACGATCTTCACTGTTTCTTTGCATAAGGACTGCACCGAATCCAAGAGCGCTGGCATCTGTTTGCAGTTCGTTCTCCGTTTCTTGAATTATAAATTTGAAGAATCGGCTTTTGACATAAAATGTTTTTCAATGTATCAAAAGCGAACTTTTGCTCGGAGCTAAAATCGAATTTCTTTTCAGTTCATCTTCAAACCATACTCCAACACGACGGTCAAAACTGTACCAACTCGTACTAACCATCTGGTACCACGAAAGATTTAAATGTGTCGATGTGAACAGGGACGTGGAAAACCCCATTCTGGAGGTCCACTATACTGAAAACTCTGGCGTCATGTAGTCGATCCAACTGATCTTCTATTAATGGTAACGGGAATCTGTAGGCCCATTGAAATCGCATAGTCGGATACACCCTTTTGAATAATACCGTTTGCTGACTATTCGCTGGCAACTTCTTTTACAACTTGTGCTTCTTGTACGGAAAGTCGACGAGGATGATGAAACATAATATGCTGTTCATCATTCAAAACAATTGTGGTTGATATATTTGTTGTTTTAGAACCAACTGGTTGATACTGCATTATCATTTCCTCAATCTCCTTGTGGACTTTACGATCTTTAATGTGGCTAAGATCGACATTGAATACCAAATCGTCTTTGACATCATCGGCTATAAAAAATTTTAAAACATCTGCTACTTCATCTGAAGTTGAAGCTGGTAACTTATTTTCTATTTGAACTCCGGAGTCACTGATTCTCAAATCTGCTTGCTGGATGGAGCAGCTCATTTCCACAATTTTCTGTGTACATGCTGATTTGAAAATGAAAAATCCAAAAGGTTTTACTCTGGAATTACCAAATCCGATCAGCTCGGAGTGGTCCTGTGTGACAATAATTTCACCCAACTTGAATTATTCGTCAGCTCTGATTAAATTTACACTACATCCGGTGTCAATCAAACCATCAAATTCAACGCCTTGAATGGAAACGGTTTTCAGGTTTGGCGATTAGCTCTTAAATCACAGACGTTACTTCCTTCTTTGGTGGACCAGGGCAAAGTGGAGCCTTATGGCAAAGGCTATAGGCATCGTGGCCTGATTGAGACTACTGAATAGAATTCAGTTTCGACTTGCTAATTTCACGGGCTGAAGTGTTTGTCATTCGTCCTCTCTGAAGTGATAATTTCTCAATATACTTTTCGTAACTTCGAATTTTTGTTTTTAGTTCACGAAGAGTAGTGTAGTCGAAGGTGTAGATGTGTTTTGCTGTGAAGCCAGAGTTAAATTATTGAGGTGGATCGGGCTGTGTTTTAAAAATTACAAATGTTAAAATGAGGGCGTACATTAGGTTGCCCTAGATTTAGTCTCGATTCTTCACTTTAAGGCGTGGAGGATTTTCTCTGGAAGCAGAGGAGGCTGTTTGGCCCTCTGAAATTCATTTTAGTACAACTTTTCATTGCATTTTTCAAGATGCACCTAATCAAAAAAGTATAAAATGCCAACAATCTGGCTCCATTGGTTTTGATGACGAACCTATTATTCTAAACAATCAGAATATGCAATGGCGCTCTCTAAGATTAGGAGCCATCATCGTCGATAGAGACCCGAGTAACCAACGCAGCATATTCGATGATTATTTAATTTCATATACTACATCGTTCGGATCAAATTCCTAATTTTGTGATTTTACAGAAATTGTCTGTGCCACCCTATTACCAAATATGTACCATAATCATGAATGTCACTATATACAGCTTTAACTTTCGTAATAACCAATCAGCGTCCAACTGTCACATCCAAATATGACAATGCGACTTTTCAACGCTATATACAATTTTCGCTTGATGATGGTTGCAAGAAATTTCATCATTTCGCCGATAACCTACTCTGCTATAAGATGTACAACCACTATGGTATACATCGAACCGCACAACTAATAGCGGATTACAGTTGTCTCCATTTATAATTTCATTTTGTTTGTATTTCGTTAGTTCGTTAGTTTTAGTTCGTCTCAATCCAACAGAAGTATGCTTAGCAATTCCACCAATACCTATGTATATATTGTAAAGGCATATAGAATTTACAAAAACGACTAATCATGAGACGTTGTAATATCGCCTTGATTAACATTCCAACCATAGAAAACAAGTATTCGAATTAAATGTTTCCCGATAATAGTAATAGCTGTTAAAAGTAAGAGCTGCAAACACACTAAATCAATGTATCTTACAAATCAATTATTTTAGCATTCAACGAAACGAATTTTTACCTATTGAGGTCGACGTGTTTAGCCCTTTGTAGCCATTTCTACAATTTCATTATAACAACGTTATATCCTTGTGAATAGTGAAAATTCCATCAAATACGAGTTGTAAATCATAAGAAGCATTTCTTACTTGTTTCTCGTTTTCAGCAAACGAAAGGTCGTTATAACATGTAGTTACAGAAATACAAGTGTATTTTATGACTTATACCCATAATTGTAATTGTAGGTAAGAGAATCGAAAACAATAAAATAAATTTTTATGACCATCGTAATATCGCAATACATAAGTATCTCTAGCGCTACTATTAATCTCAATTAAAACGAGTTATAATTCAATTACTATACAATTATTGTTTAATTAATTTAAACTGTTGTATACATAAATATGAGATGAAAATAGTCTTCTGTTGGTTGTATGATACGAATTAACAACCATTTTGACATATTTACGGCACCTCATTAATTATACTTCAATCAGTGCTATAAAAGAATGAAATGAATGTCAAGTAATTAAATTCGATTCCCATAATAAAAAATATGCAAATTTGATAGATTAATGCAAATGATGCAAAATATTCATAAAATTTGCGAATTTCAATCATGCAAATTAACTTATCAATATCAATTCATATAAAATGATTATTAACAAGAACACGTCCATTGTCTTGATGAAAAATTATTTTTTTCCAACTGGTCCAAAAGGTTGCGATATTATTCAGAATTAACTGTTTTACCTTTTTTAAGATAATCAATCAACAAAATCCCCTTTGCATCCCAAAAAACTGATGCCATGATCTTTTTTGCCGATCGTTCTGACTTCACCTGTTTTGGAGCTGAACAACCAGCTTCAGTCCACTGTAAGCGGTCTTGTTTCAGTTTAGGATCATGGTATCCCAGTCGCATCCATAGTTATAAATCTACGCACAAAATTGGTTCTATTCTGCTTAAAACCCATCAAATTACGCTGAGAAATTGGTTTTCGATTCAGTTTTTGTTGAATTGTTAACAAATGCGGCACAAGTTTTCCAAACAACTTCTTCATGTAAAATATGGAGTACTCGTTCGTCCGAGATGCCTATGGTATCAGCAACTTCATGCTTAGTCAAACTTGGATCTTCACAAACAATATTATACACTTGCTCAATGATTTCTGGTGTTGTTGCACTTATTGGACGTCCACTACGTGGTTCATATTTAACGCTTGAACGACCACTTTTAAACTCTAAAACCTATCGATGCACAGTTGAAAATGAAGGATCAGATGCCTTAAACACTTTTATCATTTTTGTAAGAATTTCTGTTGCTGATAAACCTTCCAAAACAAAGAATTTTATCACTGCACGATATTCGGGTTTTCCATTGTAAACAAATACATTGTCACGCCAATTTCTAATGGCTTGTAACCAAAGAATGAACTGCCAGATCGAAATAAAGATTTTCATGTGTGCAAATGAAACATCAAATAATTAAATGGCGTATAAATTTTGATTCCTCTACTGGTTAATAAGTGTCGCTTTCAATACTTTTCAACCAACCTGTAGCGACAAGTGACGCACAATGTACGATAGCGACCGATGAGGCACAATTAATGAATTATCTATCTCATCCATTTTAGATCCAGCCTTAGGGCCGAAATCTTCCTACAGAATTTTTGGAAACGAAAGACTTAATTTCCCAGAACGAAAATCTCCATTTTCCAATATATTTTAAAATAAGAGTGTCCTTTTTCCAGAAAGTTTTAAAATTAGAATGGAAAACTCCATCCTCCGGAATATTTTGAAATTAGAGTGAAAAATCCCATTTCAAAGTATATTTTTAAACTTCAGTGGAAATCTCCATTTTGCAGATTATTATAAATGTACAGTACCTACATTTTCCGAATCTTTTAAAAAGAGAATGGTAATCCTAATCTCAATTTTCGTGAAAGTTTTAAAATTAAAGCAGAAAGTCTCATTTTCCAGTATGCTTTAATGTTAGAATGTGCTTGACAGGAGGTATTAGACATTACTCTTGTCCCAAACTTTTTGACGACTAGTCTATTAAACTGGAAAGTGTCGGAAGACCACTCCTTTTCTGATCACTGTTATCCTTAATTTGAAATGGACTTGGTTTTTCCAAACAGCCCTTTCTACAGGAATAGGAGGAAAACCGACTGGGATATCTTTAGAACTATTCTAGGTAATTCACTACCAGTGCCGGTGCCTAAATCTCCAAAAACTACAGTAGAACTCGATGGCTTAGTGGACGAACTGTCCAGCGCTTTTAACGAAGCGGTACTGGGCTCTTGTCCTCTTAGTAGGCCTAGGGGTAAATCTCGGCCACCCTGGTGGTCCATGGAGATTCAACAAACACGTCAACGATGCAAAAGACTCTTTAAAACAGCAAAGAATACAACAGCCGCTGTAGACTGGGACTCCTATAAGGAAGTCCTCAAAATTTACAAATATCAATTAAGAAGTGACAAGAACAGATCTTGGAGACTGTATCAAAATTCAGGAGTCTTCAGAGTTGTCCACTAGCCCTCCCATCCCAAGCTTTCTTTAAAGGCCGGATGGAGCATGGACCATAAATAGTGCGAAATCGCTGGAACTACTGCTGGAGACTCACTTTCCTGTTAATAGAAGAAAGATTCTGTGGGCGATAAGCAGTTTTAAACCATATAAGTCGCAAGGACCTGAGTGTATTAGCCCTGCGGATATTCAAAATCTACGGATCTAACCATTTCCTGGTTAGAAGTAATTTTTAGAGGCAGCCTAGAACTATGTCACATTCCCAGTAAATGGACGGAAGTGAAGGTTATTTTCATACCTAAGGCGGGAAAACGCTCACACTGCAGTCCCAAAGACCTTAGTAGACCGATAAGCTTGTCTTCTTTCCTTTTCACAATACTGGAAAGACAAATTGAAGCTCATATTTGAGGCACGATTGTGCCGGCGAAGCTGTCTAAATCTCAACATGCCTAGTGCAAGGGGAGATCTGTAGAGACTGCTCTTCATTCTCTTACATATTTTATTGAAAAATCTATCGAATATGGAGTCTACGCGATGGTAACTTTTTGGATATTAAGGGAGCCTTTAACAACGTGCTTACAGGGGCTATAAGCCGGGCAGTTTCGAATCTTCAGAAGATTTGCAAGCAGAGTCACGCCGCAGGGTGGCGTACTGTCCCCCCTGCTTTGGAACTTGGTCATAAATAACCTGTTGCTGAGACTGGAGGATAGTGGCTTCAAGGTGGTTGCCTATGCGGATGACGTCGCTACTGGTGTCCGTGGCAAATATCCCAAAATGCTCTGGGCATTCTTTCATTGTCGGGTAATGGTTGTGGTTTGAATGTGAACACAAAACCGAATTGGTTCTCTTCTCCAGGAAATATAAACTTCCTCATATCGATCCTCCTACTTTAAATGGTTTCAACTTGGCTTTTATAGTTGAAGCAAAGTTTCTGGGGCTCGTTTTGGACAGTAAATTAAACTGGAAACCTAACATTATGGGAAGAGTAAGGAAAGCTACGGTAGCGCTATACTCTTGCAAAAATGCCATTGGGAAAGGATGGGGGCTGGAGCCCCACATGGTCCTTTGGCTATGCACAGCAGTATTTAGACCCATTCTTCTGTATGGGGTAACAGTCTGGTGGCCTGCTCTTGACAAAACTGTCAACAAAAAGTTGTTGTCAAAAGTTCAGAGAACAATCTCTCTGTGGATCAGTGGTGCTCTGAGGAGCACATCCACTCAGGCACTGGTGCCTCTGCTATTTCTGACTCCTCTAGACATTTTGGAAAAACATTGGGCAGCTTACACTGCCATACGACTGAAATCCTCGTTAATGTGGCCCTGCAACAATACAGGGTACTCATCCATTCTTTGTAACAAAGAGGTACTCAAGACCACCGACTATACTGTCCCGTCACTATCTGTCGACACAAAGTTCCGGACTATTATCCCATCCAGATAAGAGTGGATGATGGAAGTAGTTTTAGAACCAGCAGTTTTAAACTTCTTCACTGATGATTCAAAACGGGATGGAAAAGTCGGCGCTGGGGTGTTTTGCGGGGAACTTATGTTAAACCTCCCCTTCAGTCTCCCCGACTACTGTAGCATTTTTCAAGCTGAAGTAACTGCGATAAAGGAAGTCGTGGACTGGTTGAGATATAATGTAATATCGACTTGTGATATTCGCATATACATATATGGACAGTCAGGCTGCCATTAAAGCGCTTCAATCACACCTCCTCACATCGAAAGTAGTTCAGAACTGTCTCTCATCTCTTAACGTCTTAACGAGATGACAGATTAGTTCAACATTCATATTATATGGGTGCCAGGACATTTCATTAGTACAGGGAATATAAAAGCCGATGAATTGGCTCGACGTGGTACAACGGACCACTCCTCAAACAGCAAAAAGGTTATTGAAATGCCTCTTGCGGTTTTCAAACTGTTGCTTCAAGAGGAAGCCTAGTAAGTTGACGAATGACAGACGGTTAAATAGTACCTCATGCGTAATAACTCGGCAGGTCTGGCCAAAGTTGAACTTGGCGAGATTCAAACAGCTGATCTCACTTCAGCGGGGTCAGATCAGTGTGGTTGTTGGAGTGATTACGGGGCACTGTCTCATAGGGGCAGACATGCGAGTAGACTTGGTTTCTTCTCACATGACTACTGTCGTAGTTGCGAGGACGAAGATAATTAAGAGACAGTACTTCATCTTCTTTGCACCTGTCCTCGTCGGGCACGAAACAGGCTAAAGTTTCTAGGGGCACCCCTCTTCAACGACCTGACGGAACTCAGCAGGATGGACGTCAGCAGTATCCAGCGCTTTGTAGCAAGCTCAAATTGGTTTCAATGAGTTGGAGGAAAATTTTTAAGTTGTGGTACGACTACAGACCGCGACCTAAACCTAACCTAACCTAGAATGTGCTTTTTCCTGAGTATTTAAAAAAGACTGTGAAGATCTCCATTTCCAGAATGTTTTAAATGTAGGGTTTAAATATCAATTTTCCAATAAAGTTTAAAATTAGATTGCCCTCCTTTCAGAATACTTCAAAATTAAAACTTCCTTTTCCAGAAATTTAAATGGAAATCTTCATTTCCAGAATAATATAAAAATTTCCACTTTTCAAAATATCTTAAAATTAGAATGGTAATCTCCATCCTCGGGAGTATTTTAAAATTAGACTCAAAATCTTCATTTTCCAGAATATTTTAAAGTTTGAGTAAGAATCTCCATTTTCCACAGTATTTTGAAATTAGAGTGGAAATTTCTAATTTCCAGATAATTTTAAAATTGCTTTTGAAAAATTCTGGAAAAGGAAAGAAGAAACTACATATTCCTAATTATTCTGGAAAAATTTGATTTAATTTTAAAATTAGCATGGCAATCGATTTTCCAGACAATTTTGAAATTAGAAAGGAAATTGCCAGCTTCCAGAATAGTTTAAAATTAGAATGGCTGAAGGCATTAGGCGCAGACGCAGAGAGAAGAGATCCTTGGCTGATATATATCGCTCTCAGTAAACTGGATAATGAGACAAGGTCGCTTTGGTCGCAAGAGGTAGCTGAAACGGATTTTCCTACATTTGAGGAGCTGGTAACGTTTCTTGACAAACGGATTGATGTCGTGGAGGCATTAAAGAGCTATGCAAGAAAAGGTACTTCAAGTCTCACGTCGGTTTCACGAATATTTACAGTAGCTGCATCTCCAGCAACGATTAGCAAGTGTCCAATATGCAAATTAGGCGAACACAGGATATTCGAATGGCAGACTTATAAAAATATGTCATCAGCACAAAGGTCGGAAGCAGTACAAACAAGCAACAGATGCTTCAACTGCTTATATGGAGGACACCGAGTTCATGATTGCAAATCCAGAGCCAGATGTCAATACTGCCAGAGGAAGCATCACACATCTTTGCATGGATCATCAGACGAAGGGAAAACAACAAAACTTAATAATGAGAATAATACTAAAGTCCATAAGGTAGAACTTTCAACAACAACAGAAGAAAGTGGATCCAGCGACGTTCCCGAAACCAACAACTGTATTACAATTCCTGCAACTTCTCACACCATATTACAAACAGCATTGGTCAAAGTCAAAGATAATGCCGGCAAATTTCATATCTACCGGGCGCTATTGGATTCAGCATCTCAAGCGTCATTCATATCGGAGGCATGTACCAAAGAATTAAATCTTGCGCGCAAAAATGCAAGGATTTTAGTGAAAGGATTGGGAGAGACTGGAATGGGGACGACGAAAGGCAGTACGGAACTGACAATAGCTTCAATAGACGGAACGAAAGTTTTCACTTCCCAAGCATTCATAATTCCCAAAGTATCAGTCATAGCGAATCATCATCGAAAAAGTATTCAAATATTAGACGAATTGGAGTTAGCCGACCCAAAATTTAATAAGCGATGTTCGGTAGATCTTTTACTCGGAGTAGATATCTTTTTCAAAGTACTGGAATCCAAGAATTTGATTCTAGAAAGCGGACTTACAGCAGTTAGTACTGTGTTTGGTTGGGTTGTGGCCGGCGGAAACGTAAAAGTTAATCAATTAACCAAAGATATGGAGAATTTTAACATCTTTTTAAATATCGACAATTCGCTCCGCAGATTTTGGGAGATAGAGGAATTACCAAAGGTCACAAGAAGAACACCTGAAGAGCAAAGGTGCGAAGTTATATAATAACAAGTTTGTCGTCAAATTACCTTTCAAGCAACCTGGAAACATGCTTGGAACATCTTATAATTTAGCATTAAACCGTCTTAAGGCAATGGAGAGGAAATTCGAACGCGACGATAAATTTGCAAAGCTGTACAAATCATTCATGGCCGAATATTTGCAGCTTGGTCACATGGAAAAAGTGGTTCAAAGTACCAACTCCTATAAATATTTTATTCCACACCATGGAGTATTTAAGGAAAGCAGCACAACAACTAAGTTGAGGGTCGTCTTCGATGCCTCTGCTAAGTCATCCTCAGGCATTTCACTTAACGATATACTAATGGTTGGACCCACAGTTCAACAACCGCTCATCAAAATCTTGTTGATATTCCGTATACATGAGTTTGTGATTTGTGGTGACATCGAGAAAATGTACCGGCAAGTGTGAGTATGATGATGAGGATCAACGGTTCCAAAATATTTTATGGCGAAACAGCGCAAATCAACCGCCGGATACATACAAATTAAAAACACTAACATACGGAGCAGCGTCAGCAGCATACTTAGCAACCCGCAGTTTGAAAGAAGTTGGAAATCCACTATTATCACATAAGCCAGAAGCAGCCAAAGTCATACTAGAAGATATGTATGTAGATGAAATGATGACCGGAGGAAGTACTACACCACAATTAAAAAATATGATGAAGCAAGTCACGACTGCGTTAGAAGAAGATGGCTTCAAAATGCGCAAATTCCTGACTAACGACAGTGAGCTGCGATGCATTATTCAAGCACAAGGTTGCGAGGAGAAGGAAGCGAAAACTATTGAAGAACACTCGAATACCCCAAAGGTATTAGGCCTGCAGTGGGATCCCTACGAAGACAATTTCAAATTGACTGTAAATTTACCAGAAAGAAAGCACCACAATAAAAGAACGGTTTTGTCGGACGCCAGCCGTACCTTCGACCCGCTAGGCTGGCTGTCACCGATAATCATTCGCGTTAAGATCTTACTTCAGAGTCTATGTGTGCAAAACGTAGGCTGGGATGATGAGCTGCCACAAAATGTATTAAAGGTCTGGCTGGATCTCAGAAGGGATATTTGCGAAGTTACCGGGTGTGCAAATTCCAAGATTGGTACGGTCGAGAGATAAATAAGGCTTAGTCGGTTTCAGTGACTGGTAGCAAACCTCATTACAACAAAATCCAGAGTGGCGCCTGTAAAGCAAATTAGTCTCCCGTGATTGGAGTTGATGGGTGCTCTGTTGCTGGCAAACCTAATGAAAACAGTTGAGGAGTCACAAACTATAAAGGTAATTAACATATCATTATTCGTAGCAAATAGAACCAGTGAGATAGTGAAGTTATACAAACGAGAGTGCTGGTTTCATGTGGCATCCAAAGACAATCCCGCCGATATTGCTTCAAGAGGTATAATTACAAATGAGTTAATAAGAAGTAATCTGTGGTGGCACGGCCCCAATTGGTTGATAGATGCTGAACAAATGAAAACCATCAAGTTAGGAGGTAGCGAATCAACAAAGACGACAACAGAAGAGTTACTATCTTCCGCCGTGGATACATTTTTCGTAGTGCAGTCAAACACCTTTATTGACGACCTAATGAATAGATATGGCAGTTTCTTAAAGATGATCAAGATTCTAGCAATCATAAAACGATTTATACATAATCTAAGATGTAAAGAGAGAGGGCGAGAGATAACAAAAAGCGAATTGGAAATGATGGAGGTGCTACTAATACGGCATGTTCAATACAATGAATTTTTTAGGGACATAGATGTATTAAAGCTTAATCAAAGATTACATCGCAGTAGCAGAATATTAAGCTTGAATCCATTCCTCGACGAGAAAGGAATCATCCGCGTAGGTGGTCGCATTCGAAATTCAACCGTAACATTCAGCATTAAACATCCAATGATATTACCAGCAAACCATCACGTTGTAAAATGCATAGTACGAGAGGCACACATCCTGCATAACCATCCCGGCATACGTTTACTTACCAGCTTAGTAAGACGAAGGTTTTGGATCATAAAAGCAAAGGTGGTGTCAAGGGAAATCATTAGAAAATGCATCAAAAGTATAAAACAAAACCCCAAACCAGAAAGTCAACTCATGGGGAATTTACCAGCCGCACGAGTTCAGTACGTGTATCCATTCCATAGAGTGGGCATAGATTAGCGTGGACCATTTAAAATCAGCCCAGTACGGAAAAGAGGCCAGTCAACAATGAAGGTATACGTCTGCATTTTCGTGTGTTTAAGCACAAAGGCTGTACATATTGAAACTGTGTGCAATCTGACAACTGAGAGCTTCCTCGGAGCATTAAGCAGATTCACGGCACGACGAGGAACTTGCAACGTTATATATAGTGACAACGGAACAAATTTTGTTGGGGCCAACAATCATCTGAAAGAATTATTTGAGTTTCTTGAGGCAAACACATCCGATATAGCTTCAGCACTGCAGCAATTTCGGATTGAATGGAAGTTCATTCCACCAGGTGCACTACACATGGGTGGGATATGGGAGGCAGCGGTGAAACAAGCTAAATTGCATCTGAGCAGAGTAGTCTGTAACCACATACTTACACTAGAAGAGTTCTCAACGTTACTGACGAAGATAGAGGCCATTATGAATTCAAGGCCAATAGCCACAACCCAAGATGAAGAGATTGACTGTTTAACCCCAGCTCACTTTTTAATCGGCCGCGTATTCACCGATATAGCAGATGAAACCATCGAAGAACAAAATGTAGCACCGTTAGCCAGGTGGAGATTACTTAAACAAATGCAACAGCATTTCTGGAACAGATGGCACCGAGAATACTTATTAATCCTCCAAAAAAACACTAAATGGACCACGAAAGCCAGCAATTTAGCAGCAGGTGTTTTAGTTCTAATTTCCGAGCCGGGTTTACCAACAACATGTTGGGGATTAGGCACATTAATCTGTCAACTCATCCAGGAAAGGATGGTAAGATTCGGGTGGTGGACTTACGTTTGGCCAACAACAGCAAAATTATACAACGACCAATCCACAAATTATGCAAATTACCAGTACAATCATATGAATCAAACGATTCATGGCCGGCGGAATGTTGACGCAGAGCTTCGGAGACAAGATTGGCCCCAAATAAACCTAAAACCAAAATAAAATGTTAATATTAAATTTAATCGTAGAAATAATATTATACTTTGACACTTTATGTAAACAATTATGAACTTAGATCCAATTAATTAATTTATTACAAATTCTATGTTAATTACGATAATTAGTAATTAATAGATAGCATTAGGATTAAACGAGAATGATTGTATTATATGTAATTTTAATGTAATTAATTCAACTAGTATTTCATAGATGTCACTACACACACCTAAAACTGAATGTTCCTTTTCCAGAAATTTTCATAAAGGATGTTTTAATTTTATCTGAAAGAAAATATTTGTTCAATTTTTCATAAAGCATACACGGTTCCATTTAAAATTCGTGATAAAGTGAAAAGTGAGTTAATTTAAACCGGTTGGTATAGAATTAAATATTTTAAAACCTGTTAGATATAATGCGTGCCAGCACAATTGTGTCAGTTCCTAAAGCAACCAGGGAGATTTGATTATGCATCGATTGCAAGGTTACGATTAATAACTTTATTTGAGATGAACATTACCCTCTCAAGGGTCGATGATATTCTAGCCTCTTTTGCAAATTGCAATTATTTTTGCGTTTTGGATTTGTCCGGAGCTTACCAGCAACTTGCCGATCGGTTGGAAGAGTTATTGACAATTAATATCCATAAGGGGTTAATCAGATTTACGAGGTCACCATTCGGTGTTAAAGTGCGACATCAATTTTTTTAAAGTGTGAAGGATGAATTATAAAAAAATGTTGATAAAGTAAAGTGTTATATTGATAATATTATTATTGGAGCTGGTTCTTTTGAGAAATGTAAAGACATCTCGTACAGAGTATTAAATCGACTAAATGAACATAAAGTGAAAATTAATTTTGAAAAAAGTGTAATATTAGTAAAAATCGTAAATTATTTGGGACATACAATTTTATACAAGGGAGTTCAACATAATGGCGAAAAATCGAAGATATAGTTAAAGCACCATCTCCTAAAAATATAAAAGAACTTCAATCTTTTCTAGGTCTCTTAAATTATTAGAGCCATTTTATTACGAACTTATCGACAGAATTGAAGGATTTATATAAATTATTACAGAAAGGGGGGTGTCGTTTGAAAAGGCTAAGAGGCTGATTAAAGAAAATAATATATTGGTAATACATGATCCAGATAAGCCCTTAGAATAGAAAAGCCAGTTCTGTTTTGGTCTAGCTCATTATCACCAGCCGCGCGCAACTGTTCACTACTTCATCGCGAAGCTCTTCTTATTATATTTGGCCTTAAAAAATTACACAAATATTTATATGGAACCAAGTTTTCCATAGTGTCAGATAATAACTCCATCAGTAGCCGCATCGATATTGCAAAGATGGGCAGTAATTTTGTCCATGTACGACTACGATATAGTTTCCAAAAAAGGGTCGCCAATGTCAAATGTAGATGTATTATCGAGGTTCTGCTGCGAGTCAAGGGGTTACTATTGAAAGTTCGAATATAAGCTACTTTAACTTTTCGGAAAATCTTCCTATGAATATTAGTAATGTACAAGAAGCAATGAAAAAGGATATAATTTTAACTCAGGTATATGACTTGGTATTAAACGGACGGACAAACGGTAGTAATGGAATGAGTAACGGTTTAGTTGCATATTTTAGTAAACGTAAGTCATTGTCATGTGAAGATAATTGCTTATTCTATTTCAACCGTATTGTAATACCACAAAGACTTCAGAATGAACGTTGGAATTATTACATGAAAACCAGTTAGGAATAGTCCGGATGGAAATGGATACTAGGTCATACTTATGGATGTTACACATAGATCAAGACATAGAATCGTTTGTCAGTCAGTGTTTAATATGTCAGCAAACAAGAAATATCAATAAAGATAAACAGTTTTCATAATGGCCGGAAGCAAAATATCCATTCGAAAGGATACATATTGACTTTTTCCCAAGTCCAAAATAATCATTTCTTGATTGCAGTGGATGCCTATAGTAGATATTGCGATGTTATTTTAATGAAAATAACTAATGCTATAGATGCTCTATGTAATACATTTGTGGTTTTTGGACTTCCAGGAATGATTATATCTGATAACGGGCCAAAATTTAACTCATCGGAATCTACAAAATTTGCAAACTATCACGGCATTGAGCTAAAGAAATTACCGCCGTATCATCCACAATCGAATTCTCTAGCCGAACGGAATGTCCAAAGTGTAAAAAATGACCTAAAAAATTTTCTTCTAGAGGAATCTAACAAATTAACCATCCAAAATCAATCAATGATGTCCGCAAACCGTAATAATGTAGACACAAAACTCGACAATTTTAACACATAAAAAACATGCGATTATGAATTGAATGTTGTTGACAGAAGTCAAACGAAAACAATGGCGCCGATGACGCAGTTTATCGAAAGGTACATTGCCGGGTGGCGCCATTTATTGGTAAATTCCGTTTTCATAAATATACACCTGTGGCCCTATTCTGGTAATTCCCTGGGAATAGGGAATATTTTGTTTTTACAGCAGTTATTCCTCAGATAAATTTTTCCAACTTTTTATTCCCCATTTTCAAAAGTGCATTCTGGCAATTGGGGAATAAATATACAGGGGAAATAATTTAATTGTTCGCCTTCCCCATGGAATCACATTAAAATAAGTAAAAATCCGCAAAGGACCCTTTCAAACAATATTAATATGATTAATTATTAATATTAACAAGAGATAGACAAACATTTTCGTTACAAATTTATTCCCCATCAATTTTTTCATAAAATAGGTATGGAAGTACAAACGTCAAAACTGCTATAATTGGGAATAATTTTTTCCCAATAAATTTATTTTCCCAAACACCAGAATACAATTTGGGGAAAAGGGAATAATACTGCAACAAAATTTAAAATTTCTATTCCCCGGAAATTACCAGAATAGGGCCACTGGTATATCTATATATATAAAAATGAATTCCTGTTTGTTTGTTTGTTTGTTTGTTTGTCTGTTCCGAATGGGCGTCTCAGCCGCTCAACCGATCGCCATGAAATTTTTACCATGTACAAGTTGCATATCCAGAACCAACCTTACGATATTTTGGAACGGGCTGGACCCCGGGTCTAGGGGCTGCGGTACAAACTTTTTCGAAAATTTTAATTTTCTTTAAATTTTTCCACGAAAATGAGTTTATGGGGCTGGTTATATGAAATTACTGACATGTTCGAATCCGAGGGGCCCAGCCCCGGATCAAAAATTAATTTTTACATGTATAGATACAAATATTTGATTATTTCAAAATTACTTCTCAGTCGCTCAACCGATCACCATGAAATGTTTACCATGCAAATGTCGTATGTTCAAGACCAATCTTACGATATTGTGAAAGGGGCTGGACCCTGGGGTCTAGGGGCCATGGTACAAATTTTTTCAAAAATTTCAATTTTTTTACGAGTATGAGTTTTGGAAAGGAGTTATATGAAATAAGAGACATGTTCGAATTCGGGGGGTCCGCCCCTGGATCAAAAATTCATTTAAAGATACAATGATTTGATTGTTCTGAAATAACGCCTTAGCCGCTTTACCGATCGCCATGAAATTTTTACCATGTATATGTTGCATGTTCAGGACCAAGCACACGATACTTTTGAAGGGGCTGGACCCCGGGGTCTAGGGGCTGTGGTACAAATTTTTTCTCGAATTTCAATTTTTTTAAGATTTTTTTGACGGAAATGACTTTAGGAAAGGGGTTATATGAAATTAGTGCCATGCTCCAATCCGGAAGTCTGCCCTGGATCAAAAATTCAATTTTACATGTATAGATACAATTATTTAAATGTTCCGAAATAGCGCCTTAGCCGCAAATTTATACACCAAAAAGGATATCTAGCGTGCGATTGTTATACACAAATCATACCTCTACTATAATTGATTTAATTATTCAAATTAATTTTATTAATTTAAATTTAAGACAATCTTTCATCACTTTAACTGAAGACAAATCTATGAACACTTATATTATCCATACTAATAATCCATTTTTACTGGTTTGACATGTACTGTTTAATGATATCCTATTTATCATATCCTGTTTTGAAATGTACCATAGTCAGCGAGTTCTAATTTCCACATAACTTCAGAAATAATTAACATTCTATTTTAATCCACTTTCATACTAAACGCCAATAGTTTATTACTTTATTTAGTTTATTACTTAAATAAATCAATGATTGTTTCATAAAATCAATTCTAGGAAAGATACTAAAAAATATTGTACGTATAAACTGATTTACTTTGAAAAGTACTAGCGTTTTATATTTGAAAATAGAATCTTCTACAAGAAACATCCTTGGATTCCAATTATTGTACGAGTAAAATTGCCTTACTTTGAAAAAACTTCTTTTGTTTTTCGAAATGTCATTTTCAACCACAGTTCGCGGTAAAACGTATCGAAGTGGACGTAGTTTTAATCGTTTTGAATAAATTAATATTAATTTGTGTTTCGGATGCCGTTGTTCTCGATTAGTTAGCTATATTGCAATAAAATAATTGTTGGTGATTATTTTCCAGGTATTAAATATTATTTCAAGTGAATATACATTCTTATTAGATTTAAGTTTTCAGTTTATAAACGTGTTAATCTATGATTACTTTTTGATTGTAGATAACATTTGATTTTACTTCAAAAAAATTCCGTAAAGACATTTTCAAACACAGTTCGCGGTGAAACGTATCGAAGGGAACATTAAAATCGTTTTGATAAATTAATACTAATTTCTGTTTTGAATGCCCGTCATTCCTGATTAATTAGCTACAGGTTTCATTTTTGCTTAAAAATGCCACCGATAAAAGATCAATTGGGCAGGTAACTGCAAAGTCGAAGGAGATTAGAGCCGCAAGGGTGGCTGAATCAAGCGAACAGCGTGAAGCACGACTTGAAAATGATCGAAGCAGTACGTCTTCTTCTAGAGCTAATGAAACAACTGAACAGTGTGAAACACGACCTGCAAACGTTCGAAGCAGGATGTCGTCTTCAAGAGCTGATGAAACAACTGAACAGCTTAAAACACGACTTGAAAATGTTCTAAGCAGGATGTCTTCTTCTAGAGCTACTGAAACCATTGAACATCGTGAGGCCCGGCTGGAAGTCGATCGGTTACGATATGGACGATTAATAGAAACTTTTAGAGGTGATTTAAAGTTAGCAGCATTCAATTACGAGAAAGACTATGATTACAATGTTTCAATTGGGCAAATGAAAAACATTTCTTTGTATTGTCATGCTTTAAAGTTTCACAATGGATCGCCTGGAATGTGTTGTTCAAATGGAAAAGTGAATTTGCCTCCTCTGGATGATCCACCTGAACCTCTTCTAGCTTACGTTTCCGGAACTACTGAGTTATCCAGACATACAAACACAACTCATGCTTTCAAATACAGCGATGTCAAGAGAGAATTCTTGCATAACAATCAAGGTATTTGAATTATATACCTCCCGTGCAACGCCGGGTAACTCAGCTAGTAAAATATAAATTTCAAAACTTCCGTTGAAAGTTTCTCTCTTAGCTTAAAAGTGATTTTGTTTTCATAAAAATGAAATTGTTTAAGCATATTTATGTTGTTGCTTGTAAAACACAGAGACTGGATGATGTGCCTTGATTACACAGTATTATAAATGAAAGTTAATTTTGGTAAACAGACCTACAGAGAGTACTATGTGCTAATCTGTGATGTAATCGTTTTAAAAGTAAAATACAACAACCGTATAAAATAAAACAAAATGTTTATCTCGTATCTTTGTTTCTGATTCATTAATTTTAAGTTTTCATTATTTAAAAATGAATTCGGAAAAAGGTCTCAATTATCGTAAGATAATTTGCCGAATCTGAATACAAGCGAATACAAAATGATGAAAATATAGTTAGCTAAGCATTGGTTTTTGGTATAATCCCAATCCAAATGGAAATTCCTCATTAAAGTATTTTTTTACAAATCCCGAAAAGTTGTCGTCGCGAAAGTCATGAATTTCAAATACTTCTAAAAGAGAAAAAAATTATCTGGTTTTCGAAAAACTGTCTTCGATGAATCAGCATGTTCCAATCGAGTGTAATAATTACAACAACAAGTGGAACAAAATCTGAATAATTACTACTATACATATAGTGAGTCTATATTCTACTAATACCTGAATTGTTTTTTACATCCCCAATCCTATAGGTAAAATAGGTACATACTCGTATATACGAGTACAAGTAGGATTTTTATTTTTATAAATTTTGTAAATTTTTAAACAATTTTTTTTTTGTTTTGTCTTGCGGTAGAAACAATTTCCATTAACAGCAGAGAACGAACCGAAATAAAAAGCGGGTAATTAATATTATGGTTACCATTTTCTTGTATTTTAATTACTTTAAATTAAACATTAAAAAAAAAAAATTGTATCGTTTGTTTTTTTTTCACTAATGAGTCAAATTTTAATTGAATGAATGGTGCGCTGTGTGGCTGTATCTACCTAAAATAATTTACATTCTAACTGATTTTTCATGTTAAATAGCGTATTAATTAAAATAAAGTTTTAAATTAAAATTAAATTTTGTGATGATATACCCGTGGATAAGAGGTTTTTATTATTAATACAAGCGATATACATAATTCGTGCGAATGAGTGAGATTTGCGTGTTGGAAGATTGAAATTTTATGAGGCGAATGGCTTTTAAAATTGATGGTTGGTTTATGCGCTCATGAATTAAAATTTTCTTATCTTAATTTATATGATCAATTTATTTTACTACAGTATAATGAAGTTGGGTTTGTAAATGTAGTGTACAATATATCGATTAAATTATACATTGGGAAAATTCTGTTATTTTGTGGGATTAGGAGATCAAACGGATTTAAATCTCATCAATTCTTTCATAAGTGTGTTTTTGAATAGGCCAACCAAAAACTATGTAGATAATTTCCATTATTGTTTGTGAATATATACAGGATTAAACCTTCCAATTGAATTTGTTCAATCGTGATGATACTTCTTAAGAAACCTAAACGGAAAAGGAAGAAAATACGACTATGTAATGGGCCCCATTTGACAGTAAAACATACGCGAGCTGTGACCCACTTTTTCTTGTTTTCCTTTGATTTTGATCAAAATTGAATGCAGATGTATAATGAATATGTCAATATTAGAAACCTCAACCCCTGCCAAATTCACAAAAACATCAACAGGCAATATCATAGAAGCTATTGCCTGTTGCAGTTTCTGTAAACCAGGCAAATGTTGAGGTTTATCGCAGTAGATCGAAAATGAGTAAAAAAATAACCAATTTACATCCTAATTGACCATATTCCAGAACTGTATCTAGAAATTATTTTAGAATCCCATTTCCAACGCACATATCGAATTTCAGTATAAACGATTAAAAAGCTTCATCCAAATTTGCAAAATTCCACAATTTCATCTCAATATCATTTTAGAATCCTATTTTCATTGTATCTGTCGAGTTTCATCGTGAATTTCACTAAAATCGGTTAAGTAATAGCCAAGTTCCACCCTAATTAACCATATTCCAAAAATTCATTTCAGGATCCCTTTTCCAGGACGCATGTCAAATTTAATGTCCGTTGTGTTCGAAAATCGAATATTCATCCACAACCTACTTCACATGTTCCGGTATTGGAGCCTTTTGTTTTCTATGGCATAAGTTTTATGTACCCATAAAAGGCCTTTAGATTGTTAACGGTTAGATATAAATTAAAGATATTTGGTTGATTTATAATTTTATAAATGAAATTTATTTTTTATAAGTTTTAAAAGTATGATATTTTTTAAAGCAGTCGCCAATGTGGAGTGATGGAGTCGCGGGGCATGTTGAACAGTATGTGGTTGTACGTTTACGGTCCCTTTTAATATTTCTGTTGGAGCAAACACGACAATCGTTTTCACTTTCATGTAGAAGAATGTGCAATTTCTCATGAAGTCGATTTTCAGTTTCAGACGTATTACATTGCCCTTGGGGTTGAACTGTTCTCCAAAAATCTCCTCTTAGTTAAAGAATTAACTTTTTAACAATTGTAGATTCAATGGTTTATCGTTTCTTTTTTCCTTGGTGTCTTTATGTATAGAATGTATGCATTTACTACGGATACTTCCAACCCCCAAAAGAAAAGTTTACGCCACCATTTAAGGCTTTTCCTTAAAAAGGTATAAGAAGCTGCATAATGGTCGGCTCGGTCTACACCACCCATATGTTTCAAATAATCTAATACTATGGTGGGTTTTTGAACAGGTACAACATTACCACCCCGAGTTATTCTTGTTACAGTACGCATCGTCGCTTGGCCGCAACTGCTGAGCACTGTAACCTGCCAGGCAGTCTTTCCAGGCATTTAGTAACAAATTATTTTTACGAAAAAAACTGATTTTCTAGATGTGGTAAATTTTGTTTTTTTTATTTCTGTAGGTATACCTTTCCTATTACTTTTTATTGAGCCTGTTCGATAACATTTATTTTTCAACAATTCTTCTGCTAATGATATACTTGTGTAATATCTGTCATTATACATATGAAAACCTTGCCCAGTGCGGACCTTATCGATCATCTTTTTGTATAATGTTAGAGGTATTCTGGCAGCTACAGGTAAATTTGGATTGGTTAATTTATCTGTACAGCGATTTTGGTCGCAAAATGAGGATTCATTTGAGGATTACCGGAAGGCAGTAGTATTGGTAAATTGTATTGGTGTTGAATGTGCATTTTTTCTTTCAATTTTTCGTTTAATATGATGCAAATAAGAGAGATAAAATGACGCGAGTAATGGGGATAACATGATACAAATAAGAGGAATAAGCTCAAAAGAGAACGATTGATGTATTAAATATTGAGGGGACTGAGATAGAACAACAAATTTCGAAATAAAAAAAAAATTAAAAATATTTACGACTACGAAGTACGAAGCGAGACTCAAAATAAAAAATATTAACCAAAAAAAAAACAAAAAAGTTAGAAAACAAAATGATTTTGCTTATTTGGTTTAGTATTGTGTTGCAACTCATGATGGTTGGTTGCTATGCTATACGATGTTATGTCCGAGGATGGAGAAATTTTATTGTAGCATATACACAGCAAATAAAAAAGCGTGATGTAATGTAAATTCAATAAGAAGAATTTATAAATTAAAAATCATTTATATTTCTGTTAACCGAAATTGAGGACCGAAAATTTTTATGTGGCGTAATTAATTACTTTTCAATAATAATTAAATATTTCACAATTAATTCTTAAAAATGAATTAATTCATAATTAAAATTTTAATTAATTAATTGATTTTAAAAAAATTGATGTAGCAAAATTAATCCTTTATTAAAAATTAATTAATTTCACGGTAAAAATTTTGCGAAATTAATTAATTTTTGTCGTTAGAATTAATTGTTGGTAACTTAATGTAAGGGGCCAATTTAATTAAATTATACCTAAATTGTTATTAGTTATAATTTTTTTTTTTATGAAAATCAATAAATAATTAATGAAAAGAAAAATTATAAATTATATTATATCACAATTATCACAATCTGCTTGAACAATAAACAACAATAGACACAAAAATATTTATGAATTCCCCATGTCAGAAGAAAGGGAAAAATAACTCAAGGCGAGCGTAAGCACCAAAAATTTGAACCGATTCACCCGATTCGTTTATTTTTGATACTTACCACGAGGAAACGCATGAGAAAATACACTAATACAATAAACAAAATTTTACGGCACACAATAGCAAAATGTATATTATACGTTGTGTACATATACAAAATTCTCAATCCTCAATCCTCATTTTGCGACCAAAATCGCTGCACTGAAGTAAGACTTCCATGATAAGGAAGGATACTAAAAATACATCCTGTACGTGCATCAGCAAACATATATATCTATAGTGGGCTTGTTCGGATTATAAGTAATAAAACTTATTTTGCCCTTGAACTTTACAACAGATTCGTCGACACTGATGTGCTCATCTGGTATAAAATAAGTGGAAAATTTGTCATCTAGATATTCCATATACAGGCTAACTTTCTGTAAGCGCGTTCTTAAAGTGTTGTCCGTGGGTGGTGTGTGTCTAATGTGGAGCATCCAAAAAATTTGATTGAATTGATCTCTTGTAACGGTATTTGCATAAAAGGGAATATAACTTACTGCATTAGTAGACCAACATTAATTTTTATTGCTTAATGGCATAGTGCCCATGTTTAAAATAGTTGCTATGAAGACAAGAAATTTCTCTTTATCGACACTTTTCCACGTATTCCACACAGATTTTTTAGATTATTCCTTTGCACTTATTTGATTATTTGCGTGCTCATTTGTATCCTTTATTATATTGTTTATTAGCTCATCGGTAAAAAATAACTGGAAAAACTGTGAATTTGAGGCCCTGGTATCTTATGAGATGTTGTGAAAGGTATTTTACTTATGTTTGGGTCATTTTCTGTAACATCCTCCCAATCGTCGTCGTTCTCAGGGAGATTTTCATTAGAACTGTTGTGGTTTTCTTCACTGCTTCTTGAAAGGCGTCGAACTTTTTCCATTTAGATTGAACCATATCACTGTCAGAACTACTACTATCATCAGAGCTATATTCACATTCAGAAAATTCATCCCAAACACCTTTTAAATCTATGTTTTGTAAATCAAACATCCACTCGACTTCACTGCTGCTAATTTCATAATCATTGTCTTTATGCATTTTCCCCATAATTTTTATTTTGAAAATCTAATTACATACATATATGCATTAATTTTTTTTATAAAAATAATCTAATACTTGTCACGTTGAAAAACATCCAAAACTTGGAAATCACAAATATAAAATATCACGTTGTAAGTTGTAACCCTCTAAATAACAAAATTACACAAATATCAGTGCGAGAGAGCTGTTTAAAAATGTTATTACATTTACAGTTTAAAACGTTATATTACGATAAATATTTCTTGTTAGTGCATTGTCAACTAACAATTGTATGCAAGAAATCGCAATATTTCATAAAAAACTACAGCGACCATAAGTAAATGTAATGAAAACTAAATTCTTCACTTGAGGGCAAAGATAGGTTAACGATTAATCGACTCTCCGATTAATCGAAGACAATTAATCGATTAATCGAAAATTTATTTTTCCCAAAGAAGTATGAACCGATATTAGTGAAATTTGAATTGTACGATGCAAATGGGATTCTAAAATTGGAATAAAGTTCTGGAATATTATGGCCAATAATGATGAACCTTGGCTATTTCTTAACCGATTGTGATGCAATTCGAAATGTACGGTGGAAATGGGATTATAAAATGAATTTTGATAAAGCCCTGAAATATGGCGAAGTTCGATGGAACTTGGCTATTTCTTAACCAATTTTAGTGAAATTCGGCATGCGTGATGGAAATTGGATTCTAAAATGAGTTTTGGAGGAAGTTGTGGAATATGGCCAACTAGGATGGAACTTGGCTATTTCTTTCCATCATGCATGCCAAATTGCACTAAAATAGGTTAAGAAATAGCCAAGTTCCATAATAATTGGCATAATTCTAGAATTCTATTTCCATCACACATGCAAAATTTCACTAAAATTGGTTAAGGAATAGGCAAGTTCCATCCTAGTTGGCTATTTTCAGAACTTTATTAAAAAATCTTTTTAGAATCCCATTTCCATTGGACATATCGAATTGCATCACAATCGTTTAAGGAATAACCAAGTTCCATGGTAGTTGGCCATATTCTAAAACTTCATCTAATCCAGTATTTCATCTAATTTTCTGTCGACCTATAGGCGAGTATTACAAAAAAAGCTCTCGTGCGTTAATGGTTAAAATTTTATCCAAACAGTTTGTTTTGGTTAATTATTTAAAAAATAATAATTTTCCTTTTTTCAGAAAAATCTGAGTGTCATATTGTTGAAAATATTTTTGTTGCTATGTACACAAGCGGGAGTTATTTGAGCCACTCGCTTTGAAAAACTCCCACTTGTGTACATAGCAACAAAAATATTTTCAACAATATGACACTCAGTTTTTTCTGAAAAAAGGAAAATGAAAAGTAACTGGCCTTTTGTTGTCGTTGCATTTTATCAAAATCAAGTAAAATAATCGACGCCTATGGATTAGATACGTGTTGTTCATTATAAACAAAATACTTTCCCCCTCCTATACTCTGTTCTTGTATTCTGTTTGATTTTGTTAAACCATTTTTTTTTTTTTTGTATAACTTTCTGCAAAACCAACCAAGAGTGAAAATATGTACCTCACATTTAAAATGTAAAACAGAAAGATTTCCAATACATATTATAGTGAACATGCCTAACATTTAAAATGTAAAACGTAAAATGTAAAATGTTTAAATTAAAATGTAATATAAAAAGATTTCCAATATCGTATAAATGAAAATACTTTAAATTTCAAATGTAAAATATAAAATATAAAGGGCTGAAACCTCACGAGGTGATCATAACTTCGGTCTTTCGTTTTTTCAATGAGGATTGCATTCACCTGTCACCTGTGTCATAAAATTGGTGTGACAGTTTTGACAGTACTGATTTCTATTTTAACTAACATATATTTACTTATACATACAACAACAGCCAAACAGGTCAAAAGCTTTAATAGCAGGAGTACTGGCATCCAATATAACACGAAAAATCGTATTATGGAACTTTATACCGAAAGTAGTATACAAAATTATACTGATATTTCTAACCGTGTACTAGAACTTTAACCAAAAATTATTTTAGAATCCCATTTACAACGCACATGTCAAATTTCATCATAATCGGGTAAGGAATAACTAAGTTCCATCCTGCTTGGTCATATTCCAGAGCTTTATCAAAAAATTATTTTAGAATTCCATTACTCCAGAATTTCATCCAAAACTCATTTTAAAATCCCATTTCCAATACACATATCGAATTTCATCCTAATCGGTTGAGAAATGGGCCAGTTTCATCATACTTGGCCTTATTCAAGAACTTCATCCAAAAAACATGTTAGAATCCCATTTCCAACACACATGTCGAAGTTCATCAAAATCGGTTGAGAAATGGGCAAGTGCCATACTACTTGGCCATATTCCAGAACTTCATACAAACAACATTTTAGAATCCCATTTTCAACGCACATGTTCAATTTCATCATAATCGGTTGAGAAATGGGCAAATTCCATCATACTTGGCCATATTCCAGAACTTCATCCAAAACTCGTTTCAGAATCCTATTTCTGACACACATGTCGAATTTCATCGTCATCGGTTGAGAAATAGCCAAGTTCCATCATACTTGGCCATATTCCAGAACATCATCCAAAACAATTTTAGAATACCATTTTCAACGCACATGTGATGAGAAATAGTCAAGTTCCATCATACTTGGCCATATTCCTAAACTTCATCCAAAAATTATTTTAGAATCCCATTTCCAACGCACGTGTCGAATTTCATCTTAATCGGTTGAAAAATAGGCAACTTTCATCATACTTGGCAATATTCCAGGACTTTATCCAAAAATCATTTTAGAATCCCATTTCCGACACACATGTCAAATTTCATAATAATCGGTTAATAAATAGGCAAGCGCAAGTTCCATTATATAAAAAAATTGTTAACTACTCATTACATACTAATGCAACCCCAACTGAACTCCAACTCAACTTCAACTCAACCCTCAAATTTACTCCTAACTTAACCTTCAAATCAATTCCCATTCCATTGCCCAATTCAATAATAATAATCGTAAAAAATCGTAAATATTTATAAAACCAGGTATTTTGGGACAATTCGTATGGCAGGTACCCCACCCTCTTGACGTACAGTCTCCAAAAGCTTTTCAAATCTCCGCCTTGACCATAAAAACAGATTGGCGAAATAAAAATAAAAATCAGACAAGCCGTTCTCGAGATACCATGGGTCCAGACATCCAGACACACAGACATCCAGACATCCAGACATCCAGACATCCAGACGTCCAGACAGACGGACGGACATTTTTTTTTTTTTTGCTTTTTCAGACTCAGGGACTTTCAAAACGTCGAGAAAAGTGGTTTTGGACCAACCAAATTTTTCGTCATTTTTGACAGGATTTCAATACTTTGGTCTTTTTAGACCGAAGTAAATGTAAAAATGTAAAATTGTAAAATTTAAAATGTAAAATGTAATGTAAAATCTAAAGTGTAAAATGAAAAATTTAAAGTGTAAAATGTAAATTGTATAAAGAAGAATGTAAAATAAAAAGAATTTCAATACAAATTTAGAGTGAAAATACCTAACTTTTAAAATGTAAAATCTAGAATCTAAAATGTAAAACGTAAAATGTAAAATGTGAAATATAAAATATATTAAACGATTTCCAATACCAAGTAAGAGTGAAAATACCTCACATTTAAAATGTAAAATATAGAGTGTAAAGGTATTTCCAACACAATTTTCCAATAGCAAATAAAAGTGCATAACATATAAAAAATAAAATATAAAATGTAATAGTAAAAATGCAAAATGTAATGTAAAATGTAAACTGAAAAATTTAAAATTTAAATTCATAAAGTAAAATGTAAAATAAAAAGATTTCCAATACCAAGTAAGAGTGAAAATAGGTACCTTACCTTAAAATATGGTAAGTAAAAATGTAAAAATGTAAAAATGTAAAATGTAAAATTTAAACTGTAAAATAAAAAGATTTCCAATAGTAAGAGTGGAAATACCTCACATTTAAAATCTAAAACGAAAAATAAAAAGATTTTGATACGGACATCAAAAGAAAGAATTATTATTGAGAAAATATTTAACAACCGCGAAATTTTTAAATTGAATTTGGATTTTTTTTATATTCCAAAAAATGTCCCTTCTATTTTAGTACCAATGTAAAAAATACAATGGAAAAAGTTGTAGCCATTAGTACAAATCGGTTGTTTTTTCTAAAAATCGGTTGTATTTTCCAATATTTTTTTATATGTGTGAGTTACAAATTGTGTGTCGAGACACAATTTTTTTAAGAATATATACTATCCATGTGAGTTTCGTTGTAAAATTTACAATGAAGATTTCTGTCGAAACGTACACTTAAAAATATTTTATTCGGAAGGGGAAATTTGTTTACGAAATATGCCTTGTCTTGACGGTATAATTAATTGGAGCATAATTTGATTTAGCAGTGTAATATTACACAGCAAATGTAAAATACAAACATAATTTAACCATTTTTAGTACAGTTTAGTACTATAATTAATTATCCTAAATACCTATAATTAATTGGAAAATGTAACCATCCATCCTAATTAACTGCACGTTTTTTTTTATATCGGGAAATCTCAACGGCTTAGGGGGTTTTTTGTCAATTAGTTTTGATGGAAGAACAAACCATACGTGCTTATAAGAAATCATGAAATTTCTGCTAATGACTCACACCCAAACAAAATCATCACCAAAAAGAAAAACGAAACTTAGTTCATTTCAAACAATTAATTCACAATATATTTAAAATAAAAAAAATTCTCAAAATGGCTCATAATTAATAAGCTTCTTTTAATTAAATTCTGATTAAATTACTTTATGAAATTTCATGAGAAAATGAAAATAATGAAATTTAGGGTTATATACATATATAAAAAAATTTGTTAATAAAAAAAACTCACCAGACAATGTGACAAAGAGCTCCCTTTGCTTGTCGACGAGCTGAAAATTAAAGGTCCTAAAACCCACTTAAATTATTATTTTGGTTTTTCTCACGAAAATTTCACAACTATTAGATTTCTCTTTTTCTTATATCGTAATTTACATATGAAAAACAAAACTTAAAATTTAACTTGTGAAAAGAGAAATTTAACTTAAACACTAAAATTCACTAAAGATTTAAAGAAAATCTAAATTTAAAACTATTTATCAATTTAACAAACACTACTTTAGTCGTTTTCCGACTAACAAAATCAAACAATTAATATGGCTGCATCACTATCCTGCTATTATTACGATGTCCAAATTTTTGTATTGTCCCTTCTTTTTTTTTATTTTGGAAAAAAGACTTCTTTAGATGCTAGAACATTCGCTATCTTTATCAGATGATATTAATTTTCCGTTAAGATTAATTCGCAATGAACATATGTACATATGTGTTTTTATTTGTATAACTTTTTTTTTTTTTTATAAATAAATAAATAAAAACTGAGAGGCCTGTCCTCTGACCGTTTACGGGTAAACTTGCTGTATATGCATATACATGCTTTCTTAACGTATACGTGAATCTGAACAATAGAAAGTAAAATCCGTCAGAAAAATTATAAAAACTAACATAATTATACAGCTAATAAAACGAAATAAATTCAATAATGGCTTACCAATATCTGCCTTTACTAAAAAGGTGTATTTTAGCTATGTATAATATATTTTTAGATGGAAATTTACCATCAACACAGGACAACTTATCACTTTGGCCTCTCGATTTAAATTGAGAATTATGACTTGCCAATATACAGATTCAAAAAAAAAAAAATATTACAAAATGCATTCATATACCCATATACATAACATAAATAAGCTCCGCTACCTTTAATTGTACTACTCAACAATAAATTTACTATAGTGCACCAAAGATGTTTTATGTATTTGATTTAAATAAATGTACTTGTGTACTTCACTATATAAATCAAGAAGGGTACATCGGTTACATCAGAGTACATACAAATAAGCTTTCCGTTTACTTCATACACCGAAATTTAAATTTAAGGTCGATGACCGATGATTTTCATAAACATTGAGTTTTTGTTTTTGTAATTCATTGAATTATTTACTTTTCGTTTATGATTCACCATATCATTACGTTGCCTAATTTGTATTGAGCATTACGTCATAATACAGCCGTAACAAACATACTTCTACTTCTCGGAAAATACAGGTGGATCGCTTCAATCAGTTTGTCAAAATATTATAAAAAATGAATGTTTGCTGTTTTCTATTGTGTATGTGCGCATTTGTTTTATTTTGCAGGCTCAAACATTCACTAATTAGAAATAAATAAAACACTTTGGCTTCATCTTTTCTTGATTTTTTGGTTTGTTAATCCTTTTCAAATAAAAATTAAAAAGCTTTACAAATTTGGTAGAGTGCTAAAAGTAAATTACATTCATTGACGTCTAATTCAAAATTTGACGCCCAATAACAATAACAAACTAATTAGTTCGCGCATTCGACGAAAAGAGGGAGCGTAGTAATTTACTTTTACCGTCAAGACGAAAACTACAAATTATGATCATAAAATTAATTTTTAAAACTATAACTAATTACCGTCAAGACAAGGCTTACTACATTGATTGGTTGTCTGCTGAAAATTGTTCAGCAGAATATTGTCGCGAACTAGCACCCATTAAGCGTTTTCGGAAATAGACCATGGGTAAATTCGCAGTAAATGTCGACTATTAAATTACACTATAATGGTCTAATTTAATGGTCTAAATTTACTGTGAATTTACTCAACGTCTATTTCCGAACACGCCTAATAATATGAAAATCAATTTTTGTTGGAATCTGATACAAATATGTCGGAATCCAAGGTTTGGAAAGAATTTCCCATTATGAAATGTGCGGACATCATTGCTCTATCAATGAAAAAGTTGAAGTCGTCCACAATCAATGCGTGCTGCAAAGCCTTACGACCCGCTGCGGTTCTCGAAGCAAATCTCATACCACCCATTCAAAATGAACTACAAGGTCAAATTTTAGAAATGGCATAATTAACATCCTCCCTGCCGGTGCACCACCGCTACGCCACGATGAAATTCAGTCCAGGTTGGTAGGTGGTATATCACGCTTTTGGTTAGCACGGTGTTTTGGTGGAACGTAAAATCACCGTGTTATACGAGTTACTTACGGGTTACCTGTATTTATAAATTATGGCTACACGAATTAAAAAAGGCTGAATTAAAAATGTACATCAAAACTGAATTAAAAATGGTGATTTTAGTATGAAAAATTGGAACCATTTTTAATTCATTTTGAATAAATAAAATTTGTATTAAAAATGTTGTTTTAGACAAAAAATCGAAAATTGAAAAAATGAATTAAAAATGGAACTTTAACAAAAAAAAGACAATTTTATTTCATTTTTTTTTAATTCATTTTCAAAATGAATAAAAAAAGGCCCATTTTAAATTCATTTTTAATTTATTTTCAAACTGAATAAAAAAAGGTCCATTTTAAATTCATTTTTGAACACATTTTTAAATAATTTTCAAAATGTATTAAAAATGCTTAGGTTCAGTGTATTTGTAAAAATCAAAATTTTCTACTATATTCTAACAGTAATCCAAATAATTTTCCCACAGTTAGGCCCGTTGCACATTTCAGCTAAGCTAAGCGAGAAATGTAGTTTTCGGTAGCTTTGTTAGCTCGCCTAGCTCACCCCTTTGCACTTTCCAGCTGATAACTAGCCTTATACAAACATACATTGCTGATTTTATATCTTCCCATTGAAATTTTTTATTTCCAACCGGTGGATAAGAATTTAGCTCACATCGCTTAGCTTAGCTTAGCTGAAATGTACAACGGGCCTAAACCAAGTGATTTATAATAACAATTAATTTTGTTTTTTATTGCTAAATATTTTTTTCATTTTTCTTTTGTTTTATTCCATTTTTGAAAAATGTTAACCCTTTCAAACGCCATTTAAAATTGACTTTCTTCCAAAAATAAAATACGTAGCACAATTATGCACTGCTATGATATGGCATTGCTCATAAAACTGTAGTGTGAACATAAATACATAAGAGAACGATCGCACAAGAGAAATGAGACAAAAATTAAAAATTACGGTTGGTCGAAGCGATGAAAGTTGATGTACAATATATTGTACAAGGCGTTTGAGAGGGTTAAAATAAATATTATTTGTCATGAAAACATTTTTAAGTACAGTACATGAATACAAGTTAATAAATTTTATTTTTATATATTTTCATTAATGAAACAATAATTACAAAAATTTAAATAAAATTAGCAGTAATATTTTATTTTGAATTTTAATTTAAAATTTGTAAAATTTCAAAAAGTTACACAAACATTTTTTTTGGTATTTTCATTAATGAAAATAAAATAGTATAACTAATTAAAGGCTATATACTATTTTATTTTCATTAATAAAAATACAAAATTATAATGATAGTTACATATATTCAGCCCTATTATTATTGTCGATTCGATCGACACTCGACAATCATAATAGGAGTGAATATTTTATTTTCATTAATGAAAATACCAAAATAAATTTTTGTGTAACTTTTTGAAATTTTAATAATTTTAAATTAAAATTCATAAAATAAAATATTTCCAATTTTATTTAAATGTTTGTAATTATTGCTTTCATTAATGAAAATACATAAAAATAAAATTTATTGAACTCAACTTCTTCTATACACTGTGTTAATTCGGTATCCATTTGATCGTTTAATATTTCATATTTTTCTACCCATTCAAAAAGACAATTTTCGCTGCTATCATTCAATAATTCGTGAAAATTTTCCTTATCTGATAATATATTATTATCACTATTGTTCTCATTATCAGAGAATACATTATCTATTGAATCTAATAACTATTAATAACATAGCTGTAATTGTTTTATCTTTTATTTTCTAAACACATTTTTAATTCATTTTTTCTTAATTCCTTTTCAAAATGAAATAAAAATGCATATTTTATTTCATTTTTTAACACATTTTTAATTCATTTTCAAACTGAATTAAAAAAGGCCCATTTTATTTCAGTTTCGACACATTTTTGATTCATTTCCAAAATGAATTAAGAAAGGCCCATTTTAAATTCATTTTTTAAACTTCATTTTTAAACACATTTTTAATTCATTTTCAAAATGAATAAAAAAAGGCCCATTTTTAATTCAGAAAAATATCATTTTTAATTCAACCTTTTTTAATTCGTGTAGCCATAAATTATTTGCATTGTATTTCCTTAATGTCTTCTTCTCTTCGTATATTGTTGTGTCATCTTCTCTTCTACAATCAAAATAATGAATTTTGGTCAAGATTTTTTGACATTTGGAAAATAAATAGAAATTAACTACTAGATGTGTACTAAAAAAATTTCCCTCTTCCATCAATTCATAATTTATTTTCAAATTTCAGGAACTCTGTTGTGTCCTACATAAAACCATAGAATTGTTGCGAACTCGTAAATACAAATTTAATAAAAATTATGATTTAAGTTAATGAATTACTTTATGTAGTGTAACATTAAATCTATCACATTTAATGATTAAATATTCAAATAATTTCAATTGGACTGAAAAAATCGAAAAAAGTTTATCGCGATCTTGAGCAGCAATCTATAGAAAAACACAGCTATAAGTAGGCAAATGCATATACAGAAAATTTTATAATATGTAAGTATTATATGCATCTATACTTTTATGTAGGTAATACAAATAAATAATAATAATTTCTGGAACATGCAATTTTTATTGGCGTTCAGATTATTAGTGAGGCTACCGTATTGGAGCTTGGTTTAATTTGTAAAGTGAAAGTATCTAATTAATAGTGGTTTCAGTGATAAATAACTATATTTTTAATGGTCTAGGTAGTCCTAACTAGTCGACATTTTCATGTAAACATTTGCCTTGTTTAAGGAAAAAAAAGTTTAACATTAATATTAAGCCGCTTTAAAGCTCATTGAGCGGGTGGGTTAGCCCCTTAATCTTGCATTACAAAACCTTGCATTACAAAATCTTGCATAACAAATCGCATTGACAAAATTCAACTGTATAATGATAATTATACAATAGAATTTTGCTTGAGATATCAAAAATAAAATGTCCAGGATTAAACATTCTTAACCAGAATATTATGTTGAGATATTCTCGAAAATGAAGAAGAATGTTGTTGTTTTAACTGAAAAAATTTTTAAGCAATTTAGAAACACAGTTTTATAACCTACATATCTCAATATAATGCCTTTCATAGTACTAGAGATCATAGAGAAGGTGGCGGGATTTCTGTTTTTGTGCATACAAGTATAGAATTTCAACACATTTATACAGAAATACAGCTAGAAAATGAATTTATTATTATGTATTGCAAATCTTTGAATCTAACATTAATATGTATTTACAAACTGCCCCACACTTCAACTAATGAATTTTTAATTGCCTTTGACAGAATTATCTCAAAACACAGAAATGCGATCATAATTGGAGACTTTAATTTGAATTTACTAAACGTTTCTGAATCACAAATATGTAATTATAAATCTATACTACAAATGAATGGTCTCAATATAATAAATAACATTTGTAGATCATATGCTACCCGAATACAGGGAAGTTGCCTTACGATTATCGACCATGTATTACCAACATTTAGAAATTCGTTTTTATTCTCTATGGAGAAACAGACCTAAGTGACCATCGGTATCTTTTTACAAAATTTGTGATATCTAAAAAATCTATAAATATACCATACACAAAAATTTCAGTTGATAATTAGCATATTTTGTTGGCCAAAATTGAATCCAAACTATTTTGGGTTTATTTGTTTCCCAAGAAAATACCCAATTTGATGTAATTGGCAAAAGCCAACTTTTCGAAATAAAATATAAATTTAATATGTAATATGACCTGGTGGCAGGTATCATAACCAAAAATTAGAATTGGGTTTAATTTAACCCATTATTTTTTTGGGTTAATGTTATTCTTACGAGGGTTTATCCTATGCAATTGTTGTTGTAAATTTTTCAAGGAAATACGCTTATAAAATAATTAAATCTATTTTGGATAACTCAAATTCTTTTATTGATCTAGAAAGCCTGTATGAAAGTTTGACGTGCTCTATTAAAAAAATTACAACTCACATTATTACTAACTTAAAAATAAACTCATACAGGAAACCCTGGTTTAATACAGAGCTTAAATAAATAGCGAACTCAAGAGATAAAGTGTATAAGTTACATAAAATCTATCCAAATAACACCTTCTTTTCGAACTCATTAAGGGAACTTAAAACATTACTCAAGACGCGCATTAAATTTTATAAAAAGCAGTATTTCACTTGGGAATTAACAAAAAATATGTACCATCCTAGTTCAATGTGGACGCTTGTACATCAAATACTTACAAATTCCGGATTTACTGAACCACCATGAATTGAGCTAAAAATTATGGATGTAGTAACAAATGACCGACTGCTTGTTGCTAACCAATTTGTAGAATTTTTTAATAATGTTGGTTCTAATATTACTAAAGACTACCCACCTACCTTTCTTTATTGTGAACCAGCCCGCAAAATAAAAACTAAGTTAGATTCACTAGAATGTATGTGTTCTGATGAATGAAACTGAAATCCAAAGTATAATTGATAATATAGACTGAAATGTGTCTAGTGGTTACGATCTAATTAATGCTGGACAAGTTAAGAAATTGGGCACCATTTTAACACCGTTATTTACAAAATCAATTAATAAATGGATTGATAATAAGCATTTTCCAAGAATTATGAAAGTCGCTAGAATAACACCCATATTCAAAGGTTGTGATAAATTTTCAGTTGAAAACTATAGACCAATCTCGGTTCTACCAATAATGAGTAAAATTTTTGAACGAGTTATCCATGCTAGAATTATTAATTACCTGAATGAGCATAAAATAATACATAAGGATCAATTTGGTTTTTGTAAGGCGAAAAGTACAATGTCAGCTACTTTAAATTTAGTTGAAACCCTATATGGGCATATGGAAGATCAAAAAATTACTAGTTGTACGCTTCTAGATCTAACAAAAGTCTTTGACTGTGTATAGATCACCAAATTCTCTTACGCAAACTAGTATTTTATGGGCTCCACAGCAATGTTGTAAATCTTATAGCAAGTTACCTTTCTGATAGTGATAGAACACAATTTGTCAAGAATGGCAATGTTTCATCAAAAAGTCTAGTTATAAACTGTGGTGTTCCGCAAGGTTCAATTATAGGACCAGTTTTGTTTCTGATTTATATTAATGATATATATTTGATTTGGGATTGTATGATAAAATTCAACTTTTTGCGGACGATATAGCGATTATTTATGGATGCCAGAGCTCCTCAGAACTTAAACATCACATGGAAGCAGACCTTCGAACCATTACAAACTGGTTGTATAATAGTAAATTAAAGCTTAATTCCGATAAATCGCATTTCATAATATTTTATTTGCAGCGGCCGTCACTTAATATATTCGATGAAATATCTCAGCAGTCTTTACATATAAAAAGACTTCAATCTACTACATATCTAGGTCTTACAATTAATTCACAGCTATCTTGGACGACTCACATTAACTCTATGAAAACAAAAATATCACAATTTATAGGAGCGCTCAGACGAACTGCACAATATATTCCTGAAAACCTATTGTACAGTCTGTACTACAGCTACATCCATTCGCACCTTATCTATCTAACACAGATTTGGGGTTCAGCTAGTAAATATCTAATAAATGATTTGCAAATATGTATTACAAAACAAATCGTTAAAAGCAATAAGAAATTTACCATACTTGACACTATCTAATCAATTATACAGCGACAAAGTCTTGCCAGTATCCAAACTTATTGAATTTGAATATATCTTTACCATATATAAAATCAAATTTGGTATCATAAGATGTAATGTTGACCTAGCTACTAATTTCCATTCAACTGAGAGAACTACAAGAAATTGTAACAATTTTCGTCTGCCAAACTTTAAACTCGCATTAACACAAAATAGTATATTTTATAGAGGAGTTGAGTTATTCAATAAATTAGCGGAACCCGATAAAGTCCTGCCTATGGGAGTTTTTAGATCGACACTAAAAAACCAACTTTACAATAGATACAAACAAGACTATGATATGCTTCATGCCTGATTTCTCTAGTTTTATATTCCTTTTTCTTTTAAATATAAATGCTTTTGATAACCTTAATTTTAATTTCACATTCATTTACATTTTTTTTGTTGTTTTCCTTCTTCCGTTTTTTTTCTGCCTATTTGTAAACAAATGTAACCAATACAAATTTATATTTTCCTGTATAGTATTGTTATTCTTTTTGGAAAATAAATAAATATAGGTAATAAAAAAAATTAAAAAAAATCTTCTTTATCCAGAATATTTTGTTGAAATATTTTGAAAAATGGAGATTTCCATTATAATCCTAATATTAGCCGTATTTCTTGACGCATAGTTATCCGGATCGCTATCTGCACAATTTTTTTTAATTTATTTTTTTTAATTATATTGAACTTTTATGAATACGCAATAAATATTATGTTAGATATTAAAGACAGGTACAGATACTAAAACTGCAAAATTTTTTAAATGCAAGATATTGGATTTTGTATTTGCAAGATTTTGTATTTGCAAGATTTTGTACTTGCAAGATTTGGTACTTGCAAGATTTTGTAACTGCAAGATTTTGGGTTGGCAAGATTTTGATTTGCATGATTTTTAAAAAATGCAAGATATTGTAATGCAAGATTTCGAGGTGCTCCCTCATTGAGCAGATCGGTAAGCATCATATTTTAGTGTAAATCAAATATCGAGATTTTTTATGTGAAATGTTTCGATTACGTAGAGTAGTTGAAGAACCGCCGGGAAAGTTACCGCAACTTCCATTTAATAGTGCGCCCCACAAGTGGTATAATTGCTGTTTAGTGGGTAAGTTTTATTACCGCTCTAAGATAAATGTACCTGAGACTTAAATAGTTCCGTTATAGTGGCAGCAGCGGGGGCTCATTTGTATTAATCAGGGGGATAGTGTTATGCAAAGCCCATAGTGATGTATTTTAGGGCAAACTAAGCTCACATCATATGACAATCTGGGCGTTATCAGCAGAATATAGTTTTGGTGCGGTGTGAAACCAAGTTAACTAAAGAGTGATTCACAATAACTAGTGTTAGAAGTCATAATTTTATAGGATCCAGCGTAATTTTGGACCTATGTATTTTCTTTTATTTTATCTATTGTATATATATACTTATGTTTATAGTTGGTATATTATATACTAGGGATTTGTGATTTTTTTTTGCAAAGAATTAAGTTAAAACGGGATGTTCTTTTTTTTTGATTTTAAATAAATAGTACAATAATATAATGATTATGATGTTGAGAAGTAGTGAGGGTTCAAGTGGGTCTGATTTTTGTTCTTTGATTTTTTTGTGAGTTAAAGTATTGTTTTTTTTTTGTGTACTTACATATATAGAAGTGAACGGTCAATTTCGGTTTGGCGGCAAAGAACCTCCAATATGCTATTACACTTGATGCGTGTATTAAATAAGATTTTGTTAAAAAGGGGTATTTACCTGTTGTCTTGCATATGTTTAATGCTCGAGTCGCGAAATAATAACTCGTAAATTTATAGTAAGCGGCTACACAATTTGGTTGCTGTGTACCGCATTTATTTTAATATGTTGGTTTACAATATTATGGATGCCTAATAAAATCCACCACCACGGGGTATACGATTCACTTAGTATTTTATCAGTACACTAAATGTTAATTATTTTCAAATCAATCGCGACGCGATAATATGTAGCAAAAATTAATTTAATTTATTTCAATTTCACTTTTGAATTTTATTAACTAGTTAAATGATGCTCTGATGTAGCACGAGCAAAGAAGAGACTGTATCTGTCAATTTTCTAAAAGACATTCATAATTAGCAAAAGCTATGGACTCAATTTTGTTTTAAGCAAAATTATATTGCTAATTTAGTAATTGTGGATAACGACAATAGATGGTGATGAGGAATTTTCGGTGTAGTGGGATGTATAAATATATGTGGAATATATTTAAATTACAAAGCAAAGATGCGCACCCACAGTACATTGAGTGAGTCAAATAAACTAGAGGTGTCACTACGTAGGTACCGAAAGAAGTTATTTTACACACAATTATATTTAAAAGTTGAAGTGGGCTACATTTCAAACAATTGTGGAGATAAACGAATGAAAATGGATAATTGGAATGCGTGGATCGCGACAATGCCGACTACAACATATCCGATAGCAGAAACGTGTACGCCGCCAATAGATCGGTTACAATTTCCAATACAAATTTGGAGTGAAAATACCAAACATTTAAAATGTAAAATATAAAATGTAAAAATGTAAAAATGTAAAATTTAAAATTTAAAATTTAAAATTTAAAATTTAAAATTTAAAATTTAAAATTTAAAATTTAAAATTTAAAATTTAAAATTTAAAATTTAAAATTTAAAATTTAAAATTTAAAATTTAAAATTTAAAATTTAAAATTTAAAATTTAAAATTTAAAATGTAAAATGTAAAATAAAAAGATTTCCAATATCAAGTAAGAATGAAAATACCTCACATTTAAAATGTAAAATATAAAACGTAAAATCTAAAATGTAAAATGTGAAATTTAAAGTGTAAAATGTAAACTGTATAAAGAAAAATGTAAAATTAAAAGAATTTCAATACAAATTTAGAGTGAAAATATGTAACTTTTAAAATGTAAAATCCAAAATGTTAAACGTAGAATGTTAAGGTATTTGCTACCCAATTTTCCAATACCAACTAAAAGTAAAAATACCTAACATTTTAAGTTGACAACATCAAGAAAAGAAGTAAATACTAAGATAGGGAAACGTATTCGTTTTATCATCTGTCGTCCCGACTGTCAATGGATTGATCTATAGAATTATTCTATATATATATAACGACCAACAGATTTTAATAATCTTACCTCATCTAATTTTCTTTTTATATTGATTATCTTTATATAATCCTCGATGTATTTTTGGTTGGAGGTTTCCTTTACAAATTTTCCTCTTTTCTTTATTTAGTATACCACTTCACAGTGGGACAGCATTTTAATTATAACTAATTTGTAGTTTATTCAATTTTCCATCTACTTCTACACCGAGTGAAAATTTATATTTTCCGTTTTTTTTTTATTCGCAATGTGGTCGATTTAGGAGGTAGGTTTCATTAGGTAGCTGGCTTTCTATATAGTATGGATTAATAATTAAACAAATGATGATGATGAAAGCTAAAGAAAAGTCTAATTAAAATGACGTTAAGGTAAAAAGAGATTTTCTTTTTTTTTTGCTTGCTGGAAATGGATACTTGAAGGAAAAATGAAAATTAATAATTTTTTTTTGTATGTATAGGTACTGTTCAGCATTTATCTACTTATTGTAAGGGGTATGGTTAATATCTTCATTATGATTATGCTGATTAAATTTTTCATTTAATATTGGTTGTTGTTGGTGTAACACAACTGTTTGAAAATCCAAGGATGAGTAAGTCCATGACGTAAACAAATTGTACATTAAATTAGGAAATATTCCATAAAAAAACAACAAAAATAAATGTGTGGTGTAATTTAATTTTAATAGTTATAAGTGAATACTTAATTACTAAACTTATAGGTAAAATTTCACTAACGTACATTGGCCACCTTATAATGCTACTTCCCGATGAAACTTCTCATAAGTTGCAGCAGCAATATTTTTTAATGATTCAGCCTCACTAGGCCCAGTCGCTTCGACCATATTTCTCAGCACACCTTGCTCATCCTGCAGCAGAATATGCGGTACATCAAATTCTCTAGCTAGCCCCGCGTCCAACACAAGTATACGATCCGAATCCATTACGGTATGCAAGCGATGTGCTATCGTAAGTACCGTACAGTCGGCGAATTTTGTACGAATTGTTTTTTGAATTAGAGCATCTGTTTGTGGATCAACATTAGCGGTTGCTTCGTCCAGTACTAGAATACGATTTTGTCGTAATATTGCACGCGCCAAACAAATCAATTGTCGTTGGCCAACGCTGAAATTACTACCGGCTTCCGTGACCAAAAAATCTAAATATTTAATTTCATTTTTCAGCTCAACCTCATCGAGCGCGTTCCAAATTTTTGCATCGTTGTACAAACCGAAAGGATCCAAATTGTAACGGATTGTAGCAGAAAATAATACAGGATCCTGGGGAATTATTGAAATCTTTTGTCTTAATCCGTTTAATGAAATGTTGGCTGTATCTAAACCATCGATCAGAATTTGGCCATCGATGTGTGCAAGCCTGAATAGGGCCCCGATTAGAGATGATTTTCCAGCACCTGTCCGGCCCACAATGCCAACCTTCCAAGTTGGATTGATATCGATTTTCAAATTTTTGATGACTGGCGTCCCCTGAACATCATATTTCAGCGACATTTCTTTGAACTGAACTTTACCGTAGGCCGGCCAATTCCTCGGAGGCTCCCTCATCGGACTAAACTCTTCCTGAATATCGGTGTATTGTAGAACACGTTCTACACTAGTCATCTGTTGCAATGATTCGGTAGCCTGTCGAACGCCAAACTGTACCATACCGGTGAGGACCATCGCCTGGGATATGGCAAGGCCTACGTTTCCGGCGAATATCGAATCACTCATGAGGACAAAACTGAATGATACGGCCGAAACAAACAGAATACTGACACAATCCAGCCATATGCCACAAGCAGTATTTGTTGACGATGTTAACTGCCAAACACCTGAATGCACATTCTGCAGCTCATCAAATTCGTACGAAACTTTATGTTCGGTGCCATTCACCCGAATCGTTGTTAACCCGCTTAGTGAGGCGGATAGATGGCCGAATATTGGACTACGGCATATCCCTTCGAGTCGCTTTAAATCCTGCGCCGGTCGTAGATAAACCTTTAGAATAAGGCCATAAAAAATCATCGCGCACAGTAAAGGAAGTAGAAGTGTATAGTTCACAATCATCACCATCGATAGAATTCCGATCATCACCAGGAATATTTGTAGTGCATCCATCAGAGAACGAGGTAGCATTTCGTCGATCGCGCCCATATCGCGTGAGAACCGATTCAAAATACGACCACCAGGATTCGTATCGAAGAAGCGCATTGGTGCGTGAAGAATTTTATCGAACATTTGGTTGTGTAGATTTTTTGAGGCTCGCATGCACAGATTGAAGAAGATGTAGCTGCGCAAAACGGCCATGATGATAACGCCAACGATTAGAGATGCGTATATATAGAGACACTGTTCGGTTGTCAAAGTTGTCGGTAGATTGCTGTTCTTCAAGAATTCCTGTTGGGTCCAGAATGTCACGAAATAATCGCTACTACTAATCACAACTTGCGAAAGAGCTAACACCCCGATGAGGACGAATAGAAACATGGCACTTCCACCAGCCAAAAAGTATCGCTTCCAAACACTTGCTGGAACACCACCTTCGGCTTGTTTCTCGGCCTCCTCTTTAACGGATGCAATGTCATCATTTATAATCGAAGATTGGGTTGTAGAAACACTCATTGAACGTGGCTTGTATCCGTTAGCGTCGGCAATAAATGGAATATTCACGTCTTCGTCGTTTTCCAGGTCCACATCTTTCAATTCGAAATCGACAGGCAGTGCTACCAACTCGTCCATTTTTTCTAGTGTGCTGGCAAAATCAAGATCACTATTCTGAAGATCCCGATAAGTCCCTTGTTTCATTATTCTCCCCTGATCGAGCACAATAATCCAATCTGCTTCTTTTAGAAAATGTACTTGATGCGTAACCAAAATCCGAGTCTTCTGGTCCTTGGCCAAATACCCATTAGGTCCGAGCACTTCATCGAATAAGTGTCGCCCAACATGTGCATCTACGGCCGAAAGCGGATCGTCCATCAAATAAATGTTCGCATTTTTATAAACAGCACGAGCCAAACTAATTCTCGCCTTTTGACCACCGGACAGTGATGAGCCACGTTCTCCGATCAACGTCTTATCGGCGTCTGGCAATTGATCGAAATCGGTCACGAGTGCACATCGTTTGATCACATCGTGATACCGTTTCTTATCAAAATAATTACCGAACAGGATATTATTGCGAACCGATCCAGGGAATAACCACGGCTCCTGCGATGAATAGGAGAGTTCTCCATTTACAATCACGTTGCCAGATGTAATCGGCAATTCTCCTAATATCATCTGAAATATAGAAGTTTTTCCCGAGCCCACAGGTCCGATAATAGCACACAATTTTCCAGAGATTGCTTTAAAATCAACCCTATCAAGTGTACATTTTTTGTCTGTTGTCCAAAAAGCTGAGGCCTGCTTAACTTCAAGCGCTGCTTCATTTGGTTTAGTGCCAATATTTCGATTGATTGTTAGTCCGTGCAGTGTTGCATCGTGCTCATCTTTGTCCAAAAATTGTTGTATTCGTTTTAAAGAAACGAGTGCTTCGGCACCCATGGATAGGGCCAGGGGATAATAAATAGCGGCGACACCCTGTAGTATATTAAAATATTGAGCCATTGAAAACACCCTATCAGCACTTATCGGTACATTTAGTAACACGCAAGCAGCCACCGTTATAAATAATGTCGAACGCTCAGTAAACACCATCGTACCGAGGAGAATCGCCCGAAGGTATGATGCGTAACGAATTTTTTTGATTTCATTACGCCGCGTCTCAGCGACTACTGCATTAAATGGTTTCTCCCATGCGTACATCTTAATCACCTGAATTCCTTGAACAATTTCATGCATAATACTAACACGTTTATCGGTTCGTACCGCTACTTTCATACGCAATTTAGCCGACAATCGACTTAGACCCGTGTGTACTGGAATCGTTTTAATTAACATTCCAATGACGCCAATCACCGATACAACACCAATTTGCTGCCAAATCAGCCAACATATGAAGACCGCAACGAATGGTAAAATCCAAAGATAATGCACAAATATAAAACCGTAATCGAGTCGTGACACATCATTCGACAGAAGATTGACAACGTATCCCGCCGATATTTCACTACTTGCACGTTTCGAGAGACGTAACACTTTACGATAGATTGCGGAACAGCATGCAATACGCATTCGGGCACCGAGTAAACGTTGTCGCAAATCTAAGTGATGCATTAAAAAAATCGTTACGGTTATCATTCCAATTAGGATTAGTGTTAGATATGTTATATTGGTCCATATCATGTGAAACCAATTATTTGGTGGCACTTCAAAAAAAGCACGTTCTTGTGTTATATTAGCGGGTGTGGTGCTATTTTTGGAATCATCCAATATGGTCTGTGTAATGCTTAAATTTTGGTATTGAATTAAGAGTTGTGCTAGTACCACTGGCGTGAGGCATCTGAAATTGGAAACATGATATAAAAAATATTGTATCTATTTATTCCAACAAAATGGTATTTGTATACCTTATCATCATATTCATGAATATCAGACTACCGTCGACTAATGTATCCCTGTAGAAGGTGTAAAATAATGCTGTCCGTAGCCTGGCTTTTTTACCCTTTCGTTTCGCACGTTGCTGCTCTTTGTCCCATTGCCTAAACACGCAAAAAAAAAACGAAATATTTATTATTTGAATACGGGGCCGGCCGGCTAAGAATTATTAATTTTAATCTACATAAAAATTCAAATGCACTTTCAACTCAAACGTAATTCATAACTTGGGCGATTCTTTTATTCAATTGGAAGAGAAGCTCAAATGCAATTTAAGATTAAGTATTCAGAAATGTCTTAGTTATTAATCCGAGATATACCAATGTTGAATAGTTCTCTGTTATCAACTACAACTCAGATAGCCCAATCAAACAACTCTATAGACTATATGCTAATTTGAAAAAATTGAGCATTAATAACTGACACAAATTCAAGAAAAAAGCTTAAATTTAAAAATTTTGGTGGCATAATAGGATAGTTTGATCGTACATGAATTAGGATAGTTCGATAAATAATAAATTTTCCACTGTAACACCGGGGTTAGCCCCTTAATCTTGCATTACAAAATGTTGCATTACAAAATCTTGCATTACTAAATCTTGCATTACAAAATCTTGCAAGTACAAAATCTTGCAAGTACAAAATCTTGCATTTCAAATCTTGCATTACAAAATCTTGCATTACAAAATGTTGCATTACAAAATCTTGCATTACTAAATCTTGCATTACAAAATCTTGCATTACAAAATCTTGCATAGCAATTTCGCGCGCGCGATTCTATAAATGTACGGAAAATTGTTATGCAAGATAACAAATCGCATTGATAAAATTCTACTGTATAATGATAATTATACAGTAGAATTTTGCTTGAGATATCAAAAATCAAATGTCCAGGATTAAATATTCTTAACCAGAATATTATGTTGAGATTTTCTGGAAAATACCATTTTAATTTTAATGTTAAATCTTCATTAATCAGAAACGAAAATGTAAATTCTGGAAAATGAAGATTAAATCTTCTTTATCCAGAATATTTTGTTGAAATATTTTGAAAAATGGAGATTTCCATTCTAATTCTAATATTAGCCGTATTTCTTGACGCATAGTTAACCGGATCGCTATCTGCACATTTTTTTTACTTTTTTTTTTTCTTAATTATATTGAACTTTTATAAATACGTAATAAATATTATGTTAGATACTAAAGACAGATACAGATACTAAAACTGCAAAATTTTTTAAATGCAAGATATTGTATTTGCAAGATTTTGTATTTGCAAGATTTTGTACTTGCAAGATTTTGTACTTGCAAGATTTTGTAACTGCAAGGTTTTGGGTTGGCAAGATTTTGATTTGCATGATTTTAAAAAAATGCAAGATTTTGTACTTGCAAGATTATATAATGCAAGATTTCGGGTCGCTCCCGTAACACCGACGATTTTCATAAAGGAAAACCTTTATAGAAATTTTGTCTAGCTGCATTTTACTGTGCTGCAACAAACTCATTGATCATCAAATATGTTGGTTAAGTCAGATACCAAATTTTTATGGGATTGGGGCATAATCACAGAAGTTCCATTTGAGGCAGAGATGGAGTTTCAAACCAAATAAAACATGGCCAAAATTCAAGAAATATGCCCGTTTTTCAATAAATTTTAGTGAAATTTTATTTGTGCGTTATTATGCCGATTCTATAATTGGTTCCTAATACAAAACTAATGAAATTCCTTGGGTCATATCATTTCGGTCGCATTCCTTAAATAAATTAAGACAAGAAATAATGCAAACCACCGCTAATGATTTTAGCCAAGGGACAATGATGTAATAATTTCGATTGCCATATTTCGTTTTGTTACTGTTGCAAAGTGGTTTTAGGAAGAGTAATAAAACAACTCGTGCCTTAGAATGGAAAATATAAAGAATACTATTTATTCGAAAAAAAAAAACTAGGATAATCGCTAATTTGCTGTTGCTCGGACGATGGACGCCCAGCGAATACTACGTTTTACAAATTGAGGCGCATACGTAAAATCAACGCATGCGCAGTCGCATAAACTTGAAAACCAAAAAATCACAAGAAGCTACAGATAAAATTCGTCGTGGCGCTCACAATATGATCTACATTTTTCCAACAGTTACCCTACCCTTTTATACTTTGGTATATATGAAGCAGGTCATGAATGTTGTGGCCAGAGATGGTTATTGATACTGGTGTCTGTTCACGGATAAACTACAGTTGTTCTTCTGATCGTGCTTCTGTTCATCCATGCGTGATTATTCTATCTGGCGCAGTTTCGTTTAGGTTATGTGGGGTTGGTATCTATTGAGTTATGTTGGTTTCTTTAACTACTGCCGAATTAACAGGATCATCCTTCAGGCAATGCATGTTAGTTAGTCTTTTGGTCAGCAAATTCTATCTTGTGATGGTGTGGATACCCTCAATATCGGGTTATATCGTTGATATGATGACCCTTCCTATGTGTTGACAGGTCACAAACATGTTAGAGATGTATTGCATAGGCATATGAATACAGCGGCCTTTCCAAAATTATATGCTAATTGAACCTGCATAGTCTACGCGACTATTTGTGAACGGCGGTGCTGGTTTTACCTATTCTTTTTGTAACCTACCCATTACCTGGTGTGATGCCATTTTCTTTGCTCTGGTTTAGGTTACACACTCATTTATAGTTCGACGAATTAAGTTCTTAGCATTTATAAGCCAATACTGTGCTCTCAGATGTGATAGCGTTTTATTTCCATCTAGAAACGGAGTTAGCGCTATAATTGTACCGCTCCTTGGTAAATTTTGATTAGCCTTTAAATTTTTTAATTGCTGTTCAAAAGCTTCCTGCTGTGCGACTCTAATTATTACCCTTAGCAACATTTTCCTTCTGGTTTAAAATAGGAGATGTTTTCAGTTTATGATTTTGCATTAGATAGAAATCAATAAGATTCTTTCGGCTTTTTATAGACACAATATATTAATAATAATGGCATTCACAACATTTTCGACTTGTCAATCAGAAAAATGAAGAGGCCAGTCATTTATAATATATCTACCAAAAAAAGTAGAAATATCAAAATCCCCCCCCGTACTTTAACCCCAGAGTTAATACAAAATGTATTTTTACTCTAAAAGATAGATAGAAATCGAAGACAGTATGTAAACAAGTTTAATCAAGCCGTTGTTATGACGAAAATCGATCGAATTCAATCACTGGTGTTTTCACTGTCGTTGTAAATGTTAATTGATTTTCGTGGATGCTGCGTGTTTGAGCCATGTTGGCCCTTCTCACCAAATTATTTCAGTTAATAATTGAACTGGGTTCCTCATTACCTGGGATTTTCATTACCTTGGCACCTTTCTTTTGGCAGCAATTATCGTAATTTCTTCGTTTATTTTACTATACAGATACCACTGCAGTATTTGCTTGATTAGAGGCGTCACAGAAACCAAGTAATTCAATTTTAGCGCTACTGGTGTAATTTATCCAACGATGAATTCTAATTTATTCTAACTGTGGTAGTTCCATTTTGTGGATTCATCATCCCATCCTACACCAGAAGCTCATAAATCTTGAAGAAAAATTTTCGTCTGGGTTACTGGTGCTAACCATCCTAGCGAATCGGAAAGCTTTGATGCGCCTTATAAGATTGTTCATATTGTTATTGTAACTTCTGGTAAGACGCTTTAAATTCCAAAGTGAAGAGGAATCCAAGCGTTCCTACTGTATCATTAAATTCTATTTCAAGCCCAGTTTCTCTCAGGTTTCCGGAAAGTTCTTCTAATATTGCTTTTTCGTTGCTGTCTGCATCTGCTATTGTGTTAGCCCCAGAACGTTTCAAACAAATGTTGAAGCAGGGACATCTTGACGCTTTATGAATGGCTAATTGTTTTGCAATGGTTTCGTAGCAAAATAAGTTGCAGAAGCTGTTCCACGGTGACACTTTTTAATCTATATATATGATTATTTGTTTCAAACCGCCAGAGTGTCTGAACATTTTCTCAAAAGTTAAGTTATCTTGTAAGGTTGAACCTACATGTACCATTTCATTTAGTGATGTGCATGCAGTTGTTTTGCATCAACATTGTGTGTTATCTTCTTAAATGACAGAATGGTGTGGCATGTAGTAAACACTAGAAACATCTGTTATACAATTATCTTTATAGTTAGTTCCATATGCTTTAGTTGGATGTATTCGATCATGAATTTGTTTCATCATTTTTGAATTTTTTTTTCAATCTGAAATAATCTAGCTGCTGCTTTGCCTTTAGATTCTCCTATTTCCACCTCGTTGTATTTGTCATTTCCAAGTGGTATCCGAACATCAAATCGACATCATTGTCAGCTTTTTCATATTACAATTCACTTTCGATCTCGTCAGCAGTTAGGCTTCGTTTAGGATGGAGTTCTTCAGATTCCCAAAAACGTTTTAATTATTTGTCTATGCCGTGGCTGTTTAATCGATTGATTGGGATACAGCTGTTTTGATTTAACCAGATATGATAAATCCTAACCCTGTTCTTTGCTATATGCACGTATGACGAAGATCTCTTTTTACGCCTTCTAAAATCATGGAAGTGGTTTAGTGATTATATTTATGTTTATTGAGCCAATATTTAAATAATTTTAACAAATTTTTTATTGGTTTTGAGCTCTTTATTTAGAAAATTATTTTATAGCTTTACCTTTCGAATCCAATTCGGATTCATTCTCAAAAGCAAAATGAATTTTTTTTTCCAAAAATTGTTTCCTTCATATAACAAAAAACAAAAGACTATGGCAATCACAAATTCTTTTTGAAAACCGACTTTTCATGGAAACGCACCGCCATATAATTTTTCGAAAAAATCGGTTTTCAAAAATAATTTGTGATTGCCATAGTCTTTTGTTACATAAAGGAAACAATTTTTGGAAAAAAAAAATTCATTTTGCTTTTGAGAATGAATCCGAATTGGATTCGAAAGGTAAAGCTATAAAATAATTTTCTAAATAAAGAGCTTAAAACCAATAAAAAATTTGTTAAAATGGTTTAGTGATAGCCCCCATAGAAATTAAGTATTAGCTTGTATCTTGAAGATCGATGAAAATGTTGGACATATGTCTATCGCTATCTGTTGATGTGAACGTCCTTTTTACAACAATATGCTGCTTGCTTTGTGCCCGCAATAAGTTGAAATCACCGTAAATATTCTGTACTTTTACTAGGACTGATGCTTAAAGTACTGCGTCACAATAATTGTCGAATGTTGATACATTTAGCTTGGCAATACTGTTTTCTTGGTTTTTCACATGCAGCAAAGTATGATGTCTGCCTTTGCTTTTTCTAACAGCATACGCAAATATTACTCGGTTGTGTGGCAGCTACGAAAGCACGTTTTAGCGGTTATGGTTGAAATTTTACTTGTTGGATGTTTAAGGATTTCCAATCGGATTTCTCGATATAAACCTCTCATTCGGATGTCCTGCTGATTCAATTGTTGTTTGAATTTTTGCAATTGCAACAGGCTTTGACACCTCGGGTAAGTGGCTGTACCTGAATTCGCTTGTTGATGCCTCTCGATTATCTATGGCTTGTTGTTGATCTCATTATGCTGAGGGCGATGCTGAATTCTTTAAAAATATTTGACCTGATGTTGGAAGTGGTGAGAATGGCAGCCCTGTTTCGTTTAGTAGTTGTCACGATTGTAGTTCTCTTATTTTTCGCCTTTTGTTCTTGTCTGAAATAGTTGTTTTATCTCCATAGTTTTAGTTGAGTAAGTTTAGATGGAAACTTCTAAAGCAAAGTAGTGTTTTGCGATGCAGCTTCGATGTTCTTTGGTGCCAGTATTTTTCAATGGCTTCGAAAGACAATGTACAAATCTAGACTCTTCTTATACTTAAGTTGTAAATTTAAGATAATCTTGATTTACAATTAACTAATAGATTACCTCGGGTGGAGTCTATTTAATTAGTAATAATAAACAACTGGTTTTTAAGAGTATTAAAGTTAAATTTATTCTGCTAGTATCAGCATTATAAAGTAAAATATGACAACAATCCATAGGTTTGGAGTTTAACGTTCTAATGGTGATGGGTAAACAGAGACACAGTGCCTTGTAATAACTCCGACAACCATTCTGACCTGACACCGCTGAAATAAGATCAGCTTTTTAGATCTCGTTTAATCTAACTTTGGCCAAACATGCCGAGTTACCGATGTTGAACTGATCTGCCATCACGTAAAGACTATGAGAGACGGACTACTTTCGACGTGCGGAAGCCTGATTGTCGGTATAAATCAGAATATCTTGGCCATTAATTCAGCTTCAAAACGCTTCAATTAGTCGGGCGCGGAAGGGAAGGTTTATCAGAAGTTACTCACAGAACACTTCACCACCTACTTTCCAATCCATTTTTGAGCCATCCGTGAATAAGTTTATTACTCCTGGTTTCAGAACTAGATCCATCAGCCAGTCCTCTCTGGAGGCGATCACAGTTAGAAAGTTTATGCCAACAAATAGTAACGGAATAGTGTGTTTTGTAGTCTTAGGAATCTCTTCTTTTCTATTGTAAGGCAGTACATGCTACCAACTATTTGCCTAAGATAACTAATATATCCAGATGTAGCAGAGTAAAAAGTACCAAAATGCAGAAGTAAAAATCACAAAGAAAAAAATTCAGAAAAAAAGAACACACAAGCAAAAAACGCACAAGAAAAAAACCCACAAGAAGAAAACGCACAAGAAAAAAACGCAAAAGAACAAAACGTAACGATAAAACGCACAAAAAAGTGGGCAAGTTTGGAGGCTTTACAAAAATGGTTTAGAATTTTAAAAAATACGACCAATGTTCTCTAATAGATTTATGAGATTATGCATATAAAAGAGATAAAATGCAAAACGGCCTTGGAGGTTCTCCATTTTAGTAAATAAATACCTTTATAGAAAATTATGAAATATTTGACATTTTTATAATATAAATCCTAGAATTTCCAAAAACCCGGTTGGGGACGGCAGCTACCATCCTCTTAGGTATCAAATGAAATAAAATTATCTTACAAATTTCCATACAGGTAAAATATTTTAAGTTTGTTCTTTGGGTAAGATTTAGTTAATTGTGATTGCGATTTTCAGAAGTAATCCAGAAATCAGCAAACTAATAAATGATATTTTAGTGTTTTTACAATCGACCACCGCAAGTACTTATAAGTGTGGAAAATATGTCTCGGCTAAATGTCGATTGGAACACACAAAAAATTATTACATGAGCAAAACATAACCCCTAAATTTTTAATTCGCATAATACAAAAAAATAATGCGATTGTGGTTAGATTTTTTAAATATATGGTAATAAAATATTAAATAAATATTTAAAAAATAAATTTTAGCTTTATTGTTGTAAATTGTTATCAAATATCACCTACACGGAAAAAATAAACTGGTCCTCAGCTAAGAAAACGGACTTTTAATTCAAGAAAATGTACTTTTTCTTGCTTTAAAAGCTAATTTTCTTATTTCTATTGAGTTTTTCTTCATGTAAGCATTGTGTTTCTTGAAATGAAGAAAAACTCGAAAAAAAATAAGAAAATTAACTTTTAAATTAAGAAAAAGTACATTTTCTTGAATTAAAAGTCCGTTTTCTTAGCTGAGGACCAGTTTATTTTTTTCCGTGTAGCGGAGAATGTTGACGTAACTGCTTGTAGCTGCTCATGAAAAATTAGGTAGAACCTTTGAGTATACATATATATTAGAGGAATCACGCCAATTGTAATACTACCTCAATAGATAGCGTTACTTGTATGATTTACAAATTTTTTCTAATTTTTTGTACAAAAAGATTGTGTGGGTCATGTGGTTTTTGATTTTTAAATTGAAATAGGCTGTTTTCCAAACGGATACTTATTTGTGGAACCTGTCTAATTCAAATAAGTAACCTGGCGAGGTGACTTATTTGCGTTCTCTTTCTTATCAAAACATCTAATTTGTAATGTCAAAAAAATGTTTTCAGGTGTTGGTTTATGTTTATATTTTAATTAATATTTATAAAAACCACAAATACAAATAAAATACAGATAATTAAAATAAAATGACCCTAAGAATAATAAATTTAAAAAAAAAAATCGCTGTGCAATAAATATTACGCATTTTCGTTCTTTTGATGTAGCTGTCCAAATAAGTAAGCTAAATCATTTGGAATGACTCTACTCACTTATTTAAAATGGCGGCCAAATAAGTCAATAAGTATCAAATAAGTATCGTTTGGAAAACAGCCTTTATGATCAAAAAAAATTATAAATAAAAATGTCTATCCCGTTTCGTTTAATTTTGATCTTAAATGATTCTTGACAGGTCCGCAAACAATGGGTCCGGAACAAGCCTCATTTACACCACTTTCAGAAACTGATGCAAACGAACACATTGATGAAGAGCTTGATTTAGAAACTGTGGAAACTGCAATGCTCGATGATGAAGAAAATGACATAAAAGATATCCTTCAAATCAGTAATGAAAATACAATAATAAAATGTATTTCATTAAAAAATTGTGCAAATGCATACGTTGCTGGTTTTTTGGCACACAAATTTATTCTTAAAAATAAATGTGTAATTTTTTATTATTATTTTAAGGAAACGCAAAATTTCAAGAAAAAAACAGCAAAACTATCATAATAAAACGTGCTTACCATTAAAATTATACGGAACAACAACTACCTTGCAGAAGTTTAACTACACCATCAATGTTTGTAAAAGATTTAAAGGAAATTGTCTCAATATTTGATAAATTATTCAAAAATTTTAAAAGGAAACTGAATGTATTGACAAAAATGGCTTCCGTAATATCTTAAAAGCAAAATTTCTTCTTCCATTGTGAATCTCACAAAGATGAAATAATAAAATAAATCAATAATTAGTCATGTGAATTAATAAAGTTTTAAATAAATTTATTTGAAATATTTTGAAAAACAATAATTTTTTTAAATTACCAATAATATACACAAAACATTTCTTTAATAGGTGCTAAAGTTTACTTATTAGCTGTCTTCTAAAATGTCGTTCTAGCCATTTAAATTTGCTCCCTCAGCCTGAATTAAATCTAAATCCAGCAACAACTCTGTGGTTTATTTTTTCTCATTACAACAAAATTTACCTAACAAGTGATTTTGATTAATCTTCAACTCGAGCTGGGATTCAAGTATACCCTGTACTTTCTTTGTTACTAAACCAACTTTAGTCTGATATGTTAAGCACTGATTGTATTCATTATTTCTATATTTCACAGAAAATAAATTTCACTTGTTGTCATCTATAAGCAATTATTGGCTCTACGCACAAATCCCAAGATTAAAAAATACCACAATAAACTACAGACACTTTGTTTTATTCGTCTCATGACTAATGAAACATTTTATTGTAACGGAAAACCAAAAAAATTATTTAAAAAATGAGAAACAACAATAATATTGCTTATGTTTGGATGAGTATGTATAGGTATACATATGTATAATGTTTTGTGAATGAAAATAAAAAAAAAAATTAAAAAACAAACGAAAAAATGCATTTGTGTACCATTCAAGGTTATTTCTTCGTTTCATTATATTTTTCATTCTACATACTTGTATTCTATGGTTTTATTCTACTTGTATAAAAACATGCCGATTGTCGCGCTCTCATCTTGCAGCGAGGTAGTATTACAACTTTTTTTTTGGTTTGGTGATTACTCTATATACTCAAAGGTAGAACACTTGCGAGCAGTTAATTTAGCAAAGACATGAACCATAAGTGCTTATAAGTACTTGCGGTGGTCAATTGGAAAACCATTATTGATACATGTTTCGACAGGTTCAAAAATGTACAATGATATGGGATGGATATAGACTATAGAGTACTATGATAACTTCAAAAAAATTATTCAAGCTGAAAAGTTGAATATACATTTTGCAGATGTCACGTAGTGGAGACAATGTGGATATCAAGATGTTATAATTGTAATGGTTATGGCTGTCATAGTAATATACATATCGTCGGTTTGCGAGAATAGTGACACATCTCAAAAATGGCCAATTTTGAGATAATAGGAAAAAAATCCTTTAAATTTAACAATCTTTTATCTGGCATAGTGTCACTTCTAAACTACCCATAGTTTTCAATAGATGTGACGTTGAATTTGATGAATTCAACTATTTTATACCAAAAAAAAAATTCAAATCGATTTCCTCAAAAATATGATATTTTGAGATGTGTCACTATTCTCGCAAACCGACGATATGTACCGGTAAACTTTGTTGTCCAAAGTGTAGTGCTCATCATCTATTTTTATTTATTTTTTTCGCTGGCGCTAGATCACATAGAAGAATTTGGCCACTTCATTATGAAGTTTCGTAATTATTATTTTTAACGGATATTGAATGATTAATTCATTGATCCTACATTAACCAGCCGTAATTTTTTCATCATCAGCCGGGGAATCGAGCCCGGGACCTCCGGAGCTTAAAGCAAGCTTACTGACCACTGTGCTACCGGGGCGGCTATTAAAGGAGTGTAAAAGTCAGGAGACAAAGTGTTGCAATTGCATTGCAGTAAATACCAAACTGAACATGAACATTGCTACTAGTCACTTGGCTTAGGATAGTTCTTGTATACGGTATACCAACGGAAGATGAAAACATTGAAAAACCAAATCAACTACCAATAGCAAGTCATACAAAAAGACATGCTAAAGAATATAAACCAGCAATAGTGTTCCTCAGCGAAACACGAACAACAGGAGATATTTTTTTTTTTTTTTTAGAGAAGTGGATGGAAAATGTTATCAATCAGAATAAACCCAATATTATATTTGGAGACTTTATTATTGATCTCAAAAACAACGATTTCTACAGTTTAAAATTAAATCAGCTAATTAACGATTATAGATTAGATTAACACAAATAGTCCAAGAATACAACAGAGTCACGCAAACAAGCAAAAGATTGTTAGATCTATTAATAACCAATTGAACTACCGTTCAGTATGAAGTTATAAAAACGACAAATAAGCGATCATTATATGATAAGTGCAAATTTAAGCAGTAAACAATCAGAGTCATTAGATGAATCCAGAATGAAAGAAATTAAATCATGGAAAAATTACTCTGAGGATAAACTTAACTTCATTTTAAATCACCGATTCCGGCAATGAACGCAGAGTGACCTAAATAGGTATGCTGATGGCTTGTTATTGAATCCAAAAGAGGCGGTTAATGAATTAACTGAAACAAAACTAGTTAAAATAGAAATACAATACCTTGGAAGCAAGAAAAATTCACAGTTATAGTGTTATGAACATGAATTCAGATGAAACTTGGGGAAGCTATATGAAAGTTAGAAATTTGTATAAACAATTATTGAGAAAGAAACCATCTGAATACTTCAGAAACAAGTTCATTGCAAATCAATACAACCCAAAGGAACTGTGGAAAACGCTTAAATCCATCTACAAGTCTAAAACTACGATGCAGTGGTGTATCCAATTTAACAACAAAACACTAACTGACAAACAATAGTTAGCCGAAGAGTTAAATGAGACGGGGGATCTTCCTAAATAATTAGATAGTTTGATGTCTACCAACAGAGAAGTTCATAATTATAATACCAGGAATACTCATTTTAGATTACCAAGGTACTGTAAATCATTTTCTCAACGATCGCTAGGGTATAATGGTGTGAAGTTATATAATTCTTTCAGCAACTATTGAGCCCTAGAGTAGGGCCAGTTTATTCAATTATTACACATATTCATTAAAGAAAAAATTTAATATTTAGTTATTTAGTAAGATATACAAATGTGTTTAATTAATTAATTAATTTAGATAAAAAAAAATGTCAATAATGATAACTAAATAAATAAAAAATAAAATAAATAGAGGATAGGATCTGGAGTTGAGATAATGCTTAGATTACGCAGGAGTATGTATAGGTTATCTACAAAATGTGTGTTATCAATGAATGGACAATTACGTAAAAGCCCCCACTAAGTCATGATAATCAATCATATTATTTCAATCAATTTTTGTTTTATCTATAAATCCGGAATACACCTCATAAATTGTATAAATGGAATTTGTGAGTCACAATGATGAGCACAATAAATCAAACAAACACTTTACGAAGGGTAATAATAATGAGAGTTGCCGGTAAAAATTCCTGCATTTTACATTTTCGATTTAAGCTTGTACCGTGGAAGTAATTTTTCTTATGTTTGTGCGTTGGCGTATTGGCCCTTCAAGAGAGATTATATGGCTGCAGTAAGTAGTTTTCATCAATATTCGTATATAGGCCCACCCTTTAAATGAGACCTAAAAATTCCAAATTAAAACATTTTCTAGTAACTGATAAGCATTTTAACCTTAGAGTAGAACAGACAAAAATTTACAAGTCACGCTTACACACCTTAAAGAAGAGATAACGATTTTTTTTTAATCTCAATGAAATGACAATTTTTGAATATATGTAATGTATAAAAGGTGTTTCCAACCAAAGATAATTAAATAGAATATTTCTACTGCTAGAATTGATACAAATTTTATGGGATGCTAAATTACCATCCAAAAAGTGTATACGGTCATAGCAACTGGTAGCGAAAATTTACAGGACATTGGCTAAGCTTGTATACCGTGACACGAATAATGGAAGTTTTGTAGAACACAAATCTTGATCAGTGAGCGGGTACATCGTACGTAAGTTTATCCACGATCCCAGCAGCATGAGGAGTTTGAATTTATTTAAGTGCAGGAAATTTGTAAGCCGTCAGGTTGTCCATGGTTAAGCTTCACACTGTTTTGAAGAAGAAAAGCGATTTTAGATCATGCGGTGATTATCCTAGTCGCAGTAGTGTAAATTAGCATGACCAGTATAAACCTCTTTTACAGGATTTTTCCTATATGCTGAATGGGTATCTAATGTTTACAACATTTTATCTTGTCCATGCTTATGATCGGAGACTGATTAAAGCGTAAGATATGCAAATACATTGAAAGTCCCTTAAAAGCACTTGAGATTGGTAGTCCAACGGTAAAAGGAAGGAAAACCTTGTCATTAATCTTAGGAAGCTAATCCAGAAGCCAAACTAACCATTATGGTTGACGCCTCAGACAAAGCAATGAGCCCTGTAGTCCAACAGATAGTTTACGACACTTAATAACCGCTCAGTTCCTTTGCAGTGGGATTCACTGAAATCGAAATTTGTTAGCAGCCGTTTCTGCTATTAATCATCCCCGGTATTTATTTGAAGGACGCAACTCTTCACCCTTTTCACCAAACACAAATCGGCCAAAGCTTTTCCACGACAGTATGGGATAGAAAATGTCGTTGCTCACACTCAGGCCCATGAAGGACATTTTTCTGTATGCAGCGGTCGATTAAGAACACATTTCTAATGCACAACAATATGATACTGAACAGGTGTTAATCTTCCATATAGATATCAGAGAACTAAACTTTTAAGGCATACTAACAGCGCAATACGTCAATTCACACTGACGACAAAAAAATTTGTTCAAATTCATTTAGATCTAATTGGGTTTCTCCCAACATCGGATGATAATCGATATTTTGTCACGATGAATAAACTGGTTCACTAGCGCCCACGATTTTTAATGGCCGTATTTCATGTTTTGGGGTTCCCGAGTCCATTGTGAAATATCATTATTGAACCGAAATACCACCAGCTAAAATCAAAAAGCTGCTTTAATGAGTCACGTATAATATAGGAATCATAACAGGTTAGACTGGATAAGAAGCAAAGGATAAGTTTCCGCTTCGTTTCATCACTGTCTCGTTTACGACCTCATCCACCAACTTGGCATTTAATAAAGGATCTCACATTAGTTTTAGAGCTCTAATTTCTTGCTCGCTTGACAGACTAAAACCAGGTTTCATGGAAAACACTGACTCTTCTGCAGAATCGTTAAATGCATCATCAGATAACAACATAAAAATAAAATATGTACTGAACCAAAATTTCGTACAACTACAGTTACACGATCGGGTAAATCAATGAAAGCATGCGATAGATTTGCAGACTCGTTTACCTGGACAAATTCACTGGCGGAGGAGAACTGTTTCTTAATTCAAGGGTAAATCCATGGCGAATAGACTTTTTTGATGCCATGCCGCAAAAATCCGAAAACTAACGGTCATTTTCGCTAATAAAGAATTTTGCACCTACCGATAGTGGTACACCTATCTCCTGCTCTTCCAATCGTTTGGTTTAAAATTAACGTTTTTTCCTAATTTAGAATCTGCAAAATAAAGTTTGAATTTGAAGAGTGAATGTAGAAGAGATATAGATTTTGAGTCTACCAAGATTGGAAGTGGCAAAATGTTTCACAAGACAAACATTTCACCGGCAGAATTACGAACATGGTAACTAATTCATGACATATTAAACTCATGTAGCTAACTTTATGGTATACATTACTTCCTCTAGAAATCGAATTAAATTTACGTAAATTTTCTGCAAACTCTAAATTTTTAAACCTCTCATTATACCAAGAAATCTACCAAAATGTTTCAAAAATTGTCGAGCAAAAAATGTTCCCGTAAATACTCGTAATATTTGTGAAAAATTTTGAATTTAATTCTCAATTAGACGATAACACTGCTACACGTTTAAATATATAATTCAATATTTGCTGAAACAATATCAAATCATCAAACCAAACACGATAACGAACACTGATGTTTAATTTATTTAATTAACACGAACATGCTAATCAAATAATTATTAAATCCACTTTGTAGTAACTGCATAATCAACAACAACAAAACTATATACCTTAAAAGCAAATCCCCCAGTCGTTCAGCATCATCCTTTGGCAGTGATTTTGTGAGATCATCTGTTGTTAATCCATGGCGCGATCCTTTGTAAAGTAGCGGAAATATCCATACAAATAATAACTGGCTGAATATATTACTCCTAGTTTTTGGATTTTCAACTGTCGGTTTCTTTGAATTATCCATATTTTCATTGCCCTATATCATACCCTAAACTTAGCTAATATTCACTTAAAACCAAAAAAAAAATTGTATTACAATGTTCCCAGCACTAAACTTACACAACAACTGATTGATATCAGCAAACTTAATAACATCTTAAATATACTAGGACAACTTTAGTTGTTTGTTGAGTTTTAAATATACAAGATAACCCCAAAAACTACAAATTTTTTTTATTTTTTTTTTTTGGCAAACGCGAGATGTACTAAGTAATGTTATGTAGCTTCAATAAATTTGTATAACCGAGTGTACACACAATTAAACACTGTGCCTGCCGAACAAACTTGTTGTAAATGATGATAATACCAACGAGTATGTCATATCAACGGCAATGAAACTGAAGGAAAATTTATAAAACCGCATAAGTCAGTTAGGTTTGTTCAATTAGTCCAGAAACGTTTAATTTTTTTTTTTTTTGCTATATTTGATTAAATTCGTATTCGATTTCGTCACTCTCGGTATTCTATACTCTTTGATAATTCTGTTTAATCAAGCAACGGAGCAAAGGCCAATAAGTAACAATTTTATTTAGATAAGAAAATCTTTTTTTTTTTGCAAATTCATTACGCATATATCATAATACGATTACGCTATCTGACGATGACATTATCATTACCTAGATAAAGTACTTTGAAACACTGTACTGTTATCTGAAACACCAAAATGGAATTAAAATTTGAATCAGTGACGTTACAATGGCGAATGACGTTTTAGAATTTTTTTGTGTAATTTTTAGTAAGAAATTTGTAAAGCTTCATCCTACCCGATTAATTTAAATAAAATAATTTGTCTTTTAAATCAAAATCGGAATGCGGCTATTCTTCCTTCGTTTTTTTCATAAATACTTCCCATGCTGAAAAAATGCAAGTTCCACATGCCATTGGTGACAACTTATAAAAAGGTTTCACGGATACATTCGAGAAACTGGTACATACAAAGCAAGTGCTTTCAGACACTCACAGAAGCAACTAATTAAGATTTAGAACGTACGATTTTGTGTCAAACCCCTAGAAATTTTCTCAACAATTGAATTTTCTATAATATTGGACAAAGTAATCGAGCGATCCTAACGTCTTGTGGATCAATTATTACAGTTTCTAAAACCTATTATTAGAGGTATTGTTCCGAAGACAGTCTGAACGGCCGAATCGTAGCAAGCTGAGGACATACCTATCTGTCAGTTATTTATATTGTAAAAGGTCAGAAGGATTTTCACCACGACAAGCTACACACCGAACCAAAAATAAAGTATACTGTCAGTAATCCTTGGTGTATAATTTATCCTAATAGCACCATCTCCAAAATCACAACAGTGGCGATGAGGAAAAACGAATTTTATGCATATTACTTTCGGGAAAAAGTCAAAAGTTGAAAAAAAATGTTGACAAATGAGCATGACCTCGGCATCATAGAAGACCTCATCAAACGGTTGATGGAAGCTCAAACTGAAACCCAATGAGCTCAGACTGAAACCCAACGACAAATGGCAGCAATCATGAAACAAATGGTTCAGCAGCGAAATGCTCCGCCAGCACATCCAGCCAATCCAGCGGATGCAGTCCACCCACCAGCAGCGGCACAAATACAAAAGCATTCTTCCGTTCGAATGGAAAAATTCGGAAACTGCTCGGAGGACGGTGAAACGTTCGATTGTGCTACGAGCACATCTTCACAGAGGAAGCACAGATATTGACGGTCCGCCGGCGGGTTAGGTTTCTCACTGAGAAGTTGTCAACCTCGAAGTACCGACGTTTCGCTGACCGCATCCTGCCGGAGACCGTACAAACTATCACTTTCGAGAAAGCAGTCTCCGCTACAAGTGTTTGAGCATGCTAAAGGTTCAAGAGAAAGTTGGGACGAGTTCGCAAGCTAAGTCGACATGATGTGCGAAAAATTCGAAGTTGCCATGTGCACAGCCGACGATTTTAACGCCCTCATGTTCGTCAAAGCGCTTACCGGAGCTGAAGACTCACTCGAGACAAATTGGCAAAAGATTGGTGAACCACCGTTGACGCCATGCGAAGAGCAAGCAATCAGCGCTTAAGGAGATCAGGTGTCGATGCTTGGAAAATTAACCGCACATTTGAAGATGCACGGACGAAAAGAAATTGGCCCATGCTACGTCGCAAATTCAAGCTTGAACGTCCTCGGCAGCGACTGGATGGAAGCTCTCGACCTATGGAACGTTCCCATTGGCAGCGTCTGCAACAAAATCCGACTCGACGCTTCACAGCAAATTCCAAGTGAGTTGAGGATCAAATTTTCAGCTCTTTTCAGCGATTCGCTCAGCATTTGCACCCAAAAGGCATCGCTGACGCTAAAACCCTGCGCGAAACCAATTTTCTGCAACAGCCGTCCAGTTCCGTTTGCCGCTATGGAGCCTATCGAGAACGAAATCAAACGGTTACAGCTCTTGAACAAAATTAGCCCCGCGCGATATACAGCATACGCCGCATCAATCGTCGCTGTCAAGAACAAGGATGGACGCAATGGAATCTGCGTGGACTACTCAACTGGCATAAACAATTTGCTCGAACCGGAACAATTTCCACTACCAGACATGTTCCCTCAAGTCGAGCTCAACGGCGTCTCAAAGAAACTGATGACCATCAATATCAACACTAACTGTGGACTTTTCCAAGTAAGACTTGTGAGCAGCATGATGAGCGGAGCAAAAGGCGCTTTTCCATTCGTCGGCGGCTTCCACCTCACCGTCAGAAAGAACTTAAATTTCTTGGTCACATAATCGACACTAACGGGATTAAACCGATCAAGCAGCTTCAGGCATTTCTGGGAGCAGTCACCTGGTATTAGACGAGCTTCTTCAAAATGATATCACGTTTGCATGGGAAGCAAACTATCAGGAATATTTCGACGAGATCAAGACAATTCTGGCATCTGACGTCGGAATTTCTCACTACGACCCAACTACGAAATTGATCGTTGCTGCTGATGCTTCCAGCTATGGAATGGGATCAATCCTCATGCAACTACCTGAAAATCCAACGAGAAGCTCTGGCGCTCACATTCGCCCTTCAGAAGTTTGACCGCTACATTTATGGTCGCAAATTCGAGCTCCAGACGACCATAAATCCTTTCTGGCAATCTTCGGCAACAAGAAGGAAAATTCCGGTGCACACACGGCAAGCCGCCTTCAATACTAAGCGTTGATATTGCTTGCATACGACTTCGAGATCAAATACGTCGCCACGAAAAGCTTCGCATACGTGGATTTCATCTCTCGGCTCATTAGTCAACACGAAAAGCCAGACGAAGCTGTCTTCATTCGAAAGATCACTGCAGAAGGAGGCCATCGACACCGCCAAGAAGCTCCCAGTAACCTTCAAAGCTATTCAATACGAAATAAGTCGAGACGAGATGTTGAAGGTAATCACAAGGTTCATTGAGAAGGGTTGGCCACGCAAACGAGAGCAAATTCCTGACGCTTAGGCTGCAGACTACTTCCCAAGACGACATTCGCTCACAGTCATCAATGGTTAAATTTTTTTTCGGTGATCGCATCATCATTCCAAAGCGCTACCGCAGCGAAATCCTCAGAGAACTGCATCAAAGTCATCCTGGCACTGAGCGCATGAAGCTATTAGCTCGACAGAAAGTCTCCTGGACATCGCTCGACAATGACATCGAGAAGATAGTTCGAAACTGTGTCAGATGCGCAACGAATACGTTTACACCGATCAAAGCTACACTGCAATCGTGGCCGATTCCAGAAGCGTCCAGTCAACGGCTTCTGGTATTTTGTCATCATCGACGCCTTTTCAAAATGGCCAAAAGTCTACAAGATGCAGAGCACGATGTCCCAGCAGACAACAGGTAGACTCGAAGAAGCATTCGCAAGATATGGCGATTGCAAAACACTTATTTCCGACAATGGACCCGAATTCACATCGGAACAATTTAAACAATTCTACGCAGAAAGAGGAATCGGACATATCACCACAGCGCCCCAAGAACAAATTCCACGAAGTACTCAGCGAGCTTCAGCTGGAGTCCCACCCGCCTATCTCGGAGACTACCTGCGCTAAACAAGCAATTTTCCCATTTCCATTTATTTTCATTCACATCTCCAATTTCCATTTACATTCACATCCGAAACAATCGTAATCATTCATATCGCAATCATTCATATAAGAATTTCAGCTGTTGCAAACAGCGTGTTAAAACGGGGAGAACTGTTACGAGGACAATCTGAACGACCGAATCGTAAAAACGTCAGAGGGATTTTCACCGCGACAAGTTACACACCGAACCAAAAATAAAGTATATTGTCAGTAATCCTTGGTGTATCATTTATCCTAATAACACCATCTCCAGGATCACAACAAGTATGAATCGTTAAAATCGGACCACTGTTAAACAGATCAAAATTGAAATCACACTTTGAAGAAATTAGACAGCTCAAAATTTGAATCACTTTTTGTTGTTTTTGGGAAAACAATTGTAAAGGATCGCATAGGACATAAGCATGCAAATTTAGGATACGTCAATGATACAGATTGCCGACCCGGTGGCACAGTGGTTAGCATACTTGCTTAAGCTCCGGAGGTCCCGGGTTCGATTCCGGGCGAGTGATGAAAAAAATCACGGCTGGTTAATGTCCGTTAACAAAATGATTACGAAACTACATAATGAAGTGGCCAAATCCCTCTATGGGATATAGCGCCAGCGAAAAAAAAAAACAAAAATGTTATAGATTGTAACAAAATAGGCACCATGAAAAATCTATGTCGGGCATGTTTAAAAAATCATAATTTCTCAAAGATATGTTAGGCAGAAGGCAAATGTTTGATGTGAAACTAAGAATAGACAAATGAACGTCAGCAAACAAATTCACTTGGACCCCATAACACAACGTTGTGGAAACACACATGGTGCTTAGTACAATGATATCAGCTCAGGTGATTTTAAACACAGCATTAGTAAGAGTTCCAACCAATGGGGGTCACCCACAACTGCTTAGAGTGCTCATTGATCCAGGTTCCCAAGCATCCTTCATAACTCATGAATAAAATAGAACAGAATTTAAAGGAGTGGGAGGAGTTAAAGTTGGAGTATTAGAGCGACGGATCGCATTTGACGTTAAAAGCGCTAATCAACTACATCAACTCGTAGAGGGATCTGCCAGAATACGGTTTTAATGCCTGAAAATGCCCACACATCAGTAATTTATTGTAATGAATGATGTGATAAAAGTAGGGATTACAATATCATTATTACCGGCACCGGTTAATGGATTTACTATTACCGGTTTAAAATACACTCACCGGCACAGGGCCGGATTAAGCTTTCAAGGTGCCCTAAATACTTAAAATAATTTGGTGCCCCTTATATATATGTACATATATGGGACGCTTCACGTCAACTGGACCACTCCTCTGTCCCAAAATTGACGCAACATAAAAACTGCTGGTATATAAGCATGTGCTTTCGAAATCTGACTGGCATTTTGGATAATTCAAGATGGCGGATTCAAAATGGCGCCAAAACGAGCGAAACCTCCGGAAAATCGAATAATATCATCTATAGCAATTCTTAAGTTATGAAGTTACAGGGATTTTTGAGGTTAGGTTGAGGGGTTCTGTGACTATGAAATTTAGGTTTAGGCTATGGGGCTTATTTGTTTATGTTACAGGACTTTTCAGTTTTAAAGCTTGCGTTCAAGGGTGTCTTAGGGTTTTCGAGGTTAGGCTAAGGAGCTATGTGCTTTTAAAGCATCAGTTAAAGGACTATGGGGTATTGAAGCATATATGACTCTTGAAAACATACGTAATGAGAATTACTAGATGATATTATTCAATTAGCCAGAGGTTTCGCTAGTTTTGGTGCCATTTTGAATCCGCCATCTTGAATTATCCAAAAGGAAAGTCAAATTTCGAAAGCACATGCTTATACGAGCAGTTTAAGCCCAGAACATTTTTTTTATGTTGCGTTAATTTTTGGACAGAGGGGTGGTCCAGTTGACGTGAAACGACCCATATGTTAAGTGTTTTGCAATTCAGTTTCGATTTTTAAAAATAAATCATTTTCAGTCATCTCATCAGGCTGTAGCGACTGGACTGTTAAACTTATTACCCTGATTTATTCCTAAATATAGGGATCAGCCATGTACTTGTAGTATGAGCGAATTTTACAATTCCCCTTAAAAACTATTAACAAATTCAATTTTAGCGTGTTTAACGCATAGACATGCCGGTTCTATATCCAAATTTTAATTTATTCTGGTATATTCCAGATTGATAAATATTGTTGCTTTGTAGATCGAAACTGAAATAAAATTCAGATTGATTGATTGATCAGAATGTACGACCAAGCCTAAGCAAGCCTCCCGGATGACACCGGACCCTCCGTACACCCTTTACAAATAACAAAACCGAAGGAAAGAGAAGGAATATTAATAACAAAGAATCAACCCGGTTCCAGACACCTAAGTAGTTGATAGTTAGTAAATTTGTTAGTAGTGTATTTTTAGTAAAAGTATTTAGCACAAGACAAAACAGTTTCAAATTCATTTACTGCTTAAGTTCTTGGAAAGTTGTTTCAGGTTCTTCAAATATTTCTAAATTTAAAATCTGCATTAATCAAACCATTCTACAATTACTTAACTATAAATTTAATTCTCTGAAATAAATTATAAATTAATCTTTATGTACTACAAATAAATCAACATTAATAGTTTGAATAACAATAACTAAATCAACTACCACCTCGCCCGTCGCGCTATCGCCTCAGCCAGTGCCATCTTGTTCGGGTTTCTCTAAACTTCTCTTCTAAACTAAAACCATTTTAACGATTATTTATTAATTTATTAAATAAATACCAATGTCAATATAATAACACCAATACTAATATTAAAACTGACATTAACATTAATTCCAATATTAACATTAACACCAATACCAATACCATAGACATTCATACTAGATTTCTCATTTCATTATAACTAATGGTGCTATTCCATGAAAATATTTTACTGAATAGTAAAATTAAAGGGAGAAAAAAATATATATTTGATAGATGCGGAATGAAACAAAAAACCGAATCAGTAAAAAAATATTTGTATCTGTAGTTGTGACACTCCTCTAAAAAGTATCAAATCGAGGACTTTTTATAGGAGTGTCACTAACACACGTACATAAAATTTGTATATGATGAAAAATAATTCTCGCACACACTAATAATTTTAATAGAATGACGATTTTATGGTAGAGATTTTTTTAAATTTTTTATTCTGTGACGGAAATTGTTCGAAAAAATGAAACTCTGAAGTGAGCATTAATAATATTTAATTTATTAGATAATTTTGAGACGAAAAAATAATCGAATAAATACTTAATTACTAAATACTTAATTTTTTTAGGAATTATTGGTTATGTTTTTAATTATTGTCAAATTTCCCCTTAAAATTTTTGCTATAAGACAATACAAATAAAAAACACATGACGTTTACGTTTGTTTCATCAAATTTTCATTCCGACAAATTTATTTGTACGTGGGACAATTTTTAATCATCAACAAATGGAATCTAAACAACAAATCGAGATAAATTAAAAATGTGTGTGAATAAAACTGTGTGTTTGATAAGAATTCTGTGAATTTATCGTACTTTTCTGTACTTCTAGCAATTGTAAAGAGTACAATGTAATTGGATTCGATTGCGAATGGTTGACAGTTGGTTGTTCAAGTCATCCAATAGCACTAAAATTGGCCATACATCAAGGATTCTGTGCTTTAATTCGATTGTGCCACTTGAAGATGATTCCACCGGAATTATGAGAAATCCTTTTAAAAAAAATGGAGACTTTTTATTCTATTGTAAATCGTGCTTGGCTCACGAGAAAATCAGATGTTCCTAAAATTCTACTGTTGTGTATCCAGTGTCATCAGACCAGTAATATGAGCGATCTCCGTGTTCGTTGCACATTAAGGATAATCAACTTAAGGACATCGAGATACCAAATATCTTAAGGACATCATGATACAAAATCAAAACTGGATAAATCGAATTCAGAGAATAATAACGTGTCTCAAGACACGACTATTACGACATGTGATTCGATGGCCGACAATGAAATATCACCGATTGATGAAAATTTTAACCGAAACACGCTTAGTTTGGACACTACGGTTACGTTAAGTAATTCAATTTTATCATTGGAACATGAGTACGATTCGGACGATTTGGATTCATTGTTGTCGCAACCAAGGTCACTATCGGGAAGTTTATCCGATAAATTTGAAGAGGAAATGAATTAAATTCGTTATACATATTTCTAAATTGTAACATTAAAACTAATAAATTTTATCGATTATAAATTGAAAAGTGGTTTAAAATTGAAATCGGTCGTTTAAATTTTATAAATTCAATTTATGAATTTAATTTACAATTCATGACATGTTTTTCCTTTTTTCCTTGGTAAACCCTTCCCTCTATCTCGCTTAGTCTTTTCGACGAGTTTCCCCCCCATCACTGGTCTCGACAGCAAAGGTGAAGCAATTCACGAATGCACATACAAGCATACATTAGCAAATTCACTTGTACAATAAGAAATAAGTAATTTTGATTTTTTGTAGGTTAAGTTACAATTGCTGTCAAAATGCCCCTTAAAATTTTTGCTATAAAAAAAAATAAAAAAAAACACCTTGTCTTTGTCTATTATATGGTGTTTGATTTTTTTTCTCTTTTTGGCGTATTTTACTATTCACTAAAATATTTCCATGGAATAGCACCATAAAGGGAAAATTAATTCAATTGAATTTTAATAAAAATTTAATTCAATTTTATCAAATTCAGTAAAAACCGAAACCTAATTTACTTTACCAGTAATTCTTGATTTAAAATCAGCCCATAACACTCTTAAATAAATTAAATTCAATTCGGTATATATGTATGTGAATTGAAAAGCAGCAAATTAATCACTAACAAAACTACCTGAAATTCGAGATCCATAAAATTTTAATTTTAAATTATGAATTATAAATATGTTTTTTTTTATAATACATATTTTAAAATAAAATTCTAAAATCAGAAACTAAAAAATCTTAAACCTTATATAATTCCATTTCCAAATCTGTAAATTAACTTGCTTTGGCTATTCTGCTTAACATCACACTGAAAAATAATTGAAAATTAAATCTGAATCACACTAAATATATTAACTAATAACAGCTTTCAGTTATCCATACTAAATTAAATTAAATAATTTGGGTATAAATCAACATTAGTATATATTTGTACCATATAATTACGACAAATTAATTAGGTAATTCTAGAAATACATACCACCAAAATCAAAACTAAATAATTAGTTGCTTGTTACTCCATTCTGCTAAAATAACACTGCAAATTAGTTTAAATTAAAAATAAATTACAATTATTAAAAACACTAGGTTTTAAAGTATGTACATCACAAGATGTTAAAATATATAGTTTAAATTAGTCTGAATAATATTAAGTACTAATAGCTTAAAGTTGCCATACTATGTAAATTAAATAATTGGAGTGTAAAAATAAATAATGAATACTAAATAAATAATAAATAGCCGCAACCGATTTCACCACTCTGAGACTTAAAATCCAATAATAAAATTTAATAAAATCCCAATATAACTAATCCGCTTCTGATTATCAATTAAATCCCATCACAAAAATTTAATAAAATTCCTTTATTTTAAACAAATTCTAAAATTCGAATTTAACATCTACCAAACTAAAACCGATAATTCTAATTTCCAAGTTGCGTAACTTAAAATCGAGAGACATTAAAATATAAATATCTTGAAATTTGTTGCCCGTAAAATTCGTCCGCGATCGAGAAAATCAAATTTTAAAATTTGAGACATTCAAATTTCATAAATTTCGAAATATCTTGCTCGTGAGTCCTAACAATCGAATTTGTAGGCGAAAAAATTAAATTTTCAATTTTGATAGTTAAATTTCTGCGTTTCATAAACGTAATTAAAATTTACAATAATTATAATTTAAAATATATAAAATTCGGAAATTCTAGATCATAAAAATCCTACTCAATCGAGCAAATTAAACTTTAAAATTTGAGACATTTAAAATTGATAAATTTAGGAATTGCTTCCTCATAACAAACGTATTCTGTAACCATTTAAATTTTAAAATTTGGGATATCTAAAATTCATTTTTCAAATATTCACAAATTTGGGAATTTCTTGCCCGAAATTCGTAACAACCGCTGTTGATCGAAAAAAATCCAGCTTTAAGATTTGAGACATTTAAAATTGATGAATTTCAAAATTTTCCAGCTCGTAACAATCGTTACGTAACTTACATATATTTCAAAATTTGAGATATTTCAACGTCATAAATTCAGGCATTTCTATAGCTGGTAACTCTGTTGTGGTCATACGAAAAAGATTATATTCTGAAATTTTAGACTAATGAAATTCATGAATTTCGGACTTTATAGCTCGTAGAAGATTTAATCTTCTCTGTCAAACGAAAAATCTAAATTTTTGTAATTGCTCATATACTACGTGCGAAAAATATAATTTTCAAATTTGAAGTATTCAAAATTAATAACCGAAATCGTGCGAAAAAATTAAATTGTAAAACTTGAGACATTTAGAATTTGTAATTTGTAAAAATCGAAAAACTCAATGTTTAAAATTTCGCCACTTCTTGCCCGTAACTCATAAAAATTGTAGTGGAACGAAAAAATAAAATTTTTAAATTTGAGATGTCAAATTTCATCATTTTCGCACAATTTCGGAGCTAGAACCTAAATAAGACTCAAATTTATGTGAAAAAAAATAAATTTTTAAATGATTGCATTTAGAAATTTCTTGATTGCATTGCAACAATAATGTTGTTGCGACGTTTTTTAATAAAGCAAAATTATTCATCAACAATACGCACAAAATCTCTTTTTTGGGGGCACAGAGTAAAAATAAGAGGAAAATCAATAATATCACGATCGTGCTCGAAGCCATTGCACAATGAAAAATGAATAAGCTCTTTATACAAAAATACAACCACGTTTACATGGGTTTGTTAGGTATACAAAAAAAAAGACATCGAAAAGTTTCACTATGGATAGCGGTAATTATCGAAACAAGCAAAATAACCATCTGTATGTTCTCCATTCTCACACACCACCGTTGCCTATTCAATACTCTCTCCTATTAAATACTTTTACACAATTACACAGCATTAACAATGAAAAACTTTTTACCCTTGACCAACAGGCTTGTATGAATTTCCAACTTAACGAAAAAAAAAATTTGTTCGTCATGTTGGAAGTTCATACAAACCTGTAAGTAAAAAGTAAAAAGTTTTTCATTGTTAATGCTGTGTTACATACCAAGGCCAACCGAAAAATACATTCAACACCATTCTATGTTATATAATATATAATATGAAATTTACAATAACTAGTATTTACCGTTCTCACTATACTAAACAAAATTAAAATATCATGTTAGATTACCTGGCAAACAGTACCGTTATCTAAATTTTGAACAATTCCGTCTCACGTCAAAATTTTAAAATTCACAAACTTTCCACTATTTTATCGGATTCACTACCCCCAACAAACTGTTTCACATTAAAATACACAACACTACACAATCGTAATGGATAGAACCAAAACTATTTACCACTAAATCACAAACGAAATCACAAATTTTGAAACAAAATTAAAATTAAAAACGATAACAATTACACATATATACAATACGTACTAAATTAAATTAAATTCAATTTAATTGACGCAGCAAAACAAAAATACGTCTGTCTCCGTCCAGTGTAAATAATTAAATATCATCGAAACTGAAATAAAATTCAGAGATGAAAAATTCATCTAGTAAAGTACAAAGTTGGTAAGTATCTTTTAATTTTACAATTAGATAACTAAATAAACGTAAATACTCTTTAAATCCTTTTGGTACCCTTTTTCTCTTGATGCCCTAAGCATGTGCTTATATTTTTTTTTTTTTTCGCTGGCGCTACATCCCATAGAGGGATTTGGCCGCTTCATTTTGAAGTTTCGTAATTATTTTGTTAACGGATAATGAGTGATTAATTCATTGATCCTACCCTTAACCAGCCGTGATTTTTACATCACCCGCCGGGAATCGCACCCGGGACCTCCGGAGCGTAAAGCAAGTATGCTAACCACTGTGCCACCGGTGCTTATATTGCTTAATGGTTAATCCAGGCCTGCACCGGCATAGAAAACAGGCGCATATCATTTGAACTGCACTAGCCGGAAACATGAAACAAAAACCAAATTCTAGGTCATTCAAAACAAACTTGATCTCTTTACTCGATCAAGTAAATAAGGTCTTGATGAAAATGGAATTTGGCAAAATAAAAGCTGGTGGTATCACAAGTGGGTTACATGCGCATCTGAGAACCATACATAAAATCAAATTGTTTAACCGAGATATAGATTCTGGAGGCGATAGATAATGCAGATCATCAGCTTATGGTTCAATCTGCAGGTAAAGTTTTTGAACAGATGATAAAAGAAATATTGAAACTGAAACGTGATGACGCAAAATTGAGTATCACAACGGACCACATGGTAAACACAGAGCATATGGTAAAATGCCAGCAGAAAAATATTTAGATGTTTTGAAACAAAAGTTAAGTGAATTTCATCTTTTCTTGCCGGATTTAATACCTGCAACAACTGAAAGTGCTTCTATTATGAAGAAGTTGATTTCTCTTATGAATATAAAAATTAGACAACTCAAACTACGCCTCTGCTGATTTTATTGCTGATTACGCTGATGAAAATGAGGATCATAATGACGGCAGTGAATCTACTGCTGAAAATTTTATAGAATCAAACGAAAGCGGCTCAGACTCAGAAAATGATCATGAATTCTTTGAAATTGATGTAAGGTATGAAGAAATAGAGTGTTCAAATTTATGAAGTAAATTTGATAATCAACAAAGTTCATAAAATTGTTGAAATTATTTCGAAAATCAGCTGCGAAAAACGATGATGTATATTGCAAAAGCATGTTAAACAACAGTTCGGTAAAGAAAAGTCCTTAATTCTTGACACTAAAGTTAGATGGAATAGTCTACTTGATATGTTAAAACGCTTTTATGAAATAAGAGACTAACGCCCGATTGTATGAACGAGGAAAAATGATTAATCCTCTGATTTAGCGTAGTTTGCATTGTATGAACGATGCTAAATCAAAAAATTAATCGATGATTTTTTTAACCATCCTTTTTATTCTCTCTTTTTGGTGACTGAATCAGAGAATAAAAAAATTTGGTTTTGTTTTTTTGACATTTCAAATGTGGTGTATCATACAAACGAGACATTTTGATAAAATAATGTAATTATTAAAAATGGACTCAACAAGGAAGAAAATGTCAAATTGGGAAATTGAAATTTTATTTTCCTCTAAATAAACAAAAAAAAATTTTAATAAACATCAACAGAGTAAACGTCATAGAAAAAGTATTGCCAGTCATACAGAAAACTTCTATAAAACTGCAATAAAAGAGAGGCTAAATTTTTATTTAGCAACGTTCATACAGTCGACGAAAAATAAAATCCTTGAGTAGTGATTAATCATTACTCAAGGATTTTTTTCATTTAGCGGTATTCATACAATCGGCCCTAAATAATGATAGTCTTATGTCGTTTTCGATTCACTCCAAAAAATCAATCTGTGGCGCAACCGATTGATTTTACTGCTGTCAAGTTGTTCGATTCTCCCAATAAAATCACTCGGTCGAGCAAAATTTTTATTTATACATAAGCACTACAGCAGCTCCAAAACCAAATTTGTTTGAGGCAACTTCGGATATTTCAATGGTTTTACCTTGATAAAGGAAAAAATCGTATGGTAAGCCACTTTTACCAGAAAGTACACAATTTTGTAATTCCCATGGATACGGTTTGCCTTTAACGTACTGTTTTACATGTAACTTTCCTATAAACGGAATCATTTATTCATCGATTGACAAATTTTCCTCTAGAGGATGTTGTAAACATCTATTTCTAACAATGTTAACGATGGGCCTTACTTTTTAAAATTTATCATTTGAGTTATTTGCACATTCCAAATTATTCACAAAGTGCAAGTTGTTGCGAAGTTGAAGAAACCGGTCATTTGTCATACAATTAATGGCCGACGCAATTTGTATATTCGTATTCCAGTACAACATGGTTCTCCATAATCCTAAGTTACCCATTAACATGTGAAGGCCGAAGAGTTTCCGTATTTCATCAGTATTATAGTTTGCTTAAAACTTCGTACGTTATTTTGCTCAGCATAAAGATTTGTAAAAAACTACGTTTTTTTCAAAAAATTCAATGGTAAGATATTTTTCAAATATTTGGAGCGGTGCTAGTTCTAAATTTTCATCCGAATTTCCAAGAGGTATGAATGGGATTTCGTTTGGTTCGAATAGTTTGTTCCCCCGACGCCACTGAATATTGGACTTTACAGTATATCAACGACTGTTAGAGTTGGCTTCATTGATGAACTCAAATTGGACATTTTCGTCAATCCCAGGGTTTGCTTCTGGTGCTAACACTACAAACTCATAAGGTTCCTCTTGCTCTGTTTCTGATTCAGAGTCACTAGGTACATCTATTGAAGGTTTTCGGGCAGAAGGTACAATATATTCAACATCTACTAAGTTTATGTCGGGAAAATTATTAGTAGATTCAATGCATGTTTCATTTGTTGAATTCGGTATAGAAAAGTCGCCATTTTCAAGGTCATCGTCATCCTCAAAAAAAAAATCGAAATCATCACCATTCATGATTTCAGCTAATTCAGGAATCGTAAAAGCCTTTTTTGATTTTAAATTATATAAACGTTTTGACGAGTCATTACTCATTCTAAAAAAAAAATGTATAAGGAAAAACACATACAAATATTTTTTGGGTTAAAATCAACCCACATCATTTGATACGATTTGAGTTAAATTCAGCCAATATTATTTCAATAAAATATTGCGTATATTGAGTTATATTATTTCATGAAACTATATTGTATAAATTCTAAAGTCAACTATTTATTTACCTGTTTATTTAAACAATTATATGTATTAATTATTATTATTGTTTATATTAAAATTTTGGAATTTGCACTAAAAATTACTGTACAACTTGAAAACATAAACTGCACACGATCCTTCACTTGTCAAATACGTGAACACTGGTTGAGATATTGATAAATACTAAATTTTATTAACTAATTAATGAATATACGAACCAACACAAGTATAACGAAATTTAATATACGGATCATTCAATACAAAAAGAAAAAATCCTGCAGGTGTTCTATAACGGTTTCATTGTAAACATGATTTAGAAACGATGGGTTGAATTTAACCCACTACGTGGGAAAGGGCTAAATTATTAATTTCGACTAAATTAATTTTAAAATTTGATATTTATTATTAATCGCAACATACTCAATTTTATTAATCATCAAAAAAAATAAACATGATTTTACTTGTTTTTGCATGTAAAAAAAAAAAAAGTAATCAGCGCTGCCCAAGCGTGGCGACAAATGAACTAAAACCGACATTGGGAAAGTCCCTCATTGACCTAAAAATTGATTTAAACTTAAGTTTAAGTGAATTAGATTTGCTAAACAATGTCATTTGCGCTTTACAACCTGTAAAGTTGGCAGTAGACAGTAACTTTAGTGTGGACAAGTGAGGACGCTAATTTTGTAACCGCAAATGTAAAGCTCAAGTTTAGGTTAAACGAACTATCTAAACAGACTTTTATTTTACTAAAGAATTAAAAACTGAAATTGTCGATCGAATCAAAGAAAAGAGAACTCATTATTTGGGTGACGAAGTCATTTCTGGAAATCAAATAGAAAATTATACAATATTTAATTAACTTATAGACGAAGTATTACAAAACTTATTATCTTCAACGTTGTCAATATTATTAAGGATTCTTATAATAGAAGCGTGAGTGTGACACAGTATAGAGGATCATGATATTACTGGAATAAATAACAACAGAACCGAAGGCCAATGTTTCGCTTACGTTAAAGGAAAAGCTTCACGAATTGATTAAACAACGCGTAGAATCAAAACCTGAGCAAAACCAGAATAAGCAGGACCAAACTAATATTGCTAAAATAATAGCTAAAAAAGAGAGTAATATATTGATCAAATTTATCAGTGTTTATTAAGCATTCGACCAACTAGGGTTGAGTCGGAAAGGGAATTTTCCCCAGCAGGTTTTTTTTGTACGAAAATAAGATCGAATTAGATGGTTTTATTTTAATAATATTGAGGAGCTAAAGAAAATAATTTAAAACATTTATTTTTTATTAACTTCTTTGTTTCAAAACTCTTTGTGAACTAATTAAATATTAGAAAGATTTTTTTAATTTTTTTATTTATTCTAGAATAATGTCCATGTTTTACAAAATATAAGCCATTTTCTGAATTTCAGTATTACCGGCAATACCGTTTTTTTAACAAAAGAAGAACAAAATTGCAAGGAACATTATGAGGCAAACCATCGCCGCGCCGTGACGATAGTGGGAGATATACTTCGGATCCCATTTAATGCTATCATCCAACAAACAAAGATTCCTGCCGTTGGAAAAGAAATTGACAGCATCACGAACATATGCTAATGACTACTAGAAAGGTATCAAATAATACATTTAACGTGGTCACATGCGAATGCGACTCTGTGAAGTACGATCGCAAAGTAACGTGTTGTTTTCGATGTATCAGCTAAAACCAGTAACAACAAGTGTTAAGATGGAGAAAACATAGGATGGTCTACACAGCAAACATCGAGAAAATGTATCGTCAAATACAAATACATAAAGATGACCAAAGATATCAAAAGATACTATGCAGAGGAAACGAGAAAGAACTGTAGCGACTCCCTCATAAGTCATACACTCATTATTCTAGAAATACTCATTACTCCTTCATCGCCACAATGTACCAATCACGTATATTGGCGCGCACACAACGTATCAAATTCAAACATTCACTTACCACCAAAAATTATACGCGCAATCGAACGCATCCAAATCTAAATATACTTGCAATCGAGCACGCCTACAATTATTATGTTGGCAGCACTGATTATCAACGAACAAAAAAAAAACAAAAAAAAATAATTCATCTCTAATTTATTCATCACTATAGCAAGTGAATTATAAAACCGGCATGCTATGTGCGCGTCACAATAAAATCAAAATCTTCTTATTCATACAATAAATTATATAACACCACAAGTGCAAGTGTTATAGAATCAATTCGTGAATATCAATTAACAACTGTATCCTTTGGAACAACTAGTGTCCTTACCTGGCCATCCGCACATTGCAACAGGTGGCAAATGATGAGAGGAAAGAGTTTCCCATAGCAGCCGATATTGCTTTACACGATTTCTATGTGGTTGACTTACTAAGCGGCAGTAAAGCACAACTATAGGAACATCAAGTAAAAGCATTGCTAAGTAAAGGGAAATTTCAGCTAAGAATATGAGCGAGTAACATTCCAGACCTATTAGAACAAACACCACTCGAATTCCGGGCAATTGATATATTGTTCATCAAACTGGATGAAACTATAAAGACTCTGGGCTTTTTAAGACCCCTACACTGATATCTTCGGATTCTAAATAAACATAAAGGGAACAAAATCAGAATGAGCCATTACCTCAAGACATATATCAATGAGATGGAGCATTTTTAAAAATTCTTTCCCTGGGCTAGAACTAATAAAAATACCGAGATGGATAAAAATTTGCAACAATTCACCCATAGAATTGCGTGGGATTTGCGACGCATCTGAACTCTGCGGCGAGAAAATCCTCGAATTTCCAAAACAACGACTTACGCGTAGACCGACATAATGATCGTTCTCGCTTGGACCAAAGCAGAACCACATCGATTTAAAACATTACAGAGATCCACAGTCTAACTAGCCAAAAACAAGAAACTATATTAAGTCTTCTGAAAATCCAGCTGATTGTGCATCAAGAGGCATGGAAGCTGAATGCCTCGAAAAACATCAAATATAATAAAGTGGTTCAAGTTAGTTAACAAACACTTCAACAACTTGGGCAATTCATAATTCGAAGGTAAGACTGGAAAATGACCCAGAGAAAAGTTACTAGCGCTATCCAAAACAACGAATGAGAGACGACGAAAACAATTTTGATCATCTGTACGTGAAAGATTCAAATAATAATATCATATTGTGAACTAGGTAACATATCACCTCAAGAAGTTAACTGGGAATGCCCAGCAAGGCCAATAAAGCAACGAAATTCACAATTTAAAGAACAACAAACCAATCGACAATAAAAGTAAGTTACCTACTGTCACTCTCACCATCTTTAAAGGATGGATTACTGAGAGTTGGTGGTCGATTACCTAGCCTGGTAATATGATGAAAAATATCCCTTGATCCTTCCACAATCACATCCAATTGTTAACCTGAAAATCCAAGAAGTTGCCGAGTGAAATCTGCCAGATAATTGAGCTCTGCCCAATATGTTGTTAGATTAAAATATGTTTCCATTCATTATTCATCAAACTAATTTGGCCAATTTTGCCAAAGTAGAAATGAGATGAGAACCTAAATATATTGTGTTCGGGTATTATTCCTCAGACCAGCATTCTTAATATACAGAATATTAACAGCGTGCTCTGGTTATTAGTCTGTGTTCGTGGTAATTTCTGTGTTTCCTACTGATTTGAATAATCTGTGACCATACCGTACTGATCTGTCGCTTATGGCTCGTCTACCGATAGAACGGATATTTTGATAATTGCTCTTTTATAACGACCATTTCCCGGGCCACGTATTGCAAACTACGTGACCCAATCCGCCTGATCACGAGTGTGTTTCAACAATTCTACCTCTTACCCATTTTGTGGGAGATAATTATTTTTAATTAAAAGCACAAGATTGCATACTTGTAATAGTGCCCTCGATTGGAGGCATTTTGGTCGTTGTTGTAGTTTTCACAAATATTCGTTACAACATTTCTTCCAAAAATCTTGTTTCAGTTTTTGTAATATCTTCCATCTTGACAAGCGACGTGTGTTTGAATATACAACATTTTCTTCTGGAACTGCAGTTAGTGATGAGCTGATTAAAAAATGGCCGTGTTAGTACTTCAAGATCTACTATAGATTTTTTATTTTTTTTCGCTGGCTCTACATCCCATCGAGGGATTTGGCTGCTTCATCCTGAAGTTCCGTCATCATTTTTTTTAACGGATAATGAATGATTAATTCATTAATCCTACCCTTAACCAGCCGTGATTTTTGCATCACTGCCACCGGGGCAGCAATACTATAGTACTGGACATTGGACAGATTGGCCTTGAATTTAGAATGGCCTCTATTTGATTTAGCAGTGTTGTTAATTCCTCATAGGTGAGAGTTGTATTTCCCATGATCTTTTTTAGGTGGGTCTTGTTGAGCGACAATATCGTTGAAGTTACGTAGAACAAAATTCGTGCCGTTGTCACTATATGGAAGTACATAAGCCACGCCCAGATGTGAACGTTTTAAGGGCCCCAATAAATACTTCTGTGGTGATGATAGGCAAACAAAAAATTGCAATTTAGGCTATAAGGATTTACTTCCTCTGCCTTTAGTTGTTTACCACTCCGGTATGCGTAAATGGTTTTGTTGGCTGAACTCTTGCGGATGGTAGGTTTCCCATTAACTGATTTCTCCCTGGCTTGATTTTAAACATGTGGCATTCAACGCATTTTGAAATTAGTAATTACTAATTTAGTTGTGATTCCGCACGAATGAGCACGAGTTCAATTCATCCATGCATCATTTTCAATTGCTTCCTTAATTGTGTCGCAGCCTGTTGTAGCATGCCGCAGGAAACTTTTTCGTCTTCTGCGAGTTGATATAAACACCCCTATTATGATTGTCGAGTCGATCGACAATCGACACGATTCTCTGTTGCTTTTTCGTTTTTCATACTGTTAATATCAAATGGAAAAATTAGAACGCAAGCTTTGTTGTAGTATTTGATGGCTTGAGGACAACATAATGAGGCATGTATGCGTCGTTCAATTTTGTTGAATGAATTTTTTCCATATGTCCAAAACATTCTTCATAATCTCGCATGAATTCTTTATATTGTGTAGTTCGGTTGTCGATCTTCATGGGTTGATATTCTAGTTGGAGAAATCTTGATGTTGCCATCTTCTAGGAATCTCCTGTTTGCCTGTTGTTGGAATGGAATTTTAAGCATATGCATAATATCTATCGTCTGATTCTCTTTTATGGGAATTCTGAAAATGTTATTTTTCCTTATCAGCAGTATGTTTTCTTGTTGGATGTAGGTCCCCTATTTCCTGTTTTCTCAATTTCCTATGTCGTATTTTTATTGGTTGTGATTGCGACGGTTTTGGTTAACGGCTTTAATATAAACGCGTCTTTTACGTTCTCTCTCTCTCTTCATACTGTTATTTATTCATAATGTCTAATACGTTTACATGATGTATGTACATAGAATGTTTATCATTAGGGTTGCCAGGGGTGCTATGTTCACATGGATATAACAGGTTTCCCCTTTTTATTTAAATTCAATACTTTTTTTTTTGTTTTTGTTTTTTGACTGTTCAAAATTCTCATCATATGTCAAACGAACTTTTGGTTTGATCGGTCGTCTCGGTCTTGATTGTGGTGGAGGGACCTAGCTTCCGCAACCATTGTCTGTTTTGGCTCCGATGTAGGCTGAATTGTAACTTCCCGTGTTGGAGTTTGTTGACTTGTAATTCCAGTGCTTACCACTGGCATGAGGTCTCGATTTTCCCTTCCATCATAGTAGTATGGAATCGTATCAGCTGTAGGTTGTTGAATTTCTGATCCAATTCGATGTATTTGGTCAATGTGTCGCTTCCAAGTACGTCCATCGTCCAATTTTACCAGATAGTTAAGTGAACCCAGCACCTGTACGATTGTTCCGAATTTGTACTTTCCGTCGCCACAGTAGTTACGAACAGAGACACGGTCATTAGCGTTTAATTTCCTGATGTTAGCTTGGATTTCTTTGCATCTATTTTGTTTTTCCCCATCTTTTGGCAACATTATGTCAAGACGCGAACGGATTTGTCCGTTGAACATTCGTAATGATGGTGAAACGCCAGTTGTAGCATGGGGTGTACGACGGTAATTTAGTAAGATCTTGCACAATTCCTTACTTATGTCCTCCCGGTCACAATTTATGGCTTTCAATTTATTTTTGAATGTTTGTATGTGCCTTTCCGCCTGGCCATTCGTTGCTGGATGATACGGAGCACTCAACCTGTGTTGGATTCCATTCATTTTCATGAAATGTTGGAAATTATCGGACGTAAACTGAGTTCCGTTATCACTCACCAACATTTCCGGAATCCCGAATTTCGCAAATTTCTCCCGGCATATATTAATTGTACTCTCCGTTGTAATGTTTGGAGTAATATGTATTTCTGGCCATTTGCTGTAGGCGTCGACCAGAATAAAAAAATATTTACCCATGAATGGCCCGGCAAAAACAATATGTACCCTTTTAAATGGACATTTCGCTGCTTCCCATACGTGTGTCGGAACTTTCTTTGGATTCGATCTTGCTTTTTGACATTGTAAGCAGTTTTTCGACAAATTTTCAATGTCGCTATCCAGTTTTGGTCACAAGCAGAAACTCCTGGCCAATGACTTCATCCGCGTAATCCCAAAATGTGCTGTATGTAGTTCTTGCAGCACTTGCTGTCGTAAATTTCCTGGAATGTAAACTCGGAGTTCACGTAGAAGGCATCCACTCTGAAGTGTAAACTCCGTTTGTTCGATATTGAATCTTTGATCAGGCTTGACTATCTTTCCTGTCTGTAGTCCCTCGATCAAATGTTTCACCGTATCATCATTGGTCGTAGCCTCTTGTAGTCGATCGACCGTTCGACCGTCACCGGTAACGTTTCGATTGCGTTGATTTCGATCAGGTCGATAAGTTCGATACTTGTATTTGTTTCGGCACGCGGCAATCGTGACAGGGCATCCGCATTTGAATGATCCGATGATTTGCGATATTGTATTTCGTATTTGAATGCCTGCAGAAATATTGCGTAGTGCTGCATTCGTGTAGCTGATAATGTCGGAAGTCCCTTGTCCGGTGAAAGAATTTGCATTAGAGGCGTATTATCAGTAATCAAAATAAATTTACGAGCGTAAACGTACTGATAGAATTTCCGAAGTATATCCGATAGGGTTTGCGATGCAAATTTTATAGGCATTTCACTCCCATCCGGATAAACGTGACTCAGTACCGCCCCCACACCAACTGGACTGGCGTCAGTAGCCAATACTAACGGCATTTTCGGATCGTAGTGTACTAAGTGTATTTCCTGTTGGATTAGCATTTTCAGGTTGTGAAATGCTGTTTTGAATTCCTCGTCCCAAACAAATTTGACTTTATCTTTGTGCAGATTATTCATTGGGTAAATAACCGTGCTGAGATTTTTAAAAAATCGTCCGTAGTAATTTATCAGTCCAAGGAATGCACGAACCTCATTCTTATTTTTTGGTTCCGCCATCTGTGTAATTGCCTCGATCTTGCTTTGAATTTTGTAAATACTATGCCGATCGATTTTGTAACCACAATATTCGATTTCAGGTGCCATGAACTCGCATTTATTGAAATTTACTCTCATTTTGTACTTGTTCAACCGCGCCAATAGTTGCTCAAGTCGTTGCATATGAGATTCGTCATTAGGCGCTGTAATTTTGATGCCATCCTAGAACACTGATACTCCATCGATGTCCTTCAGAATTTGCTCAATTTCTCGCTGCCATTTTGCTGGTCCAGATGCAATACCATACATAAGTCTTGTTGGCTGAAACAAGCCGCGATGCGTACTTAACGTCAATATTTCCCGATCATCTGGATGTACTTCCATTTGCAAGTATACTTTATGTAGGTCAATTTTTGAAAATTTGTCACCTCCCGCCATCGACGCAAAGAGATCTTCCATCGTAGGAAGTGGATGTTCCTCGACTAGTATACGAGGATTCACCGTAATTTTATAGTCCCCACATAGACGGACTTTATCACCCTTCTTTTTGACAGGAACAATGGGTGTAGCCCATCTGGATGAATCGATTTTTTGTAAGATGCCGTTTTGTTCCAAATCCTCGAGTTCTTGTTCCACCGCGTCTCGTAAAGCAAATGGTATTTTCCTTGCCTTTATGAAAATAGGTTGTGAGCTCTCTTTTAAACGGATACGCGCTTGTAGGTTTTTAATTTTACCCATGGAATCTCCGAATACCGATATATATTACTCCAAACATTACAACGGAAATTTTTTATCCCATCCTCGTCGCCACTAATATAAACGCGTCTTTTACGTTCTCCCTCTCTCTCTCTTCATACTGTTATTTATTCATAATGTCTAATACGTTTACATGATGTACATATGTACATAGAATGTTTATTATTAGGGTTGCCAGGGGTGCTACGTTCACATGGATAGAACAGGCTTATTAGATCTTCGGATCGGTATAGTAATCTGCCTCAAGAAATAAGTCTGTCGGTGCTGACATATGGAAGCTGGGATAGGCCAACTAGTGCTAGATTATCCCAATTCTGGGTTGTTATTAGTTTACATGGTTAGTTGTCTGTAATTTTATTTACTACGTAAGCATATATCTCTAAATTATACATTGATTCAAATTGAGCCATAATCAACAAAAGTAGTGCAATTTTGCACTACATGTTTTTAGTAGTGGGCATATTTGATGAATTATCCGCGTCTCGGTAACTGAAGTAGTGTTGATTGTGACAACTCTAGCCAGCTGATCTGACTACGGTATTATAGAAATTTCGTCACAGTAAATATTATGAACGTGCTGGTTATTTCTTAACGAAAACTTAAAATTAAGGAATTAAAAATATTATTATTTTAACGTCACATAATTAACTTTAATGTATAATATTGTAAGACATTAAGACATTTCATAAATAAACCGCCCCCCCCTTCCTCTCCCAACCTTTCAATCAGATTTCACAATCGAAAATACAAATTCCACACAGCCAAATGTAAGCACATATCCATGCCCGAGCAGAAATGAATCATCCGTAAAATTATTACGTAAATGTGAAAATAAATTCTCCTTGCGGCATCTGCAATTCCCCTGATGTAATTTAATATCAACGTCATCGGTTAACAAATTCGGTAAACCTTTCCGCATCGTAAAATTATTTATCTTAATCCCGTATTCCGAGTAATTAAGTAATTCAAAATTCTCTGCAACCTTAAAACCATATATAATTTATATATTTTGACGGACATTTAATAAATCCTTTTCTAAACTTACCTCATCATAAAAGATGATTGCATGATTCGATGAGATGTATTTACAATTTCCGTACGATGTTAAATTTAAATCATTTCCATCACCTTTTCCGATTGTTAATTTACGATAGCGCATAAATACCGAATTTTGTGTATAGTATCTAAGCGGTAATAAAAAAATTGGAATGTAACAAAGATCGAAAGATTAATGTTTTTGAGCAATTTACTTACTTTATTTGAATGCTACCATTACCTTTGTCCACCGTGTGAATCGGTGTTAGAGCAGCTCGGCATTTTATTTCTGAACTGTTGCTTGACGAGGATTGCCTGTGAATATATATAAAAAAAAATCATATCCGTTTATGGTAAGCCGCCCAACCCAACTCACCGTTTATCCTGAACAAGCTTCCGATAGATTTCCTTATTTTCATCCACATTCAAAATTTGACTGGGCAAAAATTCTTTGCGCCTCTTTCCATTTGCATTCGTAAAATGTTCGGCCACTTGTAATAAATTGTCCACATTAAATTGTTCACTAAGCGGTTTCCGGTTTGCGGTTTTTTCTCGATATTGCTGCGTCAATTGTTGAAATCTAGGTTGCAATACATTTGACTTATTTTCTTTATCAAATTCAATACATTCGGTTTTGACGAGATTTTCTTTAACACGCTTTTCAATGAATGAATTATTTAATAAGCGAAAATGTTTTACTTTTATTTCTTTGTAACGGTGAATCGCTAATTTTTTAATTAGCTCAATATCGAAATATTTTAATTCATTGTTTGCTATGGGAGAGATGGAAAATTTAGAAAAATCAGGCAAATGAAAAAAATTATTATTTTGCTTAAACTATTGTCACAAGCCATCGGATGTTGTCTTATAAGAAGTAAATCAGCTACGTTTGACACAGGCCCTGTAACCTCAATTTTGGGAGATTTTCGTGATTCACTATAAACTGCGACCAGACATAAATCTTCTTCGATTTTTTATTTTTTTTTCGATGCTAAATGAAAACTAAAATTCCACCTGACTATTAAGTCGCAGTTCCCTATGAGCTATGACCAATTTCACGGACCACTTAAACATTATAAGGTTGTTCAAATATTGGTCTGCTTCAGAATTTAGAAAAATTACTTCGGATATAGCAGAATTCAACATTCCGGGTAAGTTCAAAAGGTACCAAAGGTAGTTTCAAAGGTACAGATGATGAAACCAGCTGATTTCATATAGAATTGATCTATCTGAGCTAATATTAACAAATATTAAAATAACCGTAAAATATATAAGATGACTAATAAAATCAGTATCAACACCATACTCATCATTATTTCAATCTCAGATTTTTTAAATTGATCCCGGATCAAAAAAAAGATCAATATTTTCTTTCAAAAAAATATGAAAAGTATTTGGGATTAAAATTGTTTGATCCAGGATCAACTTTTTTGATCCCGGATTATTTTTTTATTTCCAAAAGAATTCGACATAAAAAAGCGGGCGTTTATTGTTTTTGCCATGGATAAGTAAGTATCATAAAATAATTTGGCTATAATAATCATTACTAAAACTTTTCATTACCTACAATTATTTAAGGCTTGTGGTGCGGTTAGGAAAAAAAACTGGCAAAAAAGCATCGAAAACTTCGTGGTAAGTATGATTATTTATTGAGGTTACGTTACGCAAATTTTAAAATTGTTAATTTTTACATTTCAATCAATCTCTTGGTTTATTACTAAAGCTCCTCGTCATCTTCCGTCATGATGTCCTCCTCGATGTAAGTTAATACCTATAGCTTAAATACTTAGAAAATAAGAGGAATTGCAGTTTTTTATTTATTTATAGATCGACGGCAACTAAATCAAAAAGTATAATAGAACTATTGGAATCAAGTACGGATAGTGACAAAGAAGTGGTTGCTAAGGAGGCGAAACGATTTAGAGCCTTTCGGTCACAGTGGAGTGAGGATTTCCCGTGGATCGAGTGCCGTAACGAGTATTCATTTTGTAAGGTATGCAACACCAGAGACCAGACTCACAAATATAAAATCGCATCTTCTACGGCATTATGCAAATGCCACTCACAAAACCAATTTTTCTATAAGTAAAATTGTACCAATAAATGAAATGTTCGCAAATCCCGCAAAAGTTACATTTGAACGGCAAATAAAAGAATCCGAATTAATATTAGTGATGTTTTGCTTGATGCATCATTTGCCCTTCACTTTAATGGATTTTCTACCAGACTTACTAAGAAAATGTTGGATAGCTCAAAATATAAAGTGCAGCAGAACGAAGGCGAATAACTTGGTTAAAGATGTTTTGGGTGAAAAAGGACGGCAGAAATTAAAGGTTAAAGATGTTTTGGGTGAAAAAGGACAGAAATTTAGCTTAACCATCGATGAAACCACGGATGTGAGTGTGGCAAAATCACTGGATTGAGTAGCTCGCGTTTTTAATCTGAAAAAATGTTCACCAAGTGATAGGTTTTTAGGTCTGAAAAGTGACTCTCTCTCAATTTTTACTAGCATTTTAAACCATTTAAATTTATTGAAAATTCCGGTACAGAATGTAATAGGTCTAGGATCGGATAACGCCGCAGTTATGTCTGGCCAATTTAACGGGGTTCAAGCATGATATAAACAAATAATTCCTGATCTTTTTTTATAAATTGCGTATGCCATTCGTTGCACTTATGTGCCAGTTACGCTTGCCAAAAGTTACCGTTTTCAATGGGCCAACTAGCCCGAAATATTTTTCACGCTGTTTGTGTGTGTATCATGGCCACACGAATAATTACGAAGCTAAAAATTTGTCTGATTTAATATGAAAAAATGTTTTCGACAACGTATTATTTATTATTTAAATGCATTTTATATGAAAAGCCTGGTATGAAAAGTACTTAATACGAACACCAAACATACAAAAGGCAACATCCAGACATGTTACCAATAACGACCACCGTACGTTTCTTTGAAGACTCTTCGTCCCAAATACATGGAATTATGTCTTTTGACTGTCTTGGGTTTGTTACCACACCAAATCTTGAGTTTGTCTTATTGACGATTGTTATACGGTAGACAGAGTCCAGAGATGGGTAAAACGCCAAAAAATCTGACTTTTCGACAATTTTACCAAAAATAGGTCAAAAACCTTAATTATGGTCAAAAACTGTCGAAAAGTGTCAAAAACTGTCTAAAAGTGTCAAAAACTGTAGAAAAGTGTCAAAAACTGTCGGAAAGTGTTAAAAGCTGTGCGAGTGATATTGGGGAAAAGGAGAAACAAAATATTCTTAATTTTTTCGTGAGCAAATTTTTGAAATGTACTAGTAAATTTCGAAAAATCGAAACTGTTGAAACAGTTCTGAACGTAAATGAAGCTACATTATGCTACATAATGGTACATTTTCGATTTATTTCGTTGTCAGAAAGTCGTGTCAAAATGTGTCGAAAACACAGGTTTTGAAAAACTGTCATAAACTCGTGATAAATACTGTGTCATAAATACTAGTTTTTGACACTACCCATCTCTGAGACAGACACAAAGTTAATCGAGATTTTCATGTATCCCAAAATGTATTTGTATTCAAAAATCGCGTTGTGAAAACGAAATAATCCAGTTTTTTGTGAAGATTTTGTAATGACAGTCGTCTGTCGTTACACGATTTTCACCTAAACCGGATTATTGTGTTTCCACAACGCGATTTTTGACAAAAATGAAAACTGAAAATCGCAATTAACTCTTACTAAAGATACATGTTAAACCCAAAAGTGATTGACTGAGTTATGACTGAAAGTGATCTGACTGAAACTTTGGGTTGGTGGTTACATCGGATTTTTTTATTTGATCTGAATTGACATTTTAAATGTCACTTTGTTATAAAATTATATTTAAATTATTAGAAAATAGTTTAAAATAATTTAAAAATCACTTCAAATATGTATGAAACCTTTTGCCTGTATGAAAAAATCTGTCAGTTCAACTAAATTATAGTTTACATGTTTAACTCAATATACAAACTGACTCAACCAACCAAATTTAAGCTGACCGAACTCAGACTACTTTCAGATAACTTTCAGCCAAGTCGCCGTTTACATGTTGAATTTAACTCAGACGTTTTCAGTCAGATCACTTTCGGTTTAACATGTATCTTTAGTATATGTGTCTGTCTACCGTATTACATGTGTTACTTAAGACACGTTTGCTGGTTTGATAACACTTTGTTTTAGTTTTTTTTCAAAAATAAATATTATATTCAATTTAAAATATTTTATTGACGATTGGAGCATCACAGATTCCACCTAGTAGAAATTTTTTAAACTGAACTACCTGATAGTTTGACGTTCGAAATTGTTGTAAATAATTCCAATTTTGACCTATAAACACAATTTTTACTTATCGGATTGCTAATAATTGTAAATAATTCCAATTTTGGACTATAAAAACAATTTTTAAATACCGCATTGCTAAATTTTCTTTCGTCGCATTTGTGACAAATGTCATTTTATCAGGTGCATCATTTTAACTATTGTCCTCGAGAGGCGCTTTCTTTACTTTACAATCGTCAATAAGAAAAATATTTTTTATATTTAAAATAATATTTATTTCTTGTTGTTGTTGTTTTTTTCTTTTACTCAGGTCGATTACTTAGCAATAAATAGCTGTATATGACCCAATACATAACTTTCAAACGGTTAAATCCAAAACTTCTAGAAGTAATGGACGCCCCTATTATTTTTATAACATTCACTGAGTCGCACTTTGTGACACCTCCGACTAGCATGGATATTATGGGCCTTACAAATATAAAAATGCTGTACCCGGAACCACTATCTATTTTATTAAACTGTATTTGTGATACCCTCGCTTATTTACACGATATTCGCCTTTAAAGCACCGCAAGAGCTGCCACGATCGCCACTAGTTAAAGGTGAACAGCAATTCAGCGTTTATTTTTAAGTGTGTTAGTGACGATTGTAAATGTAGAGAAAGCACTACCTGTCGGAATAAAATAAAACTGAAGCGACCATACAAAAACTAGCATCAGCACTCGCAGAACGACTAAAATTTATAGCGGAAATTTTTTGAAGTGAAGTGGCTATACATTATGTTGTCTAAAACCACGGCTACAATCGTCAATTTTTGAATTATTTTGCCGCTGAATAAAGAAATATATCTTTCATGTGCAATAAAAGATTGTTTTGAACCATAATCAACAACAAAATTGTCCAAAAATAAATTTTTTTTTATTGCTGTTCACCTTTAACTCTAGTTTCAATATCGTCCACCAGATGTCAGCCACTTTGCGTTAAAAAGCGAATAACGGGCCTTATACGATAATGCGCAGTACCCGGGACCACCAGCTTAATAAAGATGTTCACTCTACAAGTCTACAAGATCTATATTGCGACTCAATTTATTTCTTTTAAACCTATAAAAAAAATTGAACACATCACCATCCTCACAAAAATAATAATAAAAACTACAAAAAAAAATGGCGAAATATTATGCTTTTTGTGCGTTGGTGTCGAAAACGAAGCGGTTTTTGAAGACATTTTCAAGACAACTATAAGACTTGTTACCATTCCTTCTATTTCCCACCGATAGGAGCGCTTTAAATTACATAACGTCCGTGTCTCTAAGTAACATACTGAAGACAACCGCAAGACATGTTGCCTAATGGTGGATTCAGCGAGAAATATTTGCTAGCTCGTGATCACGAATTATTGAAATTTCGTCAACTTTTTTACCCCCTCCAATTTTTTGTTTAATTTTTTAAAAGAGCAACCATAAGAAAAAGTAAACAAAAAATTGGGGGGTAAAAAAGATGACGAAATTTCAATAATTCGTGATCACGACACGAGCTAGCAAATTTTTCTCGCTGAATCCACCATAAGAAATTTGTCTCTTTTTAATCAGTGTAATTTTATATTATTTTCTCTATCCCAGACAAGCAAAAGACTTGTTACCAAAGACAAAATATTTGCTGGGTACTGTTGAAATTGAATACGATCATAACTGTCAAAAAAACATATTTTTCGCCCGAGGATCAAGGGACCTTACTTTAACTCCATTTCAAAGATATCAATAATGTACAAAACAAATTTCCAAAAATCAAATCTCAACCAGCTTCTAATCTAATACCGTTGACTTGACATCACATATCGAATAATCGCGAATATTAGAGGGTTTTTGGCCTGTCTGTCATTACAATTACACGATTTTCACAAAAACATTCGTTTTCAAAACGCGATTTTTGACAATCGGGATCATAAATGAATCGCGATCAATTTTGTGTCTATCTACAATATAACGTGCTTGTACATATTATAATAATATAAATTATAAACAGTAATGATCATGACAACGATTTTAATAATCTTACCTTCTTTAATTTTATTTTCATATTGTTCATCTTTATAATCCATGACGTTAATTGCTTAGCGATTTTCCTTCAAAATTTTCTTCTTAATATGTAGTATAATAGACTTTTATTTATATTTTGTAGTTTATAATCAATAAATTCAATCGAACAATTATTTACAGTGCCGATACGAGATAGGTTAGGATTCAATTTTCAACAAAGGATAATGAAACAAAATAAAAACTTTAATTAAAAATGACAACGAAAAAACGATTACCTTTTGTTTTGATTGGAAATGGACACTTGATTTAAAGGAAAAATAAAAATTTATTAAAGGTTCTTTATGATGAATTACGACGATCAACAAATTTTTCCTTTTATAACGGTTGTTACCTTTTGCGTTGTTGAACAACAATTATTGGACGCAGACTATTTAATCGAAATCCAACCTACCGAAAAAGCCACCATAATAAAACGATTTTTTGTGTACAGTTCATCACATTTCCGATTTTCAGTTAGAGGAAAATCAAACAATTTTATATTAAAAAATATTCCATAAAACAACAACAAAACTAAATAAAGTTCAATTTTAACAGTTAAGTACACTTAATTACTAAACTTAAGTATATTGTCCTTAAAGTACGGTAGGCGCTCTATGAAGTTGGTTCCCGATGAAACTTCTCATAAGATGTGGTGGCAATCTTTTTCAAAGATTCAGCCTCCTTATCCCCGGTCGCTTCGACCATATTTCTCAACACACCATTCACATCCTGCAACAGAATGTGTGGCACATCAAATTCTTTGGCTGAGCCTGCATCCATCACGAGTATCCGATCCGAATCCATTACGGTATGCAAGCGATGTGCTATCGTAAGTACCGTACAATCTGCGAATTTTGTACGAATTGTCTTTTGAATTAGAGCATCTGTTTGTGGATCAACATTTGCGGTTGCCTCGTCGAGGACTAAAATACGATTTTGTCGTAAAATAGCACGCGCCAAACAAATCAATTGTCGTTGCCCGACGCTAAAATTACTACCGGCCTCTGTAACTAAAAAGTCTAAATGCCCGATTTCACTTTTAAGCTCAACCGCTTGAAGTGCATTCCAAATTTTTGCATCATTGTACAACCCGAACGGATCCAAATTATAACGGATTGTGGCAGAAAATAGTACAGGGTCTTGAGGAATGATTGAAATTTTTTGTCTTAATCCATTTAACGAAATTGAACCCGTATCTAATTCATCAATTAGAATTTTTCCATCAATGTGAGCGAGTCTAAATAGGGCCCCGATTAGAGATGATTTTCCAGCACCTGTACGCCCCACAATACCAACCTTCCACGTTGGTTTAATATCGATATTCAAATTTTTTAGGACTGGTGCTCCTTTCACGTCATACTTCAGTGACATCTGTTTGAACTGGACTTTACCTTGAGCAGGCCAATTTTTCGGGGGCTCCTGTTTCGGACTATACTCTTCCTCTAGATCAGTGTACTGAAGAACACGTTCCACACTAGTCATCTGTTGTAATGATTCAGTAGCCTGGCGAATACCGTACTGTACCATACCGGTGAGTATCATTGACTGAGATATGGCAAGACCTACGTTTCCGGCGAATATTGAATCCTTCAAGAATACAAAACTGAATGATACAGCCGAAACAAACAGTATACTGATGCAATCCAACCATAAGCCGCACGCCGTATTTGAAGCGGTTGTTAGATGCCAAACTCCTGAATGAACGTTCTGCAGCTCATCAAATTCGTACGAGACTTTATGTTGGACACTATTCACCCGAATCGTTGTCAATCCATTTAGTGAGGCTGACAGGTGGCCAAATATTGGACTACGGCATATACCTTCGAGGCGTTTTAAATCCTGAGCTGGTCGTAAATAAACCTTTAGAATGAGACCATAAAATATTATTGCGCATAGTAACGGCAGTAAAAGTGTGTAGTTCACGATCATCACCATTGACAGAATTCCGATCATAACCAAGAAAATTTGAATTGACTCCATCATGGAGCGGGGCAGCATCTCATCAATTGCGCCCATATCGCGCGAGAACCGATTTAGAATTCTACCACCTGGATTTGTGTCGAAGAACCGCATTGGTGCGTGGAGTATTTTATCGAACATTTTGTTGTGTAGATTTTTTGAGGCACGCATGCAAAGATTGAAAAAGAGGTAGCTGCGCAAAATGGTCATGATTATAACACCAATGATTAGGGTACCGTAAATATAGAGACACTCCTCGGTGGTTAACGCGGTTGTTTGATTACTAGACTTTAAGAATTCCTGTCGGGTCCAGAATGTAACGAAGTAATCGCTACCACTCGTAACACCTTGAGACAGTGCCAACACAATGATGAGGACGAATATGAACATTGCACTACCACCAGCCAAAAAGTACCGTTTCCAAACGTTTGCTGACATACCACCTTCCGCTTGTTCTTCTGCCTCCTCTTTAACTGATGCTGTATCTTCATTGATACTTGAAGATTTTCTCGACGACATGCTCGTTGTTCGTATCTTGTATGCTTTAGCTCCGTCAATAAACGGAATTTCGACATCTTCGTCGCTTTCTAGTTCCGCGTCTTTTAAATCATCTTCAACCACATCACTAATTGGCTCTTCCTCGTCGAGCTTCTCTAGAATATTGGCAAAATCAATATCGCTATTCTGGAGATCCCGATATGTTCCCTGCTTCATAATTCTGCCCTGATCAAGCACAATAATCCAATCCGCTTCCTTTAAGAAATGTACTTGATGCGTAACCAATACACGAGTTTTCCGCTCTTCCGCCAAATAACCATTAGGACCGAGCACTTCATCGAACAAGTGTCGCCCAACATGTGCATCTACAGCCGAAAGTGGATCATCCATCAGATAAATACTGGCATTTTTGTAAACAGCACGAGCCAAACTAATTCTCGCCTTTTGACCACCGGACAGCGATGAGCCACGTTCCCCGATCAAAGTCTTATCAGCATGTGGTAACTGCTCAAAATCGGCTACGAGTGCACAACGCTTCACCACATCATGGTACCGCTTCTTATCAAAATTATTCCCAAACAGAATATTATTTCGAACCGACCCGGGGAATAGCCAAGGTTCCTGCGATGCATAAGATAGTTCTCCGTTTACAACAACATTCCCAGAAGCAACGGGCAATTCACCTAATATCAATTGTAATATAGAACTTTTTCCAGAACCCACCGGTCCAATAATGGCACATAAATTTCCAGAGATCGCCTTAAAATTAACGCCATCGAGTGTTCGTTTTTTATCTGCCGTCCATGATGCGGACACATTTTTAACCTCAAGCACGGGCTCATTCCGTTTGGTCACAACATCTCGATTGATTGTTAGTCCGTGTAGCGTCGGATCATGTTCATCTTTGTCCAAAAATTGTTGTATTCGAGTTAACGAAACGAGTGCTTCGGCACCCATCGATAAGGCCAGGGGATAAAAAATAGCCGCAATCAATTGTAACGTATTATAGTACTGAGCAAGTGAAAATACTTTGTCGGCACTAATCGGTATATTTAGTAGAACGCAAGCGGCCACCGTTATAAATAATGTCGAGCGCTCAGTAAACACCATCGTACTGAGATAAACTGCTCGTATGTATGATGCGTATCGAATTTTTTTGATTTCATTGCGACGTGTTTCTGCGACCACTGCATTAAACGGTTTCTCCCATGCGTACATTTTAATCACCTGAATTCCTTGAACAATTTCATGCATAATACTAACACGTTTATCGGTTCGTACCGCTACTTTCATACGCAATTTAGCCGACAGTCGACTTAATCCAGTTTGTACTGGCAGCGTTTTAATTAACAATCCAACAACACCAACAACAGATGCAACACCAATTTGCTGCCAAATCAACCAGCATATAAAAACCGAAACGATTGGTAATATCCAAAGATAATGGGCGAATATAAATCCATAATCGAGTCGTGATACATCATTTGAGAGCAGATTTACAACATATCCAGCTGATATTTCACTACTTGCACGTTTTGAGAGGCGCAACACTTTACGATAAATTGCGGAACAGCATGCAATACGCATTCGGGCACCGAGTAATCTTTGGCTTAAATCCGTGTGATGCATTAAAAATATTGTCACCACAATCATCCCAATTAAGATTAGTGTTAGATAGGTTATATCGGTCCAGATTATGTAAAACCAATTATCTGGTGGCACATGAAAGAATGAACGTTCAAGTGTTATTTTGGCGGTGATTAGTGTTGCGTTTGACGCCGCGGTTATATTGTCTGATTCTAACATTACAGTTTGTATAATGCTCAAATTTTGGTATTGAATTAAGAGTTGCGCTAATACCACTGGCAGAAGGCATCTGGAAAATAAAAACCATTACATTAAAAATTTGATAAATATTTTGTGCTAGCATTGGATATTGTTACCTACTTTAGCATAATGTTAATGAATACTAGACTGCCATCAAGTAAGGTATCTTTGTAGAATGTATAAAATAATGCCGTTCGCAGCCTGGCTTTTTGACTTTTTCGTTTCGCTCGGTCGCATTCTTTGTTCCATTCCCTAGGAGTAGAGAAAAAAAATATTAATTGGTAAATTATATTAATCTCCTTCTTTCTCTAATAAGTAAAAAAAAATATTGTAATTCTACAAGATCAACTGTTGAAGCGCACTTTTAATCAGCTTGTCGGATATATTTACTAGAACAAATTAAGGTGGATTTATATTATCCGTTCCTACATGTATCGTGTCAGACATAATCAATTTATACTATCCGTCAGACATCCATTTTTTGAACAATATTTGTCTGTGTCGGTTCGTGTAGGAACGGAAAGGAACGGATAATATAAATCCACCTTTGAAAGGTCAATCTGTTCTACCCTGACGGAAATTTCATTGTTCAGGATTTACTTTGTCCTACAAATTAATCGACGCTAAGTACTCGTCAATTCTCTTCTATCTTGAGATTACTGGTTCCGAAATTTTAAACCCCTGACCGGATTCCATCTCAACATTTGGGTTATTAGAAAAAATCATCAACCTCTACATCCAGATATGAGTGAATGAAGAAGATGGAGGAATTAAAGTTAAAGCTTGAAAATGAGGCTAAGCAAGAAATACACATGATCCCGAACCGCAACCTACTCCTGAACCTACAATTTCGGAATAAATACATGAAACTCCAAATAAGTTTCTTGACGTAGCATGTCAAACTGAAGGTAAATCTCAAGCTTGAGGCCCATATGTTTCGTTTCGTTTCGTTCCGCCTTGTAAGTAGAATGTGTCAAAACGTATGGAAAACCGAAAACATTGTCACTACTACGTTTCCATGACAGAGTTAACCCGAATTAAGAGTTTCGTTGAGTTAATAACATGGCGGTGATAATCCATATCGTTTCCATGAAATTATAATTTCTAGTGTAATTTGATATTTCACAATAATTCAAAATCACTTCTGAAAATTGTATTTGTTTTGTGGAAATTTTTAAATTTAATATTTATTGTGATTTTTATGATTTATGAAGTATGTATTACGGAGATAAAGAATACTCGCGACACCATTTTGTGTTGGTATAATTATTTTATCCGTTTTGACAGATAGAAAATAGAATCCCTTCTTACCCTACTACTTTCGTTGAGTTAAGTTGGATTAAGAAACTTAACGAAAATCAAAAACTCGACATGTTCCCATGATGAGATAATCCACGTTAATCCCGGTTAACTCCATCATGGAAACGTAGTAAATATGTTAAGTTCAAAAACGAAACGAAACGAAAAGGTTGATGAAATTTCAATAAAAACTTAAACCAATGTAACCTCAATGTATTAATTTTGACGTTTGTAGTATGTAAACGAAATTTATTGTGACTGTGCTGTGAGTGAACCAAAAAAATAAAGTTAACAACAAATTAAATTCTTATTAAATATATATAATTAAAAATGGATTGTGAGAAGTTTATAGAAGAAATAAAAAAGTTCCTAGAGCTGTATGATAAAAATAATCGGTTTTATTTAGACCACAAAAAAAAGACCGAATTTGGAAAGATATTTCTGAAAAATTTGGTATTGATGGTAATAAAATAAGTAATTAAATAACCTACATACATTACATATGTTGTTTTAATTTTCAATATATTTATTTAGCAAAATCGAAATGGACATATCTCAGGGACAAATTCAATAAAGAGGAAAAATTTTTAACGTTTTTGGGTGGCTATGTGAAGCCCCGAAGGTATGTATTAAAACGAACAATATATATTTATTTAGAATTACCTATCGATGACTATGAATTAATTTTAGATTATTGGAAAATAGCCCGCCCGAAGAATTAGAGGAATTTTTAATTGAAGACGAGTGGTCAAGTTCCTCTCATTTTGATTCGGATAGCACATCAACCCGGTTAAATGCACCACCTAAAGCAAAACGGCGAAATCCCCAAATTGACGAGATGTTTATGGACACTTTGTCAAAAATTGGTCAAAAATACGAATCTCCAGGAGAAGACCCGGCCGATCAACACTTTTGAGACTCAATAAAATGCGAAATGACAAAAATGCCATCGGCGGCAAAATTAAAATTTAAAATTACGATGCTGGAACAGGTGAAGAAAGCTTTAGAGGATGATCAATAAAACTGCAAATAATTAAAAATATGTATTTTTATTTCAAATAATTTTATTAACATCGCTCATATTGAAAGCTCACGGCACCTTCATTAATAAAATAATCTTTGAGAACATCTCTCAATTCAAATGCCGTTCTGGATGCGTTATTTGGCACCATCCGGACAGATCTTAACAGCTGAGTTACGTCATTTCTCCATGTACCAGAGTGTATGTTATGATCTGAGTCCTCCCAATCAATAAATGTTGTGGGTGTATATTTGTTTGCCTCGTCATTTAATTTAATAAAATTATGTAACGCTATTGTAGCTAACACAATCTTCTCTACATTTTCTGGCTTCATATTGATCGTGGTATTTAATACTCTCCATCGTGCTACTAATATTCCAAACGCATTCTCAATAACGCGTCGTGCTCGGGACAAACGATAATTAAAAATTGATTTGGGAGTATCTAATAATCTTCCGGGATATGGCCGCATAAGATTTTTTCTTAGTGGGAATGCGGCATCTACCACAAAGTAGAAAGGAAATATTCTACCGCTATTTGAAATTGCCTTAGCTGCAGGGATTGGCACCTCATCGTTTAAAATTTGTTTCCCGAATTTTGATTGTTGTAGTACACCTATAGATTGAAAATAGTTACGTGATTCAAATATGTGGAATAAACTCATAATGTTCAAATACTTACCGCCGTCACTTTGACTTCCGTAAGCTCCAACACAAACATCCGTAAATATATAATTAGCATCGCACGTAGCTAACAACACAACGCTAAAAGTTTTCTTATAATTAAAAAAACTTGACCCGGTTTTTGCTGGGCAACGAATATTTATGTGTTTGCCGTCTATGGCACCCACACAGTGAGGCATGTTCCATTTGTTTTCGAACTCCTCTGCTATTTGTTGATAATCATGAGCATTCGGTTTATTCACATATAAAGGGGATAGAATGGTCCACAAAACATCGCAAGTTTCTAAAATAATTTTTCGAACTGTCGTTCTACCCATATTATAGCTCCAAGACAAATATTTTATAGAAACTCCTTGCGACAAAAATCTAAAACGGAAATACATATAAAGAAATACAAAATTACAAACTTATATAATTATATGATTGTATAATTTACTTACGATAATGTTAACGCCAATCTACATTCAAAATGAATAGATGGCCGAATCGAAAACTTTGTAAGATGGGGTTCTACAAGCGTAAGCAATAAATCGTACTGCGACCTCGACATCCGTGTATGTTTAAAAAATTCTTCCGCATCTTTATTTTTTATAGTTTCAAAAACCTTTGAAAAATAGCCAAAACTGTTTCGGTCGGTGTTTATTGGTCTTACCCACCACCTCCTATTCCTTTGATTATATGCGGTGTACAATTTATAAACTTCATAAAGATCTTTAAGGGTTTCTAAATCTTTATTCATTGTCACAATTTTTTTTTTAGTTTATAATTTAATTTAATTGAAAATTTTTCTCCGCTCTACTAAAATACTTCCAAACACAAAATAACTACTCGATCTGTCAAATAATAAAAAAAAACGAAACGAAACGAAACTTATGTGCCAGGGTGCCGGATGGAAAACGAAACGAAATGAAACGAAACGAAACGAAACGAAACCTATGTGCCTAAATCTAAACATATAAGTAAATGCAGTGATACATGTTCAATTTTTGCCTTTAAAGGCTGAAACACACCAAAAGCATTTTTTTTTTACGTTTCACAAAATTGTTTTTTGTATTATACGAGACTTTATTAATATACTTTGTGAAGAACGTTTATTTTTCAAAATATTTTATTTGAAAACAAATAGGTTTACAAGAAAATAATAGAAACTAAACAACACGTCAGATTTATTGAGGTTATGTTTACCAGCAAAGAGCATCTGTTTTTTGTTGTTAGGTGTGGAACCTGTTGACGCGACAGCAGAACCAACTTCATTTAATTAATTTTTTTTTTAATTGGAAATTTTCTATTAAAAATTTAAAATAATTGAATGTTTTCTTTAAAAATGCTTATATTTATGCTCAAACTACGATTTGAATTTGTTAAATAGGTAAATTAATTAATATTTAAATCTGCTGCTCGCTGCCGCTGCTCGGTGTGTTTCATGCTTAAGCCAAAATAATTCTGCGCGTTGATTGGTTAAATGTCGGCCATCTTGAAATGTCTTTAAGGCAAAATTTTAAAATTGAACATTGCTCAATTTTTCATAAGGCAAAAATTACCTAACCTCAAAATAGTTTGAAATTTCCATATTGTGATTTGTCGGTTATAGAGGTTAAAAAATTAAATTTGTACATAATATAACAATTAATTTAAAAGACCTAAAATTGAAAATGAACGTGCAACGTAAGTTCTGTTGATTTTTAATTTTGCTTGTATTTATGTAACAAGTTTTTAATGCTATTAAATACAAGAAAAACTAATTATAATCCTTAATCTTAATTCAGGTCGAATGGGCTCTCGAACTAAATAGCATTTTTCGATACTTGGACCTACAATTGCTAACTTGTCAAATTGAGTTACGCTCATTCGATGATACAATTTAAAATTGTGGTGATTGGATAATCACATTTCGGTATCAAATCCCTTTTAATAAAATAGATGAAACCCATCAAGTCTTTGGTTTCCTTTTAAAAATATGTTCTTGTTCTTCAATATTTTTTTTAAAAAAGGAAAAAAGACCGATATTTATAATTCGTTGCTTTCTTTTCTGCATTTTATTCATTTTCAATTTTAACTAAAACTTGGCAACCGTCAATTTCAAAATTTTGATTTGAATAAATTTTAGGTTATGTTTTATACGATGGCAAAAAGACCCTTACGGCAAAATGTTACAAAAGAAAATTTTGGTACAAAAGAAATTTGAATTATAAGACAAAAAAAGTTAACCAATCAGCGAGAAGATTTTTTTTTGCCTTAAAGGCAAAAATTGAACATGTATCACTGCATTAATAATGCATTAATTATATTTTTGTATCCACAGATTTCTATTTTGACTGTGCCAAACAAGACGAAATTGATGATTTAAAACTAAGAATTAAAAACTTGACGAAGTAAAATAATGCTCTGAAAGAGGGAAATTTAGCGACCAGAACCAAAACAAAATATTTTACTGGATTCGATAAGTTTGATACGGTTGAAATTGTATTTAAAAATGTCGAACATTTTCTTCCCATTAATTTCAGTGAAAAAATGACTAAACTCGACGTGTTTTTGATGACGTTTATGAAACTGAGACTAGATTTGCGTTTTACGTATCTATAGCATTTTTTTATAATAGCCGCATTTCTTGACGTTTGATCTGTTCCTTATCAGATCATATCTCATGAAACGACACCAAAATGCGTAAAACAAACAAACATCAAATTTTAATTTTCTGTCTCGTTTTGTTTTGAATCTTCCTCTTCATACTCGTACTGTATTCATCTTATTCTTTGTCGCTTTACAAAATATTGTTCAACTACATTTTAATAGCTGAACTAATTTTTAGATCACCATTTGTGATCCAAAATGAATGATGGATCAAGTGTTGTTGTTGCTTCACATATAAATTTTGATCTGATCCGGATCACTATGCGTCAAGAAATCCAGCTACTGTCTCAAATAAAACGATTACCTATTTGTTCCATAAATCGATTATTGATATCAATGCACGATTAAATTGTTTTGTGTTCTGGCCAGACAGGAAGGCTGCGTTAAGAAATAGTCCTGACATTTTCAAACAATTGTTTGGAGTAAAACCTTATTTATAATAGATTGCTTCGAAATCTATTCAGAGAAACCCGCTATGTACATATTTATTTTTTAAATTCTAGTAAATAAATTAACAAATTCATTCTTATTACAGGGAACTGTTTAGCTCGAACTAACACCTTTTCGTCATACAAACATCATCAAACCATAAAGTACTTCATCTGCATCTCATCCTTTGGCAGTATCGCATTTATATGGAAAGGTTATGGCGGACGATGTAGTGACAAATTTTTTTTTTGAGTCCTTTTATTCTGGCGGATCGCGAATTTTGAACCCACCAATTTTAGGAGACAATGAATAAAAGACAATCAATCAATCAATCAAACATAAAACTATAATTGTATAAAATGACATAATAAATTCATTTAATCAGTAAATAAATTTGTATAAAATCACCTATGTATAGTTTATAGTTAATTCTCATTTTATCACATGAATCTACCGGTAAAAAAGTAATATATTTAGTTATCACTTCTCATATAAAAAATCACATTTTTGAATTTCATTGATATAAAGCTTATTATTGCTAATTTATATAATATGTTGCAAATAATTCTGAAAAAATAAATTTTCTCAAAAAATGAGAACACTCCTTGAATTCAATTATGTTGGTAGTTCGGTTTCGTAGTTTCGTACTGAAAAGTAATAAGTAAGGTCTACTCATCAGGTAGCTACGACCAAGCTACAAAATACAATTCTCGCTTAATACCTTAAATATCAAACAGAACATACTGACTTAGCGAATTATATTCACTAAAATTAAAAAAACCAAGGATAATCCTCATTTGTTTGTGTATTTATGCCAACACGAATGATTAAGAAGTTAAAAAATTACCTGTTAATCAAATTGTAGAGGGGAAGAAAGAAAAGAAATTTTCTGCTCGTATCGTTGTCTCTCAGGTCCCGAAAGGCTCATGGCATATTTAGATAATAACGAGATCCTCATGTTATCATCCATTTATAGAAATTCACAAAAAAATATTCAAAATATATAAATTTGTTTTAAAAACATACCCTAATACTTTTAAAAAAACACTCTTTTCTACTTACTTTTCAAGAAATTTTTATAAATTTCTATTAATTTTTAATTCTAATAAAGTTAAGAAATAAATCACAAATTAACATAAGATAAAAACTACACTAATTAATTTAAAAACACAAAAAATTACACAGCTCAAAATTATAATTTGTCCTACACCTTCACAAAACACCAAATTGTATATGTCAAAAATTTTGAAGGAAAAAGTTCAACAGGCAACATCTCTAATTAACCTTTTTCCTCCAAAATTTTTATCAGATAAAATTTGGTGTTTTGTGAACGTGTAGGACAAACTATAATTTTGAGCTGTGTAATTGCTTGTATTTTTTAATTGATTAGTGTGATTTTTAATTTATTTTAAACTGTGATTTATTTCTCAACTTTATTTGAATTAAAAATTAATAGAAATTTAATAACAAGAGGATCTCAGTATTATCTAAATATGCCATGAGCCTTTCGGGACCTGAGAGACAGCGGTACGAGGAGAAAATTTCAGGATTCAAGAGTGATCCTAACTTGATGAATTTTGATGAGCAAAGTCTACCAACAAATGTGACGTTTTTCGAAATATTCCAGTATCTGGTAAATAAGAAGTCATATTACACGTCTAACGAATTAAAAGCGTTAAGTCGTTAGAGTCCTACAAACTATATAAAAGCGGTTGGGTCCAATATTTAGCCAGTAAAAAGCACCAAAATGCACACATTGTGTTTGGCAAAGTAAGTTCTTTAAAAAAATTACATATTTAAAAATAATAATGTTAAATTTTTTTTGAGCAGGTACTTCATTCTCAGTCACTAAATTTTCCACCATTAAAAGTATGGACTCATCATGACGTCACGGGCTTCATTCACAACGGACACTGTACTTGTGTGGCAGGATTAGGAGAGTGTTGTTCCCATATTGGTGCCGTATTATTTGCTTTGCATGATGTATACAAACGCATTTTACTAAATGGATCTGAAGCTGTAAGTAATAATATTTTTCTAAGTAAATTCAGTAGACTAATAATCATTATTTTCATAAATCTGTGACGTAAAGGCGTATTGGATGGTTCCATCCTGCAAAAGTGCTCTGCAATTGTGTAATGAAAATATCGATTACTCAGTTACGGATCAGATAAAAACAGGTTTCAATGATAGTGCTACACGACCCAATAGGTATAAGCAGAACAAGAGTGACAACGACGAGCGTCGACGAATAAAAAAAAATATCGCCGCGATATCGCTGTAGTTAACATAACAAGAGCGTCAGCGCATGGCGTTAAAAAATAACAACAAACGACATACAAACGTAAAAGGAATAAAAATTGATTGGAGAAATGATTAATAATATGACAGCTATCGTATAGCCTACTTAAAAATATAAAAAAAAGTTGCCAACATTGTATCGCAGGCGATAAAATTAGAAATAGATTCTAAAAAAAGTTCAGCGATATTATCGTCGTCACCAGCGACATTGGTTCTGTTAACATCGTATGGTTTCTGTGTATTTTAATTTGACAGGCGCGACAGGCGTCATCGCTCGCCGTCGACGCTCTTGTTCTGTTTATACCTAAATAACAAATTAAAACAAGCCACGAAGTCCGATATGATTAGCATGATCACCCAAATAAAATCTAAAGGAAAAAATTCGGTGGCCGCTTTGGGTTTGGAAGTTTTTCTGCCTTCAACATCCGACACTACAGGTGATTTTGAATTGGACAATTTATTAGATGCTTATTTGTCCAATTTATAGAGCAGCGATAATGAAAATAAAACATTCGAGCAACTGGATGGATCAATAATTTGGCACTTAAATACTCTACACATTAGTGGCATTTTCACAAAATATAACACTTATCTATTAAAATATTTCATTTATTACGATATAAAATGTTATAATTATAATTGTTTTGTTTAATTAATAAATTAAAAACCTTCAAAATTACTAATACTCGCTAATTTAATACTATTTTACTTCAAATATTACTGTATTTGACAGAAGAGGAAAAAGGTCAATACACTACATCGCAATCGCACACAACTTCATTGGTGTGTTAAACGTAGAAACAAAAAGCCAAAACTATTCGCTTTTAAAGCGCCGCAGGAGGCGCTAAAATAATTACGAGCCGAAGGGTCATACATATGTCAAACTGCTGTGGTAAATGTTGTAATGTAAGTATTATTTATAAACTAATTTAATACATAAACCCTGTTCTATTTATGTTATGTATATTATATAATATAGTTTTGTTTATTTCAGATCAATTAAATGTGTTCAAAAGAAAAAATGCGTTTAAATTGTGTGCGTAGTTTGTCACAATAACTGCAATTTGGTACGCTACACATTTTTTTTTACTTTTGCGGTTGCTCATACTAAATAAATTTAATTTTTAGTAATGTTTGTTTGTTATTTTCTTTTGTTTAGGTCGACTAGCACTTATAGCTGTATATGACCCAACAATCTTTAAATAAACGGTTAATCCAGAATCTTCTAGAAAGAAGCCATGGATGTCCCGAATACAACTAATACTTTACTGAGTCGCAGTTTTTGATACCTCCGAATTGCACGAATAATACGAAATTATGCAGTACCTGGGACCACCAACTTAATAAAGATGTTAACTGTTTGAGATATATATTGCAACTCAAAATGTTTAGTAATAAAAGCTTATTTTAAAACACAAATAAAGAAACAAAATGAATGAGCTAAATGCCAAATTATTTTTTTATTTTTGTTTTTTGACGTTTGATCACCTTTGGATCTAGTTCTTGAACAGTCCGCCAGATATCAGCCACTCCGCGTTAAAAGGCGAATAGCGGTATTTTGTTGAGAACGACTCACAAAAACAGAACCTAAATCAAAAATTGCTGAACTCTTAATAGTAGAAATTGTTCTCAGTTCAGTTTGTTTTGATCAAGATCCGTTTTTTTTGCGTCAATAGAATTCAATAAATTTGCGTTAAACAAATTTGGTTAAGATTTATTTTTTGTCCTATTCTTTCCTGTATATATCTACTACGATTTAAATAAAGAAAATTTTTTTTTTTGCCTTAATTAAATAAAGCGGTGCTAATATCCAATGCAATTGTTGTTGTAATTTTGCCAACAAAATACACTTAAAATAAAATTCATAAAAATTCGAGATGACACTTTGGAAAACTGTTACCAATGATTTCGATTCACCAAGAAAAAGCAATCCGGCTCGATGAAAGATGATCTTTCTGCTTTAAAATAAATCTGCTAAAAAATCTTGATTCGTAAACCAACAACAATTTTGCTCGAGGGATTGACAAAACGACAAAAATATGCAATTCGAAAGTTACGAATGGTTATTCGTTCCATTCGTTGAAAATGTCAATGGGCCAGTTCGTCAAGCTGCTACCCAGACATCAAGCGGAATATACAGGGTGGCCCTTAAGTAAGTACAATAAATTCGGGAGGAGATGGAGAACACTAACCTGAACAAACAATTATATGAAAGCACATATCCTACATGTAACCGTTATAGAGATAATCGAGGTTCTACCACAGAATATATATAAACAGAGCAATATCTTCTATTGCGCTTTTGGCCTAAGCTGGTGACAAATATTTTTGTCATTGTTTTTTTTTTTTTGAGTGATTTTTATTTAGAAAAGATAGAAAAATCATTTTATATGCAATCAATGAAACAGAAAAAAGTACAAAAATGTTTGTACCCACCTCTTTGTTTTGATAAATAAAAATCAATACAATTTTAAAAGGAAAGAGAAATCTTTACACTTTATAATGTACTTAAAAGAGATAGACGTTCGTGAATAATTTTTGATTTTGGTCTTGTTAGCTTTGCGAAACTTTAAAATCAAATCAAAAATAAACAAATAATATAAATAAATATTTAAAGCCATTTTAAAAAAAATCAAGTAAATATATTCCTCATGATGACCTTGCGAGGTCATGGAAATTACATATTCGGGCGTAAAATTTTCCATTCTTTCAGAATGCGGGTCAAAAATAGAGATTTCTATTTAAATAATTCGATTTGACTTCAAATGACCTTGAAGGTCAAAGTCAAGGTCACCATCCGATTTCTCCTTCCGCCCCCAATAATTTTTGTAAATATTATTTTTGGATTAGTGTTTCCCCTGACGAGATATTCAGGTGCGTAATTTAAATGTCCCCCTGTATATATATTTATACGTATATATACATGTATATACATATATACATATATATATATATATATATATATATATATATATATATATATATATATATATATATATATATATATATATATAAGTATATACATATATATACTATATATGTATATATATTTTGTCTCTCTCTCCCTGTTTCTCTCTCTTTCTCTCGCTTATTCATCTTCGGTATCGTGTGAGTAAATTTTCCTTATTAAGAGGCTTGGTTGACGAAAATAATAGTAAAGCCAACAATTGTTTATTTTTAAATGTCCATAAAAAATCGAGGGGCAGCTAGGGGCAGCTGATTTTTATTTTATTTTATAGGTAATACTTTTAACTGCAACCTCTTATGCATTTGATGGCCGAACACTACAGAACAATATAACTTTTTCATTAAAAACTTGCTTTATTTTAACCCTTAAGGGACACACTATCAAAAAGTTACGTAAGAGACACACTGGGTGATTTTTACCCAGCGATACTTTGAAAGCTTATATCTCGTGATCAAATTGATCAAATTCAATCATTTTTTTTAATTGATAGAAAATTTTCTCAAGAACATAAAAACATAATTATGTTGCGATAAAATAATTAGGTGCAAAAATATTTACAAAAAACTAATGGAACTTTTTTTAAAAATCGTCTTTTTTTTAAATGCTTATATTTCTATCAAAAATTAATATGTTGACACTTTGTAGGTGACCGATGAAAAGCTAAAGAGTTGAACCTTAAGATGGTACTATGGGTTTTACCATCCATTGCAAAAACTATATTTTTTTTGCAAATCGAAAATAGGAGTTTTTTAAAAACAGCAAAATTGAGGTAAAATCTAAAAGTTGGCTATTTTGCGTGAAAAAAAAAACGTTTTTGAAATTAATAATCGGTATCCCCCTTAGAAGAGATACAGTGCGCTTATAGAAGCCGAGCACGGGTACGGGTAAAAATTACTCAGTGTGTCTCTAAGGTCAGAAAAACATGTTTATTTCAAAAATCCTTTTTTGATAAATATTGCGAGTTTGTGTTAAACTTATAGGAGTATAATTTTTGTCTGTTTGATTTGAACTAAAATATGTATATACAGAGAAACCTCACTATAACGAACATCGACGGGACCAAAAAAGTTGTCCATTGAAGTGAGGTGCTTGAACTGAGGATTTGTGATTTTTTTTATAAGAATTTTATTGGGATTCTATTTCTTATCCGATTTTAATTAAATTCAGCATTCCCAATGTAAATGGGATTCTTAAATGATAATTAGGAAGAAACTTGGCCATTTATTATCCGATCTTGTTGAAATTCTCAAATGGATAAAGTTCTGAAATATGGCCAATTAGGATGGAACTTGGCCATTTCTTATCCGATCTTGATGCAATTCAGCATGTACGATGGAAATGGGATTCTAAAAATATTTTTAGATGAAGTTCTGGAATATGGCCAATTAGGAAAGAACTTGGCCATTTCTTATCCGATCTTGATGAAATTCCGCACGTACGTTGGAAATGGGATTCTAAAAATATTTTCTTAGCTGATTTTAATGAAATTCAGCATGTATGATGGATAAGGGATTTTAAAACGAGTTTTAGACGAAGTTCTGGAATATGGCCAATTAGGAAGGAACTTGGAAATTTCTTATCCGATTTTGATGAAATTCAGGAGTAGGATGGAAATAGGACTCTAAAATTATTTTTAAATGAAGTTCTTGGATATGGCCGACTAGGAAGGTACTTAATATGATTTAATGTATTTGATGACCTGTTTTATAAATAATTTTAGAACCCCATTTCCATAGCACATGCCGAATTTCATTAAAATTGGATAATAAATGGGCAAGTTCCTTCTTAATTGGCCAAATTCCAAAACTTCGTCAAAAAAAATTTGAGAATCCCATTTCCATCGTACATGCTGAATTACAACAAAATCGGATTAAAAAAGCCAAGTGCCTTCCAACTTGACCATATTCCAGCACTTCGTCTAAAACACCTTTGAGAATTCTATTTCCATCGCACATGCTGAATTTCATCAAAATCGGATGAGAAATAGCCAAATTCCTTCCAAATAGGCCATATTCCAGAACTTCACCTGAAAATCATTTGAGGATCCCGTTTTCATGGTGCATGCTGAATTTCATTAAGATCGGATGAGAAATGGCCAAATACCTCCCTAATTGGCCATATTCCAGAACTTTACCTAAAAATCATTTAAGAATCCCATTTCCATCGAACATGCTGAATTTTATCAAAATCGGATGAGAAATGGACCATTTCTTTCCTACTTGGCCATATTCCAGAACTTCATCTAAAACTCGTTTAAGGATCCCATTTCCATCGCACATGCCGAATTTTATCAAAATCGGATAAGAAATGGCCAAGTTTCTTCTTAACTGGCCATAAGTTGAACACAAACACACAATATTTAACACAAATAATTTTTTAAATCAGACGTTTTTCTAACGTAAGAGACACACTGGGTGATTTTTACCCATACCTGTTTTTGCGACGTTCACTGCTCAGCTTCTATAAATGAACTTTATCTGGCCTATGGGGGGATATTAGTGGACATTTCAAACTTCCCTAATCCACTGGCCCGATGGTCCAAGGACCACGCGTTTTAAAATGGCGCGCGTTAAAAAAAATGACCTGGGTTAATTTAACCCAGTGTGTCTCTTAAGGTTTAAAATATAAAGTTGTGACAATTTTGTTCGTTCAAAATTGCTACATGGTTGAAGTTTTGGAATTGTTGTTTTGTCGTATTTTATCATTGCCCTAATGCGCGCGAAGTCGGTTTACGTTATATTCTTTTATGCATATTATTTACATGTGCCCTGTACAGTATATTGAATGAATTCAGTTTAGAAATAAGAATTATTTTTGAATGGTAAGAGCAATCAATGATGATCATATATTGTTTCTTTTTTTGTTATCATTATTGTCTTGATTGCAATAACAAAAAAATGTATTTATTTTTCATTTTTAAAAATGATGATCGTACGATAATTATCAAATGTTATGTACTTGTTTATGTTATGTACTTTCATGATATAGCGGGTAATCCGTATTACCAAATAATTGCAATCAAAATTATGGTCCGATGTTCATTCTGTTTTCAAGTCTCGAAGTAAATTGTGCTTATAAATCAAAGTGAAAAAAGTTATAATTATTAAAATTAAATTCTTGTGTGATATACATATATATAAATAAAAGTTTCGTAAGTTTAATTAACTAATTAAAATTAACATTTACTTAATTTTTGTGTGTCATAATAGTGCAAGTTTTTGTTTCAATAAAGTTTTCTTTGTTGTTATAATTATAGTGATTTCGTAAATTGCCAGTTTTTTTGCAAGGAAGGAATAAACCGTGATCATTTTAGCACGGTTCCTCCAAGTTTTTCTAGAAACTTTAACGGTAAAAATCTTATTTATACATAAATTTATTTCCTTATTCCAATTTTTTTTGTGTATGGAATTTAAAATGGAACATTAGCCATAATTTCGTTGTTTTTTTTTTGGTTTATATTCACAGTACAACTGAGATATTGTTTATATCCTATTTAATATTTCTTGGGAACAGAAAGAGCCGGCTAAGGATTAATTTATATACGGAAGATATACGGTTTCTGTTCCAGAAACGGAATATTCTTGGTTCTTCCATGATTTTGATTGCTGCATTATTTGGTTCCGTTTAAAGAACCAATTTGGTACAAATAAATTGAAGAAGCATTTTGAGCAATGAATCCAATTATGATCTTCAGTTGGCGTTAAAGTTAAGTGCAAAACAAAAATTTATAATTATTATTAGTTAATTTTTTTTTCCAAGAAAATATGGAAATAATGTAAAATTATTTACCATGTCGAATATTTTATTTATTAATTTATTTATTAATATTTCTTAAGCTTTATATAAATAATTTTAAGCTATTATGAATCTTATGCTGTGTTTAAAATGCTAAGATACAGTTTTTTTTTTAAGCAAAGCATAATTCATGTTTTCTAAGTTAATTCAGTTATATACATAGATTGTATAAGTGTATACATATATATAACATTATTATGGCGTTAAGATGTTAGGGGGATCGATCCGTTATTGATGTGTTAGTTTTTTTTTATTTATGTCGTCATTAATTCTAAGTTATTATCAATAATTATCTACATGCTTAATTAACTCATTTAAATTAAATTATTATTATCATTAATTTATTTGTCAATAAATATTTCATATGTAACAAAATTAATTCTTGAATTTAAGTAATTTTTCTGTTATTTTATTTACCTTATTGGCAGCGTCCATTGATACTAATATGCATAAAAGAATTGTTCGTATGTGTTCGTTTGTTCCGTTTTGAGAATCTTATTTATTTATTTATTTACCTTTATTCAATTCAATAATGTTTATTAAGTTTGTTATTATTATTTTGATTTAGGCAATGTCGTAATTATGTTATTTTAAGATATTCCTAAAAAAATATGCCGTGATTTAGAGTTCAAAACAAGGGAGGGAAGTGTCCAATCATATAACACTTCATTCGGGTGGCGTAGACACTAAGGCCAATTCATCAACGGTCTTCTCTATATGACAGTAAATTAAAAGCTGGTACTATACAGTAAAACCCTACATTTTCTTGGTTTGCGTTGTTTTATATATTTACATCAGGTTTATCATATTTTTTTTTGTCCTTGGAACATAACATCCCATTGCAGCATCCACAAGTCTTTCGTAAACTACTACATTTTTTTTGTCCCACCCCACGACTGTCACCTAGCCCAGGAAAAGTGCTGCAGTAGTAGTCCATGCGAAGGAAATTTTTTCTTGTTATGAATGGCGCTACACTTCCACACACACTGTGATATAGTGCCGTTCGTAACAGAATGGCGCCCAAACTACTAAGGGTCGCGCCAGAATGGCGTGAATATTAAAGAGCCAGTTCAATAGGTGAAGTAACAAAGTGGCTCTTGAACAAATTGTCTTTAATTTACATAATTTATTAAGTTTTAAGTGTGATAAACCTTTTGTGTTTTTTTTTGTTTAACTTATGTAAGTACTCCTACGCGTTGATTTCCGCTTGTTGCGTTTTGATTTTCAATGTTTGGTTTGGATGTACTTGTAATTTGTGTTTACTTGGTCAATTTCCATTTTCCTACGGAAAATGTTTTTTGAATTTGATCAGTAACGTAAACACGCTGTAGTTTCTGTAACAATAGTTTCGCAGTTTGTAATGGTATTCGTAGTTGTAACTACTTTTGATTCCATTACGGTGATGGCTCGCGATTTGTTTTTTTTTGGTACTTTTAGTATGTTTTTGTTTGAGGTGTATTCCGTACTAGGTACGTTTTTGATGTTCCGTCATCAATTGATTACATTTCATGAAAAGAGAGCATATTAATTGGAACTGAAGCATAGATTAAATTTCTTAAGTTTTATTTTATCGTACCAGCAAGACTAGCTTAATAAAACACTTGTTTCTGTCATATTATTTAATATATTTATTTATATTTTTTGTGTTTGAATCTAAATCACGGCAGTTCATAAAAACCAAACAATCAATTTAAAACTTTACTATTTATTTATTTATTTATATTTTTTTTTTTTTGTTGTTAATTAATTTATTTTCTGGATCGTCTTAATTATGCCGGTCTCAGTAGAATTTTTAGAATTTGAAGAATTTGCAATTGAATGCCAGATTCGAAATATTCAAGGTTCACTTACCGAAAAGTTAACTAGTTTACAAATGGTAATAACAAAAGAACTGGTGGAAGAAGCTATACCTCCCACGGATGCTCATACATCAGCTCAAAAAAATGCTAAACGGGAAGCGCAAAGTTGCGCCATAAAAATAAAGAAGCTAGAAGACGCACTGCAAAGACATACTGAAGGTTCAGAGGATATAACTACCGATTTTGTTTCATATTTAGAAACATTGTTGTGGCATGTGAGCGGGCGTTTAGAACGGATTTCTCATTTAAGATCAGTCAATGCAATAGTAGCAAAATATTTACAAACGATTGACCGTTTGAATGGTTGTGTGGAGCATTTAAAACAAAATTTAGAATTGACTCCCGAAGTAGAAACATCTTTTCGAGAAGCTTTCCAACATTTTTCTAAATTGTCTGATGATAACGCTGCCGCTGAATTAACTGAAATTCCAAACGACAGCCAAGAATTAACTGGCAATATGCCTGTAATACCATGTAGTAGCAAAGATTCTATCCCTCGTCAGGTTCAGTTTTCTTCCTCGCTCAATAATATCTCATTAGACGACGATGAGACGCTCAATCAAATTTGTGAGAAATTAATTGAAAAATTGAATTTACCACCAAAAGCCAGGGCTGCAGAATCTTCGGTAAATCATAAAACTATCTCAAAATCGACTGAAGCATCTATTTCTGGTGACAAGCACGACTCATCATTTAAGATTGTGCAGGAAGCACAAAATAAATTATCCACATTAGGAAATTCACAAAATATTCCATCTCAGAAGCATGCTCGTGAGATGTTACGAATCTTTGAATGGAATATGCAATTTTATGGTGATGATAGAGACAAAGTATCAATAGAGAACTTTTTGTATAGGGTGGAAAATATGGCACTTGCAAATGGAGTCTCTTACGATAGATTGGCTAAAAATTTCTCGGTTTTATTGAAAGACAGAGCCCTTAATTGGTACTGGAATTATCGACAGTCCGACGATATTCTGTCTTGGCAGAATTTAAGTGTTAACATGTTGCGGAGATTTCGTATACGACGCTCAGATGATGATATCAAATACGAACTGGAAAAAACTCGTCAAAAATTCAAAGAACCTTTCCTTGACTTTTATGATGTTATTCAAAACAAGGCACTCAAGCTCAGAAAACCTTTAACAGAACAAGATATTATAAATCTCATGATGAGAAATATGCGACCGGGTCTTCAGGATAAATTTGCAGGTCAACGATTTTCCGATTTAACAGTTTTTATAGATTCTTGTGTTTTAGTTGAAGATGATTGGTTACGTATGGGGCATGTTCCTGAATTATATATGTCTAAACGACAGGTAAACGAGATTGAGGTGACCAACGCTTTCACTGAGGATGATTCCTCGAAAGCCCATTTAACTGAAGAGTATTGCGTCAATGCATTTACTCAACACGGTAAACACGTTTCGTTTGCTCCTTCCTGTTCGGTACATCCTAATAAACACTTTAAACTAACATGTTGGAATTGTAAGCAACTTGGTCATTCATTTCCTGAATGTCCATCAAATGAACGTAATTTATTTTGTTATGGTTGTGGTGCGCCAGGAATCTTAAAACCTGAATGTCCTTATTGTTGTCGCGAGGAAAACCAGCAGAGGGAATCCAGGAAAACTGGGATTCTGAATTCCCAACCAAAGATGTACAAACCCAGACCAGAGACGGAGGAGGTGGCTTCGAACACCGATCCCGAGCTATACAAAATATTGAGAAGACCAACCCAACCCCAACAGCCTCAGCTACCATCAATGAACGATTAAAATTCATTCCTCATTTGCTTCCATCTTCCGTCAGTCGTAATAAAACAGATCGTACCTGTACCTATTTTAAATTAAGAAAGAATATAAAGAAATCTATTTCAGAAACTATCATGCATATGGAGCCTGATTCTCGTCCGTACGCAAACATACTACTCAACGGCATTCCTTATAGTGGGCTGCTGGATAGCGGAGCTAATATTTCGGTACTGGGACGAGGGGCTGAAGATTTTCTGAGGGACCACAATATTAATTATTTTTCATTTCCATCCGCTCTTTCCACTGCTAGTGGTGATCAAATACAAATTTTGGGTCATTTCCTAGCAAAAGTTTCCTATGGGGGAAAAACGAAAATGCTTCGAGTTCATATTGCTCCTAGTTTAAGTCAAAAACTTTACCTGGGTATTGACTTCTGGACAAGTTTCGGTTTAGTTCCAATTATGGTCGAAGAACTTTCTAAAATACCGTGTCCAAATTCTAACGATGAAGTAAACAAAAGTACTCATGTTTTGAACCCACGTCAAAAATTTTTATTGAATCAAGTGATAGATTTGTTTCCCTCCAGCGAAAAACTTGGGTTAGGCCGCACTAATTTCCTAACACATGAAATCAAAATTGTTGAGGGCACACGTCCGATTAAACAGAGATACTATGCTGTTTCTCCAGCAGTGCAAGCTAACTTCTATAAGGAACTAGACAGGATGCTTGAGTTAGGGGTGATTGAGGAAAGCCATAGTTCCTGGTCATCTCCGGTCACATTGGTAAAGAAGGCAAACGGTAAAGTTCGGCTATGTCTTGACGCTAGGAAGGTGAACTCGGTTACGGTGCCTGACGCTTATCCTCTTCCTTTGATTAATGGACTGCTCAGTCGGCTTAATCAAACGCGATTCATCAGTACGATCGATTTAAAAGATGCCTTCTGGCAGATACCGCTGGATCCTGGGTCGAGAGATAAGACGGCTTTCACCGTGCCGGGTCGTCCACTTTACCATTTTGTCGTCATGCCGTTTGGGTTGTGCAATGCACCCCAGACGATGTGTCGACTAATGGATAAGGTTATACCTCATCAGTTGCATGACCGGGTATTCGTGTATTTGGATGATCTTCTGGTAGTCTCGGCTACATTTGAGGAGCATTTACAACTATTAACTGAAGTGGGAAGATTGCTATCTAAAGCAAATCTGACCATAAATGTGGAAAAAAGCAAGTTTATGCTTAAAGAAACGCGATACCTTGGTTATGTAATTGGTGAGGGGTGCCTTAAAGTGGACCCTGAAAAGATTCAAGGCATAGCTGATTACCCTGTACCAAAAACAACACGACAAATTAGACGTTTCCTGGGGTTAACTGGTTGGTACCGACGATTTATCCGAAATTACTCCTTGATATCAGCTCCTATAACAGATCTCCTTCGGAAAAACACTAAGATAGTTTGGGATGAGAAAGCGCAAACAGCTTTTGATGAGCTTAAAGCGGCATTAACCTCTGCACCTCTGCTGGTCAATCCAGATTTCTCCAAAGAATTTTTTATTCAGTGTGATGCCTGTAAATCTGGCATAGGTAGTGTCCTTTATCAGGTTCATAATGGTCAAGAACATCCTATTTCTTATATGAGTAAAAAGACGTCGAAATCCCAACGTAATTATTCCACCACCCAACTCGAATGTCTCGCTGCAGTGGAAAGTGTTAAGAAGTTTCGACCCTATATTGAGGGTTATGTTTTTACAATCATAACCGACCACAATAGTTTGAAATGGCTTATGAGTCAAAAGGACTTGGATGGTCAATTAGCACGATGGGCTCTTAAGCTTCAGGGTTATAATTTTAAAATTGAATATCGAAAAGGTAGTGACAACGTGGTACCTGATGCCCTTTCTCGGGTCAATGTAGATGCTATAGACCACGTACTAAGCACGCCGCTCCAACTGGATTTCAATTCTTCCTCGTTTCAGGATGAAGAATATGTGCAGAAAATAACAGCTCTCCATCAGAACCCAGATGTTAAAACCAACTATAGGGTTCAAGAAAATAAAATTTATGTGTACCTGCCGGATCCGATTGAAAATAACAGTGACATATCTCCTTGGAAATTATTGGTACCAGCCAGCTTAACACACTCTCTAATAGAACAAGCCCATCAGCCTCCGTCAGCTGCTCACCCAGGTGCTGCCAAAACTATTTCACTAATAAAACGATATTTTTATTGGCCAACTATGGCTGCTGATATTATGAAGTACATTGGTAGCTGCTCTGTTTGTAAACAGAGTAAGCCTACTAATTATCGAACAAGGCCAGAAATGGGGAAACAGGTGTATCCTACTAGACCTTTTCAGCGTATCTATTTAGACTTCCTAGGTCCTTACCCTCGAACCATAAATGGGCATTCTTGTATTTTTATACTTTTAGATCAGTTCAGTAGATTTCCAATTCTAGAGGCAATGCGATCTGCAACCGCAACTAAACTGGTTGAATTTCTTGAGAAAAAAAATATTTCAAGTTTATGGAGTTCCTGAAACAATATTTACCGATAACGGCCCTCAGTTCGAATCAATATTATTATCGAACCTACTGCAAAAGTACGGAATTAAACATGAGCGCACCGCAAAGTATTCGCCCCAATCCAACGCATCCGAGCGTGTCAATCGCTCCATTCTAGCTGCCATCAGATCTTATATTGTTGATGATCATCGGAAATGGGACCAACATATTGATGAAATAGCCGGAGCATTGAGAAATGTGGTACATAGTTCTACTAAATTTTCGCCACACTATTTATTATTTGGTAGACATAAGATAACTCACGGGTCTTTTTATGAACTTTTAAGGAAAATCCACGCTATTGATGATTACAATACCAACGTGTTTACACCAACTGATAACTTATCAATCGTTCAACAAATAGTACTCCGTAACTTAGAAGCTGCTCATAGATCATCTGCTAGTCGTTATAATTTACGCGCAAAAGCAAGAAGCTTTCTGCCAGGACAGAAAGTATTTGTTCGAAATTTTACCCAAAGCTGTGCAGTAAAACAGATATCAGCAAAATTATCAAAGAAATTTTTACCCGCTGTTATTGAACGAAGAATTGGTACTGTATTATATGAAGTTAAAGACGCCGCTGGAAAAAAACTGGGAGTATACCATGCCAAGGATATCCGATAATGTTCCAATATTTTTGTTAAACACATTGAAATGATATTATGCCTGGCTGTGAGACTATCTCATGGGTGTGAGTCTGCCCCACGAATGTGACAATTTTGTTCGTTCAAAATTGCTACATGGTTGAAGTTTTGGAATTGTTGTTTTGTCGTATTTTATCATTGCCCTAATGCGCGCGAAGTCGGTTTACGTTATATTCTTTTATGCATATTATTTACATGTGCCCTGTACAGTATATTGAATGAATTCAGTTTAGAAATAAGAATTATTTTTGAATGGTAAGAGCAATCAATGATGATCATATATTGTTTCTTTTTTTGTTATCATTATTGTCTTGATTGCAATAACAAAAAAATGTATTTATTTTTCATTTTTAAAAATGATGATCGTACGATAATTATCAAATGTTATGTACTTGTTTATGTTATGTACTTTCATGATATAGCGGGTAATCCGTATTACCAAATAATTGCAATCAAAATTATGGTCCGATGTTCATTCTGTTTTCAAGTCTCGAAGTAAATTGTGCTTATAAATCAAAGTGAAAAAAGTTATAATTATTAAAATTAAATTCTTGTGTGATATACATATATATAAATAAAAGTTTCGTAAGTTTAATTAACTAATTAAAATTAACATTTACTTAATTTTTGTGTGTCATAATAGTGCAAGTTTTTGTTTCAATAAAGTTTTCTTTGTTGTTATAATTATAGTGATTTCGTAAATTGCCAGTTTTTTTGCAAGGAAGGAATAAACCGTGATCATTTTAGCACGGTTCCTCCAAGTTTTTCTAGAAACTTTAACGGTAAAAATCTTATTTATACATAAATTTATTTCCTTATTCCAATTTTTTTTGTGTATGGAATTTAAAATGGAACATTAGCCATAATTTCGTTGTTTTTTTTTTGGTTTATATTCACAGTACAACTGAGATATTGTTTATATCCTATTTAATATTTCTTGGGAACAGAAAGAGCCGGCTAAGGATTAATTTATATACGGAAGATATACGGTTTCTGTTCCAGAAACGGAATATTCTTGGTTCTTCCATGATTTTGATTGCTGCATTATTTGGTTCCGTTTAAAGAACCAATTTGGTACAAATAAATTGAAGAAGCATTTTGAGCAATGAATCCAATTATGATCTTCAGTTGGCGTTAAAGTTAAGTGCAAAACAAAAATTTATAATTATTATTAGTTAATTTTTTTTTCCAAGAAAATATGGAAATAATGTAAAATTATTTACCATGTCGAATATTTTATTTATTAATTTATTTATTAATATTTCTTAAGCTTTATATAAATAATTTTAAGCTATTATGAATCTTATGCTGTGTTTAAAATGCTAAGATACAGTTTTTTTTTTAAGCAAAGCATAATTCATGTTTTCTAAGTTAATTCAGTTATATACATAGATTGTATAAGTGTATACATATATATAACATTATTATGGCGTTAAGATGTTAGGGGGATCGATCCGTTATTGATGTGTTAGTTTTTTTTTATTTATGTCGTCATTAATTCTAAGTTATTATCAATAATTATCTACATGCTTAATTAACTCATTTAAATTAAATTATTATTATCATTAATTTATTTGTCAATAAATATTTCATATGTAACAAAATTAATTCTTGAATTTAAGTAATTTTTCTGTTATTTTATTTACCTTATTGGCAGCGTCCATTGATACTAATATGCATAAAAGAATTGTTCGTATGTGTTCGTTTGTTCCGTTTTGAGAATCTTATTTATTTATTTATTTACCTTTATTCAATTCAATAATGTTTATTAAGTTTGTTATTATTATTTTGATTTAGGCAATGTCGTAATTATGTTATTTTAAGATATTCCTAAAAAAATATGCCGTGATTTAGAGTTCAAAACAAGGGAGGGAAGTGTCCAATCATATAACACTTCATTCGGGTGGCGTAGACACTAAGGCCAATTCATCAACGGTCTTCTCTATATGACAGTAAATTAAAAGCTGGTACTATACAGTAAAACCCTACATTTTCTTGGTTTGCGTTGTTTTATATATTTACATCAGGTTTATCATATTTTTTTTTGTCCTTGGAACATAACATCCCATTGCAGCATCCACAAGTCTTTCGTAAACTACTACATTTTTTTTGTCCCACCCCACGACTGTCACCTAGCCCAGGAAAAGTGCTGCAGTAGTAGTCCATGCGAAGGAAATTTTTTCTTGTTATGAATGGCGCTACACTTCCACACACACTGTGATATAGTGCCGTTCGTAACAAAGTTTAAAAAAACATAAAAAATCATTGTTTAATTAATATTTATTGTTTAAAATACTAATATTTTAAAACATATTATTATATTCTACATACCTCTAGGAGTTGACTCCATTTTATTTGATTAAAATTACATAGTTGTATTTTTAAACTTCTACGTATGTTTTTGCACTAGTGTCTTTTATTAAGTAAATTAACACAACGACTGCAGCTTGAGTAAAGGTACTTTGCAATCAAAATTCTAGAGCAGGTTAATGTATTTCGACCCTCTTATGAGTGTTTTAAGACGCCTAGGGTCTTACTAAAGCCAACCTAACTTTAAAAAAAACCTAAATAAATTTTTTTGTTTTTTTAATTTTGGCCAGCTTTTTGGTAATCGACTCCACCGTGCGACGGCGTGGACAAAACGGTACAGAAAATCAACGAACATTTTTGGTTCCTAAGCTTAAGGGGTTTTGTCAAACAGTACATTTCTGCTTGTATTGAATGTTGTTACACAAAAAGTGCAGGATGCATCGAAAAGGTTGCCTTACCATTCCATACCGTGCATTTGGACCATCTCGAGCAATTTACGAAAAGAGTTTTTGAAATATGTAGTGATGAATGCTGTGAGGGACACAGCGACTCAACCAGTACTCAGAATGATGGAGACGGGATCATCAAAATTTGGCATTTATTGGAAGGAGCAAACGGTCAATGCGAACAGGCGATAAACGATGGAAGAATTAATCTTAACATACAATTCAAGGAACAATTTGCAGAATAATGGCTCTCAACGATTGTTAAACCGAAATTGACATAGCACAATTAAACGAGATAGTCAAAAGTCGTATTAATTTGGCCGGAAAAAAACAAAAGCAAATATTTGAGGCTACCCGTAAGGATCCGCGTGTCTATCAAGAAGGGGAATTATGTTCGTGAAATGGAGTGTGGGACTGACGACGGGTATTTCTTGTAAACTAAATATGTCGTCATATCGGCGACCGTATTTAATAAAGCAAGTTCTATCAAATGACCGATGAGTTATGATATTTGTTCCCAGAGCCATCGCAGAATTTGGATTTAGAAAATTTTGTTGAGGACATCAGAGAGCTCAAGATGGTCGAGTGTAAACGCACAGTGACTCTGTGCAAATTTAATGTTCGAATGAAGAGTGGATTAAGAATATATATTAATAAGGTGAATACCAAAAAATTGTATGCCTGACATGTGTTTTGCATTGATAATGTTTGTACGTGTTACAAATGTGGGAATGATAAGATAATAATGAGTGAACTAAGAGTAATTATTGAGTAAATAATTAGTGATTAATGAGAAATAAAAATGGGAAAACTGTGATTATTCAGTGAATAATGACTAATGTAAATGAAAAATTACCGAGTAAAGAGTGAATCATTCCTTCCTTTACCTGAAACCCCTCTTACGTTCGATAGTGATGATTTTGGTGTTTTCGACTAAAAAAAAAATTTGAAAATTCAAAAGTAGAGCTTTCCGAAAACCAAAGTTAAATTAGCGAATTTTGAATTTGTCTGTTCGTATTTTTTGCTTCTGTGATAATTAAGCATTTTTGATTTTTTGGTTTTTAAAAAGTTTTTTTTATAATTACATATTTGTATTACGCAAACTTCATATTTGGCTTTTACAAATTCGACTGAGTTCTTAATATGTAAATTCGCGGTGAATGGAATTTTTTGTCGCGTTCGGAACGTCGCATTTTACAGAACTAGTATATGCAAGCTCCAAGTCCAGTATACCAGGGCGACAAATATGTTGTTTTCTGGTGGTAGGTACTAAATTGTGAAATTGTGTAGGGTTGGTTAAATTTAATAGAGATCGGAAGTTCTTTCCCCAGGTTCCTCGACGAATCTATTTTCTCACTAAACGGCTATAAATCCAGCGTTTTGATCGGATATACTATATGACTACTGACTATCAGTCTTCCGAAATTGTTGCATATTTAAATTATCTGGTTCGTATCCGAATATTTTATAAGCGTGTCTTATCAAAAATTAATAAGAACATATTTATGAGGTATTTTATGATAACATTGTTATCACAAAATACCTCATAAATTTTAGGAATTTCTAAAACACACGGAATGCATTTATAAGGCGAGTAATCAAATAAAATTTGATAAAAAATTACAACGAGTGGACCAAAATATTAGATAGAAACCGGTTCAATTTTGTGTCTTGAATATTAAAAGGAATTTAATTGTTACCTTATGTAGGTACACTATACATACGGATATAGTATATGATATGAGACCTTAAATTTTACAATTGATAAGCGTGTATTAACCAGATTTGAACGAAAAAAAAACGCAAGTCACACTTATATTTTGTAAATAAGATTAAATACATTTTTTAAAGAAATCATAATGACTTGACAAATTTTGTAAGATAACAAAAAATGTGTTTCTGACCTTGATTAGTATTTTACCCACAAAGTATTAAATATATACATTTTTTCCACATGTAACAAACTAATTTTGCTCTTTAATCGAAACATACTACAAAGTTAAAGAGTTAATCACTTAAACGATAATTTTTTTTATTATGATTAAAACGGGTCATTTATACAAGATGTATGATGCCTATTTGTATTAAGTGTGGCGAAATTGAAATATAAACGCTATTTCATTGTGGCTAAATTGGATTGTCGCGCGATATAAGGCAATTTACTAAACAAGTAAATTGATTTAAATTAATATGTTTGTGTTGTACTGGCATGTACGAGTACATATTTTAAAAGATTTTATTGTTAGCAATCAAATGCGCTTATAAAATAAATAACCACTTTACTACTAATAGTTTAAAATGTATACATATTTGACAAAGCGTGCATATCACAAGAAGTTGTGATTTTCAAATATTTACCCAGACAATAGCAAGGCTTTAGAGATTATAAAATACAAATAAAAGACTAAAGGTGATAACGACTGCTTATATCGTTTTAATTAACTCATATTGTTTACAAATTGTCATATTTATCAATAGTAAATAATATTTAGATAATTAAAAACCGGCAAAATAAATAATTGTTTACGGTTTAAACATTTAGAGCATCAAATAATTAAAACGTTGTGTGTTCTATTCTCATTATAAGTCTCTCATTAAATAACATAAAAAAATTAAAAATATTAATTTACCTTAAAAGCAAATCCCCCAGGCGTTCCGCCTCATCCTTTGGCAGTGATTTTGTGAGATCATCTGTTGTTAAACCATGTCGTGATCCTTTGTACAGCAGTGGAAATATCCATCCAAATATTAATTGACTTAATATATTACTCCTACTTTTTGGGTTTTCTACCATCGGTTTCTTTGAATTATCCATATTTTGTATTGTGTACTTTACTTACTTAAAACAAGTAATTATTGCAATATACCCAAGCGTTTAAAACGCACAGCTAATAATCCAGATATGCAAAATAAATTAATTAAAAAAAAATTAAGATTAAAACCAATTTATATGTATTATTACTAAAATTTACTTGAATGTGGCACCAACAATTAAACACTTTAACTCTCTAACAATAGTGATACATTATAAATTTAATCAAGCGTCAAAAGCAAATATTTTATTTATATATTTTTATTTAGCGGATGTAAAGACGTTTCAATAAAACGATAGATAAGTAAATTTTATGTTTTTCAATTCATTAAGCATTCAGTACTATGTGTACGTTAATATTTTATGTAATTCGTTAACTATAGCTGCAAAGCAACTTTACAATTTTAACATAAATGTTGATAGAAATTGAACCTCACGTGCATATTTTAGTGTACGGATATATTTATACATAAATTCAAGTTTGTTTGGTCTGCAATCTGAATAATTTCTTTGGATGGAATACCAACAAAAAATAATATTGAAAATTGTTATCAGTGACATTGATAGGGAGTTAAATAGGCAATAATTTAAGCAGCTGTCCTTGTACTACACTTTTTATATTGTTAGTTTATGTGTAAAATAATGTTTAGTTAAACTTAATACTCTTTTTACTACATTTTATGGAAACTATAAATTTTATATGTTACACTTTTTATATTCTATATTTTTCTGTACCACACTTTGAACATGTATTAAACTAAGTTTAAACGTTACAGAAAAATTGTTTATTAAAAAGTGTAGCATAGATCAAACTACATTTTTTAATTACTACACATTTTACGTAAACTACATGATTTATATGCTACACTTTACATGTATCATATTTTTGTGTACTACACACATTAGTATCAAACTAATTCTAAACGATACAGAAAAATTGTTTCATAAAAAGTGTAGCACAGTCACAGATAAGATTACATTTTATGTAAACTACACATTTTGCATGCTACACTTTTTATGTACCATATTTTTGTGTACTACACACTTTAATATGTATTAAACTAATTTTAAACGTTATAGAAAATTTGTTTTATAAAAAGTGTAGCATAGATTAAACTACATTTTATGTAAACTACACTTTTTATATGACACACATTTAATGTATCATAACTAATTTTAAACGTAATAGAAAAATTGGTTTATAAAAAGTGTAGCACAGAAAAAACTGCAGTTTATGTAAACTACACATTTTATATGCTACACTTTTAGGTACCATATTTTTGTGTACTACACACATTAATATGTGTCAAACTAATTTTAAATGTTACAGAAAAATTGTTTTATAGAAAGTGTAGGGCAGATTAAACTACATTTATCTAAACTACACATCTTATATGATACACTTTATATGTACTATATTTTTGTGTACTACACACTTGAACATGTATCACACTAATTTTAAACGTTACAGAAAAATTGTTTCATAAAAAGTGTAGCACAGATTTTATGTAAACTACACATTTTACAGGCTACACATTTTATGTACCATATTTTTGTGTACTACACACTTTAACATGTATTAAACTAATTTTAAACGTTACAGACAAATTGTTTTATAAAAAGTGTAGCACAGAAAAAACTGCAGTTTATGTAAACTACACATTTTATATGCTACACTTTTAGGTACCATATTTTTGTGTACTATTGGGTGTGTGAATTAATTCTTAGACTCGACATTTAGATGTCGCTACGTGAGATTGCGTATAGTTTGACAAGCAATTCCAATTGCATTTTGTAGCTGTCATAATTGACAATCTAATTCAGAGCAGAAAGTGTTAGTTTTCATATTACGTTATTTTTTTGTAATCGATTTAAAATGGATCGTGATAAAGTTGTTTTTTCGAGTGGTTCTTCTTTTCTTTTTTGATTCCAAGAAAACTGCCGCTGAAGCTCACCGATTGCTTTCTGATACTTATGGTAATCAAGCTCCATCGAGAGCAAGCTGTTTCAATTGGTTTCATCGATTCCAAAGTGGTGATTTTGACTTGACAGACAAAGAACGGCCAGGTCAGCCAAAAAGTTTGAAGATACCGAATTACAAATATTATTGGATGAAAATGCATGTCAAACGCAAAAAGAACTTGCAATGCCGTTAAACATTAACCGATCAACCATTTCTCATCGTTTGCACGCAATGGGAAAGATTCGAAAGCTAGGAAGATGGTTCCCACATCAACTGTCTGAAAATCAATTGAGAGCACGAATTGAAGCATGCAAAAAAAAATCTTGCTGAGTACAAAAAACATAGTTTTTTGCATCGAATTGTTAGTGGCGATGAAAAGTGGGTCTATTACGACAACCCCAAACGTAAAGCAGCTTACGTCGATCCAGGCCAAGCAGGACCATCGTCTATCGCAGCCAAAACGAGATATTCATTGCGATAAGGTTATGCTGAGTATTTGGTGGGACCAGAAACGTGTGGTGTATTATGAGCTGTTAAATCCAAATGAAATGGTTACAGGTGATCGCTACCGACGTCAACTGGACAATTTGGTACGTGCATTAGACGAAAAACGGCCAGCAATAGCGAACAAAAGCTATAAAGTTTTGTTTCATGATGACAATGCCAGACCACATCGTGCAAAAACCGCTCAAAGCAAGGTAGAGCAACTCGGTTAGGATCGGCTTGAACAACCTGCGTATTTTCCAGACCTTACACCTTCCGACTACCATTTGTTTCGATCAATGCAAATAGGCCTGGCTGACGTACGTTTCCGAAACGCCGGAGAAGTGCGAAATTGGATCGATGGCTGGATAGCTGGGAAAGTTGAAGGCTTCTTCAAACGAGGAATCCACGAACTTCCCAGGAGATGGCAGGCAGTCATAGCTAACTATGGCGAATATATTAGAAAAAATATACTGTATCGTTATCTTTTAATAAACATTTCTTTTTTATAAAAAAAGTCTAAAAATTAATTCACACACCCAATACACACTTTAACATGTATCAAACTAATTTTAAACGTTACATACAAATTGTTTTATAAAAAGTGCAGCACAGATAAAACTATATTTTATATAAACTACATATTTTATATGCTAGACCTTTTACGTATAATATTGTTGTGTACTACCAAATATAATATTGCCGATCTCATTTAAAAATGTTAGAAAAATTATTTTTTATTTGAGAGCACGAATGCACAGTAACACATAATACGGAAACTTTGTTCACTAATTATTTTTAGCAAATATCCAAAAACTCGCATGACATCTATCTTTGGTGTAAAAAAATTAGGATTTGTACATAGGTGATGCTAGTGATGCTACGATTTACATTTTTCTGTAATTTCTTCTAAGATTTTGTTGTAACACGTATTGAAGCAAATATTATTTAATAGAACGGATTATTTATCAAATGAGTACGAACATATTCATTCGAATGGTGGTACAAACTAGAAATAAATTATCAATCGCAGAAAAACATCTATAATGCTAAAACCACATTTGCTATATATAAAAGGCAACATTGGTTTTACATTTGGAATATACAACTTTTGTTATTGCAATCAATGTATTTTGAATTATATTTTATTATACGACGTTGCCGTAATTTAAATTGTTGTTGTTTAAGTTGTTTGTATTTCTCTTTATGTATTCCAAATGGGTTCATCAAATTGTTGTGCCGTTGCACATTTATGTGATCAAACGTAATCGTCGTAATATTTGACGAAACCAAATAATTTTACACATTTCCAAACCGAGTGAAATAAAAATAAAATAAAATCTGTACCTATATTGTCTGCGTTTTAGAAAAATGATAAAATAAAGAAAAATTGAAATCGTACATAATTACGTGAATTACATGAATACGTCATAATTACATTAAGTACATATGTAAGTACATTTTTTGGTATAATTAAGTACAATTTAAACCGGTGTTCATTTTGAAAAGTTCCCATCTAATTATTTTTAAAACAAGGCATTTTCAGAAAAAAAATTCAGACATTGTTATATTTCACAAAATTTAAATTAGGTGGGGAATTTTCAAACGACCACCCAATATATAGTTCTTATTTTACCGGGGATTTTATTATGATTCAAAAAATAAAAAAACAATTCGATATGAATTTGAATTCGGCGGAATAATTTTATTGTTTATAATGTTTTACATGTGTTTTTTCTGGTTTTCCTTTAGATTTTAACATTTCTTTTAATAAAAGTAGAATAATTCCAAAAAATAAAATTGAAAATGTAATAAATTATAAAAAAATTAATAAACTACAACAAATAAAAATGAAATCATTTAAGTTGTTAAAATATCCAATTTGTACAAATATTTTTTTTTTTCATCCAAAATCCATTGGCAATTTTTTCTAATAAGAATTAACAATAAAAAATTCAATGCCTTAATTCTATGATTGAAGCAACTATTGGTTTCTGCAAACCAAGAGGAGTCAATTTTGTTAGTTAATTCAATGCACTCTCGAGTATAGTTTTCTTTAATATTTTTTAAATGAATCCGGTTTTCAAACGTTTGCTGAAAATGTTGAATATACATCCTGCATAATTCAAAAAATTTGGTGCTAGCTGCCGAAAAAGTTTGAGTTCTTGACACAAATTTTATATTTAGTAAATATTCTCTAGGTATAATTATATTTTTGTCTTTTAAAAAATGAGAACAGCATTCCTCGCATTTGATCCTTCCAATTATTTTATTAGTTACATATGAAACAAAATAGGTAACAACATTATTGATCTATTCATCATTGATCTTTGTAGCTAGCACTTGAACTTCAGAAATATTGAAATTATCGTGTGCTTCCGTTTCTTCTATTGATTCCACAATGCTTTCCGGCAAATTAATATCTTTGACAATCAAATTTACATTGCTGTAAGAATGTTCGAGATCCCTGTCAAATGTACAATTAGCAGCTTTTCTTTTTATGTCAGGAACTATTATTTTCATGTTCATGAGGAATTTTAGCGCACTGTTAAATTCTTGTGGTAATGGGTTACGATTGTTGCCGCCTTTGCTACGTACCAAGCTGAACAAATTTTCTAATAAATCTTGATTTAACCTTCTTGTTGGTAAAATAACTATATTATGTATCATAATCTTCGAATAAATGTTTTGACAGACCAATTATTATTGCACTGTTTTTTTGCGTTTTCCTGGTTGTGCGGTAATTCTAATTGTGTCTATATAAGATTTCATTTCAAGTAAGTAATCTACACAATCGTTATTATTACGCTCAAGAAAACGATTGTTGCGGAGCAAATTACTGGAATCCGTATTAAAAAAATCGAATAAATCGTTAAATTTTTTTAAAAAAATTTCGGTCGCCATTGCTGAATCAATTTCATCGTTATAAAATTTACCTAAATGTAATTAAAGATTTATTGCTGAAGTAACGGAGTTGCTGATTATTTGGGTTGCAAGGCAAACTCACATTTTAGCTAAATTATTGGGCTCGATATGATTTAAGGTCAGCTTTGAACACATCTTCACACTATTGTTTTTATCCAACTGAAAATTTTTTTTTACAAATTTGTAATCTACGATACCACTAAAGGTTTCCAGTATATTAGCAATAAGTATATTTCTCACTGATTTTATCAAATGTGGTGAACAATAAAAAGCAAAAATTTTGAATTCCTAAAAAAAAAATAAGGCTTTTCGGAATCTATATTTAAAGCACGATACAGGGCACGGTTGTTTGATCCCTGATCACACACTAAGGCACGAATTCGAATATTATTGTCAGAACATTTTTCTAAAATTCGTTTTATTTGAATTTCGAGTAGTTCACCTTTAATGGCCGAATTTGATAAGACGTGTCCAACAACAAAATTTCATGACGTGAGAAGACCCCTAATTAAGAAAACGCAAACTTCTTTACCAACCGCATTAGATCTGTGCACACCGTCCGTGCAAACACCGTCTACGCAATCCATCGGGCTATTGTACTCGAGAGAAGGTTTTATATGTATTTAATCAAAAACTAGAACACATTTATTTTCTAGAGGGTTAGAGCTATTTTCTAGTTTAGATTTAATTTTGGAGAAACTTTCATCATGAATTCCGAAGGAAAGAGTTTTAACTGGCACCCAAGTGTTTATAGTTGACCTAGGAGGTAAACGGAATCCTAAATCTTTTAAGTAATTATAAAAGGAAGGTGCTTTAAAATAAAGGGCTAATGCAATTTCGCGCTCTTGTTTGGAATATTTTTGTTTTACCGACTTATGTCTTAGTATCATTGAACAAAAGGACCTAGGAATTTCTTTCACGTGCGTAAAACGCTCAATATGACTTATAATTTTGTTACCGTTAGATAACTTTCTAGAAATAAAATTGTTTTTAGTTTTAATGTATGCCATACGTTTCTTATGTGCAATTGCGTTCAATTTGTAAAATCAAATACTGCATTTTTTAATTTAAAATATTTTTTCCACCAGTAATGAGCCTTCTGTTTTTCCGACATACAATTATTGCACAAAATTTGAGAAACGTCCTCAGATTCTCTTTCAGGAAATAATTTGTGTTTTGGAGTCATTGGCAGTTCTATCTCATTAAATTCATGTAATTTGCTTTCAATTTGTTTACCAAACGTCTTGGGACCTGGATAACATTTTATTGGTGATCTTGGGCTCGGCCAAGTAGTTTTATTTGAAAATGTCGTAAATTCCACAGAATCGTCTACGGAATATTTACGTTTTTTACAATATGTTTTAATATTGGGAACAGCAGCTAAGTTGGCAAGTGATTTGTCAGTTTCCCTGCAAATTTTCTCATTTGACAAGAATAATGTGGGTACTGCTTTTTTGTTGTTCAAATATAAAGTACATATTAAATTCGCCAAAACATTCTCTTTTAAAATGTTTATGGCAAATATAGAACTCGCCGTGTCCCAGTTCTATTTCTAATATATTGTTCCATTGATAAAACTTTTCTGTTCCAAATTTTGGGTACACAGAAAATTATTCCAGTAGGTTGGATGCTGTTGATGAATCACATCTTGGAACTACACATTTTCTATTTTTTAGCATTTTGAAATCCTATATCTAGAAGATAAATATTATGGGAAAAATGTTAATATAATCATAAGACAACAATTCCTTATCCTAGGGGCAAGTGTCTCGCAACACCCTTTTTCCGTGCCCCCTGAATTAAAACATATGTACGAAACTATGTATACCTTTTATAAATTCACTTCCACAAAAAATCACTTTTAATCCTACAAAATCTCTTCCGATAAATTTTCTTGCGATTAAAATCACTTTTAATAATAATAAAAATGCTGTTCTCTACGATATATTAAATAATTTCTAGCTCGGGAGCAAAACGGTAAAACGAACATTGAATATTTTTCAATGACAGTAAAATGTAAAAAACTGTAGTAGCGACACCTGAACTGATCGTCTCAATTTTTTTTTTTCTGAAAATGCCTTGTTTTAAAAATAATTAGATGGGAACTTTTCAAAATGCGAACTTTAGCCGCCCCGGTGGCACAGTTGTTAGCATACTTGCTTTAAGCTCCGGAGGTCTCGGGTTCGATTCCCGGCGGGTGATGAAAAAATCACGGCTGGTTAATGTAAGGATCAATGAATTAATCACTCATTATCTGATGTAAAAAATGATAACGAAACTTCACTATGAAGCGGCCAAATCCCTCTATGGGATGTAGCGCCAGCGAAAAAAAAAAAAAAAACTTTTCAAAATGAACACCGGTTTAAATTGTACTTAATTATACCAAAAAATGTACTTATGTACGTAATGTAATTATGACGTATTCATGTAATTCACGTAATTATGTACGATTTCAATTTTTCTTTATTTTATCATTTTTCTAAAACGCAGACAAAATATATAGGTACAGATTTTATTTTATTTTTATTTCACTCGGTTTGGAAATGTGTAAAATTATTTGGTTTCGTCAAATATTACGACGATTACGTTTGATCACATAAATATGCAACGGCACAACAATTTGATGAACCCAATATTTTGGAATACATATTAAGAGAAATACAAACAACTTAAACAACAACAATTTAAATTACGGCAACGTCGTATAATAAAATATAATTCAAAATACATTGATTGCAATAACAAAAGTTGTATATTCCAAATGTAAAAACAATGTTGCCTTTTATATATAGTAAATGTGGTTTTAGCATTATAGATGTTTTTCTGCGATTGATAATTTATTTCTAGTTTGTACCACCATTCGAATGAATATGTTCGTACTCATTTGATAAATAATCCGTTCTATTAAATAATATTTGCTTCAATACGTGTTACAACAAAATCTTAGAAGAAATTACAGAAAAATGTACAGTCAGAAACATTCAGATGTATACGGCTCATATTTAGGGGGAAATTTAAAGATAAAGTTAAAAACCAAACAGAAGATATCATATTTAAAATTTTATTTTTTATCAATAATGTTATCACATAACATATATTTACTTCATATTTATGTATTTTTAAAATAAAAAAAGTAAGAAAAAAAAAAAAAGTGTTTTGTTGATTTTAATTTGCCGTATACATCTGAATGTTTCTAACTGTAAATCGTAGCATCACTAGCATCACCTATGTACAAATCCTAATTTTTTTACACCAAAGATAGATTTCATGCGAGTTTTTGGATATTTGCTAAAAATAATTAGTGAAAAAAGTTTCCGTATGATGTGTTACTGTGCATTCGTGCTCTCAAATAAAAAATAATTTGTCTAAAAATTTTATTTGAGATCGGCAATATTATATTTGGTACTACACACTTTAACATGTATCAATCTAATTTTAAACGTTACAGACAAATTATTTTATAAAAAGTGTAGCACAGATAACTGCAATTTATGTAAACTACACATTTTACATGCTACACTTTTTAGGTACCATATTTTTGTGTACTACACACTTTAATATGTATCAAACTAATTCTAAACGATACAGAAAAATTGTTTCATAAAAAGTGTAGCACAGATTAAACTACGCTTTTTATTTTGTACATTTTTCTGAATTAGACGGATTTTTTAATTACAAGTTTATTACAAACAAATCCACCTACACGAGTTTATCATTATTATAAATCTAGGTTAGATTTGTTTTGTAAATAGAATAATGTGTGGGTTGAATGTCAACAAAAAGTAACTGAAACTTTTTATCAGTGATACTGTCGCATGCTAATGATAGCGAGTAAAATAGTATTTACACTGTTGCAATTTAGAGATACACTTTTATTACCTAGTTTAAGCGTAAAGATCAGTTATTGGTTAGCCTTTTGGTATATATTATGTGTTTGTAAACTACACATTTCATGTCTTATACTTTAAATGTACCACATTTTTGTGAACTACACTTTCAGTATTTTACTAAATTTGTATTTATCCAGTGACGTATTTTTGATGTGAAAACATCTTTAGCGAGGGTAAGTCAAAAATTTCATGTAAAAAAAGGAACGGAAAATCCGGTACGACTGAAATTGCAAATTATATACAAGAAAAACGAACACGAAATGCACCGAACTTGCATACGATATAATTCGAATTGCAATTTCCGTCAGATTAAAATGAAAAGACACAAAAAGTATGCATGTGTAGTACAAGTGATTAAAAAAATCTGAAATGGAAGTACGTTAAACAAAGACAAATGCACCCATACTTTAAATATTAAATATTATGTCTTAGCGAGCTGTGAAAAAGGCACTTATACATTGATACATAATAAAATAATAATTTTGAAATTGTTTAATCAGTATGCTATGTTTTAGTATTGCTCATGATGTTGCTGAGTGTGGTTATGTGGGGGATATAGCAAACAAAAACTATAATAATGGTAAACAGATTCGAATGCCATTTTCTAAAGATACGCGCAAGGAAGAAGCCGCAGGGAGACATGCTACCGTCTTTCCAGCTGCTATGATATTTCAGTCAAAATAGCGCCTTTTAGTTTAAATCAATCAAATCCGTAACCATTAGATAGTAGATTGCCGTAACCATTCTCAAAAGTCTAAATATGGAATCTTCAACAATTGCTGTATACAAATAATGATGAATTTTAGAGCGCTCAGGGCAGGTTTAGATGATTAACTTAACGGAACTGTACTTTGCTCAAGCTCACGAAGGCATGGCTAGACTGAAATATAGTCGGTTATAAATTTCAATTTTCAATTAAACAATTAATGTCGGTAAGATTCGTCCTCCAAATCTAGAATAGAATAACTTATTGACTTTTTAAACCAAAATTGTAGTGTAATTTAAATACTGAGCGAACAGCAGCCGTCTATCTGCATTGGCTTCTCAGGCCCATTGAAGAGACTTGAAATGATTCAATAGTTAAAGATTTTCACATAATTCTTTTGCGAGTTGAGCGTGAACTCGCCCGTTGTTTTTTCTTATGTTGCTTGTTTGCTAAATTTTAATTATCTTCTGCTAGGCCCGCGGGGCTTAGTATGGGCTTCGTTGTTCTACAGTTCTACACCAAACATAATGTGTAAGTATACTCCTGGACAGTGATTTTGGTCGCAAAATGAGGAATGAAGATTGAGCATTTTGTATATGTACACGGCGTATAATATATATTTTGCTATTGTGTACCGTAAAATATTTTTTATTGTATTAGTGTCTTTTCTCATGGTAAGTTTCAAAAATAAGCGAAGAGGGTGAAATCGGTTCAAATTGTTGATGGGATGAGGAATTCATGTTTTTATCTCTATCGCTGTTGTAACCGACGAGCGACGACGACATTCATTTCGTTTCGTTAAAAAACACCAAAACCATGATTCAATAAAAAACCCAGGTTAGCTCGAAATATGTAAACAAATGGCCATCTCTTTTTTTGACGTCACCCAATTCTTTTACGTATAAATTACAACAACAAATAAAAAAACGAAAAGTAAAAAAAGAATAACTTGCATATTTATCGATATTGCATTACGTCAAGGACACGTGGTTTGAAAAATCGAGCTAACCTGAGATTTATTGAATCATGCACCAAAACAAAATACATATACGTAAACAAAAACAATTCTCGTCAATAAAAAAAAAAAGCAACATAAATAAATGATTATTCGTAATATTTTTAATTTTTATTTTTTATTTTAAATATTGTTGTTTCTTTCCAAGTTATGTGTGAGAGTATATAAGAACATAATAAAGTGTAGATAATATTTTAATATATTCTCTCGGTCGTTCTCTTCTGAGCTTATGTACCTTATTTGTATAGTGGTATCCCTTTTATTCTTATTATTTTATCTCTCTTATTTGCATCATGTTAAATAAAAACCTAAAAAAAAAACCATTCGACATCAATACAATTTACCAATACTATTGCCTTTCGGTAATCCTCAAATCAATCCTCATTTTGCGACCAAAATCGCTGCCCTGTTCCTGGAGTGGGATTTTGCACAAAAGGCGAGAAGCGAGTTTGTGTCTCTTTTACTTACACTGAATATGAACACTATTTCGCTTAGTAGAAATATATTTGAAGCATGCGATCTCACCTAACCAGAATAAAATGATATTCTATTTCAACTTTCATTCGTCTGTATCTCTCACCAACGAAGGTACGTGGTCGAACCGGAGAAAAAGAGATAGCTCTTTTACATAATGTGATAGACGGAAATCGCAATAGAAAAAGCGACACCGACCGAATGAAATGGAGTTAAAACTTATTCTTTTAAAAAAAGACATAAACTCGCTTCTCGCCTTTTGTGCAAAATCCCACTCCTGTACCTAAATTTTGTTCGCAAACCGAGAATTGAGAGTAGAATAACCGCAAATTTTTAATAGTGGTAGATTGTGTGTATATTAGTGGCCACGTGAGTGTTGTTTAGTTTTTTATGAAATTGACGTTATTTAATTTTCTTCTGTCTATCAAAAGTGCTTGTTTGTTAAAAATCATTAAACAACCGAAAATATTTTATTTAAATGTTTTTTTTTATAACAAACACGAAAAATAATTTATCCTTTAACTCAAAAAAAAAAAAAATCTTACTCCATAATCAAAAACAACAACAAATCAAGTCTCTCAAAAATTATTTTGTTTGTAGAATGACAAATCTCAACTCAAAAGCAAGAGAGAAGTATAAAACACGAGAAGAGAAACGAACATAAGCACCAAAAAATTCAACCGATTTCACCCGATTTAACCCTAAACCTCTTAACAAGAGCCTGACAGTCTCTATTTTTTATTTATCGTGTATTTATACAAAACATTTTTATTCAATCATGCTCATTTTTTTAATTTCAATTTACCGTTAACTTTACGAGGAAAAGAACAAAAAAAAATTTTTCGAAAATAATATCGTTATATTTTTGTGTTTGTTTTTGTTTACATATCTACATAATATGTTAAGAGCTTTAGGGTTAATTATTTTTGATGCTTATTGTCCTAAAAAACGCACAAATACAACAAACAAAAGTAATTCAACACAACCACAAAAATGTATACATACTATACATCGTGTACGAATATAAAATTCTCAATTCTCGTGTGTCGGTTTGCGTACAAAATTTACGTACGGTGTCAATAGTGTAGTGAAATAAATTTTGAGTCTTAATTGTCAAGGAAAGTGCATTACTTAATGCAGTTTTTTTTTTGTTTCGATGGGTTTTCACTTTTAATTGGTTTCGACTACATATTTTAATTTATTTTATTTAATATAATTTTATAAAATTTGTTTGCATACATACATGTATTTATATACCTATGATACAAACCCTGAAATAAATTAATTGAACTTTGTTTATTGATTTTTTTTATTTATAAACAGGCCAAATCTCCGGAATTACAAATTTTTAAATCCGAAAATCCGGATTTCAAATTTATCAAATCTGTGCAATCACTAATTAGTCCAGCTTATATAAGCAGTAACGCGGATGGCTTGGTCAAAAGAATACATTCGACAATTTCAACAGAGCAAATTCTGGACAAAGGCAATTATTGATGTAAAGGAAAAAGAAGTTGTTATCATAAAGGAAGACAATTTGCCGCCACTAAAATGGAGCACTGATCGTATCATTAAAATCCATCCAGGTCCTGATGGAAATGTAGGTATAAGAATCGCGATAATTAAAACGCCAACCGGAAATTGGCATCACAAAAATTGCTCGTTTAGTTTACCTGTGGGTCTTGATTCTTGAAGTAGTTCAACGCGAGGGCAAATGAAGAAGCACTATGCAAGCATTTTTGTTAGAATAGTCTGTGGAGTTTCTTATTAGTTGTGGCTGCTGCTGCTGCTGTTTAGGAAAGAAACTCCTTTCCTGATTTATCAAAATAAACTTAACGCTATGCAAACCCAGATATCTAGATTATTCCAAAAATCTCAAAACTTCGAATTTTTACAACCTCCCTCATCCAACTCAATCTTAATGTCAACAATTATATTTTCATCCTAAGCAACTGGAATAATACCGAAAATCTTAGATAGAGAGCGCCCCGAAATCTTGCATTACAAAATCTTGCAAGTACAAAATCTTGCAAGTACAAAATCTTGCAAGTACAAAATCTTGCATTTTTTTAAAATCGTGCAAATCAAAATCTTGCCAACCCAACATCTTGCAAGTACAAAATCTTGCATTTAAAAAATTTGCAGTTTTAATATCTGTACCTGTCTTTAGTATCTAAGATCTAACATAATACATATTGCGTATTAATAAAAGTTCAATATATGTAATTAAAAATAAATAAAATAAAATAAATTGTACAGATAGCGATCCGGATAACTATGCGTCAAGAAATACGGCTAATATTAGGATTAGAATGGAAATCTCCATTTGCCAGAATATTTCAACAAATTATTCTGGATAGAAAATTTAATTTGATGATTTTTGATATCACAAGCAAAATTCTACTGTCTTATCACTTTTTTTTCGCTGGTGCTACATCCCATAGAGGGACTTGACCGCTTCATGATGAAGTTTCGTAATCATTTTTTTAACGGATAATGAATGATTAATAATTCATTGATACTACCCCTTAACCAGCCGTTATTTTTTCATCACCTGCTGGGAATCGAACCCGGAACCTCCGGAGCTTAAAGCAAGCATGCGAACCACTGTGCCACTGCGGCAATTATAATTATACAGTAGAATTTTGTCAATGTGATTTGTTAATTCTATAAATGTACGAGGAATTGTTATGCAAGATTTTGTAATGAAGATTTTGTAAGGCAAGATTTTGTAATGCAAGAGATTAAGGAGCTAACCCTCTTAGATAATCTCGAAAAATCTATAAAATCTCCAATAATAGCGGCCAAACAACAAACCTCGAAGAAGCTTGATTTAGATGATTCCCATGCAAAAAAGGCAAACAATCTATTTTAGAATCTTTCAGAATCTTTCTTTTGCATGTTGATGCAAGATATAGGATTTTATTAGAAGAATACCAGGTCATAAGGGCAAAATAAGAGTTAAAAACAATGGCAGTAAAAATTTATAAAAGGGATGCCGTAAATATAACAGAAAAACATCTACAACCCTTCTTTCAATTTCATCTGAATCTAATTCTGATGGAGAGGACGATTTTGAAAAGAAGCTAGATAAAAAAGAGAAAAGGAGAATATGTTTGACCAACGATAAAAGTAATTTCACAATCACAAGTAAAGATTCTTTTAACCAAAATTTCATAGATGCCTGTAAAGAAATGGAAGAAAAAGGAAGCTTAAAAATCAAATCAGCTTTCGAGGGAATTGAACACTACCCAAAAAATATTCAAGAGGCATGCAGAATAGTCACTTGTTTGCCAGTTTCGTAAGCAAGTGTAGAGAGACTATTTTCTGCACTTAAGTGTATAGCAAGCGATTTGCGTTCTTCGTTTAAACCAGATATTTTGGTGAGGATGAATCAAGATTTTGCTGATTAATAAAGTTATACCAGCATTTTTATATTTAATTAGTTATTTTCCTTCAAATATAATAAAAAATGTTTTATTATATTATATGTACACAGTACATTTATTTTAATTTGTTTTATTATTCAGAGCCACTCCGGAGTCGGAGCTGGAGCCGGAGCCGGAAATTTTAATGGAGCCGGCGCTTGGTGCCGCAGCGAATTTTTAAACTTCTGCTCTCTCTATTCACCCACCAATTGCACTACTGTATGTTTGCTGTACACTCATCAAAAATCACAGCAACTCTTTATTTATTATGCCGTCCACCCCCAAATAAACGGAAAAGCAAATATTGTAAATAATGAAATTATTTACACAACAGATATGAATAAGTAGTTGCTAATATTTACGGTGCGTTTCTAATTTCATATTTCACATCAAATAATTTAAAGATAAGCAAAAGATATGTTTCGGTCGTTAATCAAAAATTTCCCTTTTTTGGCAGCGAAGCAAATTTGCTTGATTGATGGTGACCGTTTAAATCAGCCTAAATCAATTATGTACTTTAATTATTGAATGATAACTAAGTAAAATTAATTTACGAGGTTTGCTCGTATTTCGTTACTAATCAATAAACCAATATTTATTTAAACTTATTGCAGTCGAAAATAATTTTATCTTCGCTAACCACCTTATCATGCGCTCGCTAAATAATTTAACAAAAAATTGTGTATAGTTACCAAGACAGATTCAAATTTAAAACAAAAAAATGTAAGATATTCTCAAAAATTTTGCACCGAATGATGTAATACATGTGTTCGATTGCAAAGTATACCGGCTACATATAAACTAGTAGTTTTCAGGAGATTTGTTTTTAATTATAAACTAAACAAGTTTGTGACCTAGCATAACGAATGCAAATTATAGTTATTTTTAGAAACTCAAGTCATCATAAATCAATTAACGAAAATTTACGAATTTTGGTTTTGTTTGTAATCCAATCCAACGCTAATATGTGAACAATAAACAAATTATTATGTTTAGAAATGAAATATAGAATTTATGATTGACAAAATTTAATACATTTGGTGTATTCCCTGTTTAATGTCATTTTATTATCAATATCGATAATACAAATTCGTAAAAAGGAAACCAGACATTGACATAGTTATTTGCAATAAAGGAGATCATAATTATCCCTTGCCGTCCATTAATCAATAAATTCGAGCATGGAATTGGCTCTAGCGAAGCATTGCTCAATCTGCTTAGCAAAGCACATGTTTTCAACGAAAGTAGTAAGCCCTAGGCGGGTATGTCTAAAAATATGTGTACTATTTACTCATTTAAATATACCACACAACTATAATGTAACAACGTTTGTTTATCATGAGCAAAATCCAACACTACAAATATTGCTACAAAATATCGAAAACAACAAACTAATTTAGAAATTATTTTCGAAAATCGTTGCTGTAACAATAGCAATAGTTGTGACTATAAATTCGGGCCCTACCTAGTGTTGGATGCCCAATTTTTTCAAAATCGAAATTTGAAAGTTTGGCGAACTAATGTTAGATGGTTCCGATTTTTTTTCCATTCCGCGCGCGTAAGTAATAATATTATAACAAAAAAAGTAAATTCGTCATTTTCCAAAATATGTATTTATTAAAGAATTTTCCCCTTTTTCAGAATTTGTTTCCATGTTTTCAGCCCTATATGCTGGCATGAAGCAATGCAATGTGCAAGTGGTTTAAGCAAAAATGGGTATATAGCCATACCTCGATTTGGCTACTACAGCGTAAAGAAAGACAGTAAAATGAACTGCGAAAAAGTTGGAAGTGCCTTGAGCCCCAGAAAATATTGCATAGATGAAAATATAAAAAAATAAATAAACCTGGCTCTGATGATAGTATATTATTGTTCCAGTCGGCAAATAAGGTGATGTTCGTTATTCATCGAGAAGACGAAAACCACGAACATTTGATGAGTAAATGTTATATATCCAGCATATGGTATATATGCTGAAATTGTTGGTAAGCCAACTTTAGTCAAAGAAGCGAAAAACCAGCCAAGTCGAAATGGGTTTATCAAAATTAAACGCTAGGTTAAACGCTGGGTTGGTAGCCAAAGGCGGTACCAAATGGATGCCGTTTCTGCGTTCTTGCAAGGAGACTTGTCAGAAGAAATATATAAGTATTGTTCGAACAATCCGAAGGATTTGACGATAATTCCAAACGTGTATATAAATTGAACATAACAATTTATGGTTTGAAGCAAAGCAGTCATATTTGGAATGAAATGTTAAAGATGTTGAAGTCATATGGTTTAAAGAAATCGGTATACGATCCAGAAGTTTTCTATTTCCATTTGTCCTCCAACAGCAGAAGAAAAATTGGAAATGGCAAATAAACCATATCAAGCTGCTGTTGGCTGGTTATGGTAAGGTTGCCAAAGTTCAAGACCTGATATTGCATTCGCAGTAAATGACGTCAGTCGTTTTAATACAAATTGTGAACAACTCCATTGGACGGCAGTTAAATGGATTATTCGTTATCTACGTGGTTTATTGGATTATAAGTTAATTATTCGAAATCCGGAGTAAATTTTCTCACCGGCTATTCCGATGCATTTAGAATCCTAGACAAGTAGGCTGCGACTCCGAGGTGCAGCTCACTGAGGAACAAAGGATGTAAGTAGCTTCGGCAAGGAGCTGTTTTGGTTTGCAGAACCTTAGGAAGGGGCCACGTGTCTAAAATACAGCGGTCCCAGAACGAGGTATAGAAGTGATTGATAACAAGCGTGCCAAGTTACTGACCGAGATGAAGTCGGGCTTACCTAAAGAGAACAAGATAAAGCGGTTCAGCGATGTCTTGAGGTAACATGTTTTGATATTAGCCGTAATTGACAAAAGTTAAGAGGATGTGAGCATTACGTCGGGACTGAACCTCGTCTTCCTGAAGATCTTAAGAAAAATTATGGACCCCTCATTTTGCAGAGATGTGGGATGGTACCAAAGGCGTGTCAAGTTAAATGCTTGCTCGGACCAGATCGGATAATCTATATAAAAACGCAATAGCCATCGTAGGAGATGTGGCCAGGTGCGGAGGAGGAGGAGGATATTGGCAGCCTGTCTAGAGAGGGCGCTGACAAGAGCCCTACAGATGATGAGGGGTTGTGAGTTGGACACCGCCAAACTACCGCTGATTATTATAGGCCTGCGGTAGCAGGAAATATATAAAGATAAGGAAAGGTAAAATGGTTATGCTTAGGATAATTCAAATTAATTCACCATTCTAAGGCTGCTTCAGCAGCTCTCCTCCTCAGCCTGACAAGTTCGGTTGAGGACGTGGTATTAAACCAGGAACCCTGTATTAACACTAATAAGATCTGTGGCCTCGGGACCAAGGGCTACAAAATCATATCCTCTAGTAATTCTGGGAAGATCAGATCTGTATTCTTGAGAAAATAATTTAAATCCTTTTAAATGCAGTCAGCCTGGAGGTAGGCTTCAGCCTACATGGACTGGGGAAAAAAGGTTCCTCCGAATAACCTGACGGAGCTGATCCTCAAAGCGGAACAACTGAAAATCGATGTGGTACTTAGAATTGATGCTAATGCACATCGCACTATCAGGGGAATCATGGATATCAACGGAAGAGATGAGTCATTTTTTGATAATTTGATGAGTATTAACCTTTCAGTCTGCATTATGGGGCGAGAACCCACATTTATTCCTGACAATAGGCAAGATGTGCTAGCTGTGACCCTTGCAATATTTTTTATATGGTTAAAAAATGGAAGGCGGATAAGGAGCACGCCTTTTCTGACCATCGATATTTAACCTATAACCTCAATGTTCCCCCTGCTACCCGGAAAGCCATCTGGAACCTTAGAAGGACCAACTGGAGCAAATATAGGTAATTAATGGAGGGATTTTTCCATCGAGGGCCCGGAGACCCCGGCGACTGTAAGGGAACCGGAGGACTTGGTGGATTGCATCACTAGCGCATGCAACCAATCATATAGTGCTTTTGCCAATTGGCTAAGCCTTCTTTTGGAACCCTTGGAAAGGCTGTTGGATGTTTACATTAGAGGGAAAACAAGACACAGTAAGTGGGCAGTGTCTCAGAATGCGTACATTAAGGGTAGATCTATGGACACAGCTCTGCACACCTTGGTGCGTACGATCGATTCACTCGAAAGAATTCTGTTTGGTAGCCTTCCTGGATAAAGAGGGCGCCTTGAAATGATTGTCATTTTTGGAGACAGATTTCCCTGTAAGCAGATTAATTAATCATATGCTTTTAAGCATAATTGTTAGCTCGGAGCTGGGGGAGTCCACCATTAAGAGGCGAGTAATTAGGGGTAAGTGTGTGGTGGCCAGTGGCCACCTGTAGACAAGGTAATTTATAAAAATAAGAAAGAGAAGATGCAAAGAACGGCCTGTATGCTTGTAAGTGGTAGAGGTATAGAGGCCTTAGAGATATATAGTGGAAGTATCTTAATATGGGACACTCAACTTTTGGCGAATCTTCACTACATTATACTTACTTTACGCTTCGAGAGGGGATTTTGGCTATTGTTTCCATTCAAGGTAATCCTGGAGGGACGGGTTGATATTTATTTATTTATTTATCATTATTGACATTTTTTTAAAACCTATTTTTATCTAAATTAATTAATTAATTAAATACATTTGTATATCTTTCTAAATAACTAATATTAATTTTTTCATTAATGAATATGTGTAATAGTGATATTGGAAACCGAAGCTTTGCAATTCTTATGGACGGCTCGAAGCTAGACGGCAAAGTGGGAGCTGAAGTATTCTGTGATAAACTAAGCGTAAACATTTCTATTCGTCTCCCTGATTAATGCAGCGTGGTACCAAGCTGAGGTGGTAGCGATTGAAGAGGTTTTGGCATGGTTCAAGCATAATATGGTATCCTCAGGTGATAGCGCAATGTATGCTATGTGGACGGTCAAGCGGCACGGGTGACGTTGAGTTGTCACTCATATCTTAATAAGATGGTTGAGGATGTCAGCATTCAGTTAATCTAGGCCCCTGGTCACTTGGAAGTCTTCTCAGTAAATAAGCGCTAGCCTCAGCAAAAGACAAATGAAGTAATACCCTCACTTGTATTGTATTAAGACCAGTTTGGCCAAAGCTAGACTTGGGGCGCACTAGAACATTAATATTTTTACGTACATATGATGTAAGGCGGTCGTAAGGATTCGCACGGGACACTACCTTTTTGGAGAACATGCAAGAAGGCTGGGCCTGGAGGCAAATAAGTTCTGAGCAAATGACTAGAAGCTGTTTGGACGAGAAGAAGGAAGACACATTGGTTCACTTCCTAAGAAGACACAAACACAAAGTAAAGATACAAGATGCTATCGGATCTCGAAAACAGTAATGTGCGTGACATTTAACGCCCTATAAGTAGCTCAAAATGGTTCTAGCAAGTATCACAATGGACCGTCACCTTTCTAAATGTGCCTAAGGAGCCACTCCAACCTAACCTAACATAATATCTAAATCATTAAACGACATTACAAACACAAAACGAGATACCAATATCATATAAGGTACCAAACGAATTAAAATATTTTTTCAAAAATTCGTTATTTTAAAAAACTTCATATTTTGGGATTTTTTGTTTTTTGGTATTATTTTATTTTGGATAACAATACACCAACCCTTATCGTTCATTGGGCTGGCCTGACCCTAAATACCTATATGTAAACCAATACGTTACAAGTACGGTTCGTAAGGTCTCAATTGAGAAGGTACAAAGATTAGCCTTATACATCAGATATACATCCGATTTAGTGAATTTTTCGAGTTTAGTCGCAGTATGTCAACCACAATTTTAGCTAATCGATTTGTTTTGCATAGAGTACTTGAACGAGTTTAGCTAAATCGGATTTATTAAACCGCAGTCTGTCTCGGGTTTTAGATTACTGGATAAGTTTGAACTGCGAGAGCGCTATATATAGAAGCTAGATCGACATAATTTGTAAGTGAAGCAGAAAAGTGGAACGCCATAAACTTCTTGTGGCAGTAATAATGTGGCTAAGGAATCTTTATTTCAAACACTGACTCAAAGCCACCCTTCTGACTATAACACGAATTCGATTATATGTATAAGATCCAGATTTGATTCTTAAATAAGAAACGAGCGAATCTTGATTCATATCAAATTAGAATCTTGCACTTTCGTATTCAGAAATAGCCCGTTCCGTTGTTCAGATCAAACTTCAACAAATACAGTTATTGTTGATTGAGTAGGGGAACTTGTTGGAAAAACATAGCAATCATAAATTTATGAAGTCGAGAAAACAATGTGTGTTTTTATATACCTGGAAATATTGTTACTCGCACAATTTGAGCAAGAGGGGGGGAGGGGGGGGGGATGCGATGAGTCGACTTCGATGAGTCGAATACGTTCGACACAGCCCCGCAGATGTTCGTCATAGGATACCATCCCAATTAAGTGTAAAGGGAATCTTAACTTAATTACCAGATTTATTAAAGGTAGCTCAAAGTTCAAAATCAAATGAAGCCCAATCACCAATAATTATATTTACCAGTGAATCTAATAGCAAATACAACATTAAACTCGTTCAAATTTTCAAGTGTCCAGATAACATACGAAATCGTAATAAGACAATTACGATATCGATTACGTAAAATGACGATTAAAAAAACAGTAAAGATCAAATATTCCCTTACTCAAGACGTTATTTTTGGATTAAACCAACAACAAATTGATGAATTCACAACCTTGAGAAACAAGAAAACAACAAAAACTATGATGTTATAAATTATTTTATATAATAAAAAATTGGTTTGGCGCCTTTAAAGACAATCCAATTAGATTTAGTATATTGTAGCATAAGCACACACTAGCTTAATGCCATCGTCAGCAATCGCTACAACAATTTACTCCAAGATTTGTTTTCAAACTACAAAATCAAGCAATATAAGTTTTGTTTTATCACGTCATAGTGAATAATTATAGTTGGTTATTAAAAATAATTACATAGAATGAATCACAAACCGTATCGCTTTTATCACAATTCACAGCAACTGCAAATTTCACACTGTTCATAAACACAACATTTCACTAAAAAACTTGTATAACTTTCACAATTAAGTAAACACTTATTTATAATTTTATCTAATAAACACGTAACTACTAATTCATGTAAAATAAGAACTAAAATTTAATAAATTCAATTAAAAAATATTAAACTTGTCACAGACACAGACTTTAACCCTCCGATTTTAACAACAGAGCTCACAAAACTGTGCACATTTTGCAAAAATATCGCATATCTCGTTTGTTTGTGTGTGTGTGTTCGTGAAATGTCAAAAAGAAATGATCGAATTTGACATCCAACACCATATGCCGCTTGATAACAGAAAGTATTTTGATACTTTTGTACATAAAAACGATATTATGCGTACATAATTAATGTATTATGTATGAATACGGAATTATAGTATTGATTTATTGTTCGTAGTACAATGTTAACATACATTTTTGATATATTTTAATGATTTGAATAATTTTGTGTTTACATGATTCGATTTTTTTATAATCTGCATTATCGATTTCAGATTTTTTTTGTTTTTGTTTCGGGCTTGATGATAAATTAGGGGTGTGAACCAATTTAATACAAAACTTGTTTGTTATGAGTGTTTTGTAAGAAATTTTTGGATATATTGAAATTATGATAAAACTGGCTAAAAAGGAAAATGTATCCGTCTTTTTTTTTGTTTTTGGAAAAATTATTTTAGTTAAATTAAGATATGTAAATTGTTCCGCTTTTTTCATTGACATAAGTTTCACTTACCTCACCGCAAATCGTCGTTAGCTGATTCGCCGTTCAAATTTGCATCGATCTCATCATAATTCCTAACTAATGTCGTTTTCGATTGATAAAAAAAACTAAACTCAGTGTAAAAAATACTAAACTCGCCATAGTAAAAAATGTTCGAGTTTAGTTTTTTTTGCACTGAGTTTAGTTTTTTTGGTCAATCGAAAACGACATAAGTAATCGTATACCATTTTGTTAAGAAATTTAGAAAAACAATTGCACTAGGCAGGGGAGTTAAATAAATAAAATACGAAAATATTCGACAGAAAAACATGAGAAGTAGTACATAGAAGATACAAATTAAATCGAAAAAATTATTCGCGACTTATTTTATTGTACAAATAATAATTCCAAAATAATTCGAATTAATTATTTCTCAACAAAATTCACTAAATGTTCGCTAAATTCATTAAATGATCATGTATTCAAACTCTTAAATCTCCTTCACCGGGTGCTTTGAAATTTTGACACAACGTTGCATTCGAATACTAAACAATTGCTCTTGCCGTTGCCGCACAGCATGCTTCTTGACAGCTGCTGTCACTTAGCATTTTCATTATTTCCGATTGCATTTTTAAACTGAATTTTCATAGATTTCGATTTATTTTCATTTTGATTTAATTATTTCGTGTGACATTGCATTGGAATTGAGCTATGTCGTTTACCAGAGCGTTCATTTCGTCATTATAGCTGTGCAGTGCAATCGATCTGTGCAGTGCAATCGAGCTTAGGTTATCGTACTCGCGGAGCGGAAGCACTGCAACGGATAATTGCAGATCAAACTGAGGAAGAACGGGCATAAGCGAACGAGCGAAACAGACAAAGAATGGCTCAAGTATATGCCGAGGAAGCACCAGAGCAACGTGCAGCCAGACTTGAGGATGCAGGGTTGCGAATAGGGAAATCGCGTTCTGAGGCTTCAGATCTGCTTCGTTCTCAACAGAATGAACGCGATAGGCTGAGGGTGGCTGAAAGACGTCAACGAGAAAACTTCTTTCCAGCAATTGAGAATTGTCAACGGCGTCACACATGCCACTTTTCGTAGTGCATGTCAAGCTCAGAATTTATTGGAGAACGACCGTGATGTATGCAATTATAATGCGTGCAAAACGTCACATCCAAATCAAATTCGTGCATTGTTTGCAATCATTTTGACCGTCTGCTCTCCTTCATCTACAACAGAGTTATGGGAGAAATATAAATCGCACATGGCTGAAGATATTTTTGATGTGAAAACATCTTTACTGGCAGGAGTAAGTAAAAAATTGTATAGAAATCATTTTACGGAAACATATGTTCCAAACAAATAATATTGCATGTGTGGGGAATGCAATTTATGGGGAAAGAAGGAGTTGTTTCGGTCGCTACACAAGGTATTTTATATCGATTTCTGACATGAAATATCGAATTCTGATATCGTAAGTTGAAATTCGGATATGATTTATCTAATGACTATATGGCCTGTCCTGTTGTAGAATTCTGACATAAAATTTTAAATTCAGACACGATATATCGATATTTTGACATCAGAATTTGAGTTATTTATACTCAAATTCTGATGTCACAAAGTTAACTTCTACCACGACTTATCGAATTCTGAAATGTTTTATCGAATACTGCCATGATCATCGAATTCCGGCATGACATTTCAAATTTTGACGTCTAAAATTCAAATTTTGACATGAGTTATCGAATTCTGACATCATAAAGTCAAACGCTGAAGAGATTTATCGAATCCTGACATGAGATATTGAATTCTTTGATATATCATCTAAAGACTTCAGAATTCAATATATTAAAAAAAATATATAAAAAACTGTGTTAAACATCGCGAATTTTGAGATATTATATCGAATTCTGAAGTCATGAGATGATATATCAAATTCTGATAAGACCGTTCGAATTCTGACAAGACATGTCGAATTTTGACCGAATATGTCGTCAATTATTCATTTTACATAAGACATGTAATTCTGTCATTGTATCATATCAAATTTTAAACCTCGTATGTAGAATTCTGATTTATGACATATCGAATTCTGATATGATTTACCAAGTTTTGGCATAATATTTGAAATTCTGACACGATATATCGAACCCTACATCATAAATATAAATAACAAAACCTGACTGGACTTATTGAACTATGCCATGATTGACACATGTGATACATTATATTCAGCATAAATTCAAATTCTGTCACGGCATATCGAATTCTGGCTTGATATCATGATATAACTAATTTTGACGTTAATATACAAATTCTGACATAACGTATGTAATTTTCACAAGAATTAACGAATTCTGGCATAATATTTCGAATTTGTAACCTATCGATTTCTGGCATGATATATCGAGTTCTGGCATAATATATGGAATTCTGACATCATAAATACCATTTCTGATATTGCATAAATCTAATTCTGACAGAAAATATGTAATTCGAACTGAGGCCTCAAAAATTCAAATTCTGACATGACATATCGGATTTTTATATAACACATCGAATTCTGATATGATTTGTCGATTTCTAACATAATTTATTTTACTCTGGTATGGTATATCGACATGTTGCATTGAATTCTGATAAGATACGTCAAATTCTGACATGACGTATCAATTTCCGGCACGATATATTGACATATGAAATTCAAATTCTGGCAGGACATATCAAATTTACACATGATATATCGAATTCTGACATTATAATTTCAAGCTCTGATATTTCATATCGAATTCTGGCACGATACATCGAATTCTGACATAATGTATCGAATTCTATTGCACAAATTCAAATTCTAACATGACTTGTCGAAATCTGAAATGATGATACATAGATTTTTGACATCACAAATTCAAATTCTAACTGTGGCAACTTACAACATATATAATTCTTACATAAGATATAAAATTCCGACATCATAAATTCTGATATTGAAAATCTAATTCTGATATCATTTATCGGATTATAATTCGAATTTTGGCATCAAAAAATTCAAATTCCGACAAGATTGTGATTCTGGCATAATATTTCGAATATTTAACATGATAAATTCTGGTATGTTATATCGAATTCTGACATCATAAATGCAAATCCTGATATTGTATATCTAATTCTGACATGAAGTATATGAAATTCTGACATGAGATATCGATTTGACATTGACACCAAAAGATTCAAATTCTGACATGACATCGAATTTTGATTGAATTCGATTTCAAAATGTCATAGCCTTAGCTCTTGTGTCGTCGGGAATAGCTGCGACATTGCTACCATGTGCAAGAACTGCTCATTCCAATTTGAAATTGAACAAGCAATTTATTGAAACTCTCACGTGCAACTTTTCAAAGCATGCGGCATGAGAGAAATATTGCAGAAATGCAAACTTATTGTTTGAGATGAATGCACAATGGCAAATAAAAAATCGCTCGAGGCTCTTGATCGACCATTGCAAGGTTTGCGTGGAAACATCAAACTATTTGGAAATGCATTAATATTTCTTGCAGGAGAATTCAGGCAAACATTTCCTGTAAATAAATACTTGCGTGAAATACTCACGTAAAGACCGACGCTGAAATTATCTAAAAATATGCGTGTCCAGCTGCAAAACGATCGATCAGCCGAGATACTCGAACATCAATTCGAGGAAATTGGGAATGGAAAGGTGCCGGTTGATCTGACTTCACGACGAGTTTCTAGACACGGATTGCTTCTGACATGGACAATTATATGTTGCGTGTTCTAGAGTCGGCAAACCAGACAATTTCTATATCTGCACAGGCAATGGAACAACAAAAAATATTGTATACCCATAAGTATCGAATACTAGAATGTTGCCCGAATATAATGTGAATAATATCAATGACCATTTACTGGTAAAATCAGGCATTTTGGCTATTCAACAATCGTCCGATTTGCTCACTCAATTACGCCATTCTGCAGCGGTGTATATCCATTTGACCTATGTCATATGGATGTTGGCCTCTATTATCGCAATTGATACCTTTTCCATTGCGAAAAAATCGGAATGCACGACATTCAATTCATTTTCAGCTCGATCGCTTACTTACATGTTTGAATGGCAAACGAGTTTGTTTGCTCTTTGTACACACTTCACAGTTGGCAATTGAATTGTCATCGAAATTCATGGCATAAGCAATTTACTTGTCTAGCGAAAGTCTGTCAGCTTAAACTCTTTCGAATAGTAGTTGGCTTCGTGGTTCTTGCTTTGTAAAATAGGCCTCTACGGTTGACTCATGACCTCCTCGTTCGATGAAATTATCTATCCTCCGACGAATAAACTTTAGGCTTAAGAAAGAGAGAAATGTCGCTAACGCTAAATTTTGTATATACGAACGGAGGATTACTCATTGTGTACTAAAGCTCGTGAATGTTGGCCATGGCAGCCGCCGTTGTATCCACAAATATAGGTTGGATGGGACAAGACCGAAGTTTGATCCGATACCTTTCTAGTTATCAGATCACAGCTCAGAGGTCTCACGCGGTTGTAGTAGCCGGCTATGCTTACAGGTGGGTCGTGGGCGAATATAGTCAGACTTGACCAATGCTTGAATAAACCGCAATACAGGAGTTTGGAGGGGCATACCTACTGACAGTGTATTTAGCCTGAGAAGGCAAGCGGAACAAAAACAAAAGAGAGCCGATCGACAGTCGGGTGGTTGTGGGGGTCTACCAACATGAGTTGGCTCCCAGGGGCTCCCTTCTTTAGCGCTACAGCTCATACCGTCACCTGCTCTGGATGACGCCGCCTGGATGTCAGAGCCCCTCTTCCATGACTGAATGACGGAAGACCGACTCGACGTATATGCCCTGGACAGAAACAAAGGGTGAAGGTAGCCGAGGTAGTTATTAGAAAAATAGAATACACGAAAACTGAAAACTAAGGAGAAGAAGAACCGAAAGCTTTTTCCACTTGAATTATAATTTAATCCTTCCATGCTCTTACCCGGACTACCTGGAACTTATCAATCTTACAGGTTATACTGCGCTTATCGACCCATCCGTCGGATTAGTTCATCCACAATGAGTAATCCTCCGTTTAACAAAGAGCACCAAACAAAATCAAAATCGTTCGCCACTCAACCAATTTTCCTCATGTGGCTTTGAGGGGCGAAAATGCGATTTTTGTTACAAATTTTCATGAAAACCTTTTATTTATCTATTTAGCTTTCAGGTATATCAGGCTTCGTGACTTTTAAAACAGTCCAAGAAATAATTCCTGTCAAAGACTGAATATAATCAAGAAACTGGATGGCTGCCTTTCGCCAACTGCCTTGCTACCCAAACATTCGGTCCGGCGAAGACTGGAGTTATCCACGCTTTTTCACTGTTTGATAAACGTCTAAAACCAGGCATTCATTCCCGACTGAAATTGATTTTGGGTCGTATGCTAGTCGTAAATTGGTAATTGAGTTTCACTGGTTGTATCTTGTATATGGCATAAAATTTGTATCCCACTTTTCATACCAGAGACTAATCAGCAATATTTGTTTCTTTGATTTCCGTCCCGATACCAATAATATAATAAAACGATCTCTTGGCGAACAATGTGGATAAAATATGGAACAAAAAATTTGAATATTTCTTAAAACAAGGCCCTAAATATATTTTAAAGAGACACCTATCAAACTATGATAAATCGATAATGCAGTTTTAAGCAGAGAAATAAACCAATAAACTGGCATAATTTGTGTACGAGATTAAACGAAACTGTTACAAAAAATCCTCCCATTGTCTTGAGATTTTTTATAAACTGCTTCTAGAGCTTAATTTTAGCCGTCTGAATCAAATCGATCACAATCAGACAGCCCACAGTAAATTCATACATTTTTTTGCAAAACCTATTTGTATGAACTCCACAAATTTATAAAACCTAAACTATCTGGGAGTTCCAATAACAGGTTTTTTATTTAACAAATATTACAACTGAATACAAATTCATCTAGTAATTTATCTATATTAAATGTTGTTAACAATTTGAGGAGTACAACCCGTCGGTTAGCTCCAGGTCGGTTACTTTATTAATTTATCTGTCCTAGTTCTAACTTTCTAAGGGCTTCATTCTCCGAAGCCGTTTTACTGGATTTTGGTTGGTCAGCATACGACGCAAATTCGCATTTTCATGTTGCAGTTTAGTATGTAATGTTAGAGTTCCTTCTTATGAGCGAATACATTTTTCTATATTTGATGTTCAACTCTTCTGTTTTCTTTTTAACATGCCCTTTCCACTTGAATTTAGCATCGAGTCATTCCTAAAAATTTGCCGTGTTTGCATTATGGAATTGGTTTCGAATTCAATCGAACAGGTAACCAATTAACATTTTTGTTGGTAAAGTTTATGTGCACAGATTTAGTTTCGTTGAAGGCGTCATTTTTCGTCCAATTACTCAATCAATTAGCAGCGTTTTATAATTTACTGGTTGACTCCTCTATGTTGTTTCCAGTTGCCAAAATTGTACTATCATCCGCAAATGTTGCAATACTTGTTCCTTTCGTGTTTGGCACGTCTCGCGTATAAAGTATATAGAGTATCGGCCCCAGAACACTTCCTTGTGGAACTCTAGCCGATATTTTATTTAATTCGGAGTATTCCTCTTCCATGTTTTACACGAAAGTGTCAATCAGCTAGATATGACTTTAAAATCATGTAAAACTACTTCGGCAGATCTCTGTGTAGTTTATATTCCAGGCCTCGGTGCTATATTTTGTCGAAGGCTTGAGATACGTTCGAGAAGACACTTAAGCATATTTTTTTTATTTTCCAGAGCATCTTCAATTAGATCTGTGATTCTGTGCACTTGATCTATGGTAGAGTGTCTCTCTATAAATCCAAATTGGTGAGGAGGAATGAGTTTTCTGATTTTAACCTCGTGAGTAAGTAGCCTTTCAAATAATTTTGAAATTGTAGGAAGTAGGGAAATCGGCTTGTGCGATGTTTTCTTGTTAGGTTTTAGAATCATTCATCACCTCTGTCACATTCCACTGCCACTGGTATGGAACATAATTTAATCTGAACACTGCGTTGATTACTTGCAATAATTTTCGTAATCCTTTTTCTGGTAGAATTTTAACTAGTCCAGTGATTACATCATATTACAGGGAATTTTTTGAACTTAAGTTGTTATTAATTTCATCTTTTAGCTCTTGTAGTGTTACAGGTCTTATGTTTAGATTATCCACTTTATTTACTGGAATTATATTTTCTTCAGCTGTTTGCCTTGGAAGGGGTTGAAATGTGTCTTCAAGATAGTCTACAAACAATGCAGCTTTTTCTTTGACACTTCTAGCCCAAGTTCCATCGTCATTCTTGATAGGAGCTATTTGTACTTTAGGCCTTTTAAAACCTTTAGTTGCTTTCCAAAGGGAATAATTAGTGTCCTTGTTGTGCCAGAAAGTCCTTCTAGCTATTCACTAAAAAATTTGTTCTTGATTTCTTTGATAAGCATTTCTAATTTATTGCTTAAATAATTAAGTCTTGATTTGCTTTGTGGTGCTCGATTCCTCTGCCCGATTTTTGTTTTTCTCTAACCAGATCTCTCACTTCTACTGGATAGTTGATGTGATTTTCCGTTTGATTACAGGTAGGAGGAGTACTCTACCACTCTTCTTGCAAAATACTGTTGTTCAGCAGCTCCAATTGAATTGATACTTGCAGTATTGTCTTCGACTATTTTCCGGAAGAAGTCCCAGTTTGTTTTATTATTTGTTAACCTAGGCAAATTTTCTTTTTTCAGACAGGCGTGTGATCAGACGAAATTGCAGGAATTATTGTCAATAACAGGTGATATTAAAACAACCTTTAATTAAATTTTTTGCTTGATGAAAATAAAATGGATTTATTCCTTTTTTTTTATTTTTTTTCTGTGTAAAGTTTTTCTCATCATTTTTGTAGATTTTAAATTTTTTTTTGTTATTTTTTCCATTTTTATAATTTTTTTTTTTTTTTACAAACTACAATTTATTTTAATATTTTGTATTAATAATAATATAGATGTATAGATTTTTTTTTTCTTTGTTTGTTTTTTAAACTACTTTCTACTAACACATTTTCTTCATTTTTTTATTTTAATGCTAATTTTGCATAGCTAAATAATAATAATAATAATAAAAAAAATAAAAAGTTTTAAAAAAATAAATATTAATAATTGAAAAACTATAAAATAATAATTAATATAATTAATATAATAGGTTTTTTTTTGTTTTTGTTTTTATTATAGAATATAGGTAATATTTAATTGATCGACCGCGTTTAGTAAATTTGACGCACGCTTAAAAACTATTAAAATTAATAAAAATTAAGCAATACACAAATTAATCTAAATTGGAGGAATCCCCTCCGTGTACAACAGAGAGGTGTTGTTAAATATTTTATAATTTCCCAGTGAAACACAGGCTTAACACTAAATATACATTTAAGTACACACATATTTAAGAAACAACGCATCTCTACTCTAATATCCCAAAAAAAAAAAATAAAAATAAAATAAAATACATAATTAAAAATTAAGTAAATCCACGAAGCGCGCATGTTTCAAACTGAGTCCTTGTAAAAAATTTTAAACACACTGATTCAATTAAAATACTGCTTAATAACATTTTTTTTTGTTGTTTTTTTGTTTTTGATTACAAACTAATATTCAATTTGAATTAATTAAAAAAAATATATTTTGTTTTACTAAACTAACCGAAAAACTAAAACAAGAAAAAAAAAATTGGCGGCTTTTTCTCCTTAAATTTTAATTTTTTTTTTATCTAACTTTAAGATTTTTGTTTTTTATTAATCTATTTGACATTTAATAAACTATTAATTAATTAAATTATAAAACCAGCTTTTGTAAAACAAACATCATAGCAGCACTCAATCCTGCGGCAACTGGAACCGTTACAACCCAGGCGTATACAATATTTCTGAATAAACTCCAGTCAACTGGGCCCGTGGTTTTATCCGTGATTATACCATTCTCATCGTCGTGTTTATCTTGAAGTTTATTCGATATGTGACCAACAATAACAACTGAACCAACTTTACAATGTGTAGTCGAAATTGGAAGACCAATTTTACTGGCAATTAAAACAGTTAAAGCAGCTCCGACTTCAATAGTGAAACCACTACAATATTATGTAAATAAACGTAAAATGAGCAACGAAAAAAACAATTTTAAAATGTTTATAATAATACTCACGTTGAGGTTGTAATTTTAGTCAAATCATTGCCAATCGTTTCGATCACCCGACGACCCCATAGCCATAGACCAAGCGAAATACCAATACCACCATATATAAGAATATAAATTGGTGTTTCTGCTTGTTGGTTTACCGCGTTAGTTTGATAAATTAAGTATAATGCAATTAAAGGACCAATCGCGTTACTGTGAATAAAACAAAAAAAGGAAATATTCGTTACAATTCCGTACAATGTTTGCTACTTTTAAACCGACATACCTCACATCATTCCCGCCATGTGCAAAACTACCAAACGCAGCTGTTAAAATTTGTAAAAATGAAAATAATTTCGAAACATCCTCATTCTCTTCAACCGGTTTACTAATCTTAAAGCTACTTTCGGTATTGCCCGAAATCAATGGTACCTTACTCGAATTTGGCGAAAGCGTTGTTGACATATGATTCAAATTCATTAAACTGTCTACATTATTCAAATCACCATTCATCGGTTTGGAATTATTATTATCGGTGGTATCCAAATTCATAACTTGAATCGTATCTCCAGTGTGACCCGGGCTACGTAACATAATCGGCCCCCCACCATTTAACGTTAATTCTGGTGATTTTGCACTATTACGATCGGTAAAAATTGAAAGTGCTTTACCACTTCCGACACAGCCATTTTGGTGCTCATCAATAAAATTTAAGCTTGTTACTGTTAAATCCGTATTATCTAGACTAGCTTTACCTAATAAATTTTCAGCCTTTTGTACAATCATTGGATCAATTTTATATCGACCATTTGGAATTGGGAACGGATTTGTTATATCCATATGTTGGTTATTATTACATAATACCGGTGTTCCAATTTTATTATGATCACCGTTCTCATGTGTCAGCGAAACTAGTTCAGTTAGTTCAGTAATTGCGGGTAATTGCTTACCCTCGCTTATTAGGGAAACAGGCCGTTTCGCACGACTTGGACTGCCGTTCGGTGATGGTTCACTTGAATCGCCAAATGTAAAATGAACTGGATTTGTGGTGCTGGGTTGAGCTAAAATTTTTCTACGTTGCCATGGCACAACATATAATTGCACCAAGATGCCAGTGAGTATTGCGACACCTACGCTCACTAAAAATGCAATCCAAGTTGGAATATTATCTAAATATAATACTGAAAAATACCAAAAAAAAAAAAAAACATTACTAATCTGTAAATTGATTAAACGACGAAAAATATAAATACTCACATGAAGGCCCATCATGAGCTACACTGAATACATTAACAAACAAGGTCGCTCCGTAGAAGAATGGTAATGCTATTAATCCCATTTTTAAAGGTTCGCGTGCACTTAATATGAATTTATTTATAACTAAATACAACAATGTACTAGCTATACCACTCATTAAGGGCGACACAAACCATGAACCAATAATTGTTCCAAGCGTATGCCATTTTAAACCCTGTGTACCTTTAGCTACCAAACTAAAACCAATTGTTGAACCAACAATACTGTGTGTACCGCTAATAGGAAGTTTAAGGAATGTGGCGACGAGTAACCAAACTGCACTACTAGCCAAGGCGGCAATACATCCCAACATTAATTGCTGATTGCTACCTTCGTACAAATTAACATCAAGTATTCCTTTTCGCATTGTGTCTGACACTTTATAACCTGCAAACAAAAACATATTTTTGTAAAATTCACTTAGCATATCGAATGGGATGTAGAAACTAACAAACAAAAAAAAAGAAAGAAAATAGCATGAATTCATCATGGAATCAAAGGTTTTCAACCGTAAATTAATTTCTCACACTTGAATTCTCCTTCAATTTCTTAAATTATTTTGTGTACAAAAAATGGCAGAAAAAAACATGAAATACGATAAAAAAGACTTCGTATTATGTGTGTTTGAATTATGACTGCATCGTTCGTTTTTTTTTTTTTTTGTAACACTTGCAGAATATTTTTAAGAATGCAAATTTTTCTTTACGAATCAAACTGGATATAACCTAAATATAATTAATTTCATAAACCGTTTATTCATTATTTATTTGTAATTCAAAACGGTTCAAATAATAAAAATAATCGGATATTCAAATTTATGAAAACACAAAGTTAAGAAGTTACAGGAATTTTTTTTTTCGAAATACCGAGTTCCAAAATTAGCAAATAATTTTCATCGATAGAGTTATTAGAAATCCCGTAAATAATCACGGAAAAATCCCGAAAAAATTTGCAAGCGAATTCCGCTTTTTTCATATCTCTTGACGAAGATTCCATCATATACAATATCAATGTACACTTACAGTAGTCTACAAAAACCACTTAAAATTGAATAGTACTCAAAAACTGGTTTTGAACACTCAATGTGAAGTCAAGCATCTTCGGCCAACACATTTTAATCGGATCACTTGTAAACAAGCGATGAAATTTAAATAAAATTTATATAGGCATCACAAATTATAAAAACTAAATTAACAGGCGTTGATAAAATTTTGCAAATGTAAACAAAAAAAAAAAAAAAAATACCCTACTGATAAGCCGGCGACTTAAGAAATATAAGTACATATTTTTACACATGTATTTTATTATACACAGCTACAAATCAAAACTTTTTTTTTATATAAGTATATAGAGATCATTGCAAAAAGGTTATCATGAACTCAGGGAGGTTTATTAAAACAATTCCTTAATATTTAGTAGTATAGTATTGGAATGAACCACTTACCAATTAAAACCGCTCCAGCAATTTCACAAATTGTTGCTAAAATACAGGCTTGCCGAATTGTTAAAACACCAGATCCGACACTCGTTCCAAATGAATTTGCGACATCATTGGCACCAATGCCAAATGCCAGAATAAACGCGATGATAAAACCAAGAACAACCAATACCAGCTCGGAAGTCATTTTGAATCCTTTTCTTTTAGTGTTTTTTTTTTCTTATGATTTTATATAAACTTTTACAAGTTATTAAGTAAAGGAGGTGCACTCTCTCTTGGTATATAATGTAATCGCAATTATGATCAAATTTTTATGTAAGTATATAAATTAAGTATTTTGTGAGGTAGAGACAAACAATTTGTAATAAATTAAATAAAAAAAAAACAATAAATAATTTAAAAATTAAGAACAAATCACTATTACGGTAATTTAGTTTTGAAATAAATTATTAAACAAAATAATTATATTGATCGAGAGAAGTAAAAATAATAAAATTATATATTTAAACGTTAGTAAATAGTGATAAGTATGTATATAGGTAAAAAGAAAATCTAAAATTAAATTAAAGTAAAAAAAATAATAATTAAATTAATCAAATAAATAAAAAAAAAAAAAAAAAAGTTTAAAGTCAACGCTTTAATTTAACTAATTTAGGTAATAAGTTTCTTCTAATTAATGGCCCGGCCATTTTGTGTTTTTAATTTTTTTGGGGGGTTAAGTGTTTGGTTGTTGTTTATGGTAAAACCGGACTCGAATTTATTAATTTATAATAATTCGAGTTTAAAATTTAATTTGTTTTATTAAATTTGGATGTGCGTTTGTTTGGTTGTTAACAACTCTGCTCGTTCTCTTCAATTATACAAATTTATTAAATTTTATTCAAAATCGACGAGAAGCTTAGCTTTTTGCGCTTTTAATTCCTTATGAGTTGTTTTTTACTGGATATGCGATAACCAAATATTTTATGTTTTGTAATAGTTCATAGTTCTGAAAATAGAAAAATAAAAACAAAAATTAAAATATGGGTAGGTAGACCGTGGAAGATAAATTTATTTAGTCTCATTTTCTTATTGCCTAAGTTTCTTTTCGAAATAGATTGATTTTCAATCACTCAAGACCAGTGCTGTCGTTCTGAAAACTTTAAACTTTAAGTCACCACTGTTTTGTTTTCTAATGCAGGAAGATCATAAGTGTACATTATGTATAAAACCGGCCCTAATACACTGCCCTGTGGAACTCCTGCGTTGATTTCTTTCAATTCAGAAAAGGTATCATCTAACTTAATCCTGTAGAATCTATCGTTCAAGTAAGATTCCAGTATTTTAACAAATTACATTGGTAGAAGATTTGAATCGTTTATTATTGAAAGGGCACATGTCTACTTTTTGTCAAAATTAGTACTATGACAGTATTGTAGTAGCACAGACACGTAAATACGTTCTGCGATATGATAACACTAGCATATGTGATACAATACTGTCATAATACTAATTTTGACAAAAAGTGGACATGTGCCCTTTCAATAATAAACGATTAATTTCTTAATTTGTGGTTAAGTCCTTCGCGCCAAACTCTATCAAATGTTTGTACAACGTATAGGAATATCGTTAAACAGACTTTTTTCTCCTCTCGTACTTTCTCAATTATACTGGTTATTCCGTGAACTTGATCAATTGTTGAAATAAAATTTAAGTGAGTTGATAGAACATTTTCACAAACTACTATCTAAAAATATTAAATGGTATTGGGATAAATGTAAAAATTCATAGATAAATAGATCAAAATAAATAAAGAAGTAAACTCAATTTTGTTTCGAGTAAAAAATGATTTAAATTTGTGTATGGCAGAGAATTTACACGGAAAAACTAGGGTTGTTACAACGAAGAAAACGGATTTTTAATTGAAGAAAATGTACTTTTTCTCCATTTAAAAGCTAATTTTGTTATTTCTGACAAGTTTTTCTTCATATAAGATTTGTGTTTCTTGAAATGATAAAAAACTTCTTGAGTTAATATTTGTTGCTTAATTGTAATCTGAGATTTAGTTTCTTGCATCTATAATCGCTCAAAATTCTTGATTGAAGAAAAAAAAAACAACGAATGGAGAAAAATATGAATGTTTTGTTCCCAATTTTTCTTGCAACTACTGCTTATTTTAAAAGTTAAAAATTTTCTTGATCAACACAAAAGCAATTTCTTGTTTCAAGAAACTATTGAAATGTTAATGATAAGATTGAATTTTTCTTAAATCAAGAAATAGATCCTTTTTCCAAAATACATATAGGTATTATCCAATTTGCTTGAAATCATCCATTTAAAAAATTTAATAAACCTGAAGAAATATTGCATTGTCACAAGAAAAGCGTTTCTCTAGTGAAGATCATTCTAGTTCCCTGGAAGAAGAAACCCGTTGCATACAAGAAAACGTAAACAATAGATTTATAAATTATTTTCTATAGTCGAGAAATAGCAAGTTTCTTATAAGAAATAAACGGATGCATATAAGAAAATCCAAACAATAGATTGGTAAATTTTTACTCTACTTAAGAAAATATGTGGTTTCAAACCGGAAAATATCTGTTTATTTACAGAAAATGCTACTTAAATAAAGAAACGAGATTTCTCATCATAAAAATTTCTAGTTTTCAATCAAAAAAATCGGTTTCTACAAACAAACCGATTTTGTTAAACTTAAGAAATGAGAATTAACCATAAAGAAAACCATATTCTCTATGTAATCACGTTTTCTTGTATCAAGAAAATAATTTTCTCATATCAATCAAATAAAGATTAATTTAATATTTTAGAAGAATTTCAAATTGAGAAACGTAAAGTTTGTGGTGAGAAAAATTTCGTTTAGCTGATAAATGATGTACAAATTTTCTGGAACTAATCCGTTTTTTCTTCATATTAGAAATTATTTTTTTCCGTGCATGTAGAAATATTCTACCGATCCAAATGCTCGTTGGTATGACAATTACAGGTCTCAACGCAAACACGATTGTACATCGTGTTGCAAAAATAAAAATAATCCAATATCAGTTTCCAGAAAACATCATTGGGAATATCCAACACAAGCTTTTGAACGGTTGCACAAAGATTTCGCGATCATTTTAACGGATGTATTTCTTTTTATGTTTAGATGCATATTCAGAATGGCCTGAAATACATATTCTAAAACAAATAAATACGGAAAACTCTATTGCATTTATTGAAGGTTGTTTGCAGTGCTCAATTTGAAAATCCCCAATTAAAACATTTCAACAAACTTGGCCAGTTTCAAACCAAAACCACTATTTTTAACCGTTTTAAAACACAAAATAAGATCATTAAATTCAAATATATAAAAAATACCTTCAATTTAATTTAATTCAAAAATAAACACATTACTATATTACACTGCATCCAGTAACGCATATTTCTCCAGCTGATGTAGTTTTCAACTATCCTATGCGTTTAAAATTTTCAATAATGAAATCGGATGAGAATTTAAAAGAATACGACTAGCATCGTAAAATATAAGAATGTGATCGAGCAGCCGCGGTCGAAGATGAGATAAAAGATTCCTATAGTTTAGATTAGTTCGCGATTAAAATCCCAGGATTATATCGATTTGCTGCTGAATACAAACACCGCATCAGACCCTGATACTACTTGAGTAGTAGGTTAATGAAAAAATGCCTTCTCCCTGAATTGTCTCAAAATTATCTTCAGGGCTACTTAGGATGTCACTTGAACTTTTGCTTACATCTTGCGATTTGTTGTGCCCTTTCTTGATAAAATTCCCGTTTAATTAATTATTTACATCTCACTCACGCAATCAGCCATATTAGTAGCATATGATTAAATAAATTGCGAAACATTCAATTTTTAAAATCTATCAATAGTTTCTAATTTTACCAAATTATTATTGTAATATTTATTTAGTTGTATATTACTGAATAAATTGTGTGAACAAATTCTATTATTAAACAACCCAAACGAAAATACAAACAAACCAAATAAATATTCAATATAGTTGCTACTTAGCAACTTGTTTATTATTAAAATGCTTGCTCATTTGTGTGATCACCAGTTCATCGGTAATCGATCAACAATCATGCTGATCCATATAAAGCAAGCATCTGTCAATTATCAATTAAAAAAATATATATTTTGGATATCATTACACACAGTAAATCTGGTATCCATTAACAAAATCAAATATTATCTGGGTTTATTTGGGTATTTATTTCCAAATCATATTGGCATGATTACCGATCAAGCTGACAGGTGAATAGATTGTAAACTTCACGCTAACAATTAAATTAAATTATGTACAAAAGAACTAAAATTGTACAGATCACTTCAAAAATCAAATCGCGTAAATTGCACATCCGCGCAGCAATACCACGAAAACATAATATGTACATTATACATCCATGAATAATAATGTTATGCGTATTATTTTCATTTCCCGCCGTATAACAATTACAATTATTATTGTGCTATTGTAATCTAACATACAAACATTTGCTATATATATTACAATCCCGCGCACACACAAAATTTATTCATAAATCCATAATTAACATACAATTTATTAAACCTATAAAAGGAAAATAAAATACGAGATTACAATTCCACAAATCGCACAGGTAAACTAATTACTAACCAAGTCATGCTAAATAAACATCATACCTTGACGAGCATGCAGCGAACACTCCCCCGTTTTAATTATTTATCTAATCTTTGGATAAAAACAAAAAAATAATAATTTTGCAAGTGTCAATTGGAATCTTGTTTTAAGCTAGCACATAAGACAACAAAAAAAAAAAACTTTTTTTTTTTGCGTTTATGACGCCAATTTTGTGTAAACATACACAATCTTGACGTCGATTCGCACGGCTGACTAAGCACCAAAGTAACAAAATAATATATACATATATTTTATTTAAGCATGACATTTTCACGTGATTTATTCGTGCAGATATTTTTTTTTTGCCATTTTGTTTATATAAACACAGAAACAGTTAGTTACCAACGTGACACATCCTTATGTGCTTTAATAAAATTAATTCTATAATTGTATTTGGGATAAGGCTTTTGTCGTCGTCTTAATATTGGATTCAATCCAAACACAGAAAATGTAAATTTATCTATAGATATGAAAATAAAAAAATAAAAAAATACATTTCGCTACATGTATATTGATTTTGGCAAAGATTTTTATTTTCATTTTACTCTCATAGGCGTCCCAAATAGAGATGATCATTTTTTATATGACGATCATAAATTATATACTTTAATTTCTAATTGAACTTGAGAATTTCCCAAAATGAAAATTTTACTTCAAGGATATCACAAGCATACATGATTAATTACAATGATTTATATTATAATCGCGCGCGCATAATTAGGAAGTCCAAAAAAAAATTATACCATGTAAACGATAATAAACACTAAGTTCAATATCAACAAACTATGTATAATACATATCATCGATCGATAACACACAAGTATTCGCGTCCACCGATAATTGATATATTTATTTGAAACGTGATAAATATTGTGTACGAATCTAATTAGCATCGACCAAAGTTTGCATGATGAAATGTTATATTTTGGTGACAATAAATTAGATTTTCCAATTTCGCGTGATAAATTCCCGAGATTTTAGAAAACAAATTACAAAAAAATGAATCACATTATCATTGGCGATCTCAAGTACCTTTCGACTAATATTTTAATTCACATTAATTGGCATTGTGGCGCACTTTAAACTCAAGCATTTATTTCCTAATTTCCGTTGACTAAGCAAACTTTTTTGGAAAGCTATATTTAATCATTGTGGTGACTCGGGAAAAAAACACTTTTTAAACACACTACATACGTAAAATAAAATGCGCTAAAACGTAATCCAAATTTCTATATTTACTTTCGGGCCAACATTTTCTGGTGACACAAAAAAAAAATGCGCGATAAGGCTATAATTTTGACAGCACATGTAAATTTACGTTTATAATAATTTCGAAAATATTGCAATTTTCAAAATTTCGGTAGGTACTAATTTTATTTTTTACTCACTTTTACATTCAACTAATGTTTGAAGTTGATGAAATATCTTAACACTTCTTCTCGAGGTTAATTTTAGAAGAAAAATTTGTGAAATTTTTTTTTTACAAAAATAATTTTCACTTGGTATACAAAAACGTATATATAAAAAAAAAATATATTTAAAATTACAACTATTTTTAATTTAAAATAAAAAATTAAAAATTTTTGTTTAATATTAATAATAAACAAAAAATCACTTGTTAATTATTCTTGGGTACTTGTGTACAAAATATCACACAACTCAACTTGTAAATTGCTCTTTTTAAACTAAATAATAAAAATTAATTTGTAAAATATTTTATTAAATGAGCCAAACACGTGCACCAAGATTTTTTTATGTAGTAGTGATCGTATACGTACATAACGATAATTTAATTGCATGCGATCGGTATATATATATATATATATGTACGAGTATATCGCGCATCGTGGTGGATCGTATCGCGACACAAGAAATTGTGTCTGTGCGTATATACTTGTGTAAGCGCAGAATTATCAGAACAATTTTATTATCACATACTAAAAATTTCTCCCAATCATAGCTTGTTCCGATGATGATCGTTTGATATGATGAGTTCGCGTAAATTTGTATTTACACAATGTTGGTATACAGTCAAAGCTACATACATACATATACGATCGTTTTATTAATACATGTTTTATTTGCGATTTTATATTTTATAATACATAAGTAATTTTTCATTTTCCACGTCGCGCGATCGCGTTTGCTGTATAGTTATATACACACGTACATACATTCTCAGAATTTGAAGTCAAAGTTATCCGAATATAATGTAAAACGTTTTATATGTTGTTGTTATTGTATTTTGTATAGCTTACGAGATGGCAATAAACATATAAATTGGATATTAGTTTGGTTGAAAATATGAATCATGATAACCAAACCAATAATTATCATATCATACAATAAAATAGGCGGGAAGTGTAACACAAATGTTTTAAGTACTAATTGAAACATGTGATTACATGCAATTATTGCACATGAGTTTTTTTTGCCATGCTTTGTTGTTTTCTAGACCATCACATACATAACCATTTTTCTTACTATAATTGAAAAGAGAATTTATATTACTGCCAAGAAATGATCGTATTTCAGAAACTATTTTTTAAATTATAAATTTAATTAAACTAAAACAGAAATTATTTGCTTCATTCCTAGAATAAATTGTAGTTACACCTAGATCTAGAATACTAAAAAAAAAAAAAAAATGTTACCTCAGCTTAAGTCAAAATCATCAAATCGATTTTGAATGAAATTTTCTTACTTGTTTACCGAGAAACGAAATCAACTGTGACAACTTTCGTTTCTCTTTTCGTGAAATGGTTGGTACCTTCCACAGTTCATGTGCAAAGTTCGAAAAATCTATGCTTACTCCATTAGCATATTATCATTTCCTAGACACATTTTTAGATACTTTTCCAACGGAGACAGACAACGCACACGTTTCAGGAAACATTCCCAGAAAAAGTTTTTCGAATTTCTATTTTTTGTCAATCATCAAATGTAAGGGTATTCTGAAAAGTTTTGAATTTTAACGTAAAGATGGCGTTACTCGTTAAAATGTTTGCCTACTGGACATGCAGTTGTTATTTGACAATTGTTTGAGTTAGTCGATGTTAACGTTTTAGAGTTAGACGCAGTTTACGAGAACCCTGCCCTCATTATTTGCCACAGTAAAAAGATGATGAGTAGACTGCGGATTTTTATGCAAGCAAAATAACATTGCGATTCACCATTGCTTAAGAATAGTTTAGATTACAGTAAACCACAATAATTTTCTTTAAATTATCTACAGAGAACTGATGCCACTTTTCCCTACATCGCACGATATAATTGGAGCAAATTTAAAGTTGCTCCAATAATCTCTCTCAATTTCAACAGATTCTGTTGTAGGTTACCTTCCACACCCTGTATGCCTTCCACAATTTTTTGAATCCTTTTATAAGGTTAGTATCCCTTTTATTAAACCCATTAATAGTCCTAGCTACTTTCTCCAGTTTTTTTATTAAGACTGGCAATGTAGCAAAATGTGATTTTATATAAGCTAAGTGTTGGGGTACCGTGCTATATAGAAAAATATCACGAGGCGATGCAATTGAAGCCACATCCTCTCATGAAAGTGATTCAATAACATCTTTTATTTTTTCAAAATTTTCTGAATAAAATAAAGTAGCTGCACTCGAAGTTACCCATATGATTATAACTGGTTTAGGGGGCAACGAAGTATTTGCTCGTGTTCATTTTTGTCAATTGTCATACTGCGTCGCGGCATGAAAAAGAAATAAGAGTGATCGTGATCTTCGCACTTTTTGATTAAGTTCTCTAGCCTATCCCCTTACCAACACTAGGCAAAATGCCATAAAAACCATTTCAAATAATTTACTAAATCACAAAATTTGTGTATCGGCACCTATCGGGACACATCAGCCTGATATTCGACATTCGCGATAAAAACTGGTTTTGGCTTAAATTACATACATACACCCTGCGCCATTGAAATGTTCGGTTTGAATTTTTTTAATAAATTTTGGAAATACCGCCGTTTGCTTCAAAAGTATATGGCAAAAAGGATAGATTCTGATTATTTACGCAATTTTTAAACTATTCCAAATATATTCAAATACACAGAACGGTGATCCGCCATGTTAGAACTACATAACTTCAGATAAGAAATATTTTCGCCCTACCTCGTAACAATTTGGTGGGTTTTTACAGTATTTTTTACAAAGTTATTTCAATTGAAAAATATTTTGTTGTTGACAATGGTAATTTTTAATTAAAATTACGATTAACAGAAATTAAATAATTCATCTCAACCAAAAATATTTAAGAGAAATTGCACTTTTTAAAATCAATAATTAATGACTCCGCTCTTGGCTTTTATGATGGCCTTAATCCGGATCGGCATTGAATTGTAAAGTTTGGTTAAATAATTTATTGTTATTTCTTCAAACCCGACTTTTTCTATAAGTTTTTTCGGCTCTTTGACACTTTTCAGCTTGTATTTTTTGATCTTCTTTCCCATGAAAGGCCAAATATTTTCAACAATATTGAGAGCAGGACTATTTCCTGTTCAGGGTCATGACTCAATCTCCAAGCTATTTTTATATTCGGCTACCTACAAAAATTAGACGTTAAAATTAAGCATTCTTACGTCACAGATAACGTCAATAACTTACAATGCGCGCCCTGTAACATACGGAGCTGAGTCGTCGTGGAAGAGTGGAATACCGATGTATTGAGTCGGGTCCTCAATAGTCATGACGCAGGTTGCGATAATTTTTTTATATTTTTCTCCGTTTTCGGCGTAGTGATCAAACACGGTGAAAGTTTTACTGTCTGCGAAATACATTCTGTTAAATACCTTTTGCCTTTTCGTCGCCGAACTCCTATCCTTACATAGGGTCCATAGATATGGGACTTGGGTTCATCCGAGAATATGAACCAACACCAGTCCTCGGGCATTCAGTTTTCTCATTGTATTGCAAATTTGAGGCTTGCAGCTCCCATTTTTGTTGTCAGTAATGATTTTCTCGCAGGTCGATAAGCATTGAGACCGAGTTCCTTTAGTCTTCTTTTAATAGTACGAACTGAAATAGTGTTGGTTATTGCTATTAGAAGCTAACTTCTCAGCTACAAAGCCGTAACACACCATTGCTTAAGCGCCAAATGTCTGAAATTCGATCTGTTAGTTTTCTTCTTTGCATCAGAGCCGACTTATCTCACAACCGTTTGATTTTCGCAATAGTGCCTTAAAACTTTCTATTTGTTATTTGGCTACACTAAGTTACTCTTGCAATTTGTGAATGTGTGTACTTTTTTGCATTTAGTTGGAAAATTTTGGGTTTTTCGTCAGCATTTAATTTAGACCGACCCATTTTAAAATTAACTCTTTGACTACTTAATTGAAACCAAACGAATAAATCATCCTTATTTTGCTTTTAAATACGTCATAAGAGGTGAAATACGCAGAAAAAGTAAAAAACAAAAGAAAACAACAAAAAAAAAATTGTGAATGTGCTAAAATCTATGAGAGAACTGCATGAAATAGCAAATAATCGAAACCGAACATTTCAATGGCGCAGGGTGTACATCAAGGGAGGGTCATTTGCTATCTCCTAAGCTCCAATAACTCATTTCTGGTCCCAATAACTATCACTTTTAGGTTTTTTTTATTGCAATGAAAAGTTGAGTTTTAAGATGCCAGAAATGAGATATTGGGGCTTAAGAGATAACAAATGATCCCCCTTTCAATTCAATTTGGCAAACGATGCACCAAACACCCTGTATAGTGTATGTAAAGCGATGACAACGTTGAGCGGCGTGAAAACGTTGTAGTAGGGATTGGGTGAGCTCGGACGCCGATGTATGTAGTTGATACATTACGGCGGAGAATGAATAAGTGAGCCGATAAAGTATAAGCAAAATATGCAAAGAATGCACGATGTATGATGCAAAATATGCAGGGTCCAAATTTGTTAAATGTCCAGGAAATTTCCAAATTCTTGTTAAATTATTACGACAATGTTATTCTAAATTAATTTACACTTTTGACCAACAGGTTTTTCCAAATCAAGTAGTATGTACATTTCGTCATATCAGTGCTATCTTGGTGTAAGTCCCAATTTCCACTTTGCGGGAAAACTGATTTGAAATTAAACTTTTGTTTTGACTGTACCTATTTTATAAATCACTGATATAGAAATGTATTTGTCTAAATAAAATCCTACAGCATCGATTTACAATAAAATTTTCCTTAAATTGCTTTTCTTTAATTTGGAAAATTGGAAAATGTATTATTATTTCAGTGCATTTATAGGGTATCTCCACTAAGTCACAGAAATGGTGGAGATACACTAAAATGCTGTGACTTACACTAAAACATATTTTAGCACTTAATACGCTAGTTTGTACTAATTTGCTGGAGATAGAATAAATGTGCAATTTTGGCTGCGTTTGAACTCTCGAGTAAATCCGTAAAATTCGGTAAATGCATTTACCTTTTTTTGATGGAGAGTAAATGAAATAAAAAAAGGTAAATGTTTTGTGTTTAGATACTTTATTCTTTATTTTTATAAGAATTGAACGAGTAAAAAATAGAAAAAACTGCGTAATTAACCAAAAACCGAACATTAAAAATCTGCATTTACCGTAGTAAATGATTTACCCGAGAATTCGACCGCAGCCTAATTTAGAGATTTTCCTATCATTTCAAAACAAAGACAATTTTCCATAAAAGTATAGGTAAAATTAGATAAAATGTTAATTATGTGACTACATAATAAATAAATATACTATAATACTTCACTATAAACGCTTAAAATAATAGCACAAAAAAAAATAATAATAAAATATTGATTCCATTCTCTTCTTAGACAAACGCCTCATTTCTCATATAATTGAGACAGCGGGTTGGTCGAAGTACCTAGAATATTGCTTCCGTTCAAGCGTCCATCGCAAATGAACCAAAACAGTCGATTCCACGGCGTTCTCAAGAATTGGGCATCGCTCAGACCACACTTTGGCGAATTTTGCAAAATGATCTTGGCTTGCACCCACATGATGGTGCGATATGCCACACAGCGGGTCTAACAATCGACTTATTGAAATCTAGATTCGATGAACGTGTTTTATCCAGAAATGATCCTGTCGATTGGCCGCCTAGATCGTGTGATTTAACACCTCTAAACTTTTTTATATGGGGCTAGTTAAATCATTGGTCTATGCCAACAAGCCGGCATCGTTAGAGGAACTCAAAGCCACTATTGAACGCGAGATAGCGGCCGTTTCCATCGAAATGTGTGCCGAGTCATCGAAAATTGGGTTCAACAAATCGACACATGCTACGATCCCGTGGTGGACATATGAGCGATGTTGAATTCCATTGTCAGGTCCTTATTGGAAAACCCTGTATATTATAAAACGACTTATCAATATCTGGCATAAAATTTAGCATAGATTTTAAATCTTTTAATTTTTCTTCATATTATATTTAAACTGACAAACTTTAATATTGTTTGGTAGTTAAGCCGCGAAATTCGGCATATTGATTTTATTTCTGGGTTTAACAAACAGCAAATTTGTATATGAGAATAATTCGCCAGTAGATTCTCTCCGATAATCCAACTGTGTCAATTTTTTTGAATCATACAATAAATATTTTATTGTTGTAAATGGTGGAAAATTCATCGATATGGAAGCCGCCTTATAATTGAGAAAATCGGTTGGTTTGAGCTGAATAAGTTGAAGAAACACCTTGAACGATGATATATGTAGATTTTAACTGCCTTAATAACAAAACAGGACTGTATATTTGAACTGCAGCTAAACGTTGTGTTTTCTCCAAAAAATTTTAATTGAATGATGAAGTAAATCGAGATTCTCTCATTTATATTTATATAATTTAGCCACGTGGATAATATCGTGCATTCTCATTGGTCAATATGTGGAGATAAACAACACGATTTATTTATTTTTGACTCATTTAAAGTAAGGGATACACCAACATATAAAACAATTTTGTAGGAGATTGAACAAATTGGGCAATGTAATTTAAATGCTAGGTATTCATGGTATTTTGTTCAATTACGTACATAAAGTAAGTATCTTGGCAGTTACACCAAAATGTTATTTGTTTTTTGGTTGATACACCAAAATCACTACTCCGTATTTTCAAAACGAATAGAGATACACCAATTTTGATGACATATTCGGAAAGAGCAGACTTTGTTTAGTAATAATCAATGTATAACTCAAAAGCGACGATTTTGGAGATACAACAAGATAGCACTGGTATGACGATTTATAAGGACTTGTTGTTTGTTTGAAATTTGTATGCTTTTTTGTTTTTTATTTGTAATTTTAAAAAAAAAATTGTCCTGAGGATGACGGAATACAGTCGTTGAAACGTCGACAATAAATTAATGAAATAAGCTATATACCAAATAAATTCGTTTTAATATTAAAAAAAGCTTAATAAAATATGATATAAACTAATATTTATGTCCAGTTGGTGAAAATGGGAAAGGTCAACACTTTCGGTCGTTAGAAGCAAAATTCATATTTTCAATTATCACTGTTGAAATTAGAGAAATTTTTGGACTCATAAACCGGCTCAATAAAGAAATTTTGGAACTATCAAATAAAATTAAAAGTGTGTTCCCGGCTAATATTTGGAGGGATTTGTTTCAAAATGCTAAAATTCGATATGAAGCAATTTTTCAAGAAACGAAAAAGAAACATTTAAGGAAATTTAACCAATTAAAGAAAAAAATTTAAGCAACTATATTGAACATGGAAGAGAACGAAATTGGCAATCGGGTGGTTAACAATTTTGGAAATTTTGCCAATAATTGGATTATAAATTTAACAAGTTTGGAAATTCTGAGTGATGTGGCAGAAAATCTAAAGTTAGGTAATAAATTTTGTTTGATCAAACTGCTATTCGGAATAGAATGGTAAATATTTTAACAAATTTCAAGACTAACAATAACATGTCACGGTCTTTTTTAGGAAGTAATGAACTATAACAAATTCAACAAGCCAATAAAGCTAAAGTATTTCTAACCAATAATCCAGATATATATGTGGCAAAGGCTGATAAGGGCAATGTTACGGTTCTCATGTCAAAAATAGCATATGTTGGAAAAATGGAATTGCTCTTGTCAGACGATAACACGTAGGTATATAGAAATTAGGAAAGTTGGTATCGCGACGATACAGACGAATGCAAATTTAATTATTTATTCTTGGGAACGTTTAGGCAAAATAACTAAATCGATTGGTAAGGATCTACGTAGCTACAATGGTACAACTCCGAGAATGTATGGTCTTCCAAAAATACATAAAGACGGTAATCCGCTGAGACCAATTGTGAGCTACGTGGGTTTACCTTTGTATAATTTATCTAAATTTTTGTCTGATATTTTGAATTGTTATGTTGGTCGTAATTTTTCGGCAATAAGGAATGCGGAAGAATTCAAACGGAAAATTCAAAATTTTATTCTCCCACCAAATTATATTTTAGTTTCGCTTGACGTGGTTTCGTTGTTCACTAACGTGGATTCAAAATTGGTTCTAAATTTAGTTAAAAAATTATGGAATGGTTTAAAATTAAACAGTGGGACAAATTTGGATTTGAACAATTTCGTGGAGACATTAAAATTCGTCCTGGATCATACTGAGTTTAGTTTTAATGGAAGATTTTTTAAACAAGTATTTGGGTCACCAATGGGTTCACCAGTCAGTCCCGCAATAGCAAATTTACTGATGGAACATATTGAAACCGAAGTGTTGAAATTATCTTCTGTTAAACCAATACTCTTTTTCAGATATGTAGATGATATTATTGCGGCTATTCCAAATTCTAAAGTTACCACATTCCTTAGTGATTTCAACAATTTTACACCGCATGTTAAATTTACGGTAGAAATGGAAAATGAAAATCGGTTGGCTTTTTTGGATGTGTTAGTTATACGGAATGAAAATGGAAGTTTGAGTACAAATTGGTATCAAAAAATGTTTTGGTCAGGCCGCTACCTAAATTATAATTCATGGCTTCCATTATCATATAAAAATAATACAGTATTTTTGTTAGCTGAAAAGATTTTAAAATTATCAGATGATGTTTTCATTCGGATAATTTTTCAAAATTAACAAATGTGTTATTAAAAAATGGTTATCCAAGGAATAAAATACGCCGAAACATAAGGAAAGCTATTGACAAAAATAATCGCTTGGAAACTCCATCCAATTCACAGGATTTAGTGGTGGAAAATACTAGGAAAATCTTTATATCGATTCCATACATAAAACTTCTGTTTGAAAAAATTAAATCAACTTGTAAAAATTTTGAGATGAAAGATGTAGGTAGACCAGTAAAAAAATTAGATAAATTTTTATTTGCTAAGTTAAAAGATGAAATTCCTTTAGAACTACAATCAAATTTGGTGTATAAACTAAATTGCTCATGTGGAAAAGAATACGTTGGACAGACAAAACAGTACTTAAAGAAGCGGATTTACCAACATGTTCATGACTCAATTTTCAACTTCCCATTTACGGGACAGAGCTACGCATTATCTTTAGAGAATGCTACAATTTTGGTGAAAGAAAGTAATTTGGAAAAGCGTTTGTTTTTGGAAAATATTTATATTAAGAAAATGCGGGGTCTAAATTTGTTAAATGTCCAGGAAATTTCCAAATTCTTGTTAAATTATTACGACAATGTTATTCTAAATTAATTTACACTTTTGACCATCGGTTTTTTCAAATCAAGTAGTGTACAATGTACATTTGTAAGGACTTGTTGTTTGTTTGAAATTTGTATGTGTTTTTGTTTTTTATTTGTAATTTTAAAAAAAAATTGTCCTGAGGATGACGGAATACAGCCGTTGAAACGCCGACAGTAAATTAATAAAATAATCAATCGTAAATCAATAAAATCGTTTTAAATATTAATATAATGCTGCTCGAGCTAACTCCATTTTCATATCTGTCCCCACCACGACTCTCCATGAAATCACGGATATTTCTGGATCGTTGTGTGTGCCCCCCCCCCCCCCCCCAGAAACAAATTTCTTGGGCCCCTAGAAATGCTTTTTGTACCTATGAAGAAGTAAAGTTTTTATTTCGCATAAATATTTGCTTTACATCCTTTTTCAATTAAAAACTTATTTCTTCCTATTATCTAGCCTCCAGCCTAGCATTAATTAAAATTATAGTATGTATAGGAATTCTGTGCAGTTTAGTTAAATTAACTAAACTAGAGTTTTTGTCAGTTGTTTCTTCTCTTCAGAGATTATTTTAAATAATGTCTATGAATTTCAAGAGGGTTTTCAAAAGCAGACTGTAGTTTTTATTTTAGTATAAATTGTTCATACTAAATTTGCACGGAATGAATCCCTATACTGATTTCGAGAGTATGATTTAATAAACTGTGCAAATTTAAATCTTTACAAGTTTATATTTCTTATGAATTTTGAAGGTGTTAAAAAACACCCAAGTTCCCAAACGCCTAAAGGCCCTAAAGAATGTTAGTGTCCGAAAAAAATCTCAACTGATGCAATGAAAGAACCTTGTCCTTTACCATTTATCGGTAAACTTTGCGATTTTCCATTTACTGGAAGTACCAGTAACTAAAATTAATCAAAATTTTGCTTAAATTCGTTATTCGAACCAATTAGTATTTTATATAAAAGAAATGTGGTACTCAAACCTGACACGAAACAAATTATACCAATAATTTCGAAATAATCTCAAAAATGTCGAATTTTCAAAGCATCTTGAATATTCTATAGAAAATAGAAGGTTGTCAAATATCGAATTATCCGTAATTTGTAAAACCGAAAGAAATCCTATATCACTGCCATATAAAAGTAAATAAACCAGAATGTTCTTGAATAATTTCGAATATCCTAGGAAATTTTGGCATAATTTCGAGAAATCTTTAATCGTCGGTTTGCGAGAATAGTGACACATCTCAAAATATCATATTTTTAAGGAAATCGATTTGAATTTTTTTTTTTTTTTGGTATAAAACAGTTGAATTCATCAAATTCAACATCACATCTATTGAAAACTATGGGTAGTTTAGAAGTGACACTATGCCAGATTAAAGATTGTTACATTTAAAGGATTTTTTTCCTATTATCTCAAAATTGCCATTTTTGAGATGTGTCACTATTCTCGCAAACCGACGATAAGTGATTCAGGTTCTACAGGTTCCCCCAAAAATAAGCAAAGAACATTATCACATAAACTACGAATATCCAGAATAATCTTAAAACTGTCGAAAAACTTAAGAAATCTAGAATAAACCACAGAATAATCTCGATTAACCTAAGCAAATTCAAATAGCAGCTGTATTATATGAATCTCGATTGATCTCGAACAATTTCAAAAATACCGAAAAATCTGGATAGCAACTCGCAAGAGTAAAATCAAAACGGTAGACGAGGCACGGCTAGGAATACACGGGGGTGGGTGTGCCCTCTCGAAGTTCTTGAGTCCCAATGCTACCGCTTTTCTAGCAAAAGTAAATGTTATTACATTTAAGAGGGAGAGCAATGAGCTCAGATAGTATGTAACGCGTATAGAAGTACTTCCTATAGTAATCATCTAGGAGGGAGAGCAATGAGCCCAGATAGTATGTATCACGTATCGGTCGGCAGTATTATCAGGGTCATTAAGAGCCTGAATATTGGCTGGACATATAAATAAGTAGGGCTTGATGCACAAAAGATCTTTTAGGTCGCAGTGCGAGGTGGCTTGAACGCCCACATGGCCCACAAGTAATAATAATAATAATAATAATAATTTCTATGGAGTCACTTTACCCGCCTAGCTTTGTTTAGTCAGACATTCAACTTCAGCAATGGAGAAGAAATTGTTGGGCCTATCTTAAGAAAACACCTAACAGTGATAGGGACAATTTCTTCTTTCTCTAATAATTAGACGTTTTGCTAATTTTAAAAGGTGATCTAATTTAAACTTAATCTAAACTATCATCTATCTAATCTTCATTTTTAATTAATATTCGAAGGCTTCATAAATTTCATGGGCCCTAACAATCAAGGCCCCTCCGCAGCTGCGGGTACTAGTTAGACCACTGGAAGACAGCGATTTAATCGTACGAGAAGGAGTTTGCGTCTGTAGAGGTTTATTTTGCAAGGCAAGAAACCGACTACATACTAACCATCGAAATATTTGCTTTTAGGTTAGGCTCAAAACTCGAACCCTCATATAAAAAAAAAATTTTTTTTACAATGGGCTTTGCTTACATATGTACATACGTATATATATCTTAGAAATACAATTTTATTCACCGACCGGCGTTTGAAACGAGGATACCTGGTTCGAATTCTGATAGTAGTAGGATGCAAGTTGATGGCGATGAATACAACTATAACCTCCTGTTGAGAGTGCAGAATTCCTCGACCGACCCCGCTTTCATGTCAATAATATAGGTTGGTATGGAGCAATGCAGCGTACAGATGATTTATGAAAAACGAGCCTTTAGCCGTACGTCATCGATTTGGCTAATTACTGCGGACGGTAGGGCGTAAAAGCGTCTGGCGAAAGAGTTGGATGTTGGAAATGTGATATGAAAGAATGCCAGAAGAGTTCTATTGTTCGTTAGAACAGATTTTTCATATTCCTTAAGGGTGATGGGCGCGTCTATTTAAATTCCAAGTATGAATTCTCCGTGAATTAGTTGTGAAGTAAACATATAAAAATTTGATATTGTATTATTTATGTATATATACAAGGTGTTTTGTACTTGAGTGTAAACCAGGGATGATTTCTTGATTAATTTCAAGCAAAAAATCGTTACTGAGTGGAGAGGGGGGAGGGGCGAGGCATTTTCAATATTTACTGAGATACAGTGAGTTCAAGAAAATTAATCACTACAAAGTTAGGTAGACTAAGCCAAGGCATTTGCAATATTATTTTTAGGGATCAGAATTACCTTTGTTTTAATGTATTATGTAAGTGAGTAGCCCATTCCGTTAATATTTAAACTTTGAGTTTTATTTAAATATCACTAAAATTTTACGTTTTTCATAGTTTTTTGCTCATAAAATATGAAAATAATAATTCGTTTTTAATTTTTGCTTGTTCCTCATACAAATACCTACAAAAATGGCATAGAAACATATGATGTACGTTTCTAGATAGCATGAGAAATTAGAATACAAATGTGTCATGTCAATTAAAAATCAATCAATTTTGAAGCTTTTTTACGATATTTTATTAGTTTTTCGTAAACTTTTTACAGCAAGTGCTCAAAATCGGCCACTTAATAATCTTTTCTGAATTTCTATTTTAATAAATTTTTATTATCCAAAACTATCGAATATAGATTTTGGAAATTCATAATACCGTCTCTCGTAAACTATGATTCATCCGTCTATAGAATATTGGAAAAAAGTTTCCGTCGTCCATTTGCCTTTGTAAAAGTAGGTCGCAAAACTATCTTCGTTTCTCAAAATAAGTGGGCAAAAGAACCTGGACGGGTAATAATGTTATGGGCGAAGATTATTGTCATGAAGAATACTCCAAATTTTATAGTTTGACGTAAAACATAATGAACCGTAAAGACAAACATCTGATACTTATTGAAGGTTCATTTCCAGCCGCTCGTAGCACAGCATCATCGCTAAAAACAGATAAAAATGGTACCGGATTAGCGTCCACCCGATGATTAGCCACACTTCCAGTTTCAAGCAATCTTCAAAACATGTAAACGATTTAGTAAAAAGTATTTATGAAAAACTAATAAAATATCAACAAAAAAAAAACTACAAAATTGATTGATTTTTAATTGACATGACACAGTTGTATTCTAATTTCTCATGTTATCTAGAAACATACGCACATCAAATGTTTCTATGGGATTTTTGTAGGTACATATTTGTATGAGGAACAAGCAAAAATTAAAAACGAATTATTATTTTCATATTTTATGAGCAAAAAACTATGAAAAATGCAAAATTTTACTGATATTTAAATAAAACTCAAAGTCTAAACATAATTACTATTTAAATGGGCTACGCATTTACATAATATATTAACACAAAGGTAATTCTGATCCCTAAAAATAATATTAAAAATGCTTGGCTTAGTTTACCTAACTTTGGGGTAATTAAGAAAAATATGCGTGAAGGTACCACCTCAAACTAATTTTCTTTAACGTACTGTATCTCAGTAAATATTGAAAATGCCCCCCCCCCCCCCCCCCCCCCCCCCAGGAACGAAGTGATGAAAAGAAAATTGTTATGTTATAACATTTTGACTGATCATTTACTGGTGTAAGGATATCATTCGTGAAATAACAAATCATAAGCGAAGTTCGACTTTTTTTAATTTGAAATCAATTTAGGGCTTAATTTGATTTAAAACATGATCCATCGTTATAATACAAATAGCCAAACTTATATACTATCTTATTCATGAATCACCTTCCATATAAATGTTTGATCTTTCTGCATCGTCACTAGGGGCTTCCGCTTTCAATTAAATCCTCGCAAGTTTAAATCGGAACTCTACCTTGTTCGTGGTTACTAATAATATTCAATTATATTTTAAAATTGTGTACAATTTTTCAGCAATGATTCTTCTTGTGTAAGGGAACATTATTGAGCTGGGAGCATTATTTTAGTTCCATTTTATTGCGTAATAAAAAGCGAAACATATACTGCTAACTCAAATTTTCACGCTCATTTGAAGTTCTGGGAGAGGAGGCATTTAATATTGAATAGCACAAAGAGCCGCCAAATAAGCCTTGAAACCTCATAATCCGATTGCGGAATCTCAGAATCCGATTTCAATTCCAATTATTTTCTCCGAGTTTAATTTCAGTTTTTCTGAGTCTAATTGAATTTTTTTTACTTTATTAATTTCTGCGATCTTATTTCCTTGCCTCTGTGAAAGCATTGAACTCGTGACAATGTGAAATCGACGTCATGCCAAAAACTCTCATTTTAAAAGCGAGGTTTTAATGTTAGGTAGATGGGTTGAAGTAAGAAATTAAAACGTCAGGAAGGAAATAGATAATTCACTTTAACCCTCAAGCCACATTACAAAAAATATTTCGTTTAAAGACGGCGCTGTTCTTGAAGCGATTATGAAGATTAAAATTAATTACAAAATCAAACAAAACATAATAGCAACTCTGAATTTTTTTTCACGATAGTAGTTTATGTTTTTGTCAAGAAAACAAGCAACATAATAAATTCGATTCTAAGACATTTTTATTTATAAGATTATGTCTAAGGTTTTTTCATCCAGATTATTATAATTAATGATCAAGATACCGAATATAATTGTATTCTTAGTTTGGTAAATTTTCAAATCGGATTAAATTATTTTTGAAAGAAATACTGAAATTTGATCAAAATCTGAATTATGAATAAACAAATCCAAAAACAAAGAACAAACAAGTAGTTAGAGAGTTATCGCAATGAACCGTTAATTTTATCTACAAAAGCACAAAACAGGCCGCTTACAAATTCTTTTGTTTTTGTCTCCCTTGTTTAAAAATAACTGTAAAATCAGAAAACGAATGTACCATTGAGAGTATTGATCTAGATGTTTGGGCAACTAAGCGTAAAAGAAAGTAGCTGAGTAAGAGTATAGAAGAAAAAGCTCTAAATCGAGATTTCAAGGAGAATGGTTATTAAATCCGCCAAATTGGTAGTAAAAAAAGATCCCACCATTAAAAAATCGAGAACAGATGATTTCAAATACTGTCGAGGTGCGTGATGGTACAAGTGGCGCCACAATGCGAAATAATTCTTTCAACATTAGTGAAACTGCAAGCGGCGTGAGTTTACGATAAAAATTGTACAAGAAAAGACATCTTAAACAATTTGTGCTGAATACATTTTGAGGTTATGTATATAAATCTTAAAAATATTAAGTTTAAAAAATTAGTTTAGCTGATTTACTAGCTATATTTCAGCGAATCACTATCAGATTATTTTACTTCTCTAGTTATAATTGCAAAAACGTACTTTTCTCCCGACTATTTTATACTTTATATTTTTATTTTCTTATAATTTTTTTCTTTTTCTCTACATAATATTTCGATCTTAATAGATCATTTTCAAATGTTAAAACACAGAAATAATATGAGGAAGTTATTATTTAGAATTTAAAAAAACAATAGAGATAGTCATCCATGATGGATTGTGACTAGTTTTTTTAAATTCTAAATAATAACTTCCTCATATTATTTCTGTGTTTTAACATTTGAAAATGATCTATTAAGATCGAAATATTATGTAGAGAAAAAGAAAAAAATTATAAGAAAATAAAAATATAAAGTATAAAATAGTCGGGAGAAAAGTACGTTTTTGCAATTATAACTAAATTATTGAAACCCCGACGATATAAAATAAATTTATTTTACTTCTCTGCCTAGGAAACTAATCCCTAGTTTGTCAACGCAAATGGATTTGTGATGGATTAGCTAATCTTGTTTCACTAATCGCGCTTAGCTAATCCCTAGTGTGTCAAGGTTATAAAGTTATCTGTGACACTTGGGTAGATGCTCGAAAGCCTATAGCAAAGCAAGGAATTTTCTAAAACAAAATAAAATCGATTCTATTTTTATTTTTAGTATTTATTGCGCCTCGACTTCCCATGTTTTATTTGCGGGTTCTAAAATTTCATTATTGCGTTAATTTTCGAAATACATAGTTTTATTCTCCTAGCAGGCAAGGGAAGAAAAAGCAACACAAGAGTGGGCTCACTCACATTGACTCGGAACTTTTTTATTACATCCGAGAGGTCAGAGAGATATAGAAAAGCCTTTTGTTTTTTTTTTTCTCGGATCGATCCGATAATTTTTTATTCGTGTTTTTTATTGTATCCGAACAATTAGAAAGGTGTTTTCAGATTAAAAATTATAGGATATTTCCGATAAATTATCTCTCTTGTCTCTTCGATGTAATAAAAAAACAGGCCAATAGTAGAAATTGATTGCAGTTCAGTTTTTTTGATCTAGATCAGTTTTTTTGCGTCAACAGAATACGACATAAACATATTTTGTTCTTGTTCTTTTCGTTTCATTTTGTCTATATACTAGAAGCGAATGAAAGCATTTGAAAATTAACATCGAAAGCAATATGTTGGGTAAAGTCAACGCGTTGTCAACGCGTGAGACAGACATGTTGTATCATCAGATCATCACTTTCGATTCGTTTTCGATTCGTTTTCGTCTCTTGTAGCCAGAACAAATTGTACTCTATTTAATTTTTTCAATTATGTATTTTCTAAAGCTATATCGCTTTGCTCGAATAAATAACATTCTATTTCTACTCTCATTCAACACTCCGTTTTTCATCCAAATTTTTGTTTGCGATCTTTTTTCGATTTGAAGAAAAGAGTAAGTATACAATAGGCTAAGATCGCATAGGAAAAATTGTAATGAAAAAAGGAAATAGGGTACAATTTTGTCCTTGTTATAACAGACAAAATACTATCGAAAACGAATCGAAAGTGATGATACAACATGTCAGCTCTGAACGCACATTATACAATCAAAATTGGCATCGGTAGGATTTTGGTGTCAACATAATAATAGACCTGAATATACCCAAATGTGATAGATCGTGTTGTGAAAAATGTGATGGTTTCTGACGTTATATCGATGTTTGCGTTAATTTTTGCTTTGTTAAGTGACAGCTAAATTAAACAACACTGATAGTAGATACCACTGTTTGGACCTCCTTTGCGAAGAAAACAACAAATTTGGGCCGACAATTCGAAAAAGGGATGATACTGACACCGAATTATATTGCAGCGTTTATAGCACAGGTAAATTAGCAGCGACAATTTTATATAGCTATGATACATATTGAGCAATGCTATTTCAGCTGACTGCATTTATTCTACGTCGCGTTTATACCGTTGCTACAACTATAATTTTCGTTTACTTTGCCAGTTTCAGAAAAGCCAAGTATTTAGTGTGGTGCAACTGGTATTTTTAGGCCAATAAGTACTTTATCGTCATTCCATGAAAATCGATGTAACTTCTAGAATTTTTAGAGGAAAATACATTTTGAAACTGTATTTTAATTAGCACTAAACATCACAAACGAATTAATCGAGTCGGTTGATTCTAGTGAGTTCAAAGCTGGTTATTCATATTTCGTGTACGTGGCCGGGGAGCATTTTCTTAACAATAAAAAAAAAATCAGGTTTGCAAAAAAAATCTCCTTTGGCGGTTTTGGGCCGTTAAATCCCTTTTTAACCAAGAAACACTGCTTGTGCAAATGTTCCAACAGTTATTTTTTTCGCCATTTAAAGGTTAAGCATGAGGTCTAGGAATATGCACTGAATAAAACAACTAAAGAATATCAAAGCTATCTATAATTTATGAAGTTTTCCGGCTTTTAGCAGTTCTAACTTCTAACATGTTATGCTTAGAATTTTGTCAATAAGTGAGCTCTCACATGGTTGCTCCTGCCCTGTCGTAATAGTTTATATACTACAAGGTTATCAATCCTGGGTCTCGGTTTTAAGAAATTAATGAACTCAAATAAAAAAATAAGGCGTCGTCCTATCGATTTATCAAGGCGCTGACTGGTAAAAAATGTTGATTTTCCAAAATTCGCTCAGTACATCGCATATATAGATTTCAGCCTGAAAAAATAATTGAAGACCAAACGGATTCAACCTTCAAGGTTGATTTACATATGCGACGTCCGACGTGTGACAAGTGGAAATAAACGTGACGCTTTTATGATAACAATTTAGGTGGATTTACATCTCCGACGATTTTTCTGCGCCGAACATCATGTGGCACATTCAGCCAATTAGAAACAACTGCTTCGCCGAATTTTCGGCACGGCGAAGGCATGAACAAAATTTATATTTTCGGCGCAACGACACAGATAGGTACATACATATGTACATTTTTTTTAGCATCCTATGTTTTTTTTTTTTCGTTTTTCGATTTGTACTATTCCTACAAGTAGCTTGTGTTTTTATTTATAAATTATGTGTCAAAATATTGTTTATGTTTGTGTGAAAAAACTGCGCCGAAAATACGTCGAATATATACATCATCGATAATACAGCGTTCAGATATCTAAATCCACCTTGTGTGGCGTGTGCCGCATGGCGAATGTCAAAATATTCGTCTTTGATTGGCTAGAAGCTCCCGTCACACGTCGCACTTGTAAATCAACCTTCAGTCTAGAAAATGAGATTTTCTTTTAATCCATTGGACTGTGACATTATACAATAAAATGATAAGGCTGTATGTGATGTGGCCTTTCCAGAATATTTTGTGCTTCAATAACTAACTGAGCTGGAGGTGCGTCACAAAACAGTTAAATAATTACTGAAAATAACACAGTTGATAAATACAATTAAGAATCCGGATACTTTTCTTTAAGATCAATCTAAAATTTAATGTAAAGTACTTCGTCTGAATTTTACTTAGGCTGATTATTAATGATTCTTGATTTTAGAAGTTTTGAAACCACCAAGGTTCATTATTTATTTTTGTTTACCAAAATTTAATGTTCAAACTAGTTTTTTCCTCAAAAATACCAACACAATACAAAACCAACATAATAAAAAAAAAATAGAAATTCATCCTGATTTCGATTAGCCCAATCGAAACAATATACACAATATACGTTGTTTGTTATGTTAAATCATGACAAGGCTTTATAAGTAAGGTAAGTGCTTCATCAAGGTTTTCATCGTAAATATCTTATGTATCTTAGCAGTTGGCCAAAAAAATTGTATATCTATACCTTCCTTGTTTATTTTGTTATTTTTATACTCTTCCTAATTTAATTTAATCATTTAATTTCACTTTTTTCATCATGACGCATTCAAGGTAATTTCAAAGCCGACTACTGCTCTAGTGCCAAATAAAAACTATGGTCTATTAAATTAATTGAGTTAAGTAACGAGAAAATCAAAACTTTGCAGAAGGTTAATGTAACCCATCAAGGTTGCACGCAAAATCTATATTTATATAAAGAGTTATGATTTGACATCAAGCTAAAGATAGTAAACTAAATTTTGGTATGTGCTCACAAATGCTCGATATAATATAAATGAGACACTGACAAAAAAACGTGAATATTTCACCAGCAGCGTGCATCACGTGACTGACTTATGTTTTGTATAAATGTTTTTTTTTTTTATTCGTTTATTATTATTATTATTTTTTTTTCATTTTGCTGAATTTACATATTTTTAAAAATAAAAAAAAATAAAATTATTAATTTTTATTTTTAGATCGATTCCACGAATATATATTGGTACGTTTTATGGAAGTGAAGAACAACATTTTTAAAGGTTAAGAAAATTTATTGGAATTATTGGGTAGAATATACACTACTAATTTAAATTGATGGCATGGTAAGCTCGTGGTGTTATACGGTGATTCATACATTAAAAATATACAGAGTTTTTATAGCTTTTTGGGTTCTATCAAAATAGCTTTGTAATTATTATTTTATTTATATTCTGATTAAATTAAGCTGATAAGTATAAACAAAATGTAAATATACATAATTCTTAAAAATAAATAGGTTTAATTACAAATTATTAAGAAATGCATTTTAAACTAATATTGTCAAGAAAACAACAAACATACACCTGCTCCACGATTAAAATGATTAACAATTTCCAAATATTTGTGATAACCACTTTTTGTGATTTAGGTACAATGTTGAGCTCTGCAACAGCATTAATCTTATCTAATATATATTTATACAAGTGGTCAATGTACTGCAAGTCGTTCTTTTAACTTTATATAACATAGCAACGAAAACCAAATAACGTTATTTTGTATACTTTCAGTTCTCAAATGACGTGCTGAATTTTAGTCAAATAATATGTTGACCTGTTTTGTTGAGTCTAAATCAATCTTACTTTCAGCCGACTGCCAAAAATCTTCTAAACTAGATTTGATTATACCCAGAATATAATGCACACACACACAATCAGAATAACCCAATGATTCATAATTGTATCTTTTCTATTTCGTAGAAGATAAATTTACGAGTTTATTTACGTTCGAAATTAATTCAATAGAAATTTATTGAAAAATAGTATGACCATGAAGTAAGTTATACTGAATTTATGAAACAACCAATTTATTCAGTGTAACACCTGTTGTTGAAATCTTATTCAGTAAGTCGCAAATTCTAATTAATCGATAAACAAAAATCACTGCGTGATACCAATTCAAACTAATCCCCCTAAATGAAACACGTTTCATTTATAGCTATTAAATCTTGAATAACGCGAATTTATATGGATGCGAAATTTTTAAAGGCGGTTAAACTCGGAAGTCAAATCATCTCAGTTTATCAAAGTTCCGTTATAAACTGAAACTTTTTGAAATAAACTGTGATTTATCAAATAGGCATCTTAAAAGTTTGGATGTTTTGATAACGGTAAAAACATCGACTTGCAAAACTCTACCATATTCGTATTTTTTTTAGAATCATAAACGTTAGAAATTAGCAGAAAATTGGAAAAATATTTTTAAATTTGTGCACATAATTCTCTAGATTTGAAACTTTATTTTAATAAAAACGCTTTGAAAATAGCTAGCCCAAAATCAAGGCTTCCGTCGCTCCAAATTGGTCTCCTTTATAAACTTTTCTTGCCAGTCATCTCCAAAAATTTTCATTAAGTGATCTATAAGTTGGGATCTGGCGAATATGATAGAAAAAAATTAGCATTTTGTGATAATATTCAGTTTTTGTAACAGTTCTAAGCAGTGTGGATGAGTCTAGGCTATATTATCCCACGCAATTCATCCCGGATTAACTCATCCCGCACAATTTATCCCTGTTATCAATTCAACCTGCACAATTCATCCTGTACAATTCATCCCGCATAATTCATACCACACAATTCAAATCTAAAGCCCCTCGGAGGGCTAAGCGGGGGGGGGGGGGGCTTTAGATTTGAATTTCGGGAGACGTAGGAGCCGGGATCAGTAAACATGTCGCACTGCGTGCTGCACGTAGGAGCGGACATAGGCGCCCACAAGGCGAGGGGGGCAAGGAGGGGCACTTGACCTCCCCTGGCTTAAAGAACTAAATATAGAAATAAAATTGCCTCGTTTTGTGAAGAACCAAAGAATCGTTCAAATGTACCTTGTGACTCTGCAGAAACGTATTATAGAAGAACTATGTATATTCATTCCGTACCTAGATTCCCTTATCACCTCTTTGTGTGAAAGATTTTCGGAAGAAACTGATCCAGTTTATGTACTATTCCAACTACATCCCAGTAATATGTGTCAATTAGTGAAATCGGAATACAAAGATATAATAAATAAAATTCAAAATAAGTACCGCTGTCATTTAGAAAATTTACTGCAGATGCCTCAGTTTGGTTTGCTTATTGAAAGGATAAGCCATTAAAATAATTTAAGAATATGACTTTATTCGATCTACAAGAGCGTGCATCAATATTTTATCCTGCTGTTTTCTTGGCCATTACACTGACTATCACACTTCCAGCTACCCCTTGTACAGCTGAGAGATCATTTAGTACTCTACGCAGGGTTTAAACCTGTTGTCGTTTTTGACAAGCACTTAATGTTCAAAGCCAAAGGCTAGATCACTAATAGAGATTGCGATCGAGAATTGCTATCTCGAGAGTTCTCGAAACTTAATTGGTATTTTTAAATCTCGTTTCTCGACAAATTTTATTTCATTAATTTCGGGAAACCTTACTTCTCGAGAAATATTTCATTCGTATTTACATACAAAGTGTCGGCCTTCCTGCCTTGCAGAAATATCGGCTAAAAAACGCCCCCTCCTTCAGACAGAAAATCCACCTCGGAACTATTTTGATATTACATCAAGATGGTGTCTCGTATATTGCTTTTCTATGCTTCGTCTACTATATTCGTATTGTAAATAACAGCTTTCACATTCTATGGTGGTTGTCCATTTCTGGTTGTAGGATCGATTCTACGAAATTCGCCACTGTATCCCAGTTCTGTTTCGATTCGAGCATAATGCCCACGATATAATCGGGCGTCACCCTGCCAACCTTTCTTACTAGTTCTTTACGTCTCCTTTTCCACTCGTCGCAAGTAAAAAAGTGTTCTGCATCATCAATTGCTACATCGCCATATATGCACGACGATTCTTCCATCTTGCCGTGAGGAATTGAATCAAAAAGTAATTTACTTCGCCCATGCAGACAGGATTTTAATTAGCCTTTTCGTCCACCCTCCGCGCCTCTCGGTTTGCCATCTCTCCCACCAGCAAAGCATGCCGTGTTTTCTGGGTGCTTTTTGTGTCCCTAAGACGCCAAGATCGCTCCTGGTCTAATATAGCTTTCTTTCCTTCGCCATTAGGTCTATGAGAATCACTCCAGCATTATCAAACACACCAAGTTCTGAGACAGTTCTGTAAGAACTTCAGATCCTGAGTGTCCTACGGCGTTGTGCAGCTGCCATTTTTTTATGGTACGTTTCCTTTTTAATTGTGTCTGCCCATATTTCGTACCCATACAAAAGAATGGAGTTCGCGACTGATATTAGAAACCTCCTTTTTTTAGCCATTGGGCCATACTGTGCTGGACTGTATCTGTTGATTTCCTACCTGAAACAGTAGATCGGTTGCAATTTGCCGTCTCGTAAGCAAAACTAATTCTGTTTGTTCTGTTGTGTTAGGGATAGACCATGGCCAGGTTCTTCTCATTACTTGGTTGAGCTTGCGTTGGGCGTCGTCTATATCCCGGACGACTATTACTGCTGCAATATCGTCGCGTACCCAACCAAGAAGGTTTCATCTGGCATTTCCATTCTCAGGATGCCGTCGAATGGTGCGTTCCATAAATCAGGCTCTAGAATAGAGCCTTGGGCGGCACTCCCGTGATCTCTTTACTGCATTGACTCTCTGTGGTTTCGAACTGTAGCTTGCTATCTTGTAGGTAGATGTCCATTATCCGTAAAAGATAATCGGGCACGTGGAAAGCGTTTGATAGTTTCCTTTGTTGTGCTATAAAGAAAGCTCTCACCAATTCTTCTGCAGCGCCGTTAGCAGACCTATCCTTCCTGAAGCCATATTGCGTATTTGATAAGTCCCCTGAAGCTTCAATAGCGGCTGGGAGCCGCGGCTTTAGCAGTCGTTCTAATAGTTTTCCCGCTGTATCCATAGCATACACAGAGGTCTATAGGCTGATGGAGAGTTTGGCTTATCATTCTTTTTGTTTATGAGAACCAGCCGCTGGGTTTTCCATGCTTTAGGGAAAACTCTTTCCTCGAGACACCGATTGTACATATTTAGAAGACCTCCAGATGAGATCTAGCTATCACTCACAATTCGCATGTTAGGACTTGAAAAATTCAGTTAATTTAAAACAAATATACATATTATTAGAGACATAAATTCACTTGACTGACTCTATAAACTTGAAAATGTAAGTTTTCTATATATCCAGCATTTCTTTGGATTTTGCTTGTGAAACTTAACATTTAATGTTTATTCCTCTTAAAAATACCGCACAACGAACGACGGAGCATAGAAAAGTTTTCAACTTTTTTTTTTTCAAAATAGGTTACCAGCTGCGTAGCATCTTTATCGAAAACGGTGCTACCAATAATTTAGTGAACACTTCTTACTCTTTTTTAGTTGATGTGAAATCATAAAGGTTTAATTGTTTTAACGTGTGACACTCATTGAAAAAATCAATTGCCATGGAATCTATTTTCGCTACTAAGGCTGCGTACTAATAGTCAGGTAAATTGCTCTTTTGCCTACTTTTTAACAGCCTACAGGGTAAAATGAAATACTGTACTAAAAAATTGGGTAAAATAAAAGGAAAAAAAATGACGTTGTTGTTAGCTTTTTGACGTTTATTTTACGAAATAAAAATATTAAAAAATATTTGACGTTTCCTTTTGCACCTAGCAGCCAGCGATTTTAACCCTCCGAGCCATAATTTGTGTCCATCAAACCATTTTTAATTCTAGAGAATTGGTAAATATGTACTAAAATTGAAATTTACTGTACTAAATGATTCACCCGACTATTGGTACGCAGCCAAAGTAGTAAATGTACAGAACACGGATAAGAACAAAGCTTTGTTAACCCCCATTTGAAATACACGTTCGCCTTTGTCGTTCGACTTTACACCAATTATTTGGTCAGTTCAATCTCTGATAACGGGGCGCTTCACACAAATAATATTTTGGAACAAACATATGAGAATACAAAAAAAAAATATTTTTAATTGACATAACTAAAAATTCTGGCGACAAACATTGGGCATCAAAATTAATAAATTGGCAACAAATATAATATTTTGGAACAAACAAAATGCACAGAAAAAACAATTATTTTTAGTAACAAAATAAAAATCCTTTTAGCACTAACATTCACTCGTATATTGAAATTGATTTTTATAATTCAGGAGTGCAACCAGATTATATAGACCTAGAAAAAAGGTAGGGTCACCGAACTAGATCGCAAATTCTCGTGGACTTTGAAATACCTTGAACCGCCCCCTCAATTTCAACTTTAAAATCTTAAACGTAAATGCATATTTTTTTTTTTTCGGCCAAAACTTACCAAGTTTTAAGCTTTTAAAGTTCGAATATTACTGGAATTAGCGTTTCACAATAACAACCTCTCATGTCTCAGCACGCTCTACAATCTACAGGAGTGTATGTTTTTAATAATTATTTGCTTTAACTGATTTCACATTTTATTTTATTAAGTGTTCGATTTGTATACCTGTGACAATTTGATAATAAGCTAGCCGATCGTCGACATAGAAGAAAACGCTCTTCATATGAAACTTTGTAGGTTCCTCGGCGATTAGATGATGTGAAGCTCCTGCAAATTTTATTGTCGCTTTTTTAAAAGCCCCATTAAAATATCAATAGGTTTTAGCTGGCTATTCAATTCTTGCTGTTACACCTTCCCTCATAACTCGGAAGTTTTGGCCGGAAAAAGAATTGCCTGAAATGGCCTTGATATGAGGTTAAACGAAACCACATTTGAGCAACATAAATTAAAAATTTAACAAATTCTTGATACTTCAGAAATCAAATTATTTGAAGCTTCTACGAAATTTTAGAAATCAGTCTGAACCGAAAACTTAAGGAAATTTGTTGGATTTTAAGAAATTTTAAGACCCAGATTATCAGAGTTTCATAATTTCTAAATTTAGGCAAACGTATTTACCTGTCTGACATTTTTAGGTCATTTCAACAGAAAAATCTTGAATTATATCAATGTTTGTTTATTAAGACAAATATTATCCAATCATTAAGAGGATGATGAACTGACCCAAAATTATAAAAAAAACATCGAAATATACAGGTACAACCCCCCATTGGAATTCTCTATTGAAACATTTGAACAGCAATAAACAAAATTTCATTGAATTTTGATTTGAAGCAAAACGATTTAAGAAGGAAGCGGAATTTCAACCACCCATACAGGAAGGTTCCACATTCCACTACCAAGTAAAAAATGATTTTTTTAAATTTTTAGATTAAACTTAGTTAAAAAATTAATAATTTTAAAAATACTGATTGCCCAGAATTTAATGTTAAGAACTGATCTAATGATTTAATGAATCTTCTAATTTCTCGCAAATCTCCTCGACGATGCTCCTTTTAATAAATTTTAAATGTTGTTTCTATGAATAAATTCAATTAATTCGTATGTGGAAAATATCTTTCTCGTGGCCAACGGTTGTTGATTTTAAAATAGTACCAACTTATTCTATTTTCCCAACGATTTTCGGTCGCAAATACATTCAAATGTCGAAACGTGTCCTTCGACAGAAAAAACAATTTCACATAATATTCGTTCAGGTTGAACAGAACAGTCAATATATGTATTTTGTTAAATTTGGTTCAATTTCCATTTCCTCTAAATTGAAAGTCGGCGCTGTGGGAGAAAAGTTTTAGGTCGGATCAATCCAAGCTGTTGGATTACGGCTGTGAGAGAAATACTGTCGAATTTTCTAACTATTTACTAAACTGATTTAATTTTCATTTTTTTTTGACGATTTAAAAATACTTCACACAGTACAGTTTTAGACTCGCGTAATTTGTTAAACAGGACAAAAGAAGTCCTTCCGCAGTTGAACTTTAGTCTTTGTTGAATTGTTTAAAAGTTTTTTGTGTTTCTATCCGGAAATATTTATGCTAAATTTTCGGAATCAGTTTTTATGTCCATTTGGCTGGTATTTTTAGTCAAACAATTTAAAGACTGAACTATTTTTGGCTAAACGCCTCTCTTTAAGCAATATCCAACAGTGTTTAAATTCAAATTTCGTTCCTTTATTTATTCTCTTTTTGCGAAAGAAGAGAAAAAATATTTTGTTTTGTTTCTTTCCTCCGGAACGAAATCCAACAAAATAAAACATCTCTCCTCTCTTATCTTTTGTGTTTTATATGAGGAGAGATATTTTAATTTTGTCGATTTTGTTCCCGGGAAAAGAAACAAACAAAAATATTTTTTGTTTTCTTTCACAAAGAGAGAAAAAAAAGATAAAAGAAGGGAACGAAAAAATGAATTTAAACACTGATATCCAAGGCTTCAATAGGTGCTAGCAGCAAATTATTCAAAAATGGTTGAAATCTATCATTAAAAAAACTACAATTTAAAATTTGGTGGCCGTATCCGTCCTTCAAAACATAAAATTGAGTTTTTTGATGAAATTAAATCATTTTAATAAAAATTTTTAAGGTGAAATTTGGTGTTTTACCAAAAATTGGATTGGATTTAACGGTTTGAAATGCCGGTTTGCCGTTTATTCATGGGGATTTCCTTAATACGTAACAGACACTTAAGACATTCCTGGAAAATATAAAAACATTGCTCAATCCACTAAAAAATGGGAGGACGTTAGGTTCAATTATTGCCAATCATGTTGCTGAACTTCACGAGCTCTTCCGATGATCTGCATTCAGAGACGTTTCATCTTCGAAGCTGTAAAACACAAAGATGACCTTAAAAACCAGATATTTAATCATTCAAGCTACTGTTTGAAAAGAGCCTTCGAAATAAATTGCGAACCGTTGTATTATCTGACGTGAGTCACCATTATTGAATCAATTTGTTAGTAAGCGAACTGTTACAAGTTACAGGTAAAAAAACGAAACCCAAACCTCCTTTCACTTAGGAGTCGATTGTGACCAAACACCTTACATCACAAAAAAACTATCTTGCCGAATTCATACGTAATGTCATTAAACCACAATTTTTGGAGTTAGATAGGTACTAATATATCGTCTGTGCATTGCATTCGGTACTGTTCCTCAGTCTTAGTAACAGTAAAGTTATTTTGATAGTAAAAGCGGTAAATCTAATTCTAGAAACCCTAAATCAAACCAGGCGATTAAACCATTCTCAACTCACCGTTCTCCCCACTCAGTAACATACCACATGCTTACAACAGAGTTGGTAAGTCCTATGAAATCCATCTAACTCTTAAAAATAAAAAGTGCATATTTCAAGAGCTTTGAACGTTACTTCGTTTTTTGCGATTGTGTTGATCGCACAATTTACTAAATTGCTTGTCTATTCCCATCAAAGTTGCTAAAGACTGTCGACACGGGAACACGGATTTGGGCTTCACCGTCAAGTTAAGCTTATGATCTGATGTAATTGTTTTAGACAAAATAAATATCTGAATGTCTAGATCAGACCATTTACAATAAAACACCTTGGTTAGTTATTATTATTAGAAAACTTTTGTAGAAATTCCGGGGTTGGCTCTGTTCACTTCCGCCCTAAGAAGGAGGGGGTGGGGATGCAGCCAGGGGAAGGGCGGTGGATCCAAATCTGCCGGCCCGTCAAGGTCAGCTTTGGCTGGGAACTCTGGCCGCGGTGGTAGGGTCACTAGGCCGGACGAGGACAAGAAACCTATCACCCCCGGAATAGAGAAACCGATCAAACCGGGCCAAAGAAGGAGGGGTAAAAGCCATGGGCTGACTCCTAGAGGTAGGGTGGCACTTCAGCAACCTATATGGATATCAGGCTCTTTGGAGCCCAAGAAGGACAGTATGGAGCCGTGATACAGTAATGGTACACAAGAATAAAACAACAACAGCAAAACTGAGGTTCGTGCAGATTAATCTGCATCGATCGAAGATGGCGACAAACAACCTAAATCGTCTTTTCATGATCAATGACTGGGACATAGCGCTCATACAGGAGCCTTGGACCAACAACGGGAAGATAAAAGGTTTTGCGGCCAATAAAGGTAAGCTAGTCCACGACACGGCTGCAGATAGGCTGAGGACAGCAATTCTCTATCGCTCAAGGCACAATATCTCTCTATTAACCAATTTATTTCTAGAGATATCACGGCTGTTTCAATTGAAATGCCCTTACCTAAAGTTGGCAGGAGGGTGATTAACATCGCTTCCGCATATTTTCCAGGGGATGAGGAGGACCCCCTCCAGCATTGATACAGAGCTTCGTGAATTATTGCATGATTCATCACCAAAAATGTATCATTGGTTGCGACGCTAATGCACACCATGCAGTCTGGGGAAGCAGCGATACTAATTTAAGAGGTGAGCAACTTTTTGAATTCTGGCTTAGTAACAAGTTAGCAGTAAATAATAAAGGGAGTAATGCGACCTTTGTGAATGCAGTTAGGAGGGAGGTACTGGATCTTACCCTGTCTGACATGGGTACCTCCAGTGCAATTCTCGACTGGCATGTGTCCAAGGAAGCTTCCCTCTCAGATCATATGTACATCAGGTTTGATATCAATATCCCTTCGAGACAAGAGTTTGTGGTAAGGATACCCAAACGCACCAACTGGTTAGCCTATAACGATATACTTTTAGATAACCTAACTGGTCTGCAGACCTTGATAAACTCTGTCGAGGATCTCGACAGAGTAGCGAATGAAGTTACAGAGGTAATAATCAATGCCTACCACTCAAGCTCACCACTTGTGCATATCAGAGGCACAATAGATGTTCCTTGGTGGAACCAAAAAATGTCCGTAAACTATTTAATAAGGCTAAGAGGACGAATGATTGGACTACCAATCAGTCCTCCCTTACCCAGTATAACAAAGCCCTCAGGCAGAGCAAAAGATTAAGCTGGGGAGACTTCTGTGAAAAAATAGACAAGCTACCCACGGCGTGTCGACTACAGAAGGCACTCTCTTTGGAGCACAGGAATCCCTTGGGGTCTGTAAGGAAACAAATGGAGGGACAACCATAACCAGGGAAGAGACTCTGGAAGGTCTAGTGAAAGGTCACTTTCCAGAATGTATTATTCTGAGGGATCAGGAGGAATCCTACGCAAATAATGTACACCCGTATCGGGTTCCAAGGAGGGTTCAGTAGTTCTCGAGGCAGTTGTTTACCCCGGAAAGGATAAGCTGGACAGTCAAATCCTTTGGACCTTTCAAATCACCGGGAGGGGACTGCATATATCCCGCCTTTCTACAGAAGGGCCTGCAGATTTTGCTGCCTTATCTTATTTTACTCTTCAGAGCCAGTCACAGCTTGGAATATATTCCAAAACGCTGGAGGGAAGTTCAGGTGATTTTTATCCCAAAAGTGGGAAATAGGTCCTCAGAGGAAATTAGGTCGTACAGACCTATTAGTCTCACATCTTTTCTACTGAAAACCATGGAAAAAATTGTGGGATTTTGTATTAGATCCAATACCCTCCAAAGTCACCCTCTGGACTCTAGACCAAGCAGGGAAATCTACAGAAACAGCTCTTCTCGAACTGACATCGGAAATCGAGGACACGTTCATAGGGAATTATTCCTATGCTCCTTCATCGATATCCAGGGAGCTTTTGATAATACTAGTTTCGAGGTGATTCAGGAACAATCACTAGCAAGGGGCATCCACCCCTCCACCGTAAGGTGGATAATAAACATGCTAAAAACCTGGAGGATTACGGCCTTCTTTGGAGACAAAACCATTACTATAGCAGCCACCTGTCCCCAGGGAGGCGTCCTCTCTCTTCTGTTATAGCTGATTGTGATGAATCAATTACTCACAAGACTGAGAAATCTAGACTTCTCAAACATTACCTATGCGGACGACCTAGTCTTGATGGTTAAGGGCAGATTCGCAGATACAGTAGGGGATAGAATGAAACAAGCCCTAGAGGTAGTAACTGATTGGTGCACGGAGGTGGGCCTTACGGTAAATTCTAATAAGGTTAGCTGCACTCTCTTTACTAACCGGAGAAAAACTGCCCTCCCGTCGATAGCTTTGGGGAGGGGGGGGGGGGGGGGGGTAACTCTCCAACTGTCAAAGGAGGTTAAATATCTGGGTGTCGTACTTCATCAGAAACTGACATGGAATCCTAACTTAAAGCATATAAACAAATAAGGCCTACTTCACCTGCCAAAGAATGATTGGCAAAACGTGGGGACTGAGCCCACAAATGTTAGTTTAGGTAGGCTCTACCGGGCCGTTATAAGACCTATGGTCTCTTATGCGGCGTTTGTGTGGTGGCCGAAGACGGAGTAGACTGGTGCACGAAGAATACTGGACAAGATCCAGAGGTTAATTTGTGTAGGGGCAACTGGAGCAATGAGGACTTGTCCAACGCCCTTGAGAGAATACTGGGGCTCTCACCACTGCACCTACACATTAAAAAAGTAGCCGGTTCAAGAGGACTGAGCCTGAAAATCACTGAAAAAATTAAAACCATGAGGCCAGGACATAACAATATCCTACATAAATTCAATCTCAAGGAGGAATTGATCCAACTATCAGATTTGATGGTAAAGACAATCGATTGTCGGAGGAATTTTAGCATCAGGTTGCCGGATAGGGCACTGGTAGAGAATATTATCTCCTCATCCCCCGCCATGCTTCTGTATGGTATACGGATGGGTCAAAGTCGGACGGGGGTACCGGTGCAGAGATAGTTGGGCCTGACCGGGAACTATGCATACCGCTGGGCAGCTCCCCCACAGTTTTTCAGGCAGAGACCCTTGCTATTGAGGTATGTGTACTTCAATGTCTCAAAAAAAAATATAGGAAGACCGAGATCTATATAATCTCGGACAGCCAGGCAGCTTTGCTTGCTTTAGGAGCTTCAGTGTTCAACTCGAAATTGATCTGGAGCTGCTACTGCAATTTATTAGAACTGCGTGAAGCAAACAAAGTTACCCTTTTGTGGTCTCCTGGCCACTCCACTATTAAGGGAGATGAGGCAGCAGACCGTTGTGCAAAAACGGGAGCAAGCCGGGTTTTCCTGGGTCCCAGTCCTAGTATCGCTTTTTCAAAAACCCATTTGGAAAGGGGTATAAGGGACTGGGAGCAGAACCATAGGAATTTACTCTGGGAGTCCTCCATTGGAATGAGATAGGCCAAGAAACTACTCAGTTACAATATTACACATCTGGGAGAGGCACCGAAGATGGATCGCCAGTCCCTAAGATCAATTACCTCGTTTTTAACAGGGCACGGCCCTTTTAATGGCCATCTATATAAAATGGGAAAGTCCCTTACGGACCAGTGCAGACTTTGTAACTGCAGTAAGGAGATATCGGAACATGTACTCTTCACATGCGATGCTATCATCCTAAAAAGATTTAAGTTTCTGGATATGCATCAGGTAGCGGCGTTTATCAAGGACATAGACCTACATTTCAACTAAGAACCTCTAGGGACGCACAATAGGCCTCAATGGTCGCAGTGCTCTGGGCTGCTAACACCCACCCTAATTTAAAAAAAAAAAAAAAACAAAAAAAAAAAACAATTATCTATTCAAGGGTTGGGCATTTAGTTTTCTGGAGTTTTAATGGATCTTGCTAAATCGTAAAAAATAGAAATAACGGGAAGTAGATGAGGATCAACTCATTCTGCCTCGTTTTGGAAGTTCTTTTTATGTTCATCCGAACTTTTAATTATTCACAAGGCCAGTATTTGGTCATATAAGGAATAATTCTCACATTTAGGCCTTATACCGCAATGAATTATTTTCGATTACAAAAACTCTGCCGTTTGATAGCCGCCCCCAATTAACTAGTCTTCCAGCCTCATTAGACCGCAGGAGGAATGTTGGATACGGTGCTTTTTAAAAGTGGCACGGTTTTACAAGAATTATCACTGCCAAAGTTCGTATGAATTACTGAACGTAATGTCGCCTCATAAACAGTATTCTAGTCCCATAATGTTATGCTTTCCTTTTTCTATTCTCGTATCTTCTTTAATTCATTTTGCAAGATAAGTTTACATATTGGGCCCAGTCATTAAGTGTTTTATATAAACCATAAATAAAAATTGTTGAAGATCAAGATTTTCCTTGTTAATGGGACACCATGTAAAACGTCAAATTACAAGCGAATCTCGTTTTTCTCTAATTATGAAATAATTTTCGGGCTTAATTAAATTTAATTTGTTGTTACTAAAAAAAATTGTTTTGTCGCATTCGCAATTCGCGCTTTGTATGAATAGTCTCTTAGTATTTAGAAGAACGTAAATGACCCGCGTAGGTGACTTGTCTATGTAATAAATTAACAAAAAATTATTCACAAAACCAAAAAATTAAAAATATGCGACAATTACAAGTACATTAGAATTAGATTATGTACAGATAAAGTACAAAAAATACGTAAACAGATCACACCTTAAACTACTTTGTGTATTATTTTGTAAACAATACCTTTTATAATGTATAAAAGTACATTGTATTTGGGTATGTTATTTATGTGTACTAGAGTGTAACACAAAAAAAAAACGCTTCTGGTAAAACTGGAAAACGTATAAATTGCTTACGTACTCTTATTACAAATTTAAATTATACCACGCCGGTGGCAAGTTTTTGACGATTTAATTAAAGAAGACAAACACCTAAAATTACCAACTTAAATACAATCCATTCCGGTATCGATTGATTAGTGTTTGTACTAAATTTTTAATATACAAATGCATTTTAGTCCTATATAACTACTAAAGTAAATAATATATTCGCTGACCCTAATATCTATTTTCTATATAAACTTCCTCGTACGTAAATACCTTAAACAATAATTCTAATTATAAAGTGAAATCAATAATCACTTTTCATTGGTAGTCGCCGTTGATAAATCGCGAACCAAACTGTATACAAAATTACTAAAGCAAAAAAAAAAAACGAAATTTACCTTGAATGAAACCACAATTTTTTTATTTAGTAAAATGTTGTTAGTACATTATAAGTGTATACTACATATGTAAATATTATCTGCTACTAACTATATCGGAAACGAAATACAGATTAAAAATTTATACGTTTTTGTGTATTCAGAATAAAACATAATTTGTATAATACATTACGCATAAATATTGCAACAGAGTATTGCGAATAAATGATCGTTAGCACCGTGTGTAAAAAATTATCATCTTAATTATTTTATAATTATAAAATAACATCTTGATAAAAAATTGTACTAACGTTGTTGACTGACGTCTTTCAGTAATCAGCAATTTTATTTTTTTTACATTAATTAAAATAAGGGGCTACTATTTTTTTTATTTTTAGAAAATAATTTATTTAGATTTTCTAAATGAAAATCAAAAATTGTTTATATTTAATTCTCAATGGCAACTAATTATTGTATATTTGAGAAAATCACCTATTAATCTGTCATTTATCTGTTAAAAATTATACTTCTCTTTATATGAAAATGGTTTACGTTTTATTATTTTTTTATTAGGGGAGTATGTACTACAAATGATCCCACCACTAAATTTTTAGTAATAAATCATCACGGAAGTACAAACGAAATAAACCAAGTTATAAAAATGTATACAAAACAAGTTTAAGGTGGCATCATGGCATTACGACGACAAACAGAACTAAATTTTTAAAACAAATTACCATGTAGAATGGCCGCGAACTGGACTCGTGCCAATTGCACAATATTTACAGGAAATTAATATAAATATGTACTAAAATATTTTCCGCAAATTCATGCAAATTTGAATATGACTAAATAATATTTTATTGCCTTGCAATAAGAAATCATAAAAATTGACATCACTCGAGGAGTAATGCAATTTAAGTTATCAGCACAAACGTGTAATAATTTCCCGAGAAATATAAATATGTACTTTAAGTCAATACTAAATCATATTTGTTTGTACATTTCATTATGTTAATAAGTAGAATAATTTTTCTTTTATAAATCAACACCCGTACCGAAAAAAAAAAAATAAAAATAAAAAATCGCGAGCGATTCAGCTCAAGGAACAACTGAATATATAATCAGGTTCAAAAATAGCTTTCTTTATAATTTTGTATATGGTTTGTACTTACCAATAATATATATGATGACGTTGTTGGATCACGTACTAGTATGGCGGCAAATTTTATATTTCACTTTGCACAGGAAAAGGTGTATTATCTGGAAAAAACAAAATATGTATGTATAAAAAATCCGCCAAAATCCAAATTTTAATAAAAAAAAAAAAAAAAATTTAGCAGTAAAATTATATTATATTCCGAGTAATATCGTGAAAATCATAAAAATACAAATTTTTGTGCGCAAAATTGCGATTTCAACATAAAAATATTTAGCGTCTCAAATATCATAATAAAAATACAAGGGAATAAAAAACAAAACTACAATATTTGCTACGTAGGTTTAATTTTTGAGACGGACGTCAACTAAGATAAAAATTGTGTCTAGAAACAATCAATTTATTTTATAATTTTAAATCAATTTAATGATTCAAAACCAAATTATGAAAATTTTGTAAATAATATTTAAATGAGTTAATATGAAAATTTAAAATTCCTCACAACTCCTATCCGCGCTAAAATGTTATCTACTTTAGGAATACACAATAGCTAGAAAAATCTATCCTAACATATTGATTGAATTAAGCAAATGCTAACTCCCGAATAAACAAATGTAAGGCACCCAACTTAATTCAGCAATTCTTGCTATAATACAGGTAACCCTCCTCTAACACGATTGATTCGTTCCGTATTATAAGGAAGCCGTGTTAAACGAAACTTACAAGTAATACAACTCAGGCGATTGTGTTCCGTGGTATACTGAATCCGTGTTCAAAGAATACCGTGTTATATCGAGGGCGTGCTAAACGAAACTTTGAAGTAATACAACCGCGGTGAATGTGTTCCATATTATATTAAAACCGTGTTCTAAGAGAGTCGTGTTATACTAAGTAGCCATGGTTTCTAATATTTTACCTTTGAACCAATATAAATCAGCAGAATGTGTAGGTTATCATGAAATCACATTATTTCGTAAGATAATACAAAAGCATTCATTTCATTTTAAATAATAAATTTAAACATAATTAAACTTTATTCGAACTTGATTAGAAAAAGTTATGGAGTATGTAATATTATGTATAAGAAAAATATACTACACACATAAATTTCAGTAAAAAACATTAAAGCAAAAAATTCAAATTCACCGATTACCAATTACTTTTTAGGATTTAAATACTGTTCACTAGTCATCATCACTGTCGTCTAAAAGCTGGGCTGCTCTAACATTTTTCTTTTGAATTGGTGGAAAATCTTCTTCACTAGATTCACCATCATTTACTGAACTAGCTGTAGACATTAAAGGTTAGCGTGAAGTTTATGACAAATTGACAAAAAACCTTACAACAGCAAAAAAGTGTAAAAGCAAGTATTACACTTTTAGCACAATCTACTAAGAAGATGTTATCACATATTTTGTCATTTTTTGACAAAATTGTGTAGTTTACACATATTAATTGAATAAAAGTGTAGGCAGTTGTTTGACGGCCAATGACAGGGCATCGTAGAGATGGCTCCCGAACTCTGAGTATGCCATCGTGTTGTCTATACTTTACTTGATTATTTGTGCTAATCGAAATATTGGCGCGACCCGTCAGAAAGTGATTTCTCGATTTTACAAAATTTCACTACCAAAAAAAAAAAAGGCCAGTTGTTTGACGGCCAATGACAGGGAATCGTAGAGATGACTCCCGAACTCTGAGTATGCCATCGTGTTGTCTATACTTTACTTGATTATTTGTGCTAATCGAAATATTGGCGCGACCCGTCAGACAGTGATTTCTCGATTTTACAAAATTTCACTACCAAAAAAAAAAAAAGGCCAGTTGTTTGACGGCTAATGACAGGGCATCGTAGAGATGACTCCCGAACTCTGAGTATGCCATCGTGTTGTCTATACTTTACTTGATTATTTGTGCTAATCGAAATATTGGCGCGACCCGTCAGACAGTGATTTCTCGATTTTACAAAATTTCACTACCAAAAAAAAGTGTAGGCAGTTGTTTGACGGCCAATGACAGGGCATCGTAGAGATGGCTCCCGAACTCTGAGTATGCCATCGTGTTGTCTACACTTTACTTGATTATTTGTGCTAATCGAAATATTGGCGCGACCCGTCAGAAAGTGATTTCTCGATTTTACAAAATTTTACTACCAAAAAAAAGTGTAGCCAGTTGTTTGACGGCCAATGACAGGGCATCATAGAGATGGCTCCCGAACTCTGAGTATGTCATCGTGTTGTCTACACTTTACTTGATTATTTGTGCTAATCGAAATATTGGCGCGACCCGTCAGACAGTGATTTCTCGATTTTACAAAATTTCACTACCAAAAAAAAGTGTAGGCAGTTGTTTGACGGCCAATGACAGGGCATCGTAGAGATGGCTCCCGAACTCTGAGTATGCCATCGTGTTGTCTACACTTTACTTGATTATTTGTGCTAATCGAAATATTGGCGCGACCCGTCAGACAGTGATTTCTCGATTTTACAAAATTTTACAACCAAAAAAAGTGTAGCCTGTTGTTTGACGGCCAATGACAGGGCATCGTAGAGATGGCTCGCGAACTCTGAGTATGCCATCGTGTTGTCTACACTTTACTTGATTATTTGTGCGAATCGAAATATTGGCGCGACCCGTCAGACAGTGATTTCTCGATTTTACAAAATTTCACTACCAAAAAAAAAAAGGCCAGTTGTTTGACGGCCAATGACAGGAAATCGTAGAGATGACTCCCGAACTCTGAGTATGCCATCGTGTTGTCTATACTTTACTTGATTATTTGTGCTAATCGAAATATTGGCGCGACCCGTCAGACAGTGATTTCTAGATTTTACAAAATTTCACTACCAAAAAAAAAAAGGCCAGTTGTTTGACGGCCAATGACAGGGCATCGTAGAGATGGCTCCCGAACTCTGAGTATGCCATCGTGTTGTCTATACTTTACTTGATTATTTGTGCTAATCGAAATATTGGCGCGACCCGTCAGACAGTGATTTCTCGATTTTACAAAATTTCACTACCAAAAAAAAAAAAGGCCAGTTGTTTGACGGCCAATGACAGGGAATCGTAGAGATGACTGCCGAACTCTGAGTATGCCATCGTGTTGTCTACACTTTACTTGATTATTTGTGCGAATCGAAATATTGGCGCGACCCGTCAGACAGTGATTTCTCGATTTTACAAATTTTTATTTCTCAAAAAATGGTCATGATATAGACAACACGATGGCATACTCAGAGTTCGGGAGCCATCTCTACGATGCCCTGTCATTGGCCGTCAAACAACTGGCAACACTTTTTTAAAAGTGAGAGAGAGAAAGAAAGAATGAATTTTATTATTTTGTATTCTTTATATAAATATGGGGAATAACCCATTTATTTCTTCAAAATAAGAAATTTGAAAATCCGTGTTATATGTGGGCTACTCAAAATCATTACCGTATACGAAACTGTGTTATAAAAATGTCGTTTAATAGGAGGGAAGTAACAATTTTCGGTCCGTGTTATTAGAATACCGCGTTATAGGAGGGTTACCTGTAAAATAAACACTTATAAACTAAAATCAGTACTAATTTCTAATTAAATAAAAAATTTCCCGTGTGGAGTTGCTACCTTCCATCGGGCGTATCCCCAGGTGGCGGCTATAGGGGTAAACCCCTAACCGGCTTTCCGGCGAGTAGATGTGAAATAAAATACCATTCGCGGACCAAAACTAGCTAGAGATGGTTCCCTGAATATAATAACCAATATGGCGAACCCGAAACGAGTAAATAGTATGGCACAGGGAAACGGATACACAGTGCCGGCGACTTTGAGGGCTGAGCAAGCGGGCTCGCAATCATCGATATCCAATGGCCACAATACTTCAGAAGTAATGAATTCTGAAAATCCATTTGGAAGAACTTCCATAATTCCAAGATCACCAACATCCTCTAGAAGTGTTGAGTTAGAAAATGAAGAACTCCGCAAACAACTGAGTAAGATTTAAAAAATTTTAAAATTACACCAAAATAATTAACGAAGCAAAAAATCTTAAGATAGAAAATGAGAAACTAAAAAATTCTTTCACCCAGTGTGCTTCAGAGTTACACATATACGAAGAAGAATTAAGAGAAGAAACAAACTGGATCCTAACCTCCTACGAACAGGAAGATAAGACCTGCATAAAAAGGAAGGCAGTATCTTCTCCAGAAATTGTAGCTTCACATCGAACAGCAAAATATACCCGATCAGAAAAACCGACCTACCAAAATTAAGGAAAAGGCACCACCACCAATCAACATTATTAGTATAATGTTGATTGGTGGTGGTGCCTTTTCCTTAATTTTGGTAGGTTGGTTTTTCTGATCGGGTATATTTTGCTGTTCGATTTGAAGCTACAAATTCTGGAGAAGATACTGCCTTCCTTTTTATGCAGGTCTTATCTTCCTGTTCGTAGGAGGTTAGGATCCAGTTTGTTTCTTCTCTTAATTCAGCTTCGTATGCGTGTAACTCTGAAGCACACTGGGTGAAAGAATTTTTTCCAATTTTTACCAATAACTGAATATGGTACTATTCAATCATTACTGAAATCGGTGGCTACAAAAGAATCCAGACTTGTAAATCAATGTAACAGATATTGAAACTTATAGAGCCTTGGCTGCAAAGCTGACAGATGAAGGCAAGGGAAGGTATACCGGCGAGGACAAAACTGATCGCCCGAGCCCGAACAAAGTCGTAGCCAGAGGTCTTCACTCAACTTATACAAGGCAGGATATAATGGAAGACCTTAAACACCAGGCCTTTAAAATAAAGGGGCAAATATCCTAAAAAAAGAAAAAACTGTTACTGATCTGAAAGAGAGCTATCATTAATAAAATCTTACTTTTAATAGCAAAGAAAAAGTGAAAAATTATTCAATATTAAGGCACTACTACTAAGTCGTAACATCGGAGTTAGAATAAAAGCGTTAAGAAAATCCACTCGCTTGATACCTCAGTGTAAGAAATGCCAAGGATTTAATCAGACGCATAAATATTGTAAACAAGAGCCGATATGTGGGAAATGTTCGGAAAAGTGGTATTAAACTTATGGCTACTAATAAAAAAGAAGCCAGTCGCTTTAAATAAGCGGTTAAATAAGCACAGTGAATGAAATCACTTCCATGTACTAATCTATGAAGATGAATATACAGAAATGCCAATTCGAATACAAACGGGCTGTTGCAACAAATTTCAGAGATAGACATTTTCTTAAATAAAAAAATATTTCAAAATTTCTTTTGACAAAAGATTCATTCGCTAGAATTCGAGAATACCACCGCTACCACACCATTCACCCAGCGCAGGAAAAGCGAGAGGAGACTCAAGCATATTTGTGAAGGAGAAATAATTGAAAGGCAATCAACATAATTTCAATATATTGCCCTCCACGTTATAATCTAACTAACGAAAACTCTGTTACCTTACTCAAATCGTTCAGTTTTAATTTCACAATCGGATGCGATTTTAATGCTAAAAATACATATTGGGGATAAAGACTAACAACCCATAGGCTAAGGCAAACCAACATATTGGTCAGCGGATACAAATAAGATACCAAATTTGATAGATTTCTATAACAATGAAGGAATTTCGTATGATCACACGCCTGTCATTGTGACAGTCGGTGACGGTGATACCATTATCAAAAGAGAAAATTTGCCTAGGTTAACTAACTAATAAAACAAACTGGGATCTCTGCCGGAACCTAGTCGAAGACAATACTGAATTACAAGTGGCAATTACAACTCCGGTACAACTTGAGGTCCAAGCAGAGCTGCTGAACAACAGTATACTACAAGCAGCGTGGCAGAGTACTCCTACTACTCGAAACCAAACGGAAAATCACATCAACTATCCAGTATAAGTGATATATGTATATGGTTTGAGAAAACGGAAAGCTCGAGAAATCTGGCAGAGGAACCGAGCATGAAAAAGCAGATTATGACTTAATTAACTTAATTATGTAAGCAACAAATTGAAAATGCTTACCAAAGCAATCAAGAACAAATCTTTTAGCGAATACCTAGCCGACCTTTCTGGCAACAAGGACACTAATTATTCCCTTTGGAAAGCAACTAAAGGACTTATAGCAATATAAAGCATTGTTTGCATCATATTTTGCAGACACATTTCAACCCTTCCAAGGCAAACAGCTGAAGAAAATATAATTCTAGTAAATAAAGTGGATTCCCAAAACATAAGACCTGTAACACTACGAGAGTTAACAGATGAAATTAACAACAAATTAAACTCAAAAACATCTCCTGGTTATGTCCTAATCACTGGACTTATATGTATTTAAAGCACTACCAAAAATAGGATTACGAAAATTACTGCAAGTAATCAATGCAGGACTCATACTAAAATACGATCCATACCAGTGGAAGGTGGCTGAGGTGAAAAATTATGCTAAAACCTAACAAGCCACCAAACAAGAAAACATCATATAGCCCGATGGGTTATACTCCACATACAGTTAATATACCATTTAATATAGATAAATTACTAGATAAGTTGTAATATTGATTAAATAAAAAATAAAAGTTTGGTAAAATCGTTTATAGAATGTTATATGTACTTGAAAACATTTTATGGAATTAATTTGTTTTTAAATCTTGAGAGAACTGTGAAGGTTAAAACTATAATATAATATAGTTATTTATAAAATTGATGAAACGCCTTATTTATTCACGTCAATATAACTAAAGAAAAACAACAGTTAACTATAGAATCGAGTACGAAATATACAAAACATGACGATAATCGAACATAACTTCGAAATAATTTTTTTGCCGCTACATCGCACTATCCATTCAAAATAATTCCAAGTCAAAAACAGAGCGATTTTCAGTAAAACGATTTAAAGGTTTTTCGTCTGAAAAGAACTAAAAATTATACTAAAGCAATAAAACTATGCTGTGATAAAATGTGTACAGTTTTCTTGAGCTATTTTAAAACATTCGTAATTTTACCCGTTTCACTGAAAAAATGTAATTAGTAATGGTATAGTGAAAAAAATTAATAAATTAAGTGTACTACTGTGCCCAAAAAGTAAAACCAGTTTTCAATTTAAATCGCGCGAGTAAACCCACATCATAAATATTTTTTCCATAAGTTGGCAGCATTGTGATAGACATCTGTGACAAAATTTAAGTCAAAACATTCAATAGTTTTTGCTTTACGCTTGGTTTTGTACAACGCTAAAAGTGCATTCGGCGATTTTTATAATGTGTTGAGCAAAGAAGTTGCATTAAATTTTGTTTGCGGAATAAAATTTCGGGTGTAGAAACGTTAAGGATGTTGCAGAAAGCCTTCGTGAAAAGTGTTGAAGACGAAGAGCGTTCCGAACGACCATCAACCTCTACCGATGGACAACATGTAAAGAAAATCGAAGAACTTGTGTTTGCTAATCGTCGAATGATTGTTAGAGAAGCTATTCGCAAGAAGAGGCTATAGGATTGTGGGCAGACAATTCTTGGTATTTGCACCACCATAATTCACCTTATCACAATGCACTCGTTCTTCATGACTTTTCCCCAAAAATTCGATCCATAACATTCCACAACCACCGTATTCACCTGATTTAGCACCTTGTGATTTCTGGCTGTTCTCGAAACTCAAAAGACCACTACGGGGAAATCGTTTTGAGACGATAGAAGGGCTCCCTACCTTATTATCGAAAACAAAATATTCCAACAAGAACATCGCAGTAAAAATAAACGCTTGACAGACATCTCGAAAGCATTTTCTTCGAAGGAAAATTAAATCGCAAGGATTAACATAGCAAAAAAAAATGTTGCGTACATACGTATCGCAAGGCAAAAATATCGCCAAACACAAATATCACAAATCAAAATTATTATAAATGAAAGATGTAAATTTGCTGATAATTTTTGTCGTTACAATTGTGCATTAACTAATAATAATCGCTTCGGCAACCTTGCACTCACAGATCAAAGAGTTTTTTTCGCCCTTATCGCTTCTTGTGATAGTACCACAAATGATAAAAAAGCAACTTTTATAAATATAACAATTTTTAATGTAATTTTAATTCGTTATATACCTTAGACAATGGGGGCTGCCGCCCCCAAACCCCCGCTTTTCCAGAATTTATACAAGTCAAATTATTGCTCGCAACGTAAAGCGAATTAATTTGTGGCGTAATATTTGTTTGCGATATTTTAGCAGTGGGATTTTTTTGTTTGCGATGATAGTAGGCGTGCAGAAAACATGACTAAATATTTCTTCGTAAATTTTTGTGTAAGCGAAATATTGGTGCTGCTTTTTTTTTTGATCGCGATATTATTAGATTGGGACAAAAGTACTGCAATATATCTGTGGCAATAAGACATAGAAGCTTATGTCGACTTAAGATAAAATTAAATTTTCGATATACAACATTTTCTATCTGTCCTGTAACTCCACCAAATTTGACTTAAGTCATTACCTATTGTGACTACAGCCTTTAGCCACAAGGCTGACGCACTTAAGTCAAATTTGGTGAAATTACAGGATAGATATAAAATGGTGAATATTAATAACTCAATTTTTTTTAAGTCGACATAAGCTCCTATGTCTTATTGCCACAGATATTTGTTGCGGCATTTTTTTTGCGAAAATGAGGCAGGTTGCCGATAGAAGAGATACAACGTGAATAACTACGCGCTCTGAAGGCCATCCCGGAAGGCAACTTAAATTTTTGTTTTGAAGACTGGAAAATACCTTGGCATAAGTGTATTGTGTCGGGAGGGGATTATTTAAATAGATTGGGATAATAAATAAATATTTTTGAAATAAATAAAAACTGGTTTTACTTTTTGGGCAGAGTAGTAAGATACATTTTTTTGAGGGAAATTTTTTTTTCGTGAAAAAATTTAACTCGAGTTATTTAGATAAATATTTTTTTTGCAATTATATTATGTGTGAGTTGCGGTATACAGATGGCATAGTATATATGAGCCGTTTATTTTGAAAGTGGAATAAGTCACGTTTTTCAAAAATCGGGTTAATGATAACAATAGATAAATGACAGTATAATCTTCCTAACGGTAAATAATTTATTGTCAAAACAAAACAAAAATTAATCCCTAACACTTGTACAAAAAATAAGAAAATTCAAAATCCCATATATTTTTCCATTTATTGTTTTTCTATTCTTTCATTATCTCGTTTCAACAAAACATTGACTTATTCCATTTTCAAAATAAACGGCTCATATAAATTTAATTTATTACACCGGTTTCAATCGGAGTTTCGTGAAAAGCAAAATTACGTCCGTAAATTATTGACGATTTCAGCTTATCGGTTGCAAAAGGAATAGTGTCTTTGTTGGTGCTTCTTGATTTCTCTAAAGCGTTTGATTCTGTTTGTAATATGGAGTGTAATATTCGTAACCGGTTAAACGATAAACTACCTTAAAAATATACCGCTAAATGTTTACTTGTGATTGTTTACAATCACAATACACTTTCGTTCCAGCCAGGGATGAATTTCTTGTTAGCTATTTCTCAAATTTGTTTGATCTAAGGAAATTATTATTGGTAATCAGGTTCAACGTCCCAAATCTCCCATACTATTCAAATATATCGTCATCTGGTGGTGAGAACTGAGAACAATCATCATCACAGATAGGAACAAATCCGGTGAAAAGTTTAATCTAAAGAGCTGGCAGCTGAAAACGAAACGGAATAAAATGAAATCGAAACGAAAAAAGAACAGGTTATGTAGACGAATTAGTGAATGTGTTTTGACGTTTTGAATTTTAACGAAAAATAAACATAACCGATAGAATAACCAGTAAGACGAAATGAAAGAAAATTGAATTGAATCAACTCTTCCGCCCGTTTTTAAATCGTTTCTTCTACATAATTCGTCATGTCCAAATACGTAAGAGTATTACATCTGCAAATCACTAATTTTTTGGAGAGGCCATACAGTTTTTAATGCTAATTTCGACTTAATTTTTTTTAAATAAATTCCTTCCCAAAAAGTGTAGCAAGAATTTTTTGTAGAATAAATTAACGAAGTTTCTGAATTCTGATAATGAAGAGACTTACGATGTCAACGGCGCGGAATGGAAAGTGTTTAGGTATAGTGATATAATACAAAATTTGACGGATTCTGATATAGACATGATCCACCAGGTAAAGATTTCATATCTAATCTAAAGTTCGAAAGGCAAGAATGAAATTCTTCAGAAATATTTTCACCTGGAGTAAAAGAAGGAGATATTACTAATTGTTCAATACAATTTAATGGGTTGTAAGCAGCGCTCTAGCGACAGTTTACCGTCCAGCACTCACTTTCTTTCAGATTCAAAAGTCTTCTAAGAGATGTCGGAGACATATTATGAAGACATACCTTTGAAATTGATAAATTTTAGCGTTTCTTTACCAAGTAGGCAAAAGAAAATATAAATTTAATGAAATTTTTTAAGCTGAAATATCAACGTAAGACGTAAAAATTTACAATTGGTATATAAAATTACCACAAAACCAAATCCTCTTACAGACTTTACAGGGGTACATATAACCGTCAGAATACTTATTTATAAGGAATGAGTAAAAGAAGAGGTTATAAATTTGAGGTTAATTGTGGTCACTTCAATTTATATCTTTAATATCAATTAAGGAACATAAATTTGAGTACAATTTATAATAGGTATACCAGTATATCGATTCTTTTAGACAATGTTTGAGTGCTATTTAGTAATCATGATTTTTCCCATACTCACACCAAAAGTCTTTAATTTGCTACTAAACTGATTTAGCAAATCTTTTTTGGCTTGAATCTCACAAGCTGTAAAGCATTTCAAACCATTGAAGTATAAACCAAATTTGCCTGGTTGATTATTCAGTTCTATCAATAAATCAATTATTTTTTTCATTTATTATGTTTGAACAAATTGACCGAGATAGTCGATAGAACTGCGTTCCTTAAGAAATGGTTTAATGAAACTTTTATTGTAAAAAATATTAAAATGTTACTGAACTGATTTTAATGCCCTAAACACAAAACCATAGGGACCCTTACCCGTGTTACAAAAAGGTCTGGCTGTTTCACTATTAAATTTTAAAATGCTTACAGGTAATTCTTAAAATGTTCCTTAATGTTTCACGGTTTAAGTTCAACTTTATTTCAATCATCAGCAAACATAGTCCTAATCAATATGGATTTTTGGGAGTTATTTTTGAGGAAAAAAAATGAAAAACTCGCAAAATTATTAAGTTGTGGTCTTTAAATAACGTTGTCTCAGAACCAGGGATACCCATAACATTTTCAATTGCAAAATTTAAGATTCAAAAATTAAAGAAGGTGGTGCTACTAACTAACTTCTTTATGACAGTTCCTTATAGTTGTGTAGAAAAAATCAGCAGCTAATTGCGCTAATCATTACATTTTTAGTTAAATTAAAAAAGTGTAATGAAAAGAAAAAATAGTTTGTGAGATTTTTGGCATTTGTATCAAAATATCCTCTCTAATCAGTGACGAACAATGTGTGTAAGAAAACATGTTTTATTTGCCAAGTTACATCAGTAAAACACGTATCAAATTCCCATTTGGAATTCTTTAAATTCCTATCTTTCTGAGTCGATTATATTGCTAATCCAATTCCATAGTAGCTAAAATATTTATTATCAAGAGAGTTATCAAGTTTCAATTTTTTCCTTAGGTTGTCATTGTTTAATTACTCTTAATAATAATTTTAAAAAAATGTTAAAAATGCATGATGTACATAAATATACAAAATCACGTATACATTTTGCTCACGAAATAATATTTGTTTATTGCAATAATAAGTTTCAAAATACTAACAGGTATAGCGATTATACCGATAAATAAAAAAAATAATAAAATATTCAAATTATTTTAAGAATCCAAAAGCGAAAAAACAAAGCACAAAATCTAAATATCGATTATCCGGAAGAAAAATGACACAAAGGCAAATTACAATTTTCAGGAAATGCAAAATATGTAGTATATTAGGCATCAAGGGAGTAAAATAGGAGATTAATGCTAGAGTGAAGAAATTACCACCAGAGGCCGAAGGCCAATGCAATTTTAATTTTTTTTTAAATAGTCGCGTTAGTAAAAAACAAATTCATTGGTTACAAGGAAAAAAAATCCAAAACATTTGATTTCCAACAAAAACAAGCCTTTTGAATGAAGCTCCATCCAAATGCCTTATGAAATGCTTCCCTTGCGAAAAAAAATAATTTTTAAATTCACTTAGGTAAAACAATTACATAGGTATGTATTTGTTTGTGTTTTTCCGCTTTCTCTCTTTCAAGAGCTTGTAACGAGTAGTTCGTTACTTCAGTACTGGCGTTGCAGTCATATCCCATATTATCGTTGGGTAATGTTTTTTTTGTAGTGTGATCGACGCGCAATAATTTGCTTATTGTGTGTCTCTAGTATAGATGTTAATTAGTAGATGTCGGTGCTAAAGTATTTCATGTTTTGATCGTGCAGGTTTTTTTGGTGTGTAAGTCGGGGAGAGGAGATTATGTCATTGGATGACACGGCGAAAAAGAAATAACTCGGTCACTTTTGGCGAGGCTTTCAATGAAGCTAAACTGATTATCTTAAAGGAAAAAAAAAACAAAACAAACAACTTGGTAAGAACACATACAAAACAAAATAAAAGTTACGAAAAAAAAAAACCTCGAAAAAAAAAAAACAATTCAGTGAAATAGCGGTGAAATAGGAAAACCGGGATTCAACGTGCTGCTTAATCTGAAAAATCTACCAGACAAGGAAAATTCCAGAAATCAAACCATCAAACCGACCCGTAAAACTTACAAACAAAGAAGGAGTTTCAATTGGGCAAATTTTATATTCCGGAGTGGTAACAATCAGCGGTTTAACTGGAGAGTTAAGAAAATCGTGTATCAGCTTCAAACAGTGATATCATCAAAACGTAGCATATAAGCGTAAACCGTGAATTTGATTTTGGACGTCCACCATTTTGGTATCGTCGCTGACATTATCTCTTGTGGGGAGGTATGAAGTATCGTATTCTCATTTAACAAGCCAAACAAACATCAAACAATAATCATATGTGCCATTAGTGTAATTGTTTGTTTCTTTATTATAAATTCATTGTTTTTGTTTTTTTTCTGTATTACAATGTCGCTCCTAATTAAATCGTAATATTTTTGTTGTGATAATTAGCAGAACGAAACAATTTTTATTTAATTCTTTTTGAGTGATTGATAATTTTTTTTTGTTATTGTTATCATAGTACTAATATTGGTGCGCCGTAAGGCGATATTTTTTTTCTCTTTATCCTATCATTACAGATTTTTCTTCGGTGTGAAACGGTGAGCTCAGCGGGTCCACGAGGAACAATTTTCGATCATCTGGGTTTTTTTTTTTCTTTTCACGGATATAGTGCTGTGATAGTGATACGCTATTAGTTTTTTTGCTCTTTGATATTTTGTTTCATTCAGGCTAATTACGGTACACTTGCGTAATTTAATTTATTTTATTGTTTAATCTTTGTGTTAATTATTTGGGTTATATAAAATCAATCGTATCTATATAGTACAAATCATTAAGTAATGTAATTATAATAGTGTATATATAAATTATGTTCAAATTTACATATGTTTCTAGTGTTGTTTATTTCTAAAATGATGGTAAATTAATTCTGTTTTCAGGAGATGACTACGTAAGGTAGTGAGTGTGGCAATGTGGTGTGTGTGATGTGTCTAAAGTTAGTTTTTTTTTGTGAGGTAATGCAGCTCTACAAGCATTCGGATGGGCCCCTCTAATAATCCCACACCTCGACTGAGTTCTAGCTGGCCATAGCTGCAAGAGGGGACTCCGGATGAATTCTGTGCACGGTAAATTAACGGGAAGTACGAAGTTTGGTTTTTTTTTATCAGCTTTGGTGGCGAAGTCATATGATACTCGCTTACGATACATGTTAGTTTCGTAACGCGTCTTGAATCTTCAGTTCAACCAGGTGCCTTTAATTATCCCGTTAGTGACCCGTAACAAGCTTTAGAGCTTTAATTTTTGGAACCTTATCGTAACTGCACCAACTGGTTTATATGAAAATGTTGGTCTCGCATACACATGCTGACTGATGATTTTGATCATTCTCAACTTTCATATTGGCGTGGTTGTAATAAGCATAGTCCAGCAATATGTTGCCTTGCGACCGGATAATTACCCCACAAACAATTTTTCTAAAATATCTGAAAAATAAACGTTTCAGGCAGCTAGTAGGAAAGAATACCAGATTCCAAAAGCTAGACGAGACTTTGTTTTCGAAGATCTTCGGTAACATTGTTAGTTAATGGTGGGGGGGGATTTTTAACGCTGAAACGGAATGGGGATCGAAAATTGCACAGTGGCCGTAGTAGGGTACGTCGATGATCCATTTCGAGGAAATTGTCAATATCTCGACAAATTGGCAATTGTTCTAATTTGGCTTCTTCATCGACGAATGGACTTCAACATCACATTACAACAACGTTTTAATTAAGGAAATTCAACCAGTTCATTCCAATTTTTAGCATGCAGGCGCAGAGAATATAGAACATAATTCTGTGCACCAAAAACAAAACAGCTTAAGTCAACTTTAGGTATACATAAATTATTTTTAGTATTCACCGTTTTATATCTCTCCTTTAACTTCAATAAATTTGACTAAAGTGATGCCCTGTGGCCGAAGACTGTTGTCGCAAGCCGTATTAGCTTTAGTCAATATAAGTGAATTAAATATTCAAGATTTACAATACAATCTCTCTAGAAAATTTATCAAATTTGATTTAATCTATTTTGATTTTTGACCACAGAATTATCCATCAAAAAAACCAAAAGGGAGTATCAACTTACAAAATTGTACAATCATTAAATTGTAAATTAATATGTTTCTTTGTATTTCGATTTTCTTCTACATGTTTTAAATTTAATAAAAAATTGGTTCTATGTTTATCTTGAAGATTTTTATTGAAGTTGAAATTAAACTTTTGTGTACATTCTATTTCCATTATTCGACTTTTAACTTGATCTTTTGAATGTCTTACACGTCAGAGCCACATATTCGGAAAGTGAGGGGCACGAAATATTTCCCTTGGTCGTAGGCAACTGCTCATCAGCAATAAGCATTACCTTTAATTTAAATATGTATATGATTGCCTAGATTGGTCCTTATAGGATTCATGCCTTACGCATAATATTATAGCATTGACGTCATTAGGCAGTGAGAACTCTGATTTTGAGCGATTTATAATGATTCAACCATTGTAGCGAGAGAACGGCTCGCTGATCGGAGCAATTCTGGTATCAATTTAGGTGTAAAGAAACAGTGGCAGATAATTTATTTTAAATTAAAATAATTAATCTTCACATAATTTTTAATTTTAAAAACCAACAGTAGACTTCGACATTCCTCTTATCCTCTTATGCTCTGATCGCTATATCTCACCGTCTTTAGACGCTAGGGAGTAAAATACATCATTATTAAATGAAAGTTTATTACTTCGGTATAAAAAGACTGTCAAAAATGACGAAAAATTTGGATGGTCCAAAATCACTTTTCTAGACGTTTTGAAAGTCCCTGAGTCTGAAAAAGCAACAAAAAAAAATGTCCGTCCGTCTGTCTGGATGTCTATACCAGTGGTATCTCGAGAACGGCTTGTCCGATTTTGAATTTTTTTTCGCCAATCTGTTTCTATGGTCAAGGCAGAAATTTGAAAAGCTTTTGGAGACTGTACGTCAAGAGGGTGGGGGTACCTGCCATACAAATTGACCCAAAATACCTGGTTTTACGATTTTTTTATATATGCTGGTTTGATTATTGAATTGGGCATTGAATTGGGAATTGATTTGAAGGTTAAGTTAGGGGTCAATTTGAGGGTGGAGTTGAAGTTGAGTTGGAGTTGAATTGGGGTTGGATTAGGATGTAGTGAGTAGTTAACAAATTTTTTATATGACGGAACTTGCCTATTTATCAACCGATTATTATGAAATTTGACATGTGTGTCGGAAATGGGAATCTAAAATAATTGTTGGATAAAGTTCGGGAATATGGCCAACTATGATGGAAGTTGCCTATTTTTCAACCGATTAAGATGAAATTTGATATGTGCGTTGTAAATGGGATTCTAAAATAATTTTTGGATGAAGCTTAGGAATATGGCCAAGTATGATGGAACTTGACTATTTCTCATCACATGTGCGTTGAAAATGGGATTCTAAAATTGTTTTGGATGAAGTTCTGGAATATGGCCAAGTATGATGGAACTTGGCTATTTCTCAACAGATTACGATGAAATTCGACATGTGTATTGGAAATGGGATTCTAAAATGATTTTTGAATGAAGTTCTAGGATTCCACAATGATTTCTGGATGAAGTTCTGAAATAAGGCCAAGTATGATGGAACTTGCCTATTTCTCAACCAATTATTATGAAATTTGACATGTATGTTAGAAATGGGATTCTGAAACAAGTTTTGGATAAAGTTCTGGAATATAGCCAAGTATGATGGAACTTGCCCATTTCTCAACCGATTATGATGATATTTGACATGTGTCTTGGAAATGTGATTCTAAAATGTTGTTTGGATGACGTTCTGGAATATGGCCAATTATGATGGAATTTGGCTATTTCTCAACCGATTATGATGAAATTCGACATGTGTAATGGAAATGGGATTCTAAAATGAGTTTTGGATGAAGTTCTCGAATATGGCCAAGTATGATGGAACTTGGTTATTCCTTACCCGATTATTATGAAATTTGACGTGTGCATTGTAAATGGGATTCTAATATGATTTTTGGTAAAGTTCTAGAATATGGTCAGTTACACGGTTAGAAATATCAGTATAATTTTGTATACTACTTTCGGTATAAAGTTCTAGAATACGATTTTTCGTGTTAAATTGGATGCCTCTACCCATTTTACTGAAGTTTTGGACCTGTTTGGCTGTTGTTGTATAAGTAAATACATGTTGGTTAAAATAGAAATCAATACTGTCAAAACTGTCACCCCAACTTTATGACACAGGTGAATGCTATCCCCATTGAAGATACCAAAGACCGAAGTTCTGATCACCTCGAGAGGTTTCAATGATGCATCATGCATCTTAGGCTATAAGGTTGTTGCGATGTGCTTATTGTATTGAGAAAATAGTTTTATATCACATCATAAGATTAACTCATTTTTGCAATCTTAAAAATTTTAATTTGGTGTTGTATCATTGTTATTCCGGAGCATTTTCCACATTAAATATTTCCCTTTGGTGGTAGTTCGGAATGAAATGAGATATAGAGTGAAACTCGAATCCAATGTTAAGCTGACATTTTCAATATTTGGTAAGATTATTACTCCTATAAAAAAACAAAACGTGTGATATCAAATTAATGTTAAATCTGGGGTCGTAACCACATCCAGAATAAAAAGCCCAATAATAAAAAATCCCGCCTTTACATTCTGCTTTTAAATTTTTTGAATCTTCCGCAAGTTAAGTCTGAGTGTTTAAGTTAAATTTTTCATGGATAGCTTAATGGTTTATTATTTGTTTCGGTTAAGGAGGAGATGTTTCAAACCCAATTATAGTTTCATAATTACACTAAACATACGTTGATTCTGTCGAAATTTATTATGAAAATCTAAACAGTTCAAGAAACTTTCTTTATCCTAAATTTATGAAATTTGAAGGCAAGTTCTTCGTTATTTCGCTGATGTGATATACGGAGTAGAAAATGAGGCAAATGCTCGAAAATCTAGCAAATCGCAAATCGAAAAATATAAAATAGGACTAACTCGATCAATTTTACCAAGCAAATTTCAATTTCAAATTATGTTTTTCTAAATTTTGTTAAAAAACGCAATGTAGTTGCGAACAATTTTTCATGCCTAGAAATAAAATAAGCAAGTTAATACAATGAATATTGATTCGCAAATACTTTATGTTACGATATATTACGAGGGAAGAGCGATTGAAAAACGTAAAAAATAGCGTAATATGTGAACAACAATTGAAAATATCTTTAAAAGTTCAAAAAAAAAAAATGTGACTAGCAATACTTTTCGATTTCGATGGACACAAAGGATCCAAAATTTGGGTATAAATTCGAAAAATCAATAAAATTGATCGCACCAAAATTCGCCGAAGAATGAATTTTTTTGACGAGGAACTTGTGTCAGTTACGTGTAGCAATTATAAAATTGCAGTTTGTATTAAATTTATTAGTCATATACTCAAGTCAAGAATAAGTGTATACAAGTAATCGTGGCAATCGTTTTGTTGAGTGTTTGCAATGAAAGAAGATAGAATATTTCTCGACGACGATAACAAGATAGTTTTTTCTTCACAACTTACACACACTGCAATCAAAATTATATACACTATGGAACGACACGCCGTTATTTAACAAATAAGCAATCAATTATATTTAGGTTTCAAATACTTAATTGAGTTTAATTACCATCAATTATTTTAAATATTTTTCAATTTAAAGAAATTGTTGATATTTTTTTAAACAGAAGAAAATCTGGATAGAATCAGTTGAGTTAAAAAAATGGATTTTTACTTTACTTGTGAATCAATTTTTTCTGTAATAGACTTTGCTAAAAATCAGAGTTGAAGATTTAACAGATTTTACTTTGTTTCAATAAGCTTTCCTAAAATCTACGAATTTAATATCTAATTTAATAGCGGCCTTACATAGATAGAAAAACGGGTGAAATATTCGGACTAAAATTTGAATATCTCGACAGCCCAACACAGCTGTAACGTAGACATAGCGAGTACTAGGTATTTTATTTAATATAATTCTCAATTTGTTTGCATAAATATTTAATATTTACCATAAATAATTAGAGGCTCATTACTGCGTTTACGAAATTTCATAATATATCGAATAAAGAGCCGGATGGAGGCTCTTCATTGGATCACATAAAAACCGTTGATCTGGTAATAAGCCTGTGTATTTTTTGTGCTAAAAAATTAGGTAATTAAAATTTGTATTGGTATTTTATATATTTATGCTATATTTATTACGATGGAGATTTTAAATCTATTATTAGACCAACCCTAATGCCTTCTAAACGAAGTTATAACTTAAAAGACGTAGAAAGGGCGCTGGAAAATATTAAAAATGGAACCCCTATTCCTAAAGCTGAGAAGATGTTTAATTTCTCAAGAGCAACGCTCCAAACAGAATTCACAATCGCTCGAGAAAGAGTATAATGGGGTCAGCACCAGTTTTAACAATTTCTGAGGAACGTCAAATTATTAATTGGATATTTAATAACCATGCCAGAGGATTTCCTAAAAGGAAACTTGAAGTCCGCGTATAGTTGCGAAGGAATTCCTAGATGACAATGCGAGAAAAAACATGTTTATTAATAACCTACCGGGAAATAAATGGTACAAAACATTTCTAAATAGGCACGCTTTGCCTTTAAGAACACCAGGGGCTGTAACTAGTGTTAGCGCATGTGTATCGGAAAACGATATTAGAGGCTGGTTTAAGCAAATTAAAGATCCATCAAGAATTTTTAATGGTGACGAGTATGGGTTTCTGGTATGCCCAAAGGTGGGGCCGTGCTGGCATCCAAGGGAGCAAACAATGTCTACGAGACTGATAAAGGTTGAGCCAAAGAAAGTATAACTGTAATATTCAGTTTATCTGCTGATGGGGTTGTCCTTCCACCGATGATAGTTTTCCATTATAAAAGAATACCAAAGGATGTTATGGATTCAATTCCGGAGGGAATAGTATTCACAAAAACCGATTCGGGGTGGATGACTTCGGAAGCCTTTCTTTTTTATATTAAAGAAGTTTTTTGTGTTTTCATGTTGATGGTCATAAGACACATATGACCTACTCACTTTCCAAATTATGCGAGTAGCTCAAAATAATATTGATATGTCTGTATCCGAATTCAACACGAATTCTTCAACCAGCGGATGTGTCAATATTCAGACCAATAAAATTAGGCTGGATAAAAGAAGTGCAGATGTGGAGAAGCAGCAACCTCGACGATCAATTTTCAAAAAAATATTTCGCACCGATGCTGAAAAAAGTTATGGGGAAATATGTTAAACCGGATACAATCATAAATGGGTTTCGCACTTGTGGGTTTATCCCTTCGATGCAAATGCCATAGATTACTCGAAGTGCCTGGCCAACTCAACAATTCCAAAAAAAATTCAACGAATTGAAAGTGGGGTAACCGAAGAAAATCCAAACAGCATTAACTTTAAGCAATTTGTGGAGATTGTTGGATCCGACAAAATCAACAGCTGGAAACTATTAATCAGAGTAATATCACACATTCCAGGGACTTTCTGATATTGCACAAAATATATCAAATATACCTAATATACCTAATTAATTTTGATTTAGGATACTCCGGCTACCAGTAGTAACGTGCAAGTCAATCCGAACGGTGAAGAACCAAATATGGTAAGACCAGGTGTTTTTCAATATTTTCTGGATGCCTCCTTAATTACTTAAATTTAATTTTAGGACTCTACAACTATAATACCCTTATCTGGATTGGAGATTGGACAAGAGCTGGACATTTTTGAGATTGAAGAAGTAGAGAGCTTTATTTCTGATGTAAGTATGAGTAATGTTCATTAAGATACACAATCTAAAATTACATGTTTTCTTTAGATAAATCAAGTCCCATGCAAATATTTTAGCAAGATGATATCCCGATGGTTTCAATTGCAAATGAAAACGACATCAGTAACAAAATTGAAATTCAAAGCTATTTAATAGTCATTAAAACTCCAGCTCGGAAAGGAATGCGAAATATACAATGGCAAAGCTACATTATAACTGCAACCCCGTTCCAGGATGCTATCAAAACAAAAATTGATGAGAAGGCTGCCATAGAACAACAGAAATTAGACAGAAAAAACGATAGGCTAGGAAAGAAGATTTTGAAAGAACAATCGAAAGAGAATAATGATAAAAAAAATCTACAGCGTCGAAGGAACGTCCATCCACCAAATCAAATCCCAAGATCATCAATGATAAAAGCAAAGTTACAAAAGTTCGGGATAATCCGAAGATTTTAAAAGGTATAATATTACACATTATATTTTCAATAAATTAAACCTAGTCCAAGGCCTGCCATATGAAGTGTGCATCAAAGTTTTGTACAAATTTTGTTTATTTTAAATGCAGTAAATGCATGTTAGGTATAACTTAAGATTAACTTATGCAGTTAAGTACCTTTTGTTCATACAACGAAGTATTAAGTATTGGTTACTAAAAGTTGAATCGAAATTATCTTTGTAATTTATTTTTATTTTAAGACAGAAAGGTTCGTTATGTTTACGCTCAAGTTTAATACGCCTACATACAATGAGATTAATAAATTTTAATAAAACCTATTATACAGTTACGCTAAAAAGTCACCGGAAAATGCAATTTTTCTAAAAATTTGCCTACCTTTAATATTTTATAACAATTTTTTGCGAATACTTTGGTTCAAACATATTAAAAATCTATGCAATCGTAAACATTTTAAGACAAATTTTGTAATTCGAAGCGATGCAATAGAGTTCGATAGCGTTTTTGAACTACAAATTTTAGCTGGTAAATAATCGAATAGAAAATATTGTAATTATATAATAATTGTGATATTTACTAGCAAAAAAAATATGGCGAATAGAAAAGGGTATTCCCTAGATATAAAATCGGCAGTTAGTTGTCAGAGTGTTATAAAAATCAACGCGTACGTGGGACCTTAGAGCGCAAGCTTCGGACTGGACAGCCTCGCAAGACCACAAAAAGAGAAGATTCGGTCATTGTAAGACAGACACTAGCAAATCCAAAACTCTTCACTCCAGCGACAATGAATAATTTCAATGTCAGTTATAGTCGAAATCTTTCCGTTTGTACCATAAAAAATCATCTGACTAATGCTGGACTTCATGGAAAGCGTCCCAGCAAAAAACCGCTGGTATCCAAAAATAACCGCGCAGTCCGTTTGAAGTTTGCGAAAGAGCATTTAAATTGGATATTCGAACAGTGGTCGAAAATCTTATGGAGCGACGGAAATTAAGTGAATATGTTCTCTTCTGATAGAAATTAGTATGATCGTCGCCTAGTCAACAAAAAAAAAAATGATGTGAAATATCTGAAAAAAATGTGAAAAATGTATTGATTCAAAAAAGTTATAACACAAAAATATTTCTTCCGGTGACTTTATGGCGATACTGTAAATCAAACAAATTTTTGAGTTTAATCACGTTAAATTACAATGGGTCATCACTGGGTCACTCCCGACTCTGAACTGGATCAAATAGGGCTCACCACTGGAAAATGGATGTTTATTTTGTAAAATTTTATAAAAAATTATTAAATTAATTTTATTTAAAATCTACTAATCTTTTATTTAGTAGTATTTTTTTATTGTTTTGGGGTATTGCCTGTGATTTTCTTTTAAATGGAATAAGTATCCGTACTAAATTACATAACTCTCGAAACGAAAAATAACGTAAAATGTGCTTAATTATGTAAATATAATTCATTAAATCCATTCATATCGACCTTTATCGGATGAATAATACCACGTTATGAATAACATTAACAAAAAATAAAAGATTTTGGAATATCGTGAATTACCTCAAAAGACGTCAACTTTACCTGTTTCATTATTGATTAATATAATATGGACAAATAAGATAATAAAACGAACTCCGTCATCATTCATTAAACTCATACTCAAGTATGTTATCACGATTTGCTTACGTGCATCCAACCAAATCAACCGGCTATTTTTTTATTACATTTTCGAAGAAATATTTTTACAATCAAAAAAAGCTTTGTTACACAATTTTTTGAGAAACCCAATATATCGAAAACTTTCTTGGAACTAAAAGTAAAAAATCAACCAAAAAATAATTTAAACACGTTTGTTATTTATTGGCGCAGCATTGATTTTAATTAATCAAGACACCAATAACAAGATTAAAACCATATGGTAAACTACTGTTTAAATTATGAAAATGTTAAAATTTCTACAGGATTCTGTTATGGGATATAGTTGCTAAGAACCTCGTAATAATACATGAACATTCAAAATGAATCGATTACATTTTTACAATTTAGATTAGCTTTAGATTTTGTGATAGGAATAAATAACTGCAGATTGCACAGCCAATAATAAATAATATTATATAATTATCTCTTGTATGTATCCAAATCAAATCTTAAACCGGTACAGATTGCCTAAAAGTAAACAAAACAGGAATCTTATTAAGATCACGCTAAGCAAGTGATAATACATCTTGAGTTATGTATGTATATGGTACCGTTCTATAGATAAACCTTTAATAAAAAAATATATACATAGTACAAGTTAAATTGAAAGAATTTTTCAAAATTCTTCAGAGTATCAGACGCATACTAAGATATTCCCAATTGTCGACATGTTATTGACGTACATTTCACATTTTCACACAAAGACACTCGGCACAAGTGTTATACAATATTTTTATTAATTTTCAAAATGACGTCTTCATCACACATATAAAACACAAATTTCAAACGCAAAGAAATGAGATCACATTTGTATAATACGTCGTACATAAAACCATTACTAGCTTCTGATACATACAGATATGCCTACCTACACATTAAATTTTTACATAATCCGATTTACATAATTTCCATTAAAACAATAAAATATTAAATATTAAAATACGGATAAAACCTAATAATATCTTTAAGCTAAACATTTGTTTGTGGTGTAAATATAATAATGAAGAGCACGCAAATAAAAGAAGGATTTTTATGTTGTTTATGTTTATGTTTTCATGACATTTTAAATATTCATTCATACAAAAAACAAATACGAGTCAACAACATTTTATTTAAAAATTCAAAATTAATGAATTTTAGTATTTTTGTTTACTAAATTTTATAATTTATGAGTGGTTTTGATTGTAAACTACAAAATTTAATTAAATTTAGTTTTAGTAGATATTAAAATAACAAATTTCACCAAATTTATAACGGATAAATTTTAATTAAGAATATATTCTTCAACTCAGCGAGATAAACATCACAACCCTAGTCAGTCATCTGTCTTACAACTTAACGAGAATTTTCCAATACAAAAACATTTTCAATTGATTTGACATTCCATTCAATTAAAAAAAATGCTTTTATTATTTTATTTAAATTTACGTATTTATCATACTCCATATTGGCAAAGAAAACGTTTTCGTCGCGTTTTTATTATTAAACAAAGTTTCAAAACAAATCTTGCAATTACATAAAAATTTATTCAGGCATGTATATTATTTTGTATTATACATTCTCAGTTCTAGTTTATACACCCCCTCTCATTCTTGATTTCTCAAGTAAACTGAAATATTTTATTTTTAGAAAATTATTAAATCATTAGAATACACTGTACACTAACTACTACATACTAATAGAATGTTAATTAACCTTCAATATACTTCAGTTTACAGTTAGCAGGCTCGAGTTCTGAACTTTCACAAGATGGACAGAAATTAGCTGCCCCTTCTTTTACTTATTTCCTTCCAAATATTTTTTTTTTTTATATTATGCAATTTCTTCTTTTATAAAGTTTTTCAAATTCACTTGCGTTTTGGGTTTGTGCAAAATATGACGAATACAGAATTAATGTTTATTTACAATCGTCAGAAGCTTCCCACAGAAAATGTTACTAATTTATGTAAGCTAACTTGAAGGTCATTTTGATTATGATTTTAACCTTGGGTTGAAATATCTTCTTTTACTTTTCCCATTATAACGAAATTTTAATAGGGTAAGTATTGGGCTGAAATTTTACAGAAACATAAGTTTTGGCAACAGGTAGTATTAAATTGTGAATCTATGAGAACCTAAATAACAGATGTTGTCGTAGTTGCAGGAAACTGTAAAACGGCTTCCTTAATTTTTTAAATGTTCAAAACTTGAAATTAATTGAAACGGGAAGTGATCACCATGTTAGTCGCTTTCATAAAACGAATTACCAGAAATTTCTAATAAAACCGACCAGTGTGTTTCAAATATAATTTTTATTTTGAAAATGTAGTGTGAAAATTATAGAAGACATTTGAATAAAGAGCTTCGTGATGTCATAATTGCTCTTCACAAACCGGAAAATCGACAAACATTTTCTGACTCTAGGATGTGAAAAAGGAATATTTACACGATACTTGGTAAGATAGAGAATGAATTTCAATTAATGAGAAAAGCTGGTTTCGACAGGAAACAAACATTCAATGATTCAGTTGGGCATTCTTTACAAAAATTTAGTAAATTATTTGATTATAATTAGAATTTACTGACATAATAAAAATTATGTTGGTTGGATTAGGGTTAAAAAAAATTGTTTATGTTTGTGATACGACACGGAAGTTTTGAAATCGCAAAAATATTTTAATTATTTTGTTGTTTAATGTTTTATTACTTATTATTACTAATTATTATTAATGGAACAACGTATTTTTTGTCAAAATCTAGTAGTTTTATTTAAATTGAGGTTATGTTTTACTACTGTCACGAAAATTCGCGTTTCATTGAACTTGGCAGTAGTAAATTGTTTCCAATGGAACACAGTGAATATAAATGTACTCTAAAACTCGTATGTCACGCTGGAGGTGACAATACTAATTTACTCTAAAACTCGCATATCAGTCTGTAGACAGTAAAGCTAAATAAATGTAAAACACAATGCGGCATTCGAGATCTTAAGCCCGACCAAACATTGCCTTTTCTTTCTCATCTACTCCACGACCTCCAACTAAAAAAATATTTATTTTCTAATTTTAAATTCACGGATGGGTGTGAAGTTTATAACAAATAACAAATTATATGCATGTATTAGAAAGTACACTGTTAATAAAATTCCAATAAGAATTTTGAGTGAAACATCAAAGAAGTTTATAACAAAAAATATCATAATAGGATTTAGAATTTTTTGACAAAACTAATATATTTTCGAGAACGATTGGCAGTAATAGTTTAAGTGAAGTAAATCATACGGTGTATGTGCCATTTCTCAACGGTGGGGAGAAATCGCAAATTTAAATCTTTTTTGTTACGTTAAAATGGTTTTTCTCGGTCGAGTAATTTATTGTTCAAATCAATAACATGAATTTCACAGGGATTGTCGCAAGATGAAACTAATGGGGAATAATAGCCTTAAGTGTCGTGAACCTAATGGTGTATACCCCATTTCTCAACGGCGGGGAGGAATACCAGATTTTAATTTTTTTGTTACGTCATATCGCTTTCACTCGGTTGAGTAATTTATTGTTCAAATCAATAACATGAATTTCGCAAGAATTGTCGCAAGATGCCACTAATAGGGAACAATAGCCTTAAGTGTCGTGAACCTAATGGTGTATACCCATTTCTCAACGGTGGGGAGGAATACCAAATTTTATTTTTTTTGTTACGTCATATCGCTTTTGCTTGGTTGAGCAATTTATTGTTCAACTCAATAACATGAATTTCACAGGGATTGTCGCAAGATGCCACTAATGGGGAACAATAGCGATTAAGAAATCGACGAATTTCTATTGGAACAAGAATAATGTTTTATATTATACCGAATTTTTAGAATATCGCACGTTTCGTCTATTCTCCGAAACGTTCTGTTCTCTAATCTTCACACAATCACTCATGCCCGTTTATAGGGATCCTCATTCATACAAACATTCATATGGAGCGCCCAAGCCAATGGGATCCATTTCACTCATGGCGGAGAGCCCGTTTATAGGGATCCTCTTATATTTCCAAGAGAAACGAAATATCTGGTTTGCCAGTAGTAAGTTGGTTGACGTTCTTGTTGCCCCTTCGGCTGGTATAATAATTTATTAATAACAATTTAATAATAATTTATTGATTTGATTATTAATTAAAAATTAATAATTAATATTTAAAAATTAATAATTGATTAAATAAGAAATTAATAAGCGAATCACTGAGATTCGTACTATTTGGTATAACAGTTCTTTTTCCATGCGAAATTCGTCGATTTGTAAATTTTCCAAATTGTTTTGCTCATAAAACAATTTAACCATTTTCGATCGCTCTTTTATCGCTCCAAAACAAATTATACGTATCTACATTTCACAACAAATCAAACCTGACTGAGAAATGTACAGAAATAGGAAAATGGCTCCACCTTTCGATCGTTCGCTTAATTAAGGCGCGCCCTATAGAAGTTTCTAGTGTGGACAACCGTATGTGTTTAAAAACTAAAATTTGGTATTCCTCCCCACCGTTGAGAAATGGGATATAGACCATTAGGTTCACGACACTTAAGGCTATTGTTCCCCATTAGTGGCATCTTGCGACAATCCCTGTGAAATTCATGTTATTGATTTGAACAATAAATTACTCGACCAAGCAAAATCGATATGACGTAACAAAAAAAATAAAATTTGGTATTCCTCCCCACCGTTGAGAAATGGGGTATAAACCATTAGGTTCACAACACTTAAGGCTATTATTGCCCACTAATGGCATCTTACGACAATCCCTACTTCCTATACTCGACTCCTAAGGCTATTAATTTCCATCAATGGGATCTTGCGGTAGTCGCTTTATTGTTTATTGGTTAGAACAATGTCCATTCTTCGCAATAATAAATATTACGTAATAAATATTACAAGGAAATTGATATAATATTAAAACAAGATAGCATGTATCATCTCTTACACTTGTATATGTCTATTTCATAAAACAATGGTTTTAACAATGATTCAACAAAAACCCAGGTTAGCTCGAAATATATAAACAAATGGCAATCTTTTTTTTTTTTACGTCACCCAATTCTTTTACGTATAAATTACAACAACAAATAAAAAAACGAAAAATAAAAAAAGAATAACATACATATTTATCGGAATTGCATTACGTCACGAACACGTGGTTTGAAAAACCGAGCTAACCTGGGATTTATTGAATCATGGGTTTTAACAGTGTAAATCACTTACCCTTGCAAATAAACAAAAATTCCAATTGGAATTGTATACGTATACGTATTATTTTTTTGTTATAAACTTCACACCCATATTCACGGGGGTTTTAAAAATGATTAAGCAGAATTTTTCTTGGCTCACCTTTGACACAGACCATTTTATCCACTTTTGTTCAATTCAAAACTGGCCGTTCCGCAGCATGTTATGATGTGACGCTTTTATTAAAGTTTGAAGCAAATTTGTTTGTCTTTCCAGTTCGACTCCGAAATATAACCGATATTGCTCCTAGCGTCATGAGGTAAGAAATTTTTGAAATCAACATTTTTCGGGCCGTTATTAATTAAAATTGGATAAAATAATTTTGTTAAATTGCTTTGATGAAGGCGTCATATTACTTCGAAAAATAAATTCTCTTGGCATTGAGTACGTTTATTCGAAACATTAGATTAGATTATTTGTTTATTGGTATATTAAGTTGTAAACTAATTTAATATTATCTTCTTTATTTGAATAATAAACTAACAGAACATAATAGACAACGAATAAAGAAAAAGTGGACTTTAACCTTAGAATTGGTTTTCAGAATAAAATCCTAATTTTAAAATGATTCATTAATTTCAAATGAACAGTATGGCGAGGATTATCGTATAGATGTCAATTTTACAAATCTGTCCATTTTTACAAACGAATCGAAAGATACTAATGTAGACTAATCACAATACTCTGCTAATTATGTTTTGAAGTGCCGGTACCTCAAAACATAATTAGCAAAGTATTAATTTACCACCGAAAGCAGTGGTTTCTTTAATGAAATTCTGACATTAATCCCTCACTGTGGTTAATAATAATTTATTTTCTCGAGTTACGTTTATTTAAGACGATATGTACGATGCCATTAACTTCCAATTTCGCTTGGATAAGTATTCAATATAATCATCATCCATCGAGAGTGGTGATCCTGGACGCCACTGACGAAATTTTGTCGAGTTCTGACAAGTTTTGTGAGGTTAATTTTTTTTGGTTGCTCCAATATTTTTGTGAATAAATATGGCAAATAAATTACCAACAATCGATAAACTAAAAGGTCGTGAAAATTACAGTACATGGCAGTTTGCTATGACCGCATATCTAGAGCATGAAGAATTATGGGCATGTGTAATTGGTGAAGTTGAAGACAAAAAGAAAATCTCTAAGGCGAAAGCGATCATTATTTTGATGGTGGATCCCATAAATTATGTGCATATCCCAGACGCAAAGGCAGCCAAGGAAGTCTGGGACAAGCTCAAGACAGCATTTGAAGATTCCTGTTCTATCAGAAAAGTTAGTCTCTTTTGAGCCTATACACTTAGGTGCAGTTGGTGATTTACATTTGAATGTATGTATGTATATACGGATAAAAATTTTGCTGAACTTGTAGTTAAAGATGTTTTACATATTCCAGAATAATTGTCTACTAATTTGTTATCATTCAGTCGAATGACTAGAAAAGGAAATACAGTGACATTTGATAGAAATGGTTGCAACGTTTATAATGAGCATAATAATCTAATTGCAACAGCAAGTTTGGTCGACAACGTGTATAAACTAAATGATTTGTGAAAAGATCAAAGTTTGAATGCGAATGTGAAAGATGATAATAATTTATGGCATCGAAGATTTGGGCACATGAATCACCATGAAGGTGAACCCTGTGTAGTGTGTGTAAAAGGAAAGCAAGCTAAATTACCTTTTAAAACAGTTGGAAAACGCGCAACAAAGTGTTGGAATTGGTGCATCCGGATTTATGCGTTCTAATGGAACAGAAATCGTTGGGTGGTTCCAGATCCATCTTCACTCGGATCGGTAATTTTATGAGGAAATTATTTGCATTTTTTTTTTATCAAAAGACGAAGTGGGTATATTTGAAGAATTCAAAGTTTTTGTGGAAAATCAAACTGAAAATAAAATACTGGTTTTACGCACTGATAATGGAACGTACTGCATTAATACTCTAAACAAATGTTTTGCGTGCATCTGGTATTCAATATCAAACTACAGTTGAATCGTTTATTCTTGAAAGGGCTCATGTCCACTTTTTCAGCAAAAATAAGTTTAGGCGGGAATTTGAGTTTGTTGTTGAAAATGTGAGTCGCTATGAAATTTTAAGCTGAATTTTGGGGTTATTTTTCAATTATTTCAGCTGGTATGCTCATTTTTAAAGCATGGACATGAACCCTTTCAATAATAAATACAAACAATGCATTTCAATTTCATTTATTAAAATTCATTAGGATCAAAACAAATTAGAAAACCTTAAAAAAGGAAAATTATATATTTTAAAGAATTCAGTAGTCACCGTGACCACTATTATATTCTATTCCAGTTGGCCATTGCATAATTTCGTCGTAAAAATGCAGACACTGAGCAACTATATCAATAACTATCCGAGCTTTCAAATTTCCGTCGCTGGTCATTTCAAAATGTGAAAATTCTGAAACTTTAAATTTGATGTTTTTTTGCTTTTCTGCCTTTTGATTAACAGCAATTACCTGCTTTTTGAAAGAACTAGGCCGCTTAAAGTTTAATATTTTATCATTATTTGATAAAATATTTGTATTGATTTTTTGTAGTGTACTTGATCGGTTGATTAAGGCCCCATATTCCTCTGGCAAATAAATTCTGCCAATTTTCTTTAAATTTCTCTTGATTACTCTAAACACACGAGCACAAGGTAGAAAACTATGGCCTCGAACGGTTAATTACTGATAGATTTTGGTCAGGTTTTTTTCAATACAAAAAGCCATTAGAATGCATCAGAAAAAATATGGAGTTCGGTAGTCTCAGGTGGTAAATATTTTTCTACGAAATCACTGATCAGAGAGCATACTTCATTTGCCCCTTTTTTGTTATTCCTTCGTCAAAGGTACATTTCCTCTTCAAATCATAGATACAAAAAGTATTCATCCAAAGCTGCCGATAGTAAAAAATTTCATGGGGGTATGTCCTGGACATGTGCCATTTCTAGAATAAATGATTTTTTTTTTGCAAGGTAGGTGCCGTTCCATTAACCATATGGTAATGGCGTCTTGTCATAAAACTTATATACATGTCTGTGATACAAACCCGTCATAATACTAATTTTGACAAAAAGTGGACTTGAGCCCTTTCAATACTAAACGATTTAGGTCCATGTACACCGGAACAGAATGGAGTGGCTGAAAGAGTGAACCGCACTATAGTGGAAAAAACACGTTGTATGCTTTTTGATGCGGACCTATCGAACATTTTTTGTGCTGAAGCTGTTTCAACTGCAGTTTATATAATTAATAGATGAAGAAGTATGGACATCAAAACGTCATGAATGACTTAATAGTTTTGCGCATTTTTGGATGTAAAGCCATGGCACAAATTCCAAAACCGAAGCGTAAAAATGGGATTCAAAATCGGCAGAATGTATCTTCATTGGATATTTCTTAGACACAAAAAAAATAATTATAGTAAGTCGAAACGTTGTTTTTATTGAAAACATGAAAATTGAAACAACGAATACTAAGGATTCTAATGGACAAAACAAATTGAACGATATTGCCAATTTGGATATAGATAAGAATGGGATTGAAGTGGAGGATAAGTTAATCAATAATACTGGATCTACAGAAAAAAATGCGATCGAAGTGGGAGATAAGTGTATTGTTAAAAACAAATCGAATATAATTAGAATAGCGAATATTTTTTGGGTTTCGAAGATGTTCTTGAGGCAGTACAATCTACTCCAGAGCCGGAAAATATTTGCAGCCAAAGACATTGTGAACGGCAGCGTAAGACGAAGAATAGGGATAATTTTATTGTTTAAAATACCAAAACTATCAAATTATCAAATCCATTGACCGTAGAAGAAGCTTTAAATCGATCGGTTTCAGAACTTTGGAAAAAACAATGCAAGTTAAATATGACAGTTTGATTGATCATCTTCAAAAAAGGCACTATAAATGGATGTTCAAAACGAAGATGGATGGTGATGGCAATATTCGTCATAAGGCTAGGCTAGTAATTAAAGGTTGTGCTCAGAGAAAAGGCATTGGTTACGACGAAACATATGCTTCAGTTGTTCGGTTTAATTCAATAAAGTATTTAATTACTTTAGCTGCTAACCTTGTTCTGGATATTGATCATATGGACGCGGTCACCGCATTCCTTCAGGGAGAATTACTAGAAGAGATTTACATGCTACAACCATCTGGTTTTGTTTTTGGAAATAAAGAATGTCGTTTAAAAAAGGCAATATAAGGTCTCTAACAAGCAAGTAACAAGCAAATAGGATATACATGGTCAAAAGCGGACCCATGTACATATTACAAGATAAAAAATGAAAAAACGATTATAATGGCAATCTGCGTTGAGTATTTTCTAATTTTCTCTAACTACTTAATTCAGAAAGCGTAAATTATAATTCAGAAAGAGAGATTAGTAAATTAGTTTTTCAGATTAGTAAATTGTAATTCAGAAAGTATCAACTGTAATTAAGAAAGTATCAAATGTAATTCAGATGGTATAGTCAATTTAAGACTGCTACCATGCAGACATCTACTGCACACAAAAATGTCAACAAGATACACTGAGAGAAATGATTCGTTGGCATGAGGTCGCGAGAAAATACTTTACATTGCGATGAACGAAATGTAGTTGTTAAAACATAATTTCGATAGCACCAATTGACATGAGGTTGGTACAAACAAGGTATACGGTAGGCACTAATGCACAGAAGTTGCAATAACTTCGTTTCCAAATCTTCAACTCCGGTGATGCTAATTTCCTAGACGTTCGTTGTCAGAACCGAATGAGCCTCATCGTTTTTAACGTATCAACCTCGTTTCAATTGCCACAAACGTAATTTTGTTACACCAATTAAATGTGGCTTTTGTGTCAACTGCGAACAAAACAAACTTACTAATGCTGTTGGGAGAACAATATTGTAGTCCAATGTAATCATATCATTCTGTTATTGTACCAAAATATCAAAGTTGATTAACTTATTTTGAAATTCCGTTGCTATACAACTATATATTACAAGCGGTTCAGTTTCATCAACTCCTACTCTATATGAGAAGAGAGTAAATCCACTATTTGAAAAAATTACAAAATGATATGTGGTTATTTTGCAAACATGGATACTACATGAACAATATAGCTTGTTTTATAATATACGCTAAATACTAATAATTAAAAGTAAAAATACTATATTTATTTATTTACTTTTATTAATATTTTGTTAACCAAAAAAAAAACTTATAATGTTAGTTTTACCTAAATACTACAAAAAATTCTGTAATATTTGAGAAAATTTAGTTTAGAGAGAATTATTCTCAGCTTTTCATGTCTCTTTATATTTTTTATATTAAACATTTAGCTCGATCTTTAACAAAATTGCGATGACCGAATTGGTGTTGGGACAACTACCTTTTCGTTTAGTCCAAACGAATTACGTTTGTGGCAAACTCTACCGCAATGATAATAAACGATTCAATATTGCGCTTTATTGTCAATGACAATTTTTTACCTTCTTCAAGTGAATATAATTCGCTAAGTCAGCACGTTCTGCTTGATACTTAAGGTATTAAGCGAGAATTGTATTTTTGTGGTTTGGTCGTAGCTACCTGATCAGTAGATCTTAGTTTTCAGTACGAAACCCGAACTGCCAACATAATTTAAATCCAGGAGGGTTCTCATGTTTTAACAGTCAACACATTTGTATTGACTCTCAATCAGAATTTTATCGCACATGCTAAATTAGTTAAATTAACTGACTAAATGGATGCGGTTGTGTCAACTACTTCTAATTATATAGTAATCGAAATAGGATTGTACTAACCGTGCAAAGAAAGTTGCTTTAATAACCAAGTCCATTATTATAATCGATCAGTTGTCACGACAACCATAATTTATAATATTCCTAAACCAATAATCGATTACAGTATGATTATTTCGTTCTTTGTACAAGCTAATTCCTTTAGGCTAACTAAAAAGGGACAGTCACAACTTCTTTTTCAGTTCTGATAAATAAGTAAAAGCAGTTATCGTAAAGTTTAATTAAAATTTATACACGACCGAATAGTTCGGTAGGGCAATTTATTCGGTTGTCGCAAACGGGTAGTTCTCTGGGTGTATGAACAATGCCACTTGTCCTATTTGCAGAGCTGTTGTCACTGGAACTGAAACCACAGTAAGAAAAAAGTACAAAAAAAAATACTAATCCAGATCGCGAAAGAATCGTAAATTGTGCCAATAAAGGTGAGGACTGGGTGTCTTTATCTACGACGTTGGATATCAAGTACAAGACTGCGTTTCATTGGATCCGATCAGGGCGTGACAGAATGTTACCCATAGGAGGCATAAAACCTAAAAATTTAAATGAGGAACAAATTGATTTGCTAGTTTCAGGGGTCGAAGAAGATTGCAGCTACACACTGCAGCAATTAAAACAAAAAATACTAACCAATTTCAACACATCGATATCTGCGTCCACTGTAGGTAATTACCTAGAAGGTAGACTCTTCACTATGAAGAAAGTTCATAATGAACCTTGCACTATGAACTCCGAAATAAATAAAGGGAAAAGAGCAGAATATGTGAAACGTTTGAATAACTACGTACAACAAGGGAAACAGACTGTTTGGATAGATGAAACCAATTTCAATTTGTTTTGCCGCCGGACAAGGGGCCGTGTGGTAGCTGGTACCTGAGCAGTCCAACTCCTTCCGGCAGCACGAGGCCCTGGCATCCATTTAATAGGAGCAATCATTACTACAGGAATTGGGTCAATGGAGCGGAGAAGAGGTTCATTTACAGCGCAGCTAGCAAATGCGTGGGTGGCAAGACTGATGCAACACTGGCAAGATATGGGAAATGAACTGGAAGATTTGGTAATTGTTTCAGACAATGCACCTTGCCATTCAAAATTAAAAACAGTTATTACTGGAACGATAGCGTCTCTGCTGCGGCTAAGGCCATATTCGCCAATGCTTAATCCTATCGAGACGATTTGGTCAAAGGTAAAGGCTTACGCTAAAAATAATATTAGAATAACCAGCGTTGCAGGTCCTGGTGTTATGGAACAAAGACTAATCTATTTGGAGGAAATAATAGATCAGGCAAAGAACACCATAGCAGGAGGTGATTGTGCTCGTGCCATAGAACATAGTTCAATTTATCAAGCTACCGCTTTAGCAATGAACGACATGCATGTTGGTACCTAAAGCAGAAGTTCATTCATTATTTTGATTATTTGATTTTATTTCTGTTTTTGTTGGTGTTTGTGTTATTGTTTCTTTATTAAAGAATATTGTTTGTTTTATGTTAAATAGATCAAATTGTAAATTAAAATTCAGAAATATTCAATATTCATCTCATTGATGCAATAAATTGACCAAATAAATATAATAAAAATTGAATTTAATTAACTTATCTTTGGTATACTCTATTAACTATATAAAAACTAACATACAACAACTATCAGTACTCTCCATTACTTCTCAAACTTAGCAAAAATATTATCTCCTCCAAGTAGATTAGTCTTTGACAAGGTGCGTTGTTTGAAACAATTACCAAATCTTCCAGTTCATTTCCCATATCTTGCCAGTGGTGCACCAGTCTTGCCACTCATGCATTTGCTAGATGCGCTGTAAATGAACCTCTTCTCCGCTCCATTGACACAACTCCTGTAGTAGAGATTGCTCCTATTAAATGGATGTTAGGGCCTTGTGCTGTCGGAAGGAGTTGGACTGCTCTGGTACTAGCTACCGCACGACCCCAGCCTCATAACTTTATTTCTTCTCATTGGAATGCGGCAAATAACGCAATTATCTTTATATAATCCAGTAAAACTAAGTAAATAATTTTAATCCAGTTTATTGCATCAATGAGATGAATGTTGAAATTTCTGAATTACAATTTACTATGAAATCTGAATTACAATTGATACTTTCTGAATTACAATAGATACTTTCTGAATTACAGTTGACTAATCTGATTTACAATTGATACTTTCTGAATTACAATTTACCAATCTGAATTACAACTGACGCTTTCTGAATTGAAACTGACTAATCTGAATTATAATTGATACTTTCTGAATTACAATTAAAAGAAAATTTAAAATCACAAAATCATGTTTAGGCTTAAACATTACTTGGGATTGAAATTAACGCAAAATTTGGGTTGATTAAAAGCGATATATAACAGGGGTTTTGAAGAGATTTCATATGTCAAACTGCAACTCTGTTTCTACTCCTTCTGACCCGAATCAAAAGTTATCCAAGGATATGTCGCCGAAAAATAAAGTTCAAAGCAATGGAAAACGTTCCATATCGACAGGCGGTGGGTGGATAGTATATTATATGCAGCTCAAGGAACTAGACCTGATATAACATCGCAGGATAACCAGAATTAATAACAATTCAGGAGAAGCTCACTATAGAACGTAGTGAAACGAATTTTTCGATATTTAAAAAGCACATCATCTGCTAAACTCAAATTCAACAAAGATAACCCTGAATTATTAGCGTGTTGTGATTCTGACTGGACTAGTGATGTCGATGAAAGACGTTTCATCACCAGATACATTTTTATGGTGTAAGGTGCAGGAAACAATTGTTTTGTTTACTACCATGGCGGATTATATGGTTTTGTCTTTTACAACGCAAGAAGCCATGTGGTTGAAAAATCTTACACTATATACTGAAATTATGAATTTAGTAGGCTACTGTAATTTATATGATGTAATGCACTCTCTTGTTTGATTGTTGAAAATATAACACGTGAATATTATTTATTGTATATTTTATTTAACTATATCCGAAAGCATCATATTTGAATTCTGGCGCAACGAAAATTCAGATAGAAAAGATTGCAGAAATTTTAATCGTATTGCACAAATCTGCATGTAGTGTCTTTCTAAAGACTACTTTCAATTATTTGAAATATAATAAACAGAATAACATTATAACATATTGTGCCGACTAATCGAATTACTGTAAAGTGCAGTTATTACTGAATTACGGTAAAGTATTGCTTATTATACTGATCTTCTAAAGATTTTTCAATTTCGCAAGTTTTAAATTTAGGTCAAAATGATTATTTTCATATTCGATTTCAAGCAAATGGGTTTTCTTTAATGTGGGAAGACCATAAATCGTAGAAACCTATAAATTGTACAAAAATAGAAAAATTGATCCGAAAACTTAGCGTAAAAAGTTCATAAAAACGGCCCAGGATTTCAAACTTTCAAAGTAAGCAACTTTAAAAACTCTAACGTATATTTTTTGAAATGTCCTCTTAAAATGTCAATTTTTTAATTTTAACTAAAGAAATCAAATGTTATTCACAATATACTGAAGTAGCTCTTCTGAAAACATAACTGCAGAATCGCCCTTTTTGCTTGTTCGACCCCTAACTTTTGCATACAAATTTGCACCGCTCTAATGTATTGTATCTTTGTGGCTTAATGTTACGATATATTTTGCCAATTTTTGGATAAATTTCGTTCCGCGGCGCACAATTTGAGAAACACATTTACACTTTTTTATTTTATTTTTTATTAACTAAAATTTCAGCCGCGTCAATCTTGACTTTCAACAAATATTGCACATAAATTTAATGTTTGGTCGATACAATTTTTAGTTTGGCACAAATATCGACTTTTGTATATACATATGTACATATAAAGATAACAACAAAAACAAATGTCAGTGGATTTTTTATTTTAAACTATCTAAATTAAAATTTTAGCTATTTCATAGACATTTTTTTGGTAAAAGTTGAGTTACTACAAAGCACCTAGATATACAAGCCGTCATCATCAAACCAATTTTAAAAGAAGCTTAATTTAAGGGGGACACATTTTACGATTTCTCATAAGAAGCCATGTAAAATTTAACAGTTTTGATTAAGTTTTTATGAATGAAAAATACCCGTTGAGCATAACATATTTTAAGACCAATAAATTTAATTTAGTAATTTGATTGTACAAATTTACTTTTTCTTGGTATGCCTATGTGAAAAATACAGTATAAACTTGTAAAAACGAAATGAATGACGTAAGATCTTGTTTTGTAAAATAAATACAGTCCTAGTCAAAAATATATGTACCTGCTAAATTTTTGATGCAGTCACACATGCAACTTTAAAAATTATATAAATAATAAAGTTTTTGAAAACATTAATTTTAATTCAATAAATTTAATTACCCTGCTTTATATTTCAATCAAAAAATTTTTAAAATTTCAGTTCTAGGAGAAATTACAGATAATTTAATTTGGTCAAAATTATTTGTACCACAAATTCGTTCCCATTATTATTTGTGCAGATAAAGTCACTAATGTTGTGTATGCAAATGGTCAGTTTTTGTTTAGTCCCTATAACATTCCGCATGTGGTTCAAAAATTTGTTGTTAGCATCACGTAGAATCTTATCCCACTCGGTTTTCTTGGCAAGAAATTTGTTTGTTGAAAAAAAAATATTAAAAAGCGCATGGAATATTGATGGGATATGTGAAATTGTGAATGAGCCCGAAGAGTTCTGGGAAAATGTTATTCCCTCGGACTAAAGTAAATTTAACGGTTTTTGGTTCAGATGGGCGAGTTACGATGTGGCGGAAACCCAACACTGAACTTGAGTAAAAAATAGTTTCGGAAATATAGTACAATGGCTTGGGGAACTTTCAGCTGAAGGGGGTGGGACATTTGACCTTCACTGAAACCATAATGAACCGGTTTGATTATTTGGATGTTTTGAAGGATAATTTGTTAACCAATTAAGGTCAACACTCCCTCATCCTCCGCAGCCGCCAGATCTCAGTTAGTTTTGTTGATAATTTATGGCATTATTTGGAGCGAAAGATTCGTGAACACCAAATTAGCGGTAAGCTAGCACCGAAATAATTCGGAAGTTTTTATTTTCAATGAACAGAAGGTTGGTTGCAAAGTGTCATTGCATGAATAGGTTACAACAGCAAATATTAGACTAATTTTTGTTACCAAATTCTCTCAACTTCTTTGTGTGTACGGACAATTATTTGACATCGTTTTAGGCTGTTTAAATAGTAAATTATAACAAACGTGAACGTAAATTATATCATGATATGTAATAGATTTTCAGATTGTTAAATGTAATCTGAGTTTTAAAAAAATAAAAACTGTATTTTTTGTTTGATTTGTAATTGTTTTTTATCAATGTTTTCCTAACCGAGTGGTGTACGGACAATTTTTTGATACAGTGTAAGTTAATTTTTGAAGTAACACCGAAGATTTTATATGAGAAAAAAGTTTGTTTCTCCTCTATAGTTTTAACAAAAATAAAAATTTGCTTTCAATTTTATTGTACACTTGAGGATATTTTAATGTTCAAATAAAATCTACCTAACAAAAAAAAATTGAAACTAATTATTTTCAATATAATAATTTAACGGTTTCCCTAGAAGTCATTTATTTAAATCGCTGAAAGAATTATTAACATTTGTAGTTTTGATTTTCAAATCATTTATTTATCAATTTCTTGATAACGTAGAAATCAAAATTCATTTTTATAAGATTTTTCATTTAAGAAAAACGAAATTAAAAAAACATAACTTTTCATATGATTTGTATGAAAAATCGATTTTTCCCCCTTTATATTAACTTCAAATTTGATTCTGATGGCTTGTATATATCTAGGTGCTTTGGTTATGTAAATTAGCAACGGCTTATTAAAATTGATAATGCACATAAATTAATTTTTTTACGTTGGTGATTTCGCTTAGCCTGGGTCTAGCAAATAACACGTTTCTTAAAAAGTTCAAAGATTTCTTCAGTTTTATTTTTGATAATTATATAGTTGTTATTGGTTATTAGAAATTCGTCGTTTTCAAAATTTGTTTACACATGAAATTAGTGTTTATGATGATGATGAGTAATATATTTTCCATTGTATAGTATCACACACTAATTTGTGTTTTATTTTTAGTAGAAGTAAAATGATAAGGAAATATAACTGTTTAATTTGGCGGGTCTTTTGTTCGAATGTTCGAAATTGCTTAATAAAAAAAAAAAAATTATGCTTTGTGTGGGAATGTGGGGTGATGATGCTATGCGGTTGGCTGGTTTATTTAAAGAAAATTCAATATGAAATATTGTTTTTTATAACTTTCGAGTCAATCAAGTTTTATCCAGTTGTTACCACTAGGAACAAGAATTAATATGCACAAATAAATGTTTGGAAATTCCAGCACCGACTTAAAACCATTTATGTTAATAAAACATTTTTGGCGGTACAATTTTGGTTGTTTCAGTATTTAATGTGTTACACAATCCCAAATTATACCGATTTACTTAATTTTGTGTAACGTACTTAGAAGTTTGCAAACCAAATAAAATTCAAAAATACATTTTTAGGTACAAATGGATTTTCTTTGGCAACAATGCAATTTTATATAAAAGATTTTTTGAGCGGCTTTATATTTTGATTTCGAAACAATCTCATTATTATTTTTTTGTAAGTCACAACCACCGCAACCAGTAATTTACGTTTAACTACATTAATTTTTATCATATAACAGCGCATATTTTTATTGTTTCGTCATTGTGACAGGTTAGTTAATTAATTTGACTCCAATCAATCAACATTACCTAAAAAATAAAAAAGTCTACATTTAAAATAGCATTTATTAAATACCAATTATTTGATAATATCATTATCGCTCATATTTCTTAGAAGTCGAATATATTGGATCGAAATTCGGAGCCACGGTGCTAAATAGGTTTCAGAAATTTTATTTTTTTAAATTCTATCACAGTCGAGAGAGAGCCAAATTCTTCAGCTGATATCAACTGTGCTATCTAAAATCAAACTTCAAACGCTTTAATTTGATAACTCAGCTAATTCACACAAGGGATTTCATACATAAAATACGCATAAATAATATGCTTGATGTTATTTTTTTTTTGTAAATGGCGGTTAAAAATGTTTTAACATGCACATTTTTTGTAGATAAATTAGTTTTATCGGAAATGTTTTTCCTTTGGTATTGGCATTATACAGTCTCATATGTAAAGTTTGTAATTTTATTTAATGACAGAATGTGCGCTATCGACCAGACAAATTAATTGAAGCTTATAAAACTATGAGAAATAAAATTGATCGTCAGGTAAAACTATTTTCATTCGATCATATTTTTTTGAAAATAATCTACTGGAAATATTTGTAGAATTAACATGATGTTCATTTCAGCACGTTTTTGTTATGGCCGTTATTCAAGTCATTTTTCAACCGCATTTTTATGTGCACTAACAAGATGACGTAGTATGTCTACATTTACATTCTAATCTTCTTAGACAAACGTGAAAAACATTGTTGAAACAAAATAAATCACTTCCTTCAAATACAATAAAAAAAAATATTTTGCGATCAACACAAATAAAAATGTCAACCATTTACAAACTACAGTATTAGCACTCTGCTTTGCCTAAAAGTCCTTGATCGTTCAAATGAAACGAAATATTGCATCGTCATCGCGATCTCAGACAAAATTGCGAACTCGCAGTCCTTTTTAAAATCATTTTACAGCCAAAATTATTCATTCGTTGTTTCCTCAAAATCATGGATATTACTCCAGAAAAAGCCGCACAAGTTGCTGCTTTATTGGAAGAAGGACGCAATCAACGAGAAGTCGCTCGTCAGCTAAACATGAGCCAACCTGCTGTCTCAAGAGTATCCAAAAGGTTTGAGGAAACTGGTACCTTCAATCGGAGACCACATACCAACCGGCAACGATGTTCATCTGAGAGAGACGATCGATTTATCGTCCTAACTTCACTGCGAAACCGCCATCTCACGGGTGTCGATGTGCAGCAGGAGCTAAGACAAGTTCGAGGTGCTGTTCCAAGCCAATCTCACTCCAAGACGGTCCGCTAGAGGCCCAAAATTGACAGCACGCCACTGCAAAGAGCGATTCGAATTTGCTCGCGAACACATCAATTGTAGCATCGAGCAATGGAGGTCCGCAAAATATGTCTCCATGCACGGAAAAAAATAAACTGATCCTCAGCTAAGAAAACGGACAATTCAAGAAAATGTACTTTTTCTTGATTTAAAAGCTAATTTTCTTATTTCTTTCGATTTTTTCTTCATTTCAAAAAAAACAATTCTTACATGAAGAAAAACTCGATAGAAATAAGAAAATCAGCTTTTAAATCAAGAAAAAGTACATTTTCTTGAATTAAAAGCCCGTTTTCTTAGCTGAGGACCAGTTTATTTTTTCCCGTGTGGTAGTGATAAGAGACCGGGTCTATCGGCGTCCAAGAGAGCGATTTTCGTAGTGTTGTTTTGCTGAAACAGTCTCGTACGACGGCGGTTCGTGCATGGTGTGGGCTGGCATATCGTTTGAGGGAAAACATTTTGTTTTTGTACCTGGTGGAGGCCGTAGAGGAGGTCTGACCGCTTAAGGATATATCGAGGACATTCTCTTGGATCATGTAGTGCCCTAAGCAGCATATATAGGGATAGATTTCATATTGACGCATGACAATGCCTGGTGTCACACAGGTCGAATCACTCGGCAGTTTATACGATGGGGTGACCAGCCCTCAGTCCAGCACATCAATCAATAGATTTTCAATTAGATCTAAGCCAGTTACAATGGATGCATTTATTTTTATTTTTGGAAACTTGTGAACCCAAAGGAAAACGATCTGCATTTTTCTCAAATCCCAAATTGTTGCTACACCATAGATTTCAAAAAAAAAAACTATATCAGTATCTTTTGTGTACGAACAAATAAACTACAACTTTTTTGAGACGGGTTAGGCCCTATTTCCAAATTCGTATAAAATTCAAATTTATGAAAATGCTACAGAGGAAGAAGTTTAGAAATTTATTCCTATTATCTTTAATGAAAGCCCCTGAATTTCTTCCTGAGCTATACGAAATATTTCTCGTTCGCCGATTTTTTAAATGGAATCCGTTTATTTATGTTTAATAGTTTTCGAGATATTAGTGAAAAAACACTTTTTGCGCCCAAACGTCAAATTTAGCAACCACCCTTCCGCCTCTCGGACGGGTGAGAAAACCTAAAGCAACTTTTTCTTGTGTTGAGGTTCCTAGTAATACCATTTACTTATATTTATGCTTTCCAGCCATAATGGTGTACACAAACTCGAGTTGATCTTCGATTCTGGTGCCACTTTGTTTCCCATATGACTGACTTTGTAACGTAAACATTTTTGTGATCTGGGCCAGAAAAAAAATGAAAATTTATGTCATAAATGCAAAGTGATAAGTGAAAAAAACAAAAATATTTTGCAAATTTCGTATTTATACTTTCCAATTTCTGTTCCATGAAATTCAAAAATATCGAAATGCAAAGTGCGAAGTGAGACGTACAATTTGCTAAAATTGTTCAAGTAAATATTTTGCCAAAAAATATGAACACTAAACTAAACGTTTCTTTTAATTTTTGTACATATTAATAAATTAATGAACCAAAAAATATTTTTTTTTTCAAATGCTGAAGTTGACGGTGTTGCGGATAGAAAAAAAAATGTTTAAAAACGTAAATTAAACACTTTAATTACCTGTTACCTGTCAAACATTATTTTAATTAAATTATAAGTTTATTGTTTTGAGTGTTAAATCTTCTGCAAAAATTATAATTTTTCATAAAATAGATTGTATTTCTTATTAATGCCACATTTTTTGCTCTACAATTTTCCATTTCTCGTTGATCCCTTTGCACCCATTGCTGATGCTCCTAAAGACCATTGAATCGAATTTTAAATAAATTTTAAATAAACACGTCACTTATTTAAAATTAGCAAAAAACTCTATAAATGGAGATAATCGATTTCTAAAACATCTCAAAACTATTAAAATTTAAAAAATAATTAAAAATAACAATTTGGCAGGTAACAAGCAATTAAAAGATGTTAATTTACGATCTTTCCATTTTTTTTTTTCTGTCCGCGAAATGGAACAGTATGTGCAAACAACGCCCACTTCAATATTTGAAACAGAAAAATATTTTCGATGTTCGATTAATTACCAAAATGGTAAAAATGCAAAAAAAAACGTGTTCTTAGTTTTTGGCAGAGTACAGTATTGCTTGGGTTCAACAAAAATCAACAAATTATTAATCGTTAAGGTAATATTTTAAAAGTGTGGGTGAATTTCACAAAGAAAAAATTCACCTCGCAAAAAATGCTAAATTATAATATTGTTAGTGAACATTCCAAAATTGCTTAGAAGTGAAATTTTATTTAGACAAACTGATGAAATAGTGCGCGCAAAGAAAATTTAAAGTCTTTTCATTTAAAAAGCATTGCCCGTTGATTTTATTATATATTAAACAAAGGCAACAGTTGCCAGGCATTAAGCCAACAAATAACCGATTGGAAGGGGTTGGATGTTTCAAAGCAAATTACACTAACAGAACAATTTACGAAATACAAGGTACAAAAGGTCGGTTTTTTTTCATATGCGCAAAATTGAGATTTCTCATCAAGGACTATTGAAATCATTGGACATTACAATACTTTGCGAGTTAAATGTAATTGATTCGATTTTTGATTTCCCTTATTTACGTAAGAATAAATTCGGATGTACTCCTAGAGAGAGCGTTACTATTTTGCTTATAGAGTCGCAAACCAAATTCTTAACGAGAACATAATTCGCTGGTAAACCCAATATTGTCTATGACAGAGGTCATCCCAAAGGAATTAAAAAATAAGGGAAATAAACTGGCTGGGACATCATATTGTGTGCACCTGAGTGCAAAATAATAGCAGTCAATACTCACTAAAGCTAAATGAATTTTGGTGATGATGATTCCTGTTATAGTATTAATTGGTATTAATATAGTATTTAAAACAAAGTTAGGCATTAATCCATTTTCCGGCAATTGGAATTTATTTAAATATTAAGTTTATTTTTACTGACCAAAAAAATTACAGAATGACCAAAATTCAAAATTTTACCATAAAAAATCAGACTCATTAATCTCAGTTCAGTCTTTCTTCAATTTCTTTCTCTAGAGCCTATGCTGACCTAACCACAAGCTAGAGTTCATTAACAGTTATTCGTTTTGTTTTAACGGCTTATTTCACATTAAATAGATTTTGATAGATTGTTCAGGCTGGCTGGTTCATCCATTTTCTTGTTTTATCCAAAATGTGGTAATTGTTACCTAGTTATCATTTTACTGGAGTGACCAGAGTAAGTCAGATAAAATTATAGATTTTGCCATCCGATAACAATGAGGTTCTGCGTCTCTTGATTATTGTGTATTTGTGCAAGACCACTGATTCAGGATTACCAGTGTGGAAATCCGTAGATGTTTAAATATTTATGCTCCTGAGATTTTGCTGCATCATTGTAATTATTTGTTACAAATCAATTTTATTTATATGAATTAAAACTAAAGCTCAAATGAGCAAATGCCTGGAACTCTGAAATTTTTACCGTAAAGAAAATATTTGTTAAACACTTTACGTAAGTGGTAGATCTAATTACCTAGCTACTAAAATTTAAACAATAAAAGAACATAAAAATATTGCAATCGTATAAAATCCCAAGTTAATAAAATTTGATCAATATAATTGCCACGCGTATAATTCGCTTTAACTGCATTTTATAGATTAGAAATTTTATTGGCTAATTTGAAAATTGGTTTATTCGGATCAAATAAACATCTACCGTCAACAACCTTAATTTTATGCAATATAAAAATTAAAATCGATAATCTATTAACATTAAGCATTTTTTTCAGAATTTTTACAACGCCAATGCCGAACATTTTCATTCCGCTTTGGAAGTTGTAAACCAATTTTTTGTTGGTATAAAATTATTAGGTGATCTAGCCAACATTTAAAATCCGATCCTGATCATATCCATCTTAATAAACTTCGCTTTAAAAATAGCGATAAAATCTATCTTGACATAATGTTCAGGAAACCTGCTTGATGGAGTTGGGACTGGCAAAACATTCATGTATTAGCTGTTGCTGCGTCTTCAAAATAAATGGCCTTTTTTATGGAAGATAGACGATTGACTAGATCTGAAACTGCTGAAGCTATGGGTATCTCAACTGAACGGGGATTTCATATTTTAATAAATGAATTAGGTATGAGAAAGCTGTTGACAAGATAGGTGCTGCATTAGTTAAATTCGAATCAAAAACGACTTCAAGTCTAATTTTCTCAACAAGGTTTGGATCGTTTTCGAAAGTATAAAACTGATTTAAAGCGTCGATTTGTAACTATGGACGAAGCTTGGATTTACCACTAGGATCCTAAATTGCGACAACAAACTGCAGAGTGGACTGATCCGGTATCTGGATCAAAAAATTCATGAGGCAAGAATGGTTGCTTATTTTAAAGAGCGCATGCAAAGCGCGCTTGGTCTTATTTCTAAATGGGCCAACAGTTGTGGACTAAACGTTAATCTACGTAAAACTGAGGTGGTCCTCTTCTCTCGGAAATACAAACTTCCTCAGATTAATCCTCTTACATTAAATGGTTAATTCAAGCTTTAAGCTTGACCTTTACTGATAAAGCGAAATACGTCAAGTTACTGATGAAAATTCAGAGAACTTCCACCTTGTGTATTAGTGGTGCACTTAGGAGTACACCCACTCAGACATTGGAGGTTCTTTTTCATCTCATACCACTAAATATTCTGAGCACTCAAATGGCAGCGAGCACAGCCATAAGGCTTAAATCTATTTCTATGTGGACCTGTAGTGATACAGGACACTCATCTGTTTTGCGTAACAGAGACATTAGTGGTACCACCGATTAGATTCCATTACCATCTTTTGAGAAAAGGTTTCGTACAGAAATTCCCTCCAGAGAGGAGTGGCTGAGTGAAGAGATGTTGAACCCTAAAGTTTTAAATTTCTTCACGGATGGTTCAAAAATGGATGGCAGGGTTGGTTGTGGCATTTTCCGTGAGAAACTAAATGTGAATCTCTTATTCGTCTCCCCGACTATTGCAGCGTTTTTCAGGCTGAATTAATTGCAATAATGGATGCCGTGGATTGGTTGAGGTATAATGTAGTATCTGTAAGGGACATTCGCATTTTTACGAACGCCAGGCCGCTATTAAAACGCTATGAGCTTATTTCCTTACGTCGAAGGTAGCCCAGAGCTGTCTCTCATCTCTTAACGAGATGGCAAATCAGTTCAACATCCACCTAACGTGAGTGCCAGGGCACTTCAGTTGCTGGGAATGAAAAGGCAGATGAATTCGCTCGGCAGGGTACAAATTGCCTCACTTTACCAAGTAAGGTAAATGTTGAAATTCTGCTCGCTACAAGTATACTTTTGCTTCAGGAAAAGCTAGGCGAGCAGCGAACTATAGATGGTCCAATGGTACCTCATGTGATATAACTAGGCAGATTTGGCCAAAACTAGATCATGCAACAACTGGACAGCTGTTAACACTTCAGCGTCGCCAAATTAGTTTGGTCGTCTCGTGAGGGTTATTACAGGACAATGTCTCATAGGTGAGCATGCGCGGACACTAGGAGTCTCCTCAAATGATTACTTTAGAAGCTGCGAAGATGTAGAGGAATAAACTGTACTCCATCTTCTCTGCACTTGTCCCCGTCTAGCGTTAAGCAGATGGAAATTTTTGGGTGTTCCTCTCCTCAGTGACCTGACGGATCTCAATGGGATGGACGTCAGGTATATTTAACGCTTCGTTGTAAGCTCTGGATTGTTCAGTGAGTAGAGTCGAGAAAAGTTTCATCATCAAAATTTCACCCTAACCTAAATATTTGTTGAACACTTTATGTAAGTGGTATATCTGATTATCTAGCTACTAAAATTTAAACTGTAAAATAACATAAAATTATTGCAGTCGTATAAAATCCCAAGTTAATAAAATTTGATCAATACAATTGCCACGCGTATAATTCGCCTTAAATGCATTTTATAGATTAGACATTTTATTAGCTAATTTTAAAATTGTTTTATTCGGATCAAATAAATATTTACCGTCAATAACCTTAATTTTATGCAATATAAAAGTTAAGGTCGATAATCTATTAAAATTAAGCGTTTTTTTCATAAATTTTACTACAACAATGCCGACAATTTTCATTCCGTTTTGGCAGTTTTAAACCAATTGTTTGTTGGTATAAAATTATTAGACGATTATTAGACATTAAAAATTCTATTCTAGCGATCTAGCCAACATTTGAAATCCGTACCTGATCCTATCCATCTTAATAAATTTCACTTTAAAAATAGCAATAAAATCTATCTTGACATAATTTTCAGGAAACCTGCTGGATGGAGCTGGGATTGGCAAAACGTTCCTGTGTTAGCTGATGCTGCTCCTTCAAAATTAATGGCCTATATTTAATGAACTTATTGAATGTCATTCCTATTATAACATTATTGCTGATAGGATCAAAACTGGCAGCTCAACCATTATTGCCGTAGCTGTGTATATTCCGATTGGATCAAGCCCTGATCTTTATATCGAAGTGATCAAGTTCATGACTCAGCCGTGGGATCATCGATAGGTGTGAATGATCATCTTATAGTTGTGGGCGACTTCAAGTTTCCCGACGTTTTTGGGTTCGACGTTGAAGGTGTTTTTACGTCATCTTCTGATGACCCTGAAGCACGGGTAATCACGGAGTATTTTGCAAGCATCGCAATTATGCAATTAAATCGGAATGGTATCGAAAGGGGAACATTTTTACATTTGGTTTTTAATACTGACAGCATGTATACCGAGATCATGCCATGTGAAGATTTTATTGGTTGGATTAGCGCTTATCATACTACAATTTACATCAAGATTTTTCATGAAAAAGGCAATACCACATTTGTTACCAAGAGTAATTTTAATTTTGATTTCAGGCATACTAACTAGTTTAAATAACATGGTTTCTTTACTTAACGACCGACTCAGGACTGGTGTAGAAAAGTTCGTCCCATTAATAAAAATCAAACAATATTTTCGTGAGCCATGGTATATCAGAAATTATTTCAGCTAGATCGACGTCGTAATAAACTAAATTCACGATAAAAGATGCACTCCTTCGGCGGGATTGCTTTCCTATTCGCCATACCAAAGCATTTTGAAGCCATGGAGAACAAAAACCTACTCTTTCACTTAAAAACTTTCATTTCACCTGTGCAACACTGATTTCATCCTTGTAACTGTTACAAACTTGGTTTCCTTTTACACGCACCTACATAGTAGTATTGAAGTTAAACAATTAGTTGTAGTGTATACGGATATCGCAAAGACCTTAGAAACATGTAAATGCGAATTCATTTCTGATCGCTGGCAATATGTCAAGATAAAGGATTCATCTTCAAGTATGTTACGTGTTACCTCGGGTGTCCTACAAACGAGTCATCTTGGACCTCTATTATTTTCATTATTTATTAATGATGTAATCAAGTGTTTTGATTTCGCTCATTGTTACAATATGACTTGAACAGCGTTTGTAAGTGGTTAATTGAGAACAAGTCAGCAATATTTTCTTTAGGATACAGTTGTTGATAGAGCCAGCTTCATACATGACTTGGCGGTTACCTTTTCAATCGATCTTGCTTTCACAAAGCACGTTGATTTTATTACATATTTCTAAAGCTTAAATGATGTTGGGATTTATTAATAGGAACTGTAAAGAATTTTGTGACCCGCTAACATTAAAATGAGCTTTGGATGCCTCGTTCGTTCTATTTTGGAATATACACATTAGGTTTGATCACCATTCTATCAATGACATTCTGCCAGAATACAAAGTGTTCAAAAGGAATTCGTGATTTATGCACTTGGAAATTTACCATGTGAACGAATCAATGATTAGGTCCTTCCACCATATCGAGATCGCTGTGCTTTACCAGGTTAACAAAGATTAGATCATCGACGGGACATAGTGCGTTGTATGCGTCCCAAAGCTGGCCTTTTGCATATCGGCCCAACATCCACTAATTACCGACTTTCTGAACCAGTCGGTGGAACAATAAAATGTTTGCAATAAAATAAGCAAAAGTTTATTGAACACTTTCGCAACTGATAGATTTAATTACCTAGGTACTAAAATTTTAAACTATTTACGAACGTATAAATATTGCAATTGTATAATATCCAAGTTAATAAAATTTTATCAATATAATCGTCACTTGTTGCTACAGCCTTGTTCAATAATCTAATATCTTTCGCTTTAACTGCACTTTAATTTAATTATTCCTATGTAGATTAGAAATTTTATTGGCTGATTTGGGAACCCTTCGAAAAACAGCCAATAAAATTTCTAATCTTCTTTGTTCTTTATTCGTATCAATTAAATATCTATTACGTCATTGACCTTAAAGTCATTTAATATTTAAGTTTGAGACATGAATTATTAATATATTTGTGGTGAATTTAAATTTGATTCGGGCAATCTCACCCAATTTCCCAAAATACCTATGTAGAAATTGCAATTACGGTATTACATATTAACAAGAAAACGTATTATGAAACAAGACGTTCTCAATGACCTACTAAAGCATTTTTTTTTTCTAGAATATGCAATATGATTTTGGTGATATTTTAAGCATACTTTGTATATTATGTACATATGTACTTAAATTTGAAATGTACTACTTAAAAAAAACCTGATTTATTTATCATTTAGAAAAAAAAAAGTTCGTCTTCTTATAGGTCACTTTAATCTAATATGGGGTAATCTCAAATTTCTAGATTAATTTCTATAAATTAGTTGCTTCGTATCTGTAGCAAAAATTTCATTTGACCAATACGTATTTTATAAAACAGTAAGTATTTTTAAAAAGCAAACTTTTTTTATTAAAGATACTTCAGAGGTAAACAATTTTAGGATTATTTCAAATTAATAATTGGAAAGAATGTAAAAATTAGATCTGGCGATTTTCTAATTATTCTTTCTTAAAACTTGACACAATGAAATCTCATTATGACGATACATTTATTTATTTACGAGTATGTAAACATTTAAAATAAATTCCTTAAAATAATGACTCGTTGGATAATCTTAGACCAATCAGTATGGTTTCGGTATTATCGAAAGTTTTTGAGATTTTTATGCGTGATCAAATCAATGATCATAAATATTTAACACAGTTTCAATCAGCTTTCCGTAACAATCATAGTATTTAGAAGCACCGTTCTTCTTCAAATTATTGATGATATTGCATATCATCTTGCCGAAGTAATTCTCTTGTTGTATTAGTATTGCTCGATTTTTTCAAAGCTTTTGACTGTTTATTAAATCATATGTTACTGTTGCAAAAGTTGATGCTTTTTTTTAACTTTAACAAAACTGCGCTTAAATCGGACAGATATCAAAAAGTCATAATAAAGGATCAGTGTCGGATCCGCAATGTATTCGTTCTGGTGTTTTCCAGTGAACTATCCTTGGGCCGTTATTATTCTCCCTATTTATCAATGATCTAACACAGGTTTTGAAATACTCGAATTGTCATTTGTATGTAGATGATTGTCAAATTTACCTCGGGGGCATTAAGGATAATATCTCTGAAATCTTTAATAAAATTAATAATGATTTATCCAACATATTAGACTAGTCTATATCCAATAAAATCTCATTGAATATTTTAAAGACACAGGCGATCTTCATTTCAAAGCGTGATATTTTAATCACGAATTGATACTCCATAAGAACATTTGTCCTAAAACCGTTAGAATTTTACTAGCTAAAACGTTGGTAATCCTTATATTGTACTATGTATATTGTGAATTTCTTTACACGAGCTGTAATTGTAACTCGAGCGAGATTTTACAAGTTACTTTGAACCGTTCGATGTTGAAAGGCCGAATGTGTCGAAAGGCCGAATGTCGAAAAGCCAAATGGGTCGAAAGGCCGAATGTCGGAAGGCCGAATATGTCGAAAGGCCAGATGTCCAAAAGGCCGGATGTCGAAAGGCCGAATGTGTCGAAAGGCCGAATGTCGAAAGGCCGATTGGGTCGAAAGGCCGAATTTCGAAAGACTGAATTTTCATGAAATTTTCGTTCACTTAATTTATTGAAATGGGGATCACTGCATTTGATAGAAAAAAATCCAAAAATTTTAAAATCCAGAATAGCTAGTTGAAAAGTAAAAATCCAGAAAAATAAAATCCCGAAAAAAAATCTATAAATTACCGGAAAAGAAATCCAGAAAAAATATTTTGTTTAAAATAAATGAAAAAAAACAATTTTATTGGCAGTTTTAGACTTCCGACATCACTTGAAACGTTGAAACATTTGTGGTACATCTATCAGTAGAATCGATACGAGCGATGCAATTCCTTTGATCTGTGTCTACAAAGTTGACGAAGCATTAAATCTGCAATTCGCTCCAATACATTCGTCGATGCCATACTAACCCAACGGATTAAGCCAACCACAAAATAACATGAAACATTTGTGGTAGAACTATCGGTAAGAAGCGATATTAGCGATACTATTCGTGACTGAAAGATTGACGCGAAGCAATTTCCAATATCGTAAATATAAAGAATTTCACGGAAAAAGTAAAATTTTATAGACATTTTATAAATTTTAATTTGGTCCGCACTTTGATAATTGCGTTTCTGGATTTTAGTTTTCTGGAATTTTGTTTTTCTGAATTTTTTAGTTTCTGGATTTTTTTTTGTGGATTTTTTTTCGGGATTTTCAGTTTCTGTATTATTTTTTCTAGATAGGGTAGCTAACCCATTGAAGTGAATATTTGTGCATGTAGCATATTAATGTGGTCAAATTTTGTCGGAACTATGCGTGTCTTTTTTTGTGTTTATTGCTATTTGATGTATCGGTTACATGTTTTGTTATAATAACTGTTTTCGTGGTCAAGGATATTTTTTCTAAGCATATTTTGCCGCCGCTTTTAATACTTGAGAAGGTAAGAAAAAATTATTTTTATGTTATGTATTTCGCGAATACATATTTTACATTTTTAATGGCGGATAACTTATAGCAAAATAGTGCAATTATTTTTCTTTTTATTAGGTGTCTTTAATAAATTCTATATAATCCAATCATACGTGCGGCACGCAGTGCGACATGTTTGCTGATCCCAAAGCCTACGTCCTCCTAAGTTCAAATCTAAAGCCTGCGTGCCCGTGAGAGTTACCGAAGCCGTTAGCTTCTATAATTCTAAGTTAAATTAGGGGTTAGCAACGTATCACTAATACGTGTGATCAATAGATTTTATATAATCCGCTCCTACGTGCGACACGCAGTGCAACATGTTTACTGATCCCGGCTCCTACGTCCCCGAAATTCAAATCTAAAGCCCTTCGGAGGGCTAAGCGGGGGAGGGGAGCGTAGCCACCTCCCACGTGCCCGTGAGAGTTACCAAAGCCGTTAGCCTCTACAATTCTAAGTTAAATTGTAGATGTCATTTTTCTTCAATTTATTTTCATCAGAACTGTATATTTATGTTAATAATGTTATGTTATTAATCCGAGCGCATATGTTTATTTATGTTAATTAAACCTCGTGTGCGGATTAATAAAAACTTTAATTAACATATATAAACAATATTTTGAAAACAAGGTTTTGAGATACAAGATTTTCTCCAAAAAGATTTTTGGTGACAAGATTTCGTAAAACAAGGTTTTGGAGAAAAGATTTTAGAAAGTATTTTGTAAACAGTCTTTTGAAAAATAGTGATACGTGGCCAACCCGTGGAAAGGCCGATTGGGTCGAAAGGCCGAATTTTCATTAAATGTTCCTTCACTTAATTGATTAACATCAATATTTAAAACCATTGAATTTATTTCTTAATGTATTGTGTGATCAAATTTTGTAGGGGAAAAAGATGTATTTATTTTGCTTTTTTTATTATAATTAATTAATTTTTATATGACAAAAAAAACGTAAGATTTTAATATTTAAGGCGATTTACTATTAAACATTTTTATACAAAAATTGAAAATTTTCATTCATAAAAAAATGAAAAATTAAAATCAATTTCGACACAACGGGCTTTCGACATTCGGTCTTTCGACATTCGGTCTTTCGACATTCAGCCTTTCGACACAACGGGCTTTCGACATTCGGTCTTTCGACATTCGGCCTTTCGGCACATTCGGCCTTTCGACCGATTCGGCTTTTCGACATTCGGCCTTTCGACATATTTGGCCATTCGACATTCGGCCTTTCGACATTCGGCCTTTCGACATTCGGCCTTTCGAACCATACGTCAGATACGTTAACGGATTGAGAAAATATGCACAATGACTCAATTTTTTATTATAGATCATTATCACTCCTCTATAAGATTTATAAAACAAAATCAAAATGATTCAGCTCGAAATAGCAATATAATACTGCCAGTTAACCGTTCCAATGTTTACAACAACTCTCCATTATTTACTTTTTTTACAAGTTTGAATTAGGTTCCGGCCGAAATTAGAAGTGTTAAAACTTTTGCTAGATTTGGAGTGTTATTGTTTGAATTTGTTTAAAATAAATTTTAATTTTGTGTATTCATAATGTATGGATGGATGTGGGAAAGAAAGGCAATGCTTTATCCAGGATTGATAAATAAAATAAATAAATAACTTATTTGGTTAGCCGTTCATATAACAAAATTTCCATTTTAGCGAATGAAAATTTGTTGTGGAATTTCGTTATACTGAAAACTGTGTTAAACTGGTGTTCATTTTAAAGATATTTTACTTTATTTTATAAGCCAATAAATTTCCAAATAATATTATAAGCTCCGTCCAATATTGCAACTAATCAATAAATTTCTCCATTTTTACTTACATACCGAAGGGATGATGTTGTTTTTGTTTCATAATTATTATTGAAAAAATAAGCTTTTTATCGCACATAGAATAATTATATCCACTTGAATAAGGTCTGATTAGTAGTGACATGTTATGTATACGAGTATATGCACACACAAATGAAATATGAGCGCGCATAACAAATTTGGTATGTTGCCTGAAAAAATTGGCATTTTAAGTGTCACCAAATCTCCATGACCTAAATACTTAATTATTTTTTTTTTGTTTTGTTTTAATTTTTTGTGATGTTTGACAGTTTGTAATTTTGTGAGTTAATTATATTTACAGAGATGTATTTTATACCGGTAATTATCGTGGCGCCATTAATAATAAATCGATATTGTCAGTCGGCCATATATGGTGGCAAAAATATTTTAATATTTTCCTTTTTCCAACGCCTATGAAATTAAATATAATATAATATTCTGGGGCACATAATTTTTACAAATTTGCAAACATGACTGCATTTAAATATTCGGATGTTATTATTATATTGTACTAAAAATCATTATTCCGATTATTACTCAAAAATGTTGTTTGAAATTTGCAATATTTAATGAGTTATGGTACACATGTACAAACAAGAACGAAATTTCAAATCTGTATATCTCATGCTTTTAATAGTTTATTTGTTATGAATGAGAGAATCCTATATACAAACATCAAACGAACGAAAAGCTATTGACCGCAATACCAACACTAAATTAAATACATAAGAATAATATAAAAGTTGTTTTATAAATATTTTTGATAGATTCCCTTTGAATCTTAAATTAAGCGATTCATATTTATACGCAAACTTGTCTGGGGCTATACTCGTATATTTTAAAGTGGGCAGCATTATCGGCTTAAATTTATGAGCTAATTGGGGTTTGGTTTGCGTGCTTGCTTCATAATTATTTACAAACAAAAATTATTTTTAATGACGACATTGGAAATTTCCATAATTGTTTATGACTATAAATATATAATTTTAACTATAGTAAAAAAAATTTCTTAAAAAACATATAATAAATAAGTTTATGGTTAAGGAAAACATTATCGCGATATTTTGATATCGCACAAATAGAAATTTATTATACATTCATTTATATAATTTACCTTGAGATGTAAAATTGACAACAAAGCAAATTTCTTGATACCTAATCAAACCGCCGCATAATTGCGTATACATACAATACATTACTATATGCCAGTTACTAATTAGTCGGGTTCATCGGAAATTTGATCGATAAAATAATATATTTTACCGTCTTATACATACATATTTTGAAGTCAATAGCATTAGTAATTATAAGATCTCAATGTATATTTTGTACGTTCGTATCTAATTTGCGCGGTAAAATTACGCACGCTTACCGCTTGTCATTGTAACTATTTTTACGCAATATTTGTTAATTCGATTTTTTGTTTTGCTAATAGCGCTAATTATTTGATTAACTAAAATTAAATGAAAAGTTATGGTAATTTATAAAAAATCACAGTTGTTAAATAGGATAGGAATGAAACAGCAATAATTTTTGTTACAGCATAAAATCAGTCGTTTAGATTAAAGCATGCCACTATAATAAAATAATTTAGATAATAGCTGTGAATCAAACACAAAAAATATTAATTTTTAAGAATTACAATTTTTTACAAAATGTAATTCTAATATTTTTGAAGAAGTTGTTACTCAAACCGCATTACCGCAAGAATACATACTACATAAATCTACAAAATTGAAAAAAATGTTAGTGACCCAAATTTATCATCATCATCACTCATACTGTCTGAAATCATAAATTTAAAAACAATAAATCTCAATTTTTAAATTAAAAACCAAAATGGGAAGTTAAGATAAATTATTAAAATATCAAATTTTTTTAAATTTTCTGAAATTTTGAAACCTGGAGCCTAACCAAGCGCAAATTTTAGTGATAAAAAAAAATTACTTTGGAAAAATATTTTTTTATTAAAAAACTGTATGCAGCCAAAACTGCTATAAGTTCTATTTTTCATCCATACAAAACAAAAAATATCACTAAGGCAAAACATATTTTAGTGATACGTATAGAGATACTCATAAGGAAAAATATATCGCCATTGTTTCGTAATTAATGAATTAATGTAAACACACCAACAAATCTTATAAACAAATTACAGAAGACTGTCAAAGTATCATATATTTTGTAAACAAACCACATTATAAGTAATAGACATACGTTTGCTACAAAAAAAAAATTTTTTTTGATGTGGACGTACGTTTTTCTAGCATACTACAACCAAATAATAATTTTTTTATTTATCACTAAAATTTGCGCTTGGTTAGGCTCCTGGTTAAACGAGTATGTACATTAGACAACACTAAGTAGTCGTGTTTTCCATGAGAATTGGGGTGACATGTTGTACCATCACTTTCGATTCGTTTTCGATTGTGTTTTGTCTCTTGTAACAAGAACAAAATTGTATGCTATTTTCTTCTTTCATTACAATTTTTCTAATGAAATCTCAGCCTTCTGTATACTTTTCCTTTTCTTCACATCAATAAAATATCGCAAACAAAATTTTTTTTGTTAAAGATTGATGAGTGAAAGTAGAAATAGAATGTTGTTTTAATATAGCAAGTAGAGATAGCTTTAGAAAAAGCATAATTGAAAAACCGAAATAGAGTGCAATTTTATTCTTGTTACAAGGGACAACAAACTATCGAAAACGAATCGAAAGTGATGGTACAACATGTCACCCCTGCACTAGAACTCGATAAACTTTAAATTCCTTTTATTTCATACTATACCGAAAATCAATGTTTACGTGATTGATTTCTGTCCGGGAAATGAATCATTACGGTACAGAAAAAAAGTGTTCGGAAAACGAGCTATTACAGTACAGAAAAATATAAAACCAAAAAAAAAAAAAAATAACTAGGGTAACTTGATAATTTGAAAATCATTTGGATTGATTTTCTTTAAATTTCAAACTCATGTTTTTACTTTAAAATTTAATTTTAAATGAAAAAATCGAATTAACCCTCTAATGCAGTGGTGGCCAACCCGCGGCCCGCGGGCCGCTTGCGGCCCATGACTTGATTTTTTGCGGCCCGCTGCATAATTCAGTATACATATTAAATTCAGTATAAATGTATCACAATAATATTTCGTTTTAACGATTAAAAATAAAATTTAAAGAAAGAAATAAAAACTTACGATAAATCATTCGAAATCTTCACTTCACCATTTAATGTCGATGTTAAAACGATTCCAATGGAATTTCAAATGGAATTAATCGATCTACAATGCAATACTGAGCTGCAGCATTTATATTTTACAATACCAAAAATGGAATTTTATAGTAAAAATGTGACCGAAAGTAAATTCCCCAATATGCGCAGACATGCCATAAAAATTGTTAGCATTTTCGGATCGACTTATTTGTGCGAATCCTTTTTTTCGAAAATGAAGTACAACAAAAATAACAATCGAAGTGCCCTTACGGATGTTAATTTGGAAAATCAATTAAGATGTACTACAACTAAAATTGAAGTAAATATAAAAAAGTTGAGTGACGTTAAAGAAAAACAAGCGTCCCATTAATTTTTGTAGTTATGTGTATGTTCAAAAAATATTTACTCAATGGTATGTTTTTATCATTTGATGTTTTACGTAATATGAATAGTTATATGTACATGAATTTTTAATAAATATGTTTATAAAATATTAAAGCGTCTTTCTTGTAAAAAAAAAAAATATGCGGCCCGCCCAAAATATAGAAATTTGAATTTGGCCCGTGGTGTAGTTTGGGTTGGCCACCCCTGCTCTAATGCATAACTCCGCCTAAAGGCGGACTTTACGGTATCTTGAATTGTCTAACTTTACGTTATCATGAATATTTTTTTTCTTTGGTTTTTACATGAGTTATTCTCTTTTAACGTACTCTCATCATAACGGTTTGTTTTTTGTTGTTGTAATATGCACATTTGTCCAATAACTACGAGTTGAAGTCGAAATTTTGATAAAAAAATGATTAAAAATTCATGCATTAGAGGGTTAATATCCCCTCGTCCATAAACGTCGAACTCGTACTGTAACAACTCAATTACCGCTCTTGTGACGTAAATAACTATTATTCTATGTAAACCAAAAAAAAAAATACATTCCATAAACGCGAATGTATATGAAAACAAGCTTTAAGGTATCAAAAACTGAAAAAAAAAAATGTATTTCATAGTTTTTGTATGGCGAAATCTGTGTAATTTTGTGTGTAATCAAACTAAAGATTTACTGATGGTTAATATAACCTAAAAAAAATATTCACATATATTCACCAATACAACCATAAAATAAATCATGCTGCTTGTGCGTACGATTGAGCATCATAAACTTGATTTTTTATGGCAATCCCAATCGAACTCAAAATAAAAATCATAACAAACAAACTAAATCTTTTCTGGTAAATGTCTAGGTACTTAGTGTAATAAATTAATAAAATATTTATGCAAAATGGATATTGGATAATCATAATGCCAAGACGCTCGTGTAGCTCATAAAATATGATAGTTAGGACACGTTCGAAGTCTGTGATAATTATTTCAGCTATAATAATTATGACAGAATTTTGTATGCAACCAATTTATTATAGTGACTACATGTTATAATTTTGACGTTTCCGAAATAATTTTTGTTGTTTTTAGTAAAAACGATTTTTGCATTGATGAAATTAAATGTAAGACCAATAAATTTATAATCGTTTGTAAAATGATCATGCGTGGCTTTAGCCGGTCCTTTTTAATCATTTTGTGATCAATTTATTCGTTTTTACGCTGCACCAAATCAGTATTCGGACGCAAATGAACTTATTACAAAATATGGAAGAAAAAATTATTTCACTTAAGTCAAAATTATTATAAAAAAAAAAATATTATCACAGACTTCGAACACGTCCTTAGATATTATTGTGTATTATGGTGCAATTATGTCAAAATTTGTGAAAAAGTGCTAAACAACTTTTAATTTTCTTAGAGAAAATAAAATCTGTACCTTGTTAGAAAAAGGGCCAACGACTAAAATCTGAAAATCATTTGGCATTTTTGGCAGTTTAACAAAGAAATATGGGCATGCATGAGGTATTTGTCCTACCAAGGTATAAAGAAATAGTGAATCGATTCATAATAAAATGTGATTCACCAAAATACGTACATAATCTTCTTCAAATACAAAAATAAATTCTCTAAATACCTGTTCTTGTTTTGAATCTTAATTTTATTTTTAGTTACCAAACCAACATTATTTACATTAAAGATACGATTGGAAACTGGAAATCGTTAACTAACTAATTCAACAAAAAACGATACCTAATCGTTGATTAAATAAAAATTATAAGTTTTCAAAAAATTTTAAATAAAAATATTATTTTCTTAATTTGTTTGTCATCTGCTTACTCATCATACTTCGTTAGTGTTTATTTCCCATTACGTGTATTGACCTTTAAGTTTTTTTGTTTTAAAAATTTGCTCAGGTCAGATCTCTTTGGATCCATAAGACCAGTGAGTTATGTACAGCAAAATTCCAGTAACTTCTCAATGTGGAAGATCTGGAACGCCGAATACAATGATAATTCACAAAAAGTATTAGTATTTTTTTTATATTAATTATATGATAAAATTATGCTTAGTTAAAATTGTTGGGAAAACTCTGTAAACATTCAGTATAGGTTTTCCGCGATTTCAAACATTCCACCCTTGGTCCCAGAGTGTTTTAATGATTAAAACTTTAATTCTTTACATCGGCATGCAATTTGAAAACACGGAAATAGCCTGTAATTTTTCTCATTTTTACGTAACCCTTTGAGCTCTTTCGGCCGCTGCGGATTGCATGCCTTCAATTATTAGAGCTTCAATTTGTTTGTACTACCTTATGTTACAAAGGCAGGCAGTATAATATCACGGAAAAACACTAAAATTCTTCACAAAAAGAAAAGCGATTTTCCTTATTTTCGGAAAGCGTGCAGCGGCCAAGAACCCTTCTATCTTTCATATTTTAGGATTAATTATCAACCCTTAAAAAGGCGTGCGGTGCAAAATGAGAGAACGTCACCTGACACCATCTCCTAGTCTATTAGTGACACCTACTTATAAACTCGACTAATTAAATATATTTTTAAAAAACAAAATGGACGTGTAGTTTCCGTGTTTGAAATCAGATGGCGGTGGGTCCAAACTGGGCTTCCACAAACCATTCTGTGTTAGGTTATTTGACCGAGGTCTGTGGAGTGCAGAGGGACCATCCTTTATGCGAGGTGGAATGGTATGGTTTGCAGATGGATCAAAAACGGAAGATGGGGCGGGGTAGCAATACATGGGAGTGGGACATCTCTCTCGAAGTCTTTGGGTACCAATGTCCCCGTTTTTCAAGCAGAAGTGCATGCTATAGAATTTTGCGCTAGGATAGACATAGCAAAAGGCCTAAACGATGTAAAGGTTTATATTGTATAAGACATCCAATCGGCCTTAACCCTCTAATGCATGAATTTTTAATAATTTTCTATCAAAATTTTGACTTCAACTCGTAGTTGTTGAACAAATTTGCAAATTACAACACCAAAAACCAAACCGTTATGACGAGAGTACTTTAAAAGAGAATAACTCATGTGAAAATGAAAGAAAAAAATATTCATGATAACGTAAAGCTAGACAATTCAAGATAACGTATAGTCCGCCTTTAGGCGGAGTTATGCATTAGAGAGTTAAAGGCTCTTAGGTCTCTTGTAGCGTTGAGTCAAGGCTAGTATGGAATTGTCTGAAGGTTATCAAACATCTGACAAGCTCAAATAAGGTAACACTTATATGGGCGCCAGGTAATACTGGAATCGAAGGAAATGAGGCATCTGACCAGAGTTCTTCTGCGGTATCACTAAGGTACTCCTTAGGGCAGTGGTAAAACGCTGGGAGAATGCTCAAAAGTTCTCCTACTGGCGCAGAATTCCAGGTGTGCGACAGGCGAAGAAATGTATATCACCTTCGTTGGTCAGAGTTAAGAAGAGACTTGAACTTAGGAAACCTGAGTTGAGGCTGCTTACTGGAGTCCTCACAGGCCACGTCCCCTTAAGGTATCGCCCTAAGAAGATGGGCCTAAGCATGAGAGACGGATGCCGCTTCTGCGATCTGGAAGCGGAATCAATGGAACATGTTCGGTGTCAATGTCCAGCCATGTTCTACAAAAGACTGCAACATCTACGAGGAAGAGCAATGAGCCCAGATAGTATTATGTATCTTGTACCGGCCGGTAGTATTATCAGATTCATTAAGAGCATGCATTTTGACTGGGCTGCTATTTGAACAGGGTGTAAGCAAAAAATATCTTTTAGGTCGCGGTGCTAAGCGGCTTGAACGCCCACATGGCCCTCCAATAATAATAATAATAATAATACTGTGATATTTGCACAACTAAAATTTTACCAAAGTGCTCAATGTGATACATAAAAAACGAGATTATTCTATTTGCCTGCCAATTTTACCGCCTCTCAACTATTAAATTATTATAACAATCATTCATTGCATTTTATGCAATATGCTTATTATAAATTTGTCAATAACAATCAAAACGATAAAATGTGACAAGCACAACGACTGGCTGAGATTTGATTTTTGACAACTTGAGTATACCAGACATTATAATGTACATATGTATGTATATATTATATCGAAAAAAAAATGATTCAGTATTTCGATTTTTAAGCATTTTGTTGTCATCATTAGTACAATCAAAATGGTAATCCTACATAATATCATAAATAATGTATGTTATGCCGCGCAAGTAAAGAACCACTTGTTGAATTTAGCTATAAATTGTCCTACCTACTTTTATATTTGTCGCGAATATTTTTACTCGGTATAATATTGTATGTAAATTGGCGGTTATGTAAAATTCCATGCATACATTGTACATACAATTAAAACCCATATATAGATTAACTTTAATTGTACCCGGATTTTATTTAGTCAAGCATTTTATCAATCAAATATTTATCTAACAGCAAATTATTGCAACAGTAGCGCAAGAATATACAGCAGAGGCCGCACAATAAACAATTTTTGAAGAAGATAAAAAAAATGTGTACATCATCATTTGGAAAAGATTTGCTAACCAAACATAAAATCTGTTATCTTATAAATGTTTACTTTTCATATGAGATATATGTACACTAATTCTGTAAATGGCAAATTATTTTTCACAGTATGTACATTATCCAGGTTTTATTGTAAGAATTAAAATCTGTTTTAAGTATCGTCTTCATAATCAGACCAACATAAAATTAAAATATTTCATAAGAATATTGACTCCGCAATTATCGACTTTAAATTTAATACGAATATGAAGAGATTGTAAAGATACCGATAAGCAAGGTTGCTGCTCCTCTTGTTATATAAATCTTCAATGTCAAAGAAAACAAATTTTCTCTTGTTTTACAGCGTGAATTCATTCTTTTTTAAGCTACATAATAAATAGATTTTTTTTCCTTACTGTTTCCACCCTCAATCAGACACAAAATAATAAGAAAACCTAAAGATATTTTCTTTCCTTAAGCTTTCTATTTCATTCGTTTTTCTTGTAAATAAATAATAATATGTAATAATAAACCAATAAAACGTATCCCTTGATTCAATATTCTATGTATATAATATTATATAGGAAATTTCAAACCATGCCCCCCCTCAATCTATACATAAACTGGGATTATATGTGGGTATAGACAAATATTAATCCAAGCGAGATTATTTATGGATTTAATCGAATGTAATTTTCAAGATATAAAAATCAAATTATTTATTATTTATAATTTAATCAATTTAGGATTTTTTTTTTCGTCACCAGTTAATTAAACACAAAACAATAAAAAATGTATAAATAAAGCACGGCTAATATTTAAATAAAGGGAAATCGCCTTAATTGGTGTGATACAAACTTCAGACGTCAGGTGATTTACATACATTAGATATTAGTAATTACAATTATTGGCACAATGAACACAAAAAGATCTGTTTTGCATAACAATATAAAAAGCAAAAAAAAATCCTGGTGTATTGGCTCAATACATTTTTCATGAAACACAGAATCGAAATACAAAAGACAAGATACAAATTTGGATTGAGAAAAACAAAAACGAAGAAAATTTTCTTTTTAATTTGTTTATTTACCTGTTCAACTTGAAGTATTTCTTTATGTCTTTTTACACGACTTAACGTCAATTTATACGATTATAATATAGTAGTGCCTAGTGTGCAGTTTATAATAAAATAAAATTCTGATTGATTTATAATACACAAAGATTTAAATAAGTTTCATATTTAGAATAAATACAGTACAAAATAAATAAGTGGGTCGGTTCTGGCGATATAAGTTATTTACAAATAAGTATTTTATTGTATCATTGAGCTTTTATGCGATTATTTCGCCAGATTGTATATTTTTGGCACACTTGTGTCAGTTGCCAATTTATTGTTTTGATTACTAATAAACGTAAATTATTTACCGATACATATTGCAAAATTCTAATCAAATTTTATATTATGCAATTTTCGTTTTCCGAACAATTTAATTTTCCGACTAAAACAACAAAATATTTAATTGATTTAATAAAAAGAAAAATAACTATGGAGTATTATTGATTTTCCAGTAATATGAAAATGAATAGCATTTTGTAAATAACGTAACTTGATGATTTCATTTCAAATATTGTTTAACTTTACTTTTTTATATAGCAATTATGAAGTAATTTTCTTTTATTATTTCGTAAACCAAACAGTTATTTAATATCAAGTGTTTAGAAAGTTTTCCAGTTATAATTTACAATTTAAGGTCACTGCAAATTAGAAATTCGCTGAACAGGAAATGCGGCATAATGCGTCATGTTTTTCATAACTGAAATGGGTTACAATTGGTCTACAAGCATTGTAAAAATTAAGAATTAGTTTCCCTTTACCATCGTTTATGGGTTTATATTTTCACCAAGCGACAAAAAAAAACCTACGCACTAAAATTTTTTTAGAATTTCTTAAACTTTAATATAATCAAAAATGTTTCCTTTTTGGTTGATGATTTTTTATTGACTAAAAATTCTTATTAAGAAAACAAAGAAAGTAAAATAAATTTTAATTAAATAACTGTAATTTAAAAGGTTGCTACATTTCATCAAAGATACAAAGGATTTGCCGCATAATAGCAGAACACGAGTATGACTGTATAGGAATCAATGAGTATAGTGTAAGAAATGTGCTAAAAATAACAGTGCTGAGGATTCCATTCCACGAAAAAAAAGGAAGGAAGCCCATGAAAATGACAGTCTGTGGTTAAAAAAAAACGCACATTCCAGTAATGAAGAAATCAAGGATGGAGCAGGCTAAAACCTGCAAAAACTGTGGCGGGGTTCCAAAGGGGAACCAAAATTCTAAAGTAAAGTACATTTTAGGAAATGAAATAGAAACTAATCAATCATGACCTGTTCAGATTAAATGGTATGCGATTTTGTTCTAAACGAGAATTTCGCATTCCGGTTCAGTGAAATGAGAAAATGAATCCCGCTTTTGTGGAATTATTAGTGCCGTGGAATTTATCGTTAAATTATTTAGAGCAAAGTGTAGATTTGGCTCGGGAAGGCAAGTAATGATTTATATATTTATTAATCATTTAATTTTTGCACAGATTTTAAAGCACATACGGAAATTTTTGTCATACGAAAAGTGGGATGAGAGAACAGAAACGCTTTTAGTACTCTTTGTTCAGGTCAATGAAATTGCGGTACGGTATCATGCAGCATGTAGTTTTGATGAACGCTATTTTTATTTCGAAATTTTACCTGTCAAAGTAAAACTCGTTTATTATTCTACAAAGTGCAAAAATTATCGCTTCAAATGCATGTGCACATTGACAAATCATTTCAATTTTTGTTATGTTAACTAGATTTAGAACTAGTACTAAAAGTAAATCCAGCAAAGAGAACTGGAATACAAATTTTTGGGACGAAATTATTCAGCAAGAAAACGAAATGTGAGAAAAATAAAAATTGGTACGGTCCAATCCGATTCATTTCATAAAACCGGAATCTACATATTGGACACTGCATTGTCACCAAAATCCTTTTCCAACATTTCAACGTTTAGGAAGCCGAAATTTTAGAAGCAAAATTTGATGTAATTTCTTGGCTAAACTTTTATAAAAATCGAATAGATGAAAATAAACAAGCGTAACTCATTAACTACTAAAGAAATTGACACAAAATTTGATACAGATATTTGTTGGGCGTAGGGTGTTTGCTATCAACCTAAAAAATATACTACTCGTTTGGATAAGCCTGCGCGATTAAATGGAACAGTCTTACTACTTTTTAATCACAGTAGTATATCAAGGAAATTTTCGTTCTGTAAAGTCTCTAGTTGTCCTATACGTCGATGGTCATAATTCTCAAGTCAACGTATGCGCTGAGTATCGTTTCCACCGTCGTAAAATAATCAAAAAGTGAAGTGTTAGTTCTTTTTAATTATTTATTATTCTCTTTTAAGTGTTGTGTGTGTGTTTTTAAATTGAATAAACACGAAAAAAAATGAATGAATGTAAGTGATGAGCCAATCTAATCCCGAAAAGCCTGTACCGCAACAAAGATTGCAAACTATATTAGACAGGACTAATATAGAGAACTCATGGGTAAGCAGTGAAAATAAAATGGAAAAATTACAATACAGCCCAAAGAAACAAACAATAATACACGATAAAAATATGCACCAATGGCAAATTTAACTATATCGCCCGTGTAATTCAACAGAAAACCGCGAAGAAAAAATTGCTTTAACAGCAAATAATTATGATTTAAATGAAAACAGAAAAGTGTACTCAGATCAACGAACTGATCGTCGACCGACAATATAAATTCTGATAGTGACCCAGCTCAGTGTAATGTATTTACAACCATTAGTGTAAATATGATTGTACAGATATTTTAGCAAGATTAGGGCAACTCGCTAGTAGAAGCAAAGCGACAAGGATGGAATAATGTACGAACCAAATACCTCTCAGTAACAGGTATTCCAGTTTAGAGGTAGAAGCTCCCGAAGCTACAGCAGTTAATGTTAAGAAGGAGAAGCCGCCACCAATTTACTTAAGAGGCATCAAATAATGAATTTGTGGAAAAATCAAGTCGTTAACCGAATCAAAATTTTCTATTACATCACTCAAGAGGGGTAAGATAAACGAAGGGTCGATATACCCATTGGAAATTAATGGGTTCAGAGCATTCGTAAATCATTTCGATCAAGCTGGTAATCGGTATTACACTTACCAGCTAAAAACCCAATAGGGACTGACTGTTATTATCATAAAACGAATTGAGAGCTCCGTAGATATAAGCGAAATACGCTCTGCTCTTGGTGAAAAAGGCTTTCATGCCAAATTTATTACTACATAATATTCTAAATCTCTAAATTAAAATTCCTCTTATCACACCAGCAGATATTGATGCGACAGAAAATTTAAAAGATGCCCTGGCGTTATCAGCTGAAAAGGATGCATCCGTCGTAAGTACATAGTTCTGAAAATATTATTAAACTGTCACAAAATTTTCAAGAATTTATCCAGGAAAAGTGAAAAATTCGCCGTCAATGGCAACAAACAAAATTATCGTCATTGAAAAGAAAATTAGATAAAGCTATTAAGATTCTAAGATTTGCTTTGCAGGAAGAAGAAACCCAGAGAGTTCAGAATTATTTAAGTGAACTCTCGGCAACCGAAGGGACAATTTACTCTATGTGGAGGGCAACAAAAAATTTAAAAAGACCAATAAATTCGAATCCACCGATTAGACTTCCAACTGGGAATTGGGCGAGAAGCAACAGTACTCGCACCACACGAGGAAATTAGTAATTTCGTGCTCCCCGAGCAAATGAATGGTGGATTGTTCTTCAAACCTATATAAAGGGTAATTGGGAGAAAGTTAGAAAAACAATTAAAAATTGCATAAGCTCGAAAAAGGCACCAGGACATGATCTTATTACTCGAAAAATGATAAGGGAATTGCCAGACAATTGCATAAAACGAACAACATTTATATCCGACGAAGGAATGCAAAGAAAAATTAGAAACATTTAAAATGTGTTTCTGTATCAATGTTTAACATCATTTACAAAATTTTCAAAATTTTAGAAAATTATCAAAATTTGGTTCTATTGTCCCATTATTTTAAATTCAAAACGATTTACAAAAAAATTGGTTTTGACAATTTGAAAATTTTGTAACTTTTGCGTTTCAAATTCAATATCCGGCAAACCGCCAGCTCAACAGAAACGGTGAAGAAGCTATAAAGCCACAAGTAATTCTAGTACCACAATTATAACAAACTATCAAAGAGGTTACCCTCCGATGTGCGGAATGGGCACAATTTATGCTTTAACTATTAAAGCTTTACCCAAAAAAATCAGATCAATTGCAAGAATGGCGGCCTAAGAAAGGACCTCTAAGATATCCTAAACTGGCACTGGCAGGCGATAGTAGTCCAGGAAAGAATTTCTCATGATAATTTTTATAGATAATGTAACTGAAATGATCATCAAGTGATGCCGAGGGTGACATCGAAAGTTTATTTAAAAACATTACATACTATAAAATAATTTAAAAAATGTGATGATAAAAATATCTTTTATTTATAAATTCTCGCACGCAGTTTACTCTTATATCGCAAAACGAAACATAATTTGGATTTATATTTTATTATAAATAAAATTATATAATTATATATTTATATAATTTTATTTATTAAAGATTTATCATTTATGCATACATGTTCGGATATGTACTTGGGGTTAGCCCCTTAATCTTGCATTACAAAATCTTGCATTACAAAATCTTGCATTTCAAAATCTTGCATTACAAAGTTTTGCATAACAATTTCCCGTACATTTATAGGATCGCGCGCGCAATTCTATAAATGTACGGGAAATTTTTATGCAAGATAACAAATCGCATTGACCCTATGTTGAGATATTCTGGAAAGATATTCTTGTCCATGTCTATAATAAAATTGCTCCTTTCTTGCATGTTCTCTGGAGAATTAGAAACTATATATCTGAACCAGCCGGATTTAATATATATTTTGCTCATATTAACAGTCACTTACTGTATTTCAATATAATTTGGGCAAATGCTGCTTCTGCAGAATTGATTGATTCCTTACAAATACTTCAGAATCGTTGCTTGAAAATCATATATAAATTGCCGAAATTAACATCTACAATGTCCATTTACAATGATAAAATTCTCGCGTTTGAAGTTATGGGTTATTTTCAACAGCTCCTTTTTATCCATAAAGTTAAATTGCATTTAATCAAATGCAATGTTTTGTTTAGAGTGGTTAAGGACATTCATGGTTATTCTATACGGAGTAAATCTGACTTTTATGTATTAGCAGTAGCTAAAACTAAGCGTGACCAAGTTAATGTATTTTTTGCTGGGCTAATTCTTTACAACAAATTATCTGCTCAGCTTCGTGAAATGACAAGTCTGACTACGTTCAAATCAGCGTTGAAGAAATATGTATTTGATACTTGGTTCACATCTCAGAGATTTACCTTAGTCGATGTTTGTAAGATTTAATGGTCTGTTGAGTGAGGCTTGTTTTTTATTTTTATTATTAGTAGGAATAATCATTTCAAATTACACTAATATCAACATGAATTTAATTTGTAAAGTTAATATTAATTCTAGTTATTTGTTATAAATTTACTGTATGTCATTTTGGAGGAATTGCTCAGTTATGTTGTTAAATAGTAATTACTAGTTATCTTAATATTAATTGTTCGGTATAGTTTTGTAAACTAAATGAACAATAAAAAAAAAAATAAAAAAATAAAAATAAAAAAAAAATAAAAAAAATGGAGATTTCCATTTTAATTTTAATATTAAATCTTCATTAATCAGAAACGAAAATTTAAATTCTGGAAAATATGAAGATTAAATCTTCTTTATCCAGAATATTTTGTTGAAATATTTTGAAATATGGAGATTTCCATTCTAATTCTAATACATATTAGCCGTATTTCTTGACGCATAGTTATCCGGATTGCTATCTGTACAATTTTTTTATATTTTATTTTTTTTAATATATTGAACTTTTATGAATACCCAATAAATATTATGTTAGATAGGACAGGTATAAATACTAAAACTGAACAATTTTTTAAATGCAAGATATTGTATTTGCAAGATTTTGTATTTGCAAGATTTTGTACTTGCAAGATTTTGTACTTGCAAGATTTTGTAACTGCAAGATTTCGGGTTGGCAAGATTTGAGTTGGCTCCCATGTACTTGGTTTTAAGGACACGGGATAAAACAAAAAGATTTTTATAGTGCGAAACCACACCGATAAAATTTATTGTTTTACTTCAATTTTAAATGGTAATTAATTAATTCGTATAAATTCTAATATGCAACCGGTCTTTAGGCAATTTTTAATGGGTTTTACAAATTAACACGTAGAAGTATATTAGTATTTACGAACAATCATTCAACGAAACTGACTGATAGAGAAGATTCTATGGTTTTTATTCCATTGGTATTTAATTTTAATGTGTTCCGAAGATTGTAAGAGAATTTAATCTTCTCATCAGGCCGCGGCGACTGAACTGATTGTACCACAATTTACATTCTATATATACAGAAGGACTGTGCAGGTTGTATTAGCGAATTTAACAAATACAGCCAAATTCTCTTACAATTTTACTTTTTCACGGCATTTACACAGCATTTGTCTGTCGGCAACGAAAACTCTAAACGGTGTGAATATTTACTTTGATAGAACTAAAATAATCTCTGGGAAGTACCTTTTACTCTACCGTCTACTACCGTTTACTCCAAACGGTGCAAAAGTATACTGTTCGATCCTTTTGGATATTTTAAAATTTGTAACCGATCTTGCGGAGTTAATTTGGTACTATTGGATAAAAAATAAAGTTTTTTTCAGATAAAATACCGTTCACACCGCGATATTTTTTTATATGTATATTCGTTTAAATTATTTTTTATTATGATGGATTAATAAAACGATAAATGATATTTCAGAATCGTGAAACCTAAAATTTTATTCGTATATTTTTATTTCTTATGTTAAGAACGGTAACGTACAATTAAATTGTGCAATATACTTGTGTGACGTCAGTGCATTGCACAATTTATTCAATTTTTATTCAGGATTTTTGAATTGTATTATGCAATATTGACGTCACACAATTATATTGTGTAATATAATTTTGTGTGACGTCAATATTGCACAATAAAATTCCAAAGTTTTGAATACGGTTTGAGTATTATGTGCAATATTCTGACGTCACACAAGTAAATTGTGCAATTTAATTGTACGTGAACACCAGCGTTTAGCTCAAATTCTCGAAATTATCAATTTCCGATAAAATTGAATCCCATCTGAAATATTAGCCTTCTGAATTATAATGAATTATTTTAAAACTTTACGTGCGAGTTCGCGAGAATATTCTGCTGAACAATTTTCAGCAGGATTGCATGCGATTTAAAAATATTTTAATCGGAAGAGGGAATTTGTTTACGAAATAAGCTACATTGATTGGTTGCCTGCTGAAAATTTTTCAGCAGAATATTGTCGCGAACTCGCACTAAACTTTGTTTCTTTTTTGTGTATTGTGTAAAAGCTTCTCAAATTTGGTTAATTTAACAAAACCTGCTGGGATCAGTTAAAAATTAATTGACTAAATGAAAAACGGGTTAACTTTTTTTGAATTAGTGATTTCCAGTTTCTTTTAATGTTATATTACATACACTAGAGAGCAAATAAAAGTTAAGTTAAGCCGTAATTTTAATAATCGCTGTTAATTTGACGACATGGGTATTTTTTTAATAAAAACGTTTATATATGTATTGGCGAAGTATTCCGAATTTAACAGGAAAAAACGAAAGCACATCGAAAGCAACTCGAATCGGCAAGAATGTTGAAAAAATTATCCGGTTTGAATGTGGCATAATTAACATTATCACTAAATAATATTCGCATATTACCGCCATTAATAAAACAAACAGAATAAATTTATCCAAAATGTTTGGGAACAATCTAAGAGTACAGGAATTCGAAATAGTGAATCCAAAAAATAAATTGTTCAAAAAACGCATTTGAAATAAAATATTTAGATTTGAGAAACCTGATAGAGAATTGTCGAGTTATTTTCATTCATAACTCGAAATCGACGAAAATTCAGTTAAACTAGTTTCTCAAAAAAACACAAAAATAAATCAAAAAATTAAAAAGTGTTTTATTTGAAATTTTCAAAATTTTGTGAATTTTTAACTTGGCTCAAAGAAGAATCAAACCAACGAGAGTACTTATATTTTAATTTTCGGGCCTACAAGACGTAGTCCTACGCCCCAATTTGATGACCTACTGAAGTAAAAAACGGTTACTAAACATAAAATTAAAATTGCCTGATTGGTCGGAAAAACTTAAACTATGCTAAGTGTTATGATGTGGCAGCACTGATTTGTAAGGTTGTGAAGTAACAACACTGAGTGCGAGTTATAAAGGCTGGATATCGTCGTCCTAACTGTGAATTAACGTATCTAAAATTTTTCAAAATCTCATCTCTGATACCAAAATGTTCGTCTTGAGAAACTGAAGCCGAATTCCTGCACCAACGTTAATTGACTCTTAGGAGACAACTTCGTCCTAACGGTGAACCAAAGCAGGTGGAAAAATTCAGACAGAGTTTTTCTCGATGAACCATTTTTTATTAGAGATGAGATTTTGAAAAAATGTCAGATACGTTAATTCACAGTTAGGACGACGATATGGAACTACATATTATACATATAACCAGGACCAATCAGAGGGTGGGCCAGCCGGGCCATACGGCACGGGCCCCCGATTTTTAGGGGCCCCCGATTTTTTTGTTACTATAGATTTCTCATTTGCGCTTGATCTTCGATAGTATTTTATCTTTATAACAAGAACAAGATGTGTGACAATTTAAAATTTGACATTGAAGAGCGTTTTATTTGCTTCGATTCATTCTCTGGAAAAACCGGAGAAGAAATTGCTGCCAGAATTCTTGAAATTTTGTCGGATATGGAATTAAATTATACATAATTTATGTATTGCCCGAGCATATGATAATGGTGCAAATTTGGCTGGCAAGCTAAACGGTGTGCAAACCATTCTTACGAAGCGTAATCCTAATTGTATTTTTTCCAGCTGTGGGAACCACACATTAAATCTTGTTGGAGTTGATTTAGCTGAATCGTGAAAAGAAGCTGTACAATTTTTTGGAGTTATACAACAAATGTATAATTTTTTTAGCAGTAGTCCGCGGAGATGGGAGGTTTTAAAGAAACATATCCGTATGTCTCTTCATTCGATTTCCAAAACTAGATGGTCTGCTAGAATAGATGCAGTAAAACCAATAGCCAAAAATCTATTATCTATTCGATACGCTTTAAATGAAATGCATTCCTTTAATTTACCACCACACGCAATCGTTGAATTACACTCAATTGAGAAATATTTAAATAAATTTGAATGTGTTTTGCTTTCTATCATATGGCTCGAAATTTTGACAGATTTGTATCAGACAAATTTGGTAATTGAAGCTCGAAATGCTACACTTGATATTGAGCAAAATAATATTGAAAGTCTAGTAATGAGATTTCGCAATTTAAGCGGAATGTGAAATGAAATATTTGCGAAAGCAAAAGCTAAAGCACGTGAATATGGAGTTATATGTGATTTTGCCATTATTAGAACAATACGGACACAATCGGATGCTGAAAAATACTACAGGATAAATGTGTTTAACGTAATAGTTAATTCCGTAATAGCTGGCTTACAAAGACAATTTCAAGCTTTACAAAATATCTGCAATCTTTTCGGGTTTCTTTGGTCATTTCCAAATTTGACTGATGAAAAAATTGAAGCTGCAGTAAACCGTTTGCATTCAAAATACACGAGTGAGTTATCAAACGAGATACTAGATGAGGTAAAATTCCTTAAAAAAATGTATGCAGCTAATTTCAATGCAGATCCGACACCAACAAATTTATTAGAAAATATTCTCAGTAAAACTTAGCTGGTTTATTTCCGAATCTTCTCATTGTCTTAAGAATATTTTTAAGTATTCCTGCATCTGTGTCTTCAGCCGAGAGGAGTTGCGGTGTTCTTAAAAGAATAAAAAAATTGCATCGCTCAACAATGGCAGAACAACGGTTAAATGGATTGGCAATGTTAAACATTAACCACGACATGGCAAGAAAAATTAATTTTGAGCAAATCATTAGAGAATTTTCTAATAATAAAGCGAGAAAAGCTTCAATCTAATAATTTCTAATAAATTCTAATAAATACTAAAATGAATTCATGTGATATAAACTTAAGATTGTTACATTTTATTTTTATGAGGTCCCATTTTAATAATTTGGCCCAGGCCCCCTGCTAGCTCTGAAAGGCCCTGCATATAACTACATATTGTATATTTATGATAGATACAGCTACGATGACTACACCACAGAAAGTGGATTTCCTGACCGAAAAACTTTCTACAGCCGACTATCAAAAGTTTTCCACTCAGGAAAAACACTATTCCATTCGATGACGTAGTAAAAGAACTCAAGGGCATTTTCGCCCGGAAGGAATCAGTTTTTGATCCACAAATGGCACATCTGGCGATTTCAAAGTACTGATGTTTGTGCAGGGACTCAACAAACCGCTAGACGCTCAGACGGTAGCGAAACTTCTTAACAAGTTCAATAGCCAAGAGATGCCACGAAGCGGATGTCGAAGCCGCCCCCATTTTTCAAGCAGCCTATAAGTCGTGAAGTCGATGGTTTCGTGCCAGGCATTTTATGTGTTGGCAACGCATCGGAAATCACAGTGGAACAGCAAAACAAACAAAAGGCAGAACAGAATGCTAAAATGCCAAAAGCAGAGGCAGCGAAGTTTCTGTGTCGAAAGTGTGCAAGAAGTTGCGAAGAGCAAGCAATGAGCGCTACTGGGAACCCAGTTAAGATGCTTGGAAAATTTACGGCACGGTTGAAATTGCACGACAGAGAAGATGTCGGTAAGTGTTACGTAACAAAATCAAGTTTAAACGTGCTCGAAAGTAATTGGATGGAAGTTCTGGATCTATGAAGCGTGCCAATCGTGAGATGAAAGAATAAGTATTTGCGTAAATTATTCAACAGGGTTGAATGAGGCACTGCTAGAACCAAATAAGTACCCACTGCCAACGCCGGAAGAAATCTTCTCGAAGCTGAGTCAATACCGAGTGTTTAGCAAAACCGATCGATGTCCGACATCTTTTTACAGATGGAGATGGATGACGTATCCAAAAAATTCACGACGATCAACACCCATTATGGCCTATTCCGGGTAAACCGCCTGCAACCGGGCGTGAAGACAGCGCCTGTGATTTTCCAACAATTAATCGACACAATGATGAGCGGAGCTAAATATACTTTTTTCCCGGCCAGGGGCTCTGCGACATAATCGTTTCCGACAATGGTCCCCAATTGGAAATAATTCGAGGTTGGTGAGGATGTGTTGGTCAAAATTGTCAGCAAAAATAAGTGAAATTGGTTACCCGAAGTTATTACGAAGAGATACAGTTTGGTAAATTATTTTGTGCCAGCCGAAGCTCCAATGGATAAACGAAAAATTAAAATCCAAGCGATCCAGATGAAAAAACGATTCACTTTTTTCGATGACGGCGACAACATTTTGTTGGATGATATTTTGATTTACCAGCGCCAGCACAACGAGTAATGGGGCCAGAGGTCTTGCCAGAGCTTGAAGCAGAATCCGAAAATGAGCCTTTTAAAGAAGCCAGAGTAGATTCCGAAGAAAAGATACCACAAGCATGACACACGACTCGAGCTAATGCCGGATGGATTACACAACGCTATGATGATTACGACATGTCCAGACTGGTTCGACGGTCATCGCGATAAGCTATCTAGCTTTAAATCTTTTAATTTTTGTTTTGTTTGTTATTTTTATTTCTCAAGTTTTGAACTTTGTTATTTAATGGGGGCAGTGTTGTGATGTGGCAGCACTGACTTGTAGGATTGTGAAGTGACCACATTAATTTGTAGGGTTTTGAAGTGACAACACTGAAGTGGAAAATGAAAAAGAGGTCGAGGTAGGCCTAGAGAGAAAAACAGTAGACGGCGGCCCCACGGAATGACAGAGTGGGAAGAAATAAAAATAGATAAATAAAAATATTAGCTTAATAATAAAACCGGAAGTTTAATTGAATAATCCATTGATCGGTAAATCAAGGAATACAACACTAATAGTCCAGTGTTTGAAGGTAAAAATAGGTTATTACCTCAGAATTCTTACGGATAAAACCGATTGACGTGAAGTTTGGAAAGTGAGTAGGGAATGGCTCAAGGAACAAAACTTATATTACGCCAATGTATACCAGTGGATGCCACCCCTTATCGGGGGCAGAAATTAGAAAACTCAAAATAACCACAGAATTTGATAGAGGGATGAATTCTAAGCGGTGTTTAAATTCATGTTTCGTTCCCTTCTTTTATCTGTCTGCGTCTGCGGAAAGAAACAAAAAATATTTTTTTGTGTGTTTTATACGAGGAGAGATATTTTATTTCTTTCGATTTCGTTCCCGGGGAAAGAAAAAAACAAAAATATTTTTTGTTTCCTTCCGCAGAGATTAAATGAGGGAACGAAAAATGAATTTAAACACTGATGGGGCATACAAAAAAAATTTGTTTTTGTTTCCGCACATCAGATGTCATTACCGTCGTGATAAAGGTTACACAATAATGTTTAACGTTTAATTTTATGGCTACGAAGTTCGAACGCGTCGATAAACGACTTATAAACATTCTAAAATATACAAATTCTTTTGTGTTATTAAATTCACCATACAGTTTCGATACAAAACACTAATGCCATTTGACATTCTAACCTGTATCGAGGGTGCTGCATTTAAAAATAGCGGCGAATATTGTTACTATAAGCATGCCCCATTCTAAGCCAAAAATGTTCTCTGAAGTTTTTTCGATAAATCAATATTTATCGAGTTATTCGGGATTGAAAATGTTGATTGTTCATCTAAAAAATGGATGTTTGAGAGCAATCTGAAAATTTCACCGAAAAACGCGATTGGTTTTTTAACGATAACTTCCTTAATTTGTAAGATAACTAATCGCTCTAAAAACCATTTTGCAGGGGCTACAAGGACTGTAAAGTTCAATTTCCTTGAGCCCGTCGTTTTTGATATTTATGAGTTGAAGGGCGCGGGGAGGTGAAGAGGTAGAGAAATAAAACAATAACAAAATTGTCTACAAGAAAAACCTAAACTTTTGAACTCTTGCATTTTGTACGTATCTTCATTAGTTTTTGAGTTATTGCGAAAAAAGGAAATTTTTTCAAAAATCATTACAAAATTAAATTTATTATCAAATCTAGGCATTCTAAACCGTTCAGACTTGTAGAAGATATTGTTAGTACCTAAATAAAGTACATTGTAAATGGATTACGTTTAATTTCAATTCTTGCGGTTTTTGTTATTTTATAAGCTTTATTTTCCTCTTCTTTAAACGTAAGGTTCACGAATTATTCATGAAAAATTGCTCTAAAACATGCACTTTTTAGATAAATCGCCAATATTCTCAATCGCGATTAACTCACAAAATATTGATTTATCGAAAAAACTTCATGGCATATTTTTTGCTCTTCATCCCTCTATCGATTTCTGCGGTTATTTTGAGTAAACTAATTTCCACCCCGAGAAGGGATGACATACTAGAGTAAAAGCACACATCGGCACTATTCACTATATAACTTTTGATGCTTGAGCCATCCCTTACTTACTCTCCAAACGTCAATCGGGTTTGTTCGTAAAAATTCTGAGCGAAAACCCGTCAAACACTGGACTATTCGTTCTGCTAGTACATAAGTTGAATATTCTTCAACAGGTTGGAAGTTAAATTCGTGATTTTAATTTTAATAATTTTGAGATAATTCAGCTACAGGTACTTTGGAAATTTGTTTTAGTAAATAATTGAATTATGATAATTCCAATAGATCCGATGACAATAAATTTAGATTAGTTAAGAATTCAAATCAATAAAAGCAAAAATTTCGAAATTTTTAAATACTAGGGAAATCAAATTTTTGTGTCTGTGAAATTCCTAAATCTCAGAGGAATGGAACCATTAAAATACAATCTTGTATTATACATATATATTTACTTATGCACGTGTCATTCAGGAGTCAGGACCTACCTACATACTTTAGGAGTATTTTATTTACTAATTCAACTGCTTACAGTGGGCATGCGGGAATCAATAGGGCGAGACATTCGCAAAGTTTGTCTACAAACAGAAATATAATTCCTCGTTCCAATATTTGGCATTCACCCAAAAAAATTTCATCAAAATCATACAAATTAAATTGTCTTAACGCGGAACATTATATGTAATTGTAACGAATTTCCTCCCCATTGCATACAACGACACATTGACATCACACTTTATTAATCCACTGTAAGTCTATGTAGAAATGAGTTTTTTTTTGCAAAACGTGTTTCGATATGTTGACGATTTTACAACTGAACTCACTGCCATCAATAAACATGAATATTCGCGTTCCTTTTTATATAAAATAAACAGAACACAACTAATGCAATGACTAATGAGCAAAGTCCTTCATATCAAGGACGTATCAATATATTAGGGTTTTAAAACTAAATCACTAAGGTGGTCACTGATGAGCCATCCCTGTGTAGTGTCAGTGTGTAGTTCATACACAATTTATCGGATTCATGCAAACACAACTATCGTCAGCATATGTTTATTGACAACTACATACACATGAATTAAAAATGTATTTTATTTTAGATTAAATTACTTACAAAATAAAATTCACTTGAATTAAACACGATATAACTGATTCTAAATAACCAACCATCGGTGAAATTAAATACGTTGCGGAATAATTATTCGTGCCAGATATAATAAAGCAATTTTCTAGCGATTTTTGTATTTTTAATCAAGACGACACACCGACCGACCACACACATACACACAAAGTACAGTACCTTTTTTAATAGAAAATTTCCACACACAATCAACAATTCTATGCTAAATCGATATTACCGACAATGGAGTGCGCTACTGTATCGATCCACCATTTCCAATGTGAATCCGGTTGATTGAAAATGCAAATTTACTTATAAATAAAATGCCGCAAAAAATATTTTTGCAATGAACATACAACGAAAATCGCAAATTTTATTATAGAATCATGTAATATTCAAATCAAACCATTTTATATTGAAAAAATCGATTTACAAATCAACAAAAAATTTTCACACGTGGGTTTTTTTTCGTACATATTTGCTGGGAGAATACATACATCCGAGAACCGAGACAGATGTGTCGTCGGTATTATTAGTTAGAAAGAGAAAAAAACTTACTTGCACAATTTTTACACAAAAATTTAGTTTTTTTTTTATTTCTTGATTTATTTTAGTTTTTTGAATAAAATTGTAATTTTTAATATAAATTTATTGACTTTTCACTAACAAAACAAATTAACACAGAATACTAAAAATAATAGAAATTTACACACGGATGACGGAACAGAAAAAAAAACTTAAAAAAGCGAATCGCTTTGACGACTGGCGCATTAAACGATTTTTGCACACACAACAAGAATTGACCTGTTTTGTATTTTATTGGGTTTGGGGGGCATAACGTACGTTTATCATTCATTTTCATCATTCTCATGATGATGATTTCTCCTTCGTTTATTCGATACGGTTGCGCGCGATTACACCAAATACTCGCGTGCATGCATTCTATAAATTTTGACAGCGCACATGTGTTTACAAGATGGCTGGGTTCTAAAAAAATGCTGAGTATCGTGATAGTATCACCGGTAAATTACATGACGATCATAAATGCATTTTGAACCGAATTTGAATTAAAATATCGTACATAAATTGAATATTAATATTTAATACATTCACTAAATATGTTGTGCCGCCTTTCATGTCTTTTATGTTTTGATTTAAGACGGTGATTTTGCATGAGGAGTACACTTACAGCATGTAAAAGAAAGAGCGACCAGTTTTTCGCAATAAAGCTTCATCGTTACGCTTGTTGCATCACTTAATTCTTTTCAAAAATGGGATACCTCTAAAGGTCAAAGGGAAATGTTAAACAATTTTTTAGTGATAAAATAGATTCACTCAATACAAAAATGATCAAAATCACCACTCAACAGTGACGGACACTTCAAATTATTCATCACAAAAAAACTAAATTATTTGATAAACAAATTACTTTCCAAAATTAAAGCGAAACAAAAGATTGTTACGATAATTTAACACAAGAAAAATGGCCATTTATAGGCAAGGCCAAAATATTGGCCATAAATCATTGATATAATGTATATTTAATAAATGTGTTATCATCATAATGACGTAAGTAATACAATGTCTATTTTTAATTCCACTACTTCAATGTTCAACCTGTTTTGACTTTGACACCACGTGATAAAAACTCTATTTTATAGATGTCACACTAGATACCAAGTTAAAACGTGATTCATGAATTTGTAATCTCGAGTGATTTTGGAGGTGTGTACATTTAGATGTGTATATTTCTTAAAGCTCGAGTGTGTTTTCCGTCTGTGTGTGTCTGTTTGTAACAGATGAATGATCTTTAAAGGTGGCGCATGAAATTATCGTAATGTGGTCTCCTGATTATATATTGTTAAATGATAGTTTAACTATACTTTTAAATGATAGTATCGCCATTCACTTTCCTTCCAACATCAAAAGGAGAATTCCTTTTGCGTTTTCTTTCTCGCACATATTTAGTACTAAATCGTACTAAAATACAAAAAAAGTAAAAATTGATTCCTCAACTGAAATCGACTATATTTGGAAGTGTCAAAATTTTACTATTCCACTCAGTATACAAAATGGTGTTATTTATAAACATCCCGCTACTGTCAAAAAGTTGAACGTACCTGTAAAAGAAGTGCAACAAGCGCTCGGATTTTATTTTATTGCAAATAAATTGGGGGCCCCGCCAAAATATGGGTGATCCTGAAATGTTATACGGTACAACATTATCTGTGGAATCGATGAAAGTGATTGCAGAAAGTATTGGTGTTGGTTCGCTACCAGATGAAGCGGCCAAAGAATTAGCCGATGATGTGTCCGGAAAGTTAAAGCGTATTGTACAGGATGCAGCAAAATTTATGCATCATGCGAAACGAACAAAGCTAACAATTGGTGATATAGATCATTCGTTAAAGGCGCGAAATATTGAGCCACAATATGGATTTGTGTCCAATGATTATATTCCGTTTCGGTTTGCTAGTGGTGGAGGTCGAGAACTTCATTTTATTGACGAGAAGGAACTCGATTTGGCCGATATAATACAAAGTATTCCACCGAAAATTCCGCTTGATGTGTCGATGCGAGCGCATTGGTTGTGTGTTGATGGCGTTCAGCCTACAATTCCTGAAAATCCGCCACCTTTGTCGAAGGAACTGCAACAGGAGGACTCAGTTAATCCGATCATTAAACTGGATAAGACAAATACAAAGGATACGGCTGGTAAACCAACGACCGGCAAAACGCATAAACTTAAAAATGTTGAGACGGTGCACGTGAAACAATTGGCCACACATGAGCTCTCCGTCGAGCAGCAGTTGTACTACAAGGAAATCACAGAAGCGTGTGTTGGTTCGGACGAGGCGAGAAGGGCCGAGGCGTTGCAATCTCTGGCCTGTGACCCTGGACTACATGAAATGTTGCCACGTATGTGCACATTCATAGCGGAAGGGGTCAAAGTCAATGTCGTGCAAAACAATCTTGCGTTGCTAATTTATCTTATGCGAATGGTTCGAGCTCTACTGGATAATTCCGCTCTATTCTTAGAAAAATACGTAAGTAATATTTTGGAAATGGAAAGAACCGACGAAGTACACATTTTAACTTAATTTCTAGTTACACGAACTCATTCCGTCTGTTTCAACATGCATTGTGTCGCGTCAACTGTGTATGCGGCCAGAATTAGATAATCATTGGGCACTACGCGATTTCGCCGCCCGTCTCATGGCACAAATTTGCAAGAATTTTAATACGTCCACGAATAATTTACAAACTCGGGTTACCCGGCTGTTCAGTTCGGCGCTACAGAACGATAAAACACACCTTTCATCGCTTTACGGTGCCATAATGGGTTTGTCTGAATTAGGGGTTGAAGTCGTTAAAGTGTTCATCGTTCCCAGGCTGAAATTGATTTCAGACCGAATTGAAGTGCATCTGCAAGGAAATAGCATGAGTAATACGGATAAAATAGCAGCCGGTCATATACGATCTATCCTTCAGAAGTGTTGTGCACCTATTATTAAGACACTTAGAAACCCACCTGATTTTGTGGAGGACTACAAGTAAGTAGTGGGTCATAGGTATATTAAATTCAAATATTAATTGATAACTTACACCTTCCAGGAAAGACTATGGCTTCTTAGGCCCAACAATTTACCAAGCCGTTGTAAAAGCACGTGCTTCACCATCAACTCCATCAGCACAAACTCCACCAGTAACCTCGGGTGTGACAACCCTGCCGACGCCAAATATCGTATCACGTCCCCAAACGCCGCAAATTACGATGCAACAAACCCAACTAACGCAGCCTCAGATAGTGACACAACCAATTATTCAACAACAACAGCAGCAGCAAATACAACAAAACCGTATCGTCACTCCAACCAATACTAATAACACAATCAATTTGGGCGGCGGTACAAATGTGCTACAACGCCAAACATCCCAAAATTTTAATGTTGCTGGCACTAATTCCGCATCCAAATACGTAATAGTCACTCAGCGTCCATCGACGCCTGTTGGCCTTCAAGGCAGTTCTGTTGTCAAATATCAATCGACAACAAATCAGGTATCGGTTGTCGCAAAACCATCGTACACAACGCAAAATAGTAACCAATCTGGAATTTCACCGCCCGAATTGGATGACCTTTCCCATTTGGAATGACTTTTAATAATGAGCCATAAGCGTCTGTTTATCTGAAGTTTATGTATTGTATTCGTTTAATTTTAATTTGAAAATACATATAGAGTTTAATTTTGAAAAGCGTAAAACAAGAACAACGCATTTTGATTTTATCCGTTAGAGAATTACGAGCAACAGAACACAGGCTCCAAAATTTGTTCAGTCGCATCATTTCAATACAAGCCAAATAAATATTTTGAATTTCTATTATCTAGGTGCAACTGTAACTAAATGTCTTTTTAGTTTAGATATATTTTCGACTAATGGCGCTCGGATCGCAACGAAGACATTTAATTGAAATTATTACCGAATGTTGATAATGGTTGGTTTCTTTGCTATTTTTGATTTTTATTTGTAAGAAGTTTTTATTGTTTATGGTAGCAATCTAGCTTGATGATGTGGTGTTAGCCTTCCTTTAATGTTATTTGACATTATCCATTCGGTTGCATGGTCCCCAAACCTTCAGCCAAGATGTTTCCGTAGTGCAACAAATTCAGCAACGCATAAACGGATTCGCATCATCGGACCAGACATTCGGAATTCGGACATATAATGTTAACGATCCCTTCGTAATTATTCGTCACATTTTTACGCCACCATTATTTTCTGAAGATTTCCGCTGAATAAACTCAATACCAACTCATTTTTTCTACTACACATTCAGGGATTCGAAAAAACCACAAAGCTATGAACAAGGACTGCAAAAATGTTGTTAAATCTGACCTGAATTGCCAGCGAACTAAAATTCAGCGACACGTCTTATCTACCGAACGTTTTCAACATAATATCATCGATATAATTGACCGACTGTTTCCGTTAGGAATTATAGATACTGGGTGAAGTGAATAGTTTCAACGCACTCTACCTACACGGCACCACTAAAAGGCATCAGGACACTCGCAACATTACGCACCGTCGTCACAGTACTCCACCTCTATTGAGAACGCGAACGAGATCATTCAACGAAAACCCACTCTACGAGGTAATACCATCGATCTGTAGGATGAAGGAACAATCCGAGACGTTGGCTCCCTAGCATCGAGTAATTCAGCTGCCTCATGGAAACAGGCTTTAAGTCGATCTATTGAGACATTGACTTCCGATTTCTAACTTTGACTTTAAAAAACTTTTCATAGCGACACAATACATGAAGAGGTCCTTCGTAAGGTGGCTGAAGTGTACTGTGAACTGCATCAGTGCGTATAGGAAAACTTGAGTGCACTTATCTAGATCCTTAAAAATAAATGGTTTACCCCTATTATTATGCGAGAGAGGCACTGATCTAATGGCCTCAAAATGATGTTTAAGCGCTGTAAAAATCCGATTGGTTTGCAGAGGAAGTAGCTGGACTAATGAAATCTCCTGATAATTTCAAACTTTCGTCATAAACAAGATCCGCTGCAGTAACCTGAAAATTATATCTGTATGTATGTATATATATATCTGTTAATTATGGCTCTGACATTTGGATGCGACAAATCATGCACACAATGGAAAACCTGCTTGCGAACTTATCAAGAATGAAAGCCTAATTTACTCCGGTCCGTGTATCGCAAACAATATGCGTATCAGATCCGAAAATATTTATCTCAACGAACCTCAAACCTTTGTCTGGCGAAATGAGCGTTTCAAGCTCTTGCATATTTGGCTGATGCTTTGCAAGGTCTTCAAAATCGATATTCGATGGCATCTCTTCCCAATCAATGCATGATAAAGCATCAGCTATAACATTTTCTTCCCGGATATTTGGCGAATATCCATCATAAACTGCCCTACAAAGTCCACAGAATAGTATTGAAACGTGAACGTCAGTGGCTTCAACAAATACTTTAAATGCTTCACCGTACTATATGCATCTAGCAACACTCTGTCGTATGCACGAGTTTGTGCATGTTTGTGCATCTGTGAGTTTCACTGGAAAAAAATCCCAGCGGCTTAAATTGTCTTTCAATCAATTACTGAATTACGCATGCATTGGCCATTAAAGCGAGTAGTGCGCTGCAAGACGGATGCGTTAGCGTTGTCGCGTCAAACAACTGCTGTTTTGTCATATTGAATGCCGTAATAGAGTTATCCTGCCACTCGATTTTCCGCTCATCATTCTTCTCGGAGCCCCTGCTGAGGGACTGGAATTTTCGCAACTAAAATCCACCTAGCGCAAATTTTATGTGTAACTTCAAGAATCTTTTTTGGATCAGGTCTAATGCCTTTTTAGAAATTCTGTTTAATCGAGATTAACTCGCAGGTTGGCTTTTTCTAATTATGAAAATACTTTTTCGATGTTACCCAGACCAGATGTTCTTCTTCGGTATTTCCACCAAAAATGATTATGTTGTCTTTATAGATGTAGCATATTTTTCCGATGATCTCCTTTAATACGTCGTCGATCATTCTCTGAAAGATCGCTGGAGCATTTTTTAATCCGAAGAAAAGTCTTATAAATGCATACTTCCCGTTCATCTTTGAAAATGATATTTTAGGTATGTCTGCTTCTTTCATCTTGATTTGCTGGGATCCGGAAGTGTAGTAGTAAAGAACTTGGAGTTCCCGAGGTTCGCAAGAGTGTTCGATATATCAGGAATAGGGTATTACGTGTCTGATGTTGTTACCGCATTTAGTCTTTTAACTACCCATTATATGTGGGCTTTTGGAGAGGTTTATAATCCCGTCTGTTATATCAATTCAGTGATTTGTTTTGCACTTCACTCCCCATGCTTACTGGGTAAGCATGTGATTTTGTATAGATGAGTTCCTCAGTACTAGTTCTGATTTCTGCTCTTACATCAGTGTCTATTGGTTGGCAGTATTGTCCGGAGTTTTTGCTTGGATTCGCAAGAAAGATGGTTTTCACGAATTTCCAAATTATTCACTTACGATGACTGTTTTTCTTTTAGGAGTATTTTCATATTTAGTTTTGGTGTTATTTTCCTATCGAAGATGCCTCCAAGCTCTCTTAGCGTGTCATCTCCTATTATCCCGTCGAATGACTGTCCTATTAGTAAGAAAAATCCATTATTTTGTCAATTCTAATGCTTTTGAAAAATGGTTCAGTAATTTTTTCCTTTATCGCAATACTGCCTCCAGCTGATTTAATATTAGATTGGGCTCTGGTTGGGATTGGATTTACCGCTAGCTCTGGTTTTATGAAATTCTTCTTAGCTCCAGTGTCGATGAGAAATTTGAGCGTATGGTTCTCTTTTGTCCTGTACTTTACGTAAGGTACGCTATAGAGGGGATGCCATCATAAAATTTACTTTGGGATTTCTTCTTCCTCCTCATAATCAGATGTGTCAATTTCTAAATTCTCATTGACCACTTGGTGGGCGACATGTCCTCTTCTTCTTGAGTTTTGACGTGATAGATTCTCTGGTTAACTCGGGGTTGATTATGGGAAGAATTTTGGGGTTGATTATGTGAAGTTTTGATTCTGTTGGTCGATGAGGCGGCATTTTATTATTTTGATGTTGGATATTGTATGGAATATTTCTTTATGATGCTGTCATATTGTAATCAATATTTCGTTGAGGCGCTGGTATATAATCAGGGTTCCTTTGCATATTTGATGGATATATAGGAGTTAGTTGATTAATTGGAGCTATTATTGAATTATTGAAATTCCTTTAATGGATCATCATGTTTCTAAAGTTCAGGTTTTGAAATTTCAGGACGATCAGTGAGAACTGATGATTTAAGTTCGCATAGAATTCATCTATGCTCTACTGCTCAGTTGGTGTTCTAGAGTTCTGAGGTCTCTCTTGTCTGAGTAATGGACTGACAAGCATTTTTTTATTGATGATGATGACCAATCGTCACCAAAAATGTTGTAGGATATTAGCTCTGCATCCGCGTTACCTCTAATCTTCTGTCTAATGCTTTATAGAATTGCTCTGAATATCGGTTTGTTGCGCACAATCTCGTAATCTTTAAGTATGTTTCCACGTTGTGTATCCATGAAATATATTGCGATGTATTGCCATCAAAAATCTGCAATTCCTTCATACAATAAATTTCGATTGTATGTATGTAGTCTTTGCTCAATTTTTCTGGAAAATCAGTCAATTGTTTTATTGTTTCGGTTAATTCAGCGATATAAATACATGGATAGGGGATTGATCAAAAATCACACTGAATTACGTCACTAAAAATGGAGCAAATTTTATTGTATAGTCTTACTACTCTTTTATATACTCCTCTTTATCAAAAAAAGTATTTCCGAATAAGTGCCGTACTTGAATAAATTTCATTTCGAAATTTTTTGAAACAGATTTTTTTTTAAATTGAATGGGATAAATATTGGATAATGTTTAATTATATTGAAAATAATTAATTAATTATATCAAATTTGATTAGGTAAACATTACGCTACCAGTTTTTGTACACTAATTTTAAAATTAATAACCATTTATTCCTTTAAATTTCAAATACATCCCTGAAAAATAAACACAAAAAAAAAATTCGAGTAGACGTCAAAAATCTAGCATATACAAACATTCAAGTGAATTGTTATTTTTGATTTTTAGGATGTGTTTTAAATTTGTTACCGTGGTTACTACTACTTTTATATTATTGTATCTGGTATGCTTTTAATTTGCAACGTTTATTTTTTCCGTCTCTAGGCGACAGCTACTTTGCTTTACCGCCTCCTACACATAAATTTGAATTTGGTATTCGAAAATTCGAATTTAAAGACAAGGACGAAGGTTTTTTCTTTCTCTATCACACACTTAATACTTTTTCAGTTGATCCATAAAATTTGTTCTATCCCCTATCCATGTATTTATATCGCTGGGTTAATTAGTGACTTTCCCAAATATAATTGCAACGCTTGCTGACTGGCGGCTAAAATATTTCATATGTAGTTTTATATGGTCAAAATGTGTCTTGAATGTTTCATTAAATTATTAATTTCGACTAAATTAATTTTAAAATTTGTTATTTATTATTAATCACAACATATAGTCGTAAATCAACCTTCATTGTGATTAAACGTTTTTTTATAGAAGTTAGTAGATTAGTGTTAAAGTAACAAATATATAAATTTTGCTAATAAAAACTGTTGAAAAAAAAAATAAATTATTATATTTAAATTAAAAGTTTATTGGAAGTATATTAACAGTGAAATTAGTGTAAAAGAACAAAAACAAACAAAACTCGGATAAAAAACAGTGTATAAATGGCGGACGCTAAGGCGTCTAAAATTTCAGAAGAAAATAGTCAAATAAATGAAAAAAGACAATTAGAAAAAGACAGAAGTAACAGATTACTAATAATAAAAAATAAGGAAAATTATTTAAATAAAGTTGATCCAAATAATAAAAAATTAAAAAATAATAGACAAAAAAATTTAACAATAATAGAAAACAAAATGGCGAATGACGCGGAAATGAAAGAAAATTTTAATGGAGACAACGAAGAGCAGCGATTAGTTGAACCAGAAATAAAAAGAACTAAAACCGATAACATCACAAATAATAACAATAATGAAAACATCATTAATAAAAATAAATATCAACCAGGTGATATGGGACCATACTATGTAATAATCGAAAAAAAAGGTATAGAGGACATAATTATAGCCGAGAAGTTAAATTCGCTGAATTATGGAAAAATACTATCAATAAAACAATTCGGCAAAAATAAAGTAAAAGTGCACACAAGAGACATGGACACAGCAAATAAAATTTTAAAAAGTGTGGATTTACAAAGAATTCATAACTACAGTACATACGTGCCCAATTTTATGTTAGAAACGATAGGATTCATAAATAAAATTCCTGAACATGTTGATATTGAGGTATTAGAAAAAAATATATCGTCCAGTACTAAAATCACTAAAATTGAGCGCATAACCAGATGGAATAACATAGAAAAAAAGGTGGAACCAACAACAGCTATTAAAATCACATTCCGTTCAACGATTCTACCATATAATGTATCTATATTTGAAGTAAATCGAAAAGTTACCTATTACATACCAAAACCGTTGTTATGTAAAAAATGTTTAATATATGGCCATACTCAAAAACACTGCAAAGGTAAACAAAAGTGTACCAACTGTGCTGAGACAGATCATATAAAAGATGTATGCAAAAACGACAAAAAATGTTACTATTGTGGAGAAAATCATATAACAAATTCTTTCATATGTGAAGAGTTTAAAAATCAAAAAAAAAATAAAATATATGATGATCACTAAGAGAATTTCATACGGAGAAGCAAAAAACATAATCAAACCAAGGATACCAAAGGATTTCAATTTGGAACAGGAAAATTTCCCACCACTTACAAACAGCAACAAAAATAAAGAAGAACTGGAAGCATTTAAAAATGAAATACTAGAAATAAAAACAAAATTTGTAAAAGAAAATCAAGCAATAAAAGACGAGATAGATAAAATTAAAGATACCATAATGGAAATTACTGAAATTAATAGGACAGTACAAACAACAGCTCAAAGTTTCTTAAACCCAACAGTCAAAGATCCAAACACTGATGTAGCATTAATAGAAATTTTAGAAAAAATCCAACAGATTGATAAAATAGTCTCAACAACAAATAAACAATTTCATAAATTAAGTAACATTTATGATTAATTTTTTAAAGATAATGCAGATAAATATAAGAAGTTTGAAACAAAATAAAGAAGAACTGGATCATTATATCAATAAAGAAAAAATAGACGTTACATTTTTAAGTGAAACATGGACAAATATTAATCATGAAATAAAATTCAAAAATAAACAACTATATTTAAAACATAGACCAGACAACTACGGAGGAGTAGGATTCATAATAAATAATAACATAAATTCAAAAGAAATTAAGTTAAATGATAAATACCTACCAATTGAGACCATAAAAATACAAATAATAGACTCGAACAATGAGATTTTAAATATCATTGGAATTTATATACCACCTAATATAAATAACAATATAATAAAAAATAAATTCAAATTATTAATAGATGATAATAATAACACCAATAATAACAAAACAATAATAGTCGGAGATATCAATGCTCACCACTCAGTATGGGAATACGATAGCAAAGAAGACAATAGAGGAAAATTATTAGCCAATATAATTTCCACTTCAAACTTTTTAATATTAAACAATGGAGAACATACATGGATGGGTTCACAAGGGAGGAGCTCGGCCATAGATATATCACTCATTACACAAGATTTAACAAACAAAATAAATTGGGCAATAGATAGAACGAAAATTGGAAACTCAGATCATTTACCAATAAGAATTACATTAGAGAGCAGCAATATGTATAACGCACAATCATTAGTAAGAACCAATTACAAAAAAGCAACACAGGAAATAATAGATTTGAATCCATATCACACATTCGATTTAATAGATTATGAAACGGAATTGCAGAATATAATAGAAAACAACACAATAGAAATAAAAAAAAACAATAAATATATACCAAAAATCTGGTGGACAGAAAAAATAAGAAAATTGTGGGAAATTAAAAAATTAAAACTAAAAATATATAACAATAACAGAAGGAACATATATACAGAAATAGAACTTAAGAGAGCAACGAGCAAGTTAAGATTAGAAATAAGGAAAGAGAAAAGGAAGTCATGGAATGAATTCATTAATAACATAAACCCATCCCTCAACACCAGAGAATTATGGAATAAAATTAGGATTTTTAACAATAAAAGAGTAGACCGGATTAATTTATTTAATAACGAAGATAACATGAAACAATTCTTAACAATAAACACAGTAAATTCATTAATAGAAAAAGAAAAACAACTAACATTACCAATAGCACATACAAACAAAGACGAATTCATTCCAGAAGAAATATCTAATATAATACAAAATAGTAAGAACACAACTCCAGGAATAAACAAAATATCATAAGGGATACTAAAACAACTTCCAATAAATCATATAAATAAATTAACAGATCACATCAATAAAATATGGTACAAACAAGAATTTCCAGAAATATGGAAACAAATAAAACTAATACCTGTAGCAAAACCTAATAAAGACAAAAACGAAATAGAAAATTACAGAGGAATCCACTTATATTCTACAGTAGCTAAGATTACAGGAAAGCTAATAAAATCCAGACTAAATAACGTCACAGACCAATTAAAAATAATACCAGATACATCGTATGGATTCAGGAAAGGGAAAAGTACAACCGATTATATAAGTCATTTAATCAATATCATTGAAAAAAATAAAGTAGCAAACAAATATACAATATTAATAACAACGGATATTGAAAAGGCATTTGACAAAGTTAATTTAAATAAATTAATAGAAATAATGCAAAATTTAAACATCCCACATGAATACACAAATTGGACATACAAAGCATTAATCAACAGAATAATAAATTTTCAATCCGGTAATAATTTGATACAAACTACAACCAGTAGCGGACTTCCTCAAGGAGACCCATTAAGCCCAGACTTATTTAATATATATACCAGCCAACTACATAAAATCAATGATAAAAATATAAAAATATTACAATCTGCAGATGACTTTATAATGATAATATCAGAAAGTGAAATAAAGGAAACAGAAAGGATGGCGAACAAATACATAAACAAATTCAATAGTATGCTTAAAGACATAAATTTAAAATTAAATCCTAATAAAACATCTTTCATGATTATAAAAAAAAAAAGAATAAACCACTCAATAAAAATAAAAATAGAAAACACAGAAATTCCAGAAAATAATATAATAAAATCATTAGGTTTCAACTTGGATAATAAATTAAAATACTACGCACATCATAAACAATTAAAAAATAAGTGTATAGCTGCTACAAATATTATAAAAATATTTGCAAGAAAAAAAAGTGGAGCACACCCTTCATCTTTACTTAATTTACATAAAAGCCTAACAGAGAGCAGAATTAGATATAGTTCAATAATTACAGCGAATAAACAAAATAAAGAAATAATTCAAAAAATATTAAACACAGGAATCAGAATATGTTTAGGATTAACCAACAGTACACCTATATCAGCTGTAATAACAGAAGCTGGTGATATACCCGTTCACCTAAAAATTGATTTTTTCAACTATACATATACGGCGAAACAATTATATAACAACACAATATTAGGACAAAAACTGAAAGAAAATAAATGCTATGGAATAGTACAAGAAATATATATAAAGTATAAAGAATTATTGGATAAAATACCAATTAAGGATAATAATGAAATACTAAAATACATAAACGACTCTAACATAGAAATAGATATTCAACTACATCAAATATTACAAAACAAGGATAAATACAGTAAAACACAACTAAAACAAATAACTATTGAATATATAGAAGTTCATGGAAAAGAAGCGACTAGCTACACAGATGGATCAATATCAGAAAACAAAAGAGGCATCGGAATATACAATAATTACAATAATGAAACATACAGTTATAATATAAAAGAACCAATACCAATAAAATCAATTGAAATAATAGCGATATTAGAAGCAATTAAAATAGCAGTTCGAAACAACATAACAGAATTAACTATAATTACAGATTCATTATCAACATGTGTATCGTTAAAAAATTTAAAAACCAAAAAACACTCGAAACATTTTGAAATAGAAATATACAAGGTTACAAAAATACACAATATGAATATACAAATAATATGGATACCTAGCCACATAGGTATTTCCGGAAATGAAGAAGCAGATACAGCAGCAAAACAAGGAACTAGAACAAATCGACATTTAGAGATAAAAACTTCAATAGAAGATAACATAAAAATATTTAAAAATATGATGTACCAAACATGGAACACGGAATTTTTAAACAATACAATATCCAAAGGAATACAACATAGAAAAAACATAAAAGAAACAATTATAACAAAACCATGGTTTCATAAGAAAAATATAGACAGCGGTTCAATCAAAGTATTAACTAGAATAAGAACAAACCATACATTCGATAAAAAATATCTAAAACTAATAAAAAAAGTGGAAGATGACAAATGCGAAAAGTGCAACACAAAAGAAGATGCAAGACACATAATAGAGGAATGCAGTAAATATGAAAATATAAGAATAAAATACAAAACATTAATAAGAAAAAAATTAGAAGATATACTAGCAGACAACGTATGGGAGGAATATACAGAATTGATCAAGTTCTTAAGAGAAATTAAGGCAGAAATTTAATAATAAATACACAATTATATGATTATTTGAATTAATGAATTATAATAGGTTAAGCTTATTTTTTTATGTTATGTTAAGTCAAGATTTCAGAATATGTACTGTATAATATATTTCATGACAAATGAAATATAAAAAAATGTAATAAATCTGTAAATTTTGGTGATGTGAACGATGACGTTCAATCCAAACAAATAAATTAAATTATAAAAAAAAAAAAAAAAAAAAAATCACAACATATTGAATTTTATTAATCATAAAAAAAAAGTAGGGGGACATCCACTAATTTAGACAAGAAACTTGTATTTGTAAACATGATTTTACTTGTTTTTGCATGTAAAAAAAAAAAAAAGTAGTCAGCGCTGCCCAAGCGGGGGGACAAATGAACTAAAATCGATATTGGGCAAATGGCTAATTGTTCTAATGAAGCCATTTTTAACAGGTTTTTATTATTTTTAAAAATGTATTCAATAAGATTTTTTCGGCTTTTATAGACACAATATATTAATAAATAATAATGGCATTCACACCATTTTCGACTTGTTAATCAGAAAAATGAAGAAGCCAGTCATTTATAATATATCCACCAAACAAGTAGAAATATCAAAATCCCCCCCCCCCCCCGTACTTTAACCCGAGAGTCTATACAAAATGTATTGACTCTAAAAAATGAAAACCTTTCCTTGAGCTTTCTGTGTGGTAGTTTGGTTTCGTACTGATAATCTCAAAACAAAAAGTTCGATCTACTCATCAGGTAGCTACGACCAAACTACAAAAATACAATTCCAACTTCATACTTTAAGTATGAGGCAAGAACGTAGTGACTTAGCGAATTATAAATTCACTAAATCAAAAAAAAATTCAAGGAAAACTTTTCATTTCTGTGTGATTCATGCCCACACGAATAATAGAAAGAGAAGTTTGTTGTCTGTATTAAATCAATAAGATTCTTTCGGCTTTTTCAGAAATGAAAAGTTTTCCTTGAGATTTTTTTGATTTAGTGAATTTATAATTCGCTAAGTCACTACGTTCTTGCCTCATACTTAATGTATGAAGTTGGAATTGTATTGGAGCAAAATGTTGGTTCAACCTACGTTTAAAGCTATCTTTGCTTAAGTAAAAATCGAAGAGATGGTCAATTTTATTAATTAAAACTCTTGGACATCATGTTTACTGGTTGATTGTCACCATAGTTTGTTCTGTGTACATATATACAGATGAAGGATTTAAGGAACTCCTGACTTCTTAAATTGTGTCTATAGACGAAGCAAACCATACTCTTCCACCAAAAAAAAAAAATTTTGAGTTAAAGATGGCATTTGATTTGCAATGTTGAATTCTACATATATAATTAATTCAAATATATTGCTCCAATTCTTATCTTATCCCTTTTTAAAAATTAATAGAAACTGCTACTAGAAACAAAACCATACCTTATCCAACAGACAGTTTAATGCAAATGATACCTTATCCATAAAAAACATTGTACAAGCAATAGGTATCTTATCCCATACTAAATTTCAGTTGAAATTGATGCTTTAGAGCAAAAACAACCTTATCCATCACATTCTCATCAATACTCTAAAGGAGTATGCACAAATTTGGATTTATATCCTAATATTTTCCATCTACTCATTTTAACCAATCAACTCACTCAATTGACAAAATTGTTTAAAATCCTAAGATTTAAATCCAAACTCGTGCATACTGCTTAACAAAAAAAAAAAAACCTAATTTAACGTTTGAACTCATTAAATAACACTCTTATACAAGTTTCATAGTGATCTGATCAGTTTGTGTTAGTTTAAGACGTATTTAACGTATAAATTTAGCGAAAAAGTAAGATTAATCTGTATTGTAAAGTGCAAAGGGGTTAAATAAAATAAAGAATAGAGTGAAAAAAACTAAATCATATAAGGTTGAGGTTTAAACCTTAGACCATATAATATAATGGACCGTCAGCAATGGCTTTTAACTGTCCCCAACATCTGCAGCGCAAAGTAGCCTTGTGACCGATAAGGTAACTATAGCAAGTATAATCAAAATTAGTACCCACAGATGTCGCTACCAAATTAAATAGATTTGTTTATACCAACAGATGTCACTGCAACTTCATCCATCGTAAATCTTATACATAAATCTAAATAATAAATCTTATGTTAGAATAAAGTTAAATAAAATTATCCATTTTATAGGTCAATAAAATAATTTTTTTGAATTATCGTTTTTTATTTTATTTATATGTAAATTTAAATTTGTAGTGACTTCTGTTGGTGCTAAATCTATCTACTGAATTTTGTAGTGACACCTGTGTGTACTAATTTTGATTATACTTGTTATAGTTACCCTATCGGTCACAAGGCTACTTTGCGCTGCAGATGTTGGAGACATGCTACTTTACAATTTTATATGGAAACGTCACTTCGCTAGCGGTCCATTCTATTGTATGGTCTAAGCAATTAAGCATAGACATTCATACTAGATTTCTCATTTCATAGTAACTAAAGGAAAAAAACAAAAACTTCTGATAATTCCAATGTATCGTTGTGTGGTGTATTTTATAAGGCAATAATTTTAGAATGCGTTGCAAATATAATACGTATATGCAATACACCGATAATATTTGAATGGAAAATTTTTGTTTTTATTTTCTGTTTTTAGTCAAATGAGAGATCTATTATGATTGTCTATGGTCTAAGGTTTTTAGGATTTTTTCGATATTTTTCGAGAGTTTCTTATTATGCTCGAATTTTGTATTTTTGGTAATGTTAAATGTCAAATTTAGACTGCGGCCGAATTCTCGGATAAATCTCGTTCAATTCTTATAACAAAAAAGAATAAAGTATCTAAACGTGAAACATTTTCCTTTTTTTATTTCGTTTACCCTCTTTAAATAAAAGGTAAATGCATTTAACGAATTTAGCGGAATTAGTTGAGAATTCGACCGAAGCCTTAATACAAAATTATTTCGCCTTTACTATAATAGTCGTCTTAAGTATTTGTGAGTAGATACCCAATGGAACAAGAAATTGAGTGACACAAGTAAAACATATCTGTTTAGTTGTTGTTGTTTGTCTTTTGTATAGTTGTTTATTATAGTAAAAATGTTATATAAAATTAGATTGAAAATATGACAAAAAATTGGATATGTAATGTATGTATAGGGAAAGCATTGATATTTACCGCATTGATATTTAAATGCATTTTCCTTAAAAATTTAACATCAACAACAAAATAATTTTGTATAACATTTAACATTACTTAAAAATAAAAAACTGGAACATAATAAGCGTCTTCCATTGGTGAAATTTGCGCTAGGTGGAGTTTAGTTGCGAAAATTCCAATAGATGGCCTTTAGACCTTTTTCGATATTTTTCGAGAGTTTCTTATTACGTTCGAGTTTTTTTATTTTTTGGTGCCGTAAATTGTCCAAATTAATACAAAATTATTTTGTTGTTGATATTACATTAAGAAAAATGGATTTAAATATCAATGCGGTAAATATCAATGCTTTCCTTTCATTATATGTCCATTTTTTTTGGTTATATTTTCAATCTAATTTTAAATATTGCCATTACTATAATAAACAACTTTACAAAAGACATAAAAAACAAATAAACAGAAGGCTGTGTTTCACTTGTGTCACTCAATTTCTCGTTCCATTGGATATCTACTCGCAAGTCCTTCCAAGTAGCAAATTTTGCCCATTGGAAGACGGCTAATAAAACACTCTCGAAAAATATCGAAAAAATTCTAAAAACTATATCATTGAGAAATATTTGGTTACCTGCTGCGTTTGGCACAAAACGATGGTAGAAATAAATCATTTCAAGAAACCGTTTCAAGTCTCTGACTCTCCCGCTGTTTGCACTCTTTGATTGCTACAACCCTTTCAGGCGATGGTTTAATCTCTGCCGAACTGATTAGGTGACCGAGGAATTTAATCTCGGGTTTCGTGAAAACACATTTCTCTATGTTAATCAGTCACCAAACCAAACTCTGCCAAACGTGCGAAAACTTCCTCTATTTGGACCAACTGTTTCTCGAGACTTCCCGAGGGTATAAGTACGTCGTCTATATATGGAAATGTAAAATTTAGACCATACAACCCGAAAATCATACGTTTAAATTTGAACGACCCAAGAAGCGTAAAATTGTTATCTGTTCAACCGGTATATAGTGATACGCTCTAACCAATTTTAATGTTGTGAAGAACCTACATATATGACAGGTGTGGTAATGACAGGTCACTGCCTTTTTGGGGAGCATGCGAGAAGGCTGGGGATACAGACGAATGACTTTTGTAGAAGTTGCATGGACGAAGAGGAGGAGGAAACTTTGAAACACTTCCTATGCTCATGTCCGGCGCTATCATACAGAAGGCATAAGTATTTGGGTGTGTACGGTATGGACAGCCTTTCGGAACTCGCGGACTGTGTGGAGTGCGAGATTTGTTACGCTATATAAGTAGCTCTGGTTGGTTTCAACGGGAGTAATGGGGAGATGGGATCCTGTGGTATCACAACGGGCCACTGCTGGCCTAAGTGTGAGATAGCAGCCACTCAAACCAAACCTAACCTAATCTACATATATCCATCTAGTTAGTATGTGAAATCATGTAAGTGTGGAATAAAGTAAACTTCTGATACAGTATTTGCATTTAATGCAGTAATCGCCACGATTTTTTTCGGTACTAGATGAGGAGAACTGGACCCTGGTGGTTTTGTCTGGCTAATGTTTTTTTCAGCTGACAGTCTATGAACTTTAGCTTTCAAGGGAGGACCTTTCGTTATGATTTACATATATGATGAGTAACTTGGTGTTTCACCTGTTTGAGTACTGAAGATTCGACGGTTATTTCTTTATATTTCGTGAGGTAAGAATATACATACTTCCAAATTTTTTACTGTATCAGTAACGACTATCCAAGAAGATGATGGACCTATAATCATCTTGCACACTGCGAGCAGAGTTGTAACTGGATCTATTAGTCAGCTTTTGGCTATATCGACGAGCAATCCGAATTGTTTAGGTAAGTCTGCGCCTATGATTGACATTGAAACTTTCACTATAATAAACTTCCAGGTAAACGTTCATCGAAACCCAAAATAAAGGTTCATTAATGATGAGCCATATGTGCATCAGCACACTTCCGCAACGTTACGCACCGCCGCCACACTTTATCATTTAGTCAAATCAAATCGATTGTTTTACTTGTAAGACAAGCACTACGTTGACCTTTAAATGGGTTCTTATACCAGAACGAACCAAAATAGATAAATTCACGCGATGACACAGATCAATTCCTAATTAAGAATATACGGCAAAAACGCCTGCTACCTCTGGTTGTTATTATTTTATTATTTATTATAATTAATTATATTTATTTATATTAATTATTTTTATTTAATTAAATATGTATCACAATAAGGAATTATCTTTAAGTATAAAAAATATATCTTTCATAACGGTTTTGTTTTTAAATTACAAAAAGGTAGATTGAGAAAAGGTGACGTCCAGCTTTAATTATAGAAAAGAGGATCTCTTACTTAGTAAACAATAGCTGAATCTAAAATGAACATGAGCAGTGCACTTAAACCGGCAGCAAGCGGAATTGTAACAATCCAAGCGTAAATAATACTTCTGAATAGACCCCAATCGACTGCTTTTAAATTCTCCGAGACTGTACCTTGTTTAAGGTTAGCACGTTGTTGCAATTTGTTTGATGTATGTCCAATAATTACTATCGAACCAACTTTACAATGGGTGGTTGAAATTGGGATTCCAACTTTACTGGCTAGAAGTACAGTGAAAGCGGCACCAACTTCAATGGTGAAACCACTGTAAATATAAATAAACTTATTGTAATGTATTGAATGCAATACAAAAAGCCATAGATAATTTCGGAATACTCACGTTGATGGAGTAATTTTGGTTAAATCTTTTCCAATCGTTTCTATAACACGACGACCCCATACCCACAGACCCACTGAAATGCCGACACCGCCAAATAGTAGAATATAAATTGGAGTTTCTGTCTTTTGGCTAACTCCATTGTCAACGAATATTAAATAGATAGATATCAGTGGTCCAATAGCATTGCTCACATCATTCCCACCATGCGCAAAACTACCAAAAATGGCGGTTAAAATTTGAAGGAATGAAAATATTTTTGAAACGTCTTGATTTTCCTCGGTTGTTTTACCTGTAGGCTCAGTTTGTTCGTGTTTTTGATTCAGGCTGATCCCAATTTCACCATTGGTGGTTGTTGTATAATCTCTATCATCGACGTTCATTATTGTTTGAGATGGCACCTTATCTAGATTATTACTAACCACGAAAGCGTTGTTATCAGTCCCATTTGAAAATTCAGGCACAATTTCTAATTTTGGATAGAGGATTTTTTTACGTTGCCATGGCACAACGAACAACTGTACAGCCAAACCAATAATCAATGCAACACCAAGGCTGATCACAAACACTAACCAGGTAGCTACATTATCAAGGCCAAGCACTGGGTAAATAAAACAAAAATTCAGTGAAAAATTTCAAAAATTTAGGAATTACTTCAGTTGAACTTACATTTTGGTCCATCCATTACAACACTGAAAACATTAATGAATACGGTGACAGCATAGAAAAATGGTAACGACCATAGTCCATATTTTAATGGATTTTTGGTGGTCAAAATAAATTGCCGAATACCAATGAATATCAAAGCACTAGCAATACCGCTCAATAGGGGCGAAACAAACCATGAAGCAACAATCATTCCCATTGTCCCCCAGTTAATACCAGCCGTTCCCTTGGCAACCAAACTGAAACCAAAAATTGAACCGACAATACTGTGTGTACCACTGATCGGTAGTTTAAAGAAGGTTGCAACTAGTAACCATATTGCACTACTAGCTAATGAGGCTACACATCCGATCATTAGCTGAATTGGTTGGTTTTCATACAGTGAAACATCAAGTATACCTTTTCGCATTGTATCCGAGACTTTATAACCTTTAAATATATAAAAGGCAACATAAATATTTTGATTAAAAAAAAAAATGGCGCATGACTTACCAAGTAAAACGGCACCACCAGTTTCAAATATTGCAGCCAATACATAGGCTTGTCGCATTGTTAGTACGCCCGACCCAACACTAGTTCCAAACGAATTGGCCACATCATTCGCACCAATACCAAATGCGAGCACAAATGCGATTATAAAACCGATAATCAGCAAAACTAATTCAGTTGACATTTTGAATTTGTATTTTGTTTTTTAAATTTTTCGTTGAATTTTAAAGGTATTCGCACACGAATGTTTAAATACTTATGTCTAATTTTTTTTTTTTTGCTTCAATATATTCGTGTAACGAATTGATTGAGATCTAGTGCTTTTTGCAGGTTTTAAACAGATTAATTACGTTATTAACGATTATTAACGTTATAATTTGACCAAATGTTTTAATGTGTTTTTAATATGTATTGATAGAGACATGTTTCATTGAAAAAATGTAGTAGACTTTTGTGTTTGTTTATTAGAGGTGGGATTCATAATCTGAAATAAAATAATGTACATTGATGAATAAGAAATGATTTAATGATAAGAAATTCCGTTGGATAGATGTGTTACAGTATGTCACCCCAGAACGTGATAATTATAAGTGGCACGTTTTACCGAATATTCACGTGTGTTTCAAGATCAACATACTCCTTGCACTGAACAATTCGAACTTTGAATTTGAAATATGACAGATTTAGAAAAATCTTTATGCAAAAGAACGACTCAGAAAATAGGCGACCCAACCCGATAAAATCGAATAGGGGTTCGATTTACAATAACTGATATTATTTGTAAGTGTTGCTGACGCAAAAATACTTATATGCCGTAAATTATTATCTTTTGTCTGAAAGTTTGAGTAAAGCACGTTTAATTATCGAATGCACGTGCATGACAATTAATTTTATTTTAGATCTAACAAAGTTGGAATTTGAATATAAATTGACATATTGGTCGTGTGTTTCCTCGGGAAAATTTGATAAAAAATATCATGATATTTACGTGTGCCATAAAACGCACTCATTTATCACAAAAAGAAGCAAAAAGGCTTTAAGTGTTCAAATAGATTGTTTTTATATACTGAAAATATTTAAATAGTTTAAAAAATTTAACGGAATAGTTCAAATTTAACGGAATACAGTTAGCGTCATAGTTATTAATTGACGTGCAAAATCATGATATTTTTATCATGTTTGTCTGATGAAACAGTACTGTGGACGTGTTCAATCGGGCAAAAATGATATAAAATATCATGCTATTTTATCCCAGCCTAAATTCATTTCGTCATATTGTACGTCAAGCCCGATTGAATAGCCAAAATTGAGAAAAAATGTTAAATTGATTTTAAATGTCACATTTGGTTTTAAATCGCTTTATAAAATTCAAAAATTCGTTTTGTCGTCAGGTTTTTAAATAAATGTATTTTTTTAAAAATTATTTTGATATTAAAACTATTTGGTTTTCAACTGAATATTGGAGACAGACATAATTTTAGTTTGAGTTAATTATTATTTATTTTTATGGTAAATAGGTGACTGTGTAAATACCGCCCCACCCAAATATCTTAAAAAATCAAATTTAATGTAATTTAAGCACCGAAAATAAATCCAAAATTAACAGCTGAAACCCAAAAAAAACCAATTTTTTATCATTTTTGCCCAATTGAACACTAGGTAGGAGTAGGATTATGTCGAAAATGGGTACCAGGACCACAACATTAAAATGCGATCAAATCTAATAAATTACTCACTCAATATAAAAATATTTCACTAAAAATTTACAATTATGTATTATTACAATTTAATTAAATAAAATTTCATAACTTTTATTTATTTACCGTTAAAATTAAGAGCATAAAAAACTTTTCTTTTTTTTTTAAAAACAATTGAACTCGTTTACTTGTTCTTTACTCACTAAAATAAATTATTAATTTGTAAAGTATTTTATAATTGAATTTGTTCAAGAAACGTGCTTGTCGAAGAGCACACTTCACGAGTTTGAAAGATAACGAAATAAATAGAGCTAGCGAAATTTAATTGGCCGCAATCAGGCGTATTAAACCAACAAAGATTTAATACTACTCCTCCTGTTCTTAATACATTAGCAAGCATTTGTTTTTATCTTGAATTAAACAAATTAAACTTAAATCATGGGAAATTTTGCTGAACAATTTTTATTTTGTCGCGTTTAGTGCGCACTAAATGGACATATTATTTAACCTGAACTTGAATAGTTTTATTTTTGCACTGTAAATTTAAAGTACAGATAAAATAATAGATAGTAAAGATAAAACAATCGATTGTCGATGTCAATATTAAAGATGTTAACGACATTATATAACCATAATACATACCATGAACTATAGAATGTAAAAATTTCCCTTACCATACAAAAAATCAGAGGTTAAAACGGGATGGCATTTCGCTCTTCGCTCTTAATTTTTTTCAAGAGCGATTATACAAAATATTACAAAACTCTTCATAAGGAACGATATTGTTCGAAAAAAATATCACTCTGAAGAACAGGAGCAATATTTTTATTATAAGGCTCTTGCGCTTTCGCTATTCCGTTTGTATTATCATATTTTGTCTCTTTGTTATTGAGCTGTATTGAAAAAACAAATCTCTCTCTCTCTCTCTCTCTCTCTCTCTCTTCTCACTAAAAACGTCATTAATATTATATTGCTCTTGCTCTTGTTATTATGGCAAATCAATACCTTCAAAACCTTTTAAAATTCGTCTTAAGAAAGCCTGATTATTTTATTAGCAACCAGTCACAAATTTAAAAATATCTACTGATCTGAAATATGATCAACTATGATGGAACTTAGCTATTCCTTAACCAATTTTGATGCAATTCGACACCTGCCTTGGAAATGGAATTATAAAATAATTTTTGGATAAAGTTGTGGAATATGTCCAAGTAGGATGGTACTTGGCTATTCCTTAACCGATTTTAGTGAAATTTGACATGTACATGTCGAATTGCATCACAATCGGTTAAGGAATATCTAAATTCCGTCATAATTGGCCGTATTCCAGAACTTTACCTAAAAATCATTTTCGAACCATATTTCCATCGGACATGTCAAATTTCCTAGTTGGATATTCCAAAACTTTATCAATTTGTTGAACGTTCTTTATTCAATTATATTTAAAGAGTTCGTGTGCTACATAAAATATCGCTCCCTAATATATTTTCTTCTTTAGTATACATTGGGTGCGATATTTTTAACTTTTACGCTCCCTCCTTCTAGAGTAAAAATATTAAAAATAAAACTTAGAATCACTTTGAAAGAGGGAAATCATTTGTTGACTCCATCTATCAGTTATACTGATTCGGTTTTTCTAAACAGTTTATTGCGTGGTTTAAATCATATTTGAGTAACCGCTTATGTTGAGCTTAATGATAGCAGGTCGGAATTAATTCATGCTACCTCAGGGGTACCACAAGGCTCTCATGTTGGTCCTTGGATCTTTATAATTTTCATCAACGACATTACTGCAGTAATGCAGCATTCTACGGTATTAATGTTTGCAGATGATCTCAAAATCTTTAAAACAGTAGAAAACATCGGCGATACCCATAAGCTACAAAAAGATATCGACAATCTAGCAAAATGGTGTGAGTGTAACCTTCTCAGTTTCAACATCAACAAGTGTAAGAGTTTATCATTCCATCGGAAAATTAACCCTGTTATACAAACATTATCAAATTAATGGCATACTTTTACAAAAAGTATTCGTAATTAAAGACCTAGGGGTTACTTTCGTTGAAATCATGTGCTTTACTAAGTACATTGAGCAATGCGTCGCTAGAACTAATTCCATGCTTGGTTTTATAAAGGTTGACCTCGAGACAATTAAGATCCTGTATTATGCCCTTTTTACGATGAACATATGGAAAATATTGAGAGTATAAAAAAAAAAAGTGTAATACCATATAACATGGAAAAATGAAAGGAATTATGACCTAAATTTACTGTACCACGTTAACCTAAAGCGATTGCCACCATATCTTACTGAATGCAAATCCTATCAAATGACAACATTGGAAAATAGACGAGAGCATTTAAAGTGTTCGTTTGTTGGAAATATTTTACTAGATCAAATCGATGCACCGTCTATACTGGAATCAATTAAAATAAAGGCACCGAATAGAAATTTGTATTTATTAGAAGCAAAACATGCTCATGTCCATTACATGCTGTTCAAAGAAAAATCAAAAATACTTCTCATTCCTTACAAAAACAAAAATTTACATTTTTCGCAATTTTTATTGATTAAATGCGAATAATTGTTGTGAAAAATATTTACCACCCACATTTTAAAATATTATTTTGCAAAATATGAATAATTAAAAATTGGATAAGGACGTTTTTGCTATATCAGATTGGATAAGGAACGTTTTTTTTTAATCACCTAGGATAAGGTGTATTTTGGTTTGATTTAAAGAAAAAGCTGTTTTTTATTTCAATTCATTCAATTTAAAAATAAAAACTATCAGGTATCACATTTTGATTCAGTACAAATAAAAAATAAGATAGTAACTTTCATTGCACTTTTTGAACTTTTAAAAATAAAATTTATGCTTTTCTATAACTAAACTCTTACGTCACTTTCATCTTCAGCCATTCCACAAATTTCTGGTTCTGGGATATCCTCAACAGTTTGATAAGCTGCATCCAGAATATTTTTATAAAATTGCAGGTTTTCATAAATACGCCAGTTTGGGTCAAAGTGGTTATTAAGTAGCTGATTAACATCTTTGAGTTTCTCCGATTTCACCGAAACGCTATTTGGGTAGAACTTCAAGAGTCATATTTTGAAGTTTTTGCCTCTTTTTGAGGACTGATTTGTATTCTCCTACATCCGACTTATACGCTACTTCGCCGCGAATATTACTGACCTGTTTTGCCGAATTAGGTTAAACCTTTTGGCAGCATTAAATTTAAAATGCCACTGGCCAGGTGGCTTAAATATAGCAGTTGAAGCTTTTTTAAAGTATATAACTCGACAATCTGGACTTCCTAAATTAATAATACTACAGTGGCCCGCATACATTTCCTGGTATTCCTCGGGTTTGATAATTGTTTCAACCCTCTTAACTTTTTTCTCTAGTTGCGCAAAAACGCGATCCGGAGGAATAAATGAGTGACCCGGCACAGGGAAAATTATTTCAATTTGTTCGATTTGCTTCGGCAATTGTCCGTCCATAGATATAGGAAAACGTTTCCTTTTTCTAATTTTGAATTTGCCATACCGCGAACTATTCCTAGATTATAGAAATTAAATTCCCTGCTGTAATATGCTGCTTGGTCAGCCAATTTAAGCAGGAGCATATTTTTGATGTGAAAACATCTTTAGCGGCAGGAGTAAGTAAAAAATTGTATAGAAATCGGGTTACGGAAACAAAAATGCCGAACAAAAAATATTGCTGGTATGTGTGAATATCGATAAGAACAAAAAATAAATAAAACGTAAAATCAATGCAAAATCTACGCATACTAAGGCAATATACAACATCATCCGGCATTTCAAAAACATCGTGAGCCGAATACAACAAAAAAATTTAAAAAAACCGCCTACTTTAATTTATTATACTACCTATACTTATACGTCCGGAGCAGCCAGTGTTTTTGAACATGAAAATTACATACGAGTAAAAGGACCACAAATTGTGCTTGTGAAGTGTAATAGTTATTTACGTTACAAGGGCGGTAAATGAGTTGTTACAGTACGAGTTCGATGTTTATTTGAGAATTTTGAACGAGTACTGTAACGATCATTTAACGGACGTGTAACCTGATTTTGCTTTGTTCAGTGAGTTTGCCGTAACCATTTATTACTATGGAGATTTATGTGATTAACTTAACAGAACTGTACTTTGCTCATGCTTAATTATTGTCAGTAAGGTTCGTCCTCCAAAAATGTAACTTAGTTTAAATACTGAGCGAACAACATCCGTCTTTATGGAGGGGTTTCTGAGCCTTAACGAAATGGCTTGAAATGATTCAATAGTTATACAAAACAGTTTTCACATAAATCTTTTGCGAGTTGAGGGTGAACTCGCTCGTTGTTTTTTTGGCAATCAAACGAAAATGTTGCAATCCTTTCATTTTCTTCCCTTGCCAATGCGTAAAAAGCTTTGGCTCGTAGCTTGTGAACTCTATTCATTGTTATTAAAACTGACCACTTTTGCAAGTTCATTTCCAGTTTTATTTGTTCTTTTAGAGCCTGACACGTACTGCGTACGTCACAAGATGGTAACTTGAACCCGATATTAAAATTGTTGTTAAAAATGTTTCGGAATTAACTTAGTTTAACACCTAATTCAGGAAAATCTATGACGGACATTCTATACATTTTGTTAATAGAAAATTCCCCTGCCAAATACTGTCTTTCAGCGATACGTGATCGGTAATAGTGGATTTCAAGAACCTTAAAGAAACGCAAACCTCATAATAATTAAAATTGTATTAAAAACAAAGAAATAACTGAAAAGATAAATTTTTTTACAAAATTTATTATAGCCTCTCGTTTATACACAAACTTTTGAGAGGAGACACGCGATCACCTCCTTTAACTCGGACTTTTGATATTCCCAAAATATTGGTAAATGAATTTAAGCAAATTCGAACTAATTTAGAATTTTTTTTGCGCATCAAATACTGAACGCTAAAGTTTTTTGGGGTTACGCTTAGGTGCATTTATTTTGGTATAAAGTAAGATCAGTGAATCTTGTTCGATTTTAGTCTTACAGCTGTAAACTAAGTTCGAGAAATGCAATGCGTCCACACCTTTTACAAATTTGCATCTGAAGGGTTTCCCTTTGTGCGAGCATTTTGGCATTTTAGGTAAAGCCTTACGAGAATATCTGAAAAATATTACAATGTTAAATTAAAATAAATAAAAATATTTCTAAGGGGTCGTCCATAAACTACGTCACGCCATTTTTGATCATTTTTAACCCTCCCCCTCCCCCATGTCACAAATCATCACAAAGCTTTATACTCCCCTAAGAAACTACGTCACAAATTCAGTACCCCTCCCCTCCTCAAAACAAAAAAGTCAAATAATTGGCGGGCATACTGTACATAGCAGTTTTATAATTTTAAAAGAAATTAAAAGAAAATGAAATTTAGTTGTATTCAAAATTTTTTGAAATTTAGTTGTGTTAAAATAAATTTGTAAATTAATTAAATTTAAAATTCTGTTTTGGATAATTAAATAATGATTTAATCACTCATACTATTTTGTATGTCAATCGTTAGTTTTGATCACCTCTCTGAGATTTCACAGTAGTGAAGTGGCCTAAAAAATTGTCAATAAAATCTTTTGGAATCTTATCACAAACTGTTTTATTAGAACCAAACTTTAAATTCTTGGTTTTAATAGGTCTCGTACACCTTTCATTTTCAATTAAAACAGCTTTAGTTTAGATCAAAGCTCTCCCCTAACCGAGCTCCTTACATACTCTGTTGTTGGTCGGTGAGTGTATCACATAGCCAAAAATAATTTCAAATTTAATTAAATTACATATAAGGTTCAGATCCTTAGACCATACAATAGAATGGACCGCTAGCGAAGTGACGTTTCCATATAAAATTGTAAAGTAGCATGTCTCCAACATCTGCAGCGCAAAGTAGCCTTGTGACCGATAGGGTAACTATAACAAGTATAATCAAAATTAGTACACACAGGTGTCACTACAAAATTCAGTAGATAGATTTAGCACCAACAGAAGTCACTACAAATTTAAATTTACATATAAATAAAATAAAAAACGATAATTCAAAAAAATTATTTTATTGACCTATAAAATGGATAATTTTATTTAACTTTATTCTAACATAAGATTTATTATTTAGATTTATGTATAAGATTTACGATGGATGAAGTTGCAGTGACATCTGTTGGTATAAACAAATCTATTTAATTTGGTAGCGACATCTGTGGGTACTAATTTTGATTATACTTGCTATAGTTACCTTATCGGTCACAAGGCTACTTTGCGCTGCAGATGTTGGGGACAGTTAAAAGCCATTGCTGACGGTCCATTATATTATATGGTCTAAGCTAAAAACCATCTATTGGAATTTACGCAACTAAAATTCACCTAGCACAAATTTTTTGCTACTTTTGTTTTCTACAATTGTGAACAATTGTGAATAGCTACAAGTACTCGCTAGTACTTTACTATCGTGAATGGAAGACAGCTAATGCTTGACCATTTATAACAAAATAATTCTGGGATCGAATTTATTTTAACTACTCGTAATCAACTGCACTATTTAAAATATCAGCGATGAACATAGAAGCCGCAAGTACGTCTGTCAATCAGTGGTTCCAAATTTAAAATTTCACAGCATTCGGTATAAGGTGGTAAATTCCTTTTATTCTGTCACATTTGAAGCTTAAGTTCAAACGGCTTCTTCATTTTATGAGGGCAAGTATAGAATTAATTGTTTTTGTACTCGTTTAATTCGATCGATATCATTCTTGTACATCGGATCCCAAATAATCGATGCATACTCCAAATAAAGCCAAGTATTCTATTAGACTTAGCTATACAATTATGTTAATATGATCCCGGAAATTCGACTGATGGTCCAAGTCCAAGATACTCCCAAATCCTTAAAATGTCGCCACTCTTTCGAGCGGATGATTATTAATCGACGTTGTCGATCGAGATCTTTAAGAATACTATGATTTTCATTTAACGCGACCTCCTGTAATGAGGCATCGTCACCGAGGGTGTTGAGGTGGGGAAAGTTAAATCGATCAATCGCTCAATCGATCATTAATCTAATTACGTATTTACATTGTCGTGGAGCTAAACATTTGCACCAAACGATACTGCTTTTATGCTATTTGCCCGACAATAACTTAAAGGATATTTTTGATCCAGTAACCCACCGCAAAGGTTCTTTTTGGTTACCATGAAAACATATTATTGCTAATGTTAGCCGGTAACCGAAAATGTATAACAGAGTTGGCATTAAGAGGGATATAGAAAGATTGACAAACGGAAGTAAATTTAAACTATATCCGCACAAAATATTGAAATAACGATACTATTTTACAAGCCATCAAACTATAATCGGCAGTAGCATTTTTGCAGCAATAATGAATTTTCCTTGCCACTCTCAAGTCACTGAAAGGTGTGTAAAAATCAAAACAGGAGCCTCAGTTCCTTGAGATGAAATGGCTTAGTAAAAACCGGAGTGGAATCACGAAAAATTATCACGTATATAAATAGCCGTCTTCCAATGGGCAAAATTTGCTAGTTGGAAGTACTTGCGAGTAGATACCCATATGTCTTCCATTGGGGAAAGCAAACTACTATAATAAACAACTTTACAAAAGACAAAAAATAACAACTAAACAGAAGGCTGTGTTTTACTTGTGTCACTCAATTTCTTGTTCCATGGAAGACGGCTATTATATTCGCATCAACACAGTATGCTTTTGATGTCCCTTCCGTGTTAAATGTTTGCGCTACATTCTTTTATTTAATTTTGGATACGACGAAATTCGGGCCAGCAAAATTTTTTATTATAATTATATCCGGTATTCGCGGGACAATCTATTATCGCGAACAAAAAAGGGAAACTCGCATGATTTAATTAATTTCTTCAAATATGACGAAACATGATCCAGAAAAAGACATAAACTCTCCGAGGGGGTCCACAGATTCCAAACATGCTGCGAGGGGGTCCACAGATTCCAAACATGCTGCGAGAGGGTCCACAGATTCTAAACATATTGGGAGGGAGTCCACAGATTCTAAACATACTGGGAGGGAGTCTACAGATTTTAAACATGCTGCGAGGGGATCCACAGATTCGAAACCTACTGCGAGGGTGTCCAAAGATTCAGAACCACCTTCAGAAAAGCACAAAGATAAAGGTAAAAAAGGCAAGAAGGGCAAAAAGGGGAAGAAGGGTAGAAAAGGACACCACAATAAAAAAATGACGCTACTCTTTTACGTAAATGGACAGGCGGATACGGAACCGTTTCGCGAGTCGAACGTTAAAAAGAATACAATCAATGAGATTATGCAAACAAATTTGCACGGCGAATGGGAATATCGAAGCCAATTTATTTGTAATCTTGATGGTAGCCTGCTGAAGGACCCACACGAAAAAATTACTCGATCGACGCCATTTGTCATGGTACCACGATCGGAGAGTTTTAAAAAGGGATATTATCGGCGAAAATTTATTGAATATATGCAGGAATTAAAGCGATCGAAGAAAAAATCGTGTTGGAGTTAATTTTTGGTGAAAATTGTTTAGAACTAAATCGATGTTTAAAATTTAAAGTAATAAACTGGTAAATTCAACTTTTTGTATTTTTGTTTTTTCGTTTATTTTTGGTTCATCTCACTTTTCGTTACATGATTCTGTTTTCCAAGTACCATTGCAATAAAAAATTATTTTTAAAACGTACAACAAGCGCCGCTGCCTTAAAAAAATAAGCTTGTGAATAGAAACAGCCAAGTTCTACTTTGTTACTTAATTGACCTTACTCCCGAATTTCATTTTAAAAAAACATTTTAGAATCACATTAACATGTACGCCGTATAAATCGAATTTAATCATACTCGGTTAAGAAATTTCCAAGTCTTAAAATGTACCGTTTTGTACCATATGCCATATTGAAGTATGCCGTAATGAAACATGTCGTAGTGCACCTTCTTCTTCTTCTTCCGCTGGCGCCTCAACGATGCTCCTCAAAATAATTCGATCCACCGCAAGAGAACGCCAGACACGGTGACCGAGGATGTATAGGTCCTTTCAAGGTCGTCCATCCATCGGGTAGGTCCCACAAGGTCCAACTGTCGTTGGTGCCGACTCCAAGGCCTGTTTAGTGGTCCGATTTTGTGAACGAAGTACGTGCCCAAGCCGTCTTAGCCTTGACAATTTTATGAATCGATTTTTGGGATGTTTTGCGCTGTCAATGTCCAAGACTCCAAAGACGATAACGGTCTTATCAGCGCTTTGTAGATATCCAATTTTATTTTACGCGATATATGAGTAGACTTGAATATTTTGATATTGGCGTAAAATGCTCGGTAGTCTGCTGCGATCTTCGATGAAATGTCCACAAAAACGAAGTTTTGCTCTGTGATTAGTGATCCTAGGTATTTGAACTCATTCACCTTTTCGCTTCATTGGTCTGAAGGCCTATTTGTTGAGCTGTTAATTCCAATGGGAGGACGGCCATCTCTCTTTCAGAGAGATGATGTTGCGACCCAGAATGCAAATATCGTCAGCGTTTGCTAATAGCTGGCTTGATACAGGCAGCTACAATTAACATACTCCAATGATAGATTGAAAAGTGTTTGAACTATTATGTCTACTTGCCGCACTACAGATGTTATCTCAAAGGGCTTTTCAATTACAGGTCTCAACGCCTATTGATAGAGGTATCAATCATCGAAATCGGAGCACATTTGCAGATTTTCGATTTTCGTGGCTCAGAATTTGTGGGCTATAGTTCAGTTGATTTTCAAAAAAAATGAATTCTCCACAAAACGTGTGGAAATATTCGACCGATCCAAATGGCCGGTGCCATGACAATTGCAGGTCTCAACGCCTATTGATAGAGGTATCAATCATCGAAATCGGAGCACATTTGCAGATTTTTGATTTTCGTGGCTCAGAATTTGTGGGCTATAGTTCAGTTGATTTTCAAAAAAAATTAATTCTCCACAAAACGTGTGGAAATATTCGACCGATCCAGATGGCCGGTGCCATGACAATTGCAGGTCTCAACGCCTGTTGATAGAGGTATCAATCATCGAAATCGGAGCACATTTGCAGATTTTCGATTTTCGTGGCTCAGAATTTGTGGGCTATAGTTCAGTTGATTTTCAAAAAAAATTAATTCTCCACAAAACGTGTGGAAATATTCGACCGATCCAGATGGCCGGTGCCATGATAATTACAGGTCTCAACGCCTATTGATAGAGGTATCAATCATCGAAATCGGAGCACATTTGCAGATTTTCGATTTTCGTGGCTCAGAATTTGTGGGCTATAGTTCAGTTGATTTTCAAAAAAAATGAATTCTCCACAAAACGTGTGGAAATATTCGACCGATCCAAATGGCCGGTGCCATGACAATCACAGGTCTCAACGCCTGTTGATAGAGGTATCAATCATCGAAATCGGAGCACATTTGCAGATTTTTGATTTTCGTGGCTCTGAATTTGTGGGCTATAGTTCAGTTGATTTTCAAAAAAAATTAATTCTCCACAAAACGTGTGGACATATTCGACCGATCCAGATGGCCGGTGCCATGACAATTACAGGTCTCAACGCCTGTTGATAGAGGTATCAATCATCGAAATCGGAGCACATTTGCAGGTTTTTGATTTTCGTGGCTCAGAATTTGTGGGCAGTTCAGTTGATTTTCAAAAAAAATGAATTCTCCACAAAACGTGTAGAAATATTCGACCGATCCAAATGGCCGTTGGCATGACAATTACAGGTCTCAACGCCTATTGATAGAGGTATCAATCATCGAAATCGGAGCACATTTGCAGATTTTCGATTTTCGTGGCTCTGAATTTGTGGGCTATAGTTCAGTTGATTTTCAAAAAAAATTAATTCTCCACAAAACGTGTAGAAATATTCGACCGATCCAAATGGCCGTTGGCATGACATTACAGGTCTCAACGAATATTGATAGAGGTATCAATCATCGAAATCGGAGCACATTTGCAGATTTTTGATTTTCGTGGCTCAGAATTTGTGGGCTATAGTTCAGTTGATTTTCAAAAAAAATGAATTCTCCACAAAACGTGTAGAAATATTCGACCGATCCAAATGGCCGTTGGCATGACAATTACAGGTCTCAACGCCTATTGATAGAGGTATCAATCATCGAAATCGGAGCACATTTGCAGATTTTTGATTTTCGTGGCTCAGAATTTGTGGGCTATAGTTCAGTTGATTTTCAAAAAAAATGAATTCTCCACAAAACGTGTGAAAATATTCGACCGATCCAGATGGCCGGTGCCATGACAATTACAGGTCTCAACGCCTATTGATAGAGGTATCAATCATCGAAATCGGAGCACATTTGCAGATTTTCGATTTTCGTGGCTCTGAATTTGTGGGCTATAGTTCAGTTGATTTTCAAAAAAAATGAATTCTCCACAAAACGTGTAGAAATATTCGACCGATCCAAATGGCCGTTGGCATGACATTACAGGTCTCAACGCCTATTGATAGAGGTATCAATCATCGAAATCGGAGCACATTTGCAGATTTTTGATTTTCGTGGCTCTGAATTTGTGGGCTATAGTTCAGTTGATTTTCAAAAAAAATTAATTCTCCACAAAACGTGTAGAAATATTCGACCGATCCAAATGGCCGTTGGCATGACAATTACAGGTCTCAACGCCTATTAATAGAGGTATCAATCATCGAAATCGGAGCACATTTGCAGATTTTTGATTTTCGTGGCTCAGAATTTGTGGGCTATAGTTCAATTGATTTTCAAAAAAAATTAATTCTCCACAAAATGTGTGGAAATATTCGACCGATCCAGATGGCCGGTGCCATGACAATTACAGGTCTCAACGCCTATTGATAGAGGTATCAATCATCGAAATCGGAGTACATTTGCAGATTTTTGATTTTCGTGGCTCAGAATTTGTGGGCTATAGTTCAGTTGATTTTCAAAAAAAATGAATTCTCCACAAAACGTGTAGAAATATTCGACCGATCCAAATGGCCGTTGGCATGACAATTACAGGTCTCAACGCCTATTGATAGAGGTATCAATCATCGAAATCGGAGCACATTTGCAGATTTTCGATTTTCGTGGCTCTGAATTTGTGGGCTATAGTTCAGTTGATTTTCAAAAAAAATGAATTCTCCACAAAACGTGTGGAAATATTCGACCGATCCAAATGGCCGGTGCCATGACAATTACAGGTCTCAACGCCTATTGATAGAGGTATCAATCATCGAAATCGGAGCACATTTGCAGATTTTCGATTTTCGTGGCTCTGAATTTGTGGGCTATAGTTCAGTTGATTTTCAAAAAAAATGAATTCTCCACAAAACGTGTAGAAATATTCGACCGATCCAGATGGCCGTTGGCATGACAATTACAGGTCTCAACGCCTATTGATAGAGGTATCAATCATCGAAATCGGAGCACATTTGCAGATTTTTGATTTTCGTGGCTCAGAATTTGTGGGCTATAGTTCAGTTGATTTTCAAAAAAAATTAATTCTCCACAAAACGTGTAGAAATATTCGACCGATCCAAATGGCCGTTGGCATGACAATTACAGGTCTCAACGCCTATTGATAGAGGTATCAATCATCGAAATCGGAGCACATTTGCAGATTTTTGATTTTCGTGGCTCTGAATTTGTGGGCTATAGTTCAGTTGATTTTCAAAAAAATTAATTCTCCACAAAACGTGTAGAAATATTCGACCGATCCAAATGGCCGTTGGCATGACATTACAGGTCTCAACGCCTATTGATAGAGGTATCAATCATCGAAATCGGAGCACATTTGCAGATTTTTGATTTTCGTGGCTTAGAATTTGTGGGCTATAGTTCAGTTGATTTTCAAAAAAAATGAATTCTCCACAAAACGTGTAGAAATATTCGACCGATCCAAATGGCCGTTGGCATGACAATTACAGGTCTCAACGCCTATTGATAGAGGTATCAATCATCGAAATCGGAGCACATTTGCAGATTTTTGATTTTCGTGGCTCAGAATTTGTGGGCTATAGTTCAGTTGATTTTCAAAAAAAATGAATTCTCCACAAAACGTGTGGAAATATTCGACCGATCCAGATGGCCGGTGCCATGACAATTACAGGTCTCAACGCCTATTGATAGAGGTATCAATCATCGAAATCGGAGCACATTTGCAGATTTTCGATTTTCGTGGCTCTGAATTTGTGGGCTATAGTTCAGTTGATTTTCAAAAAAAATTAATTCTCCACAAAACGTGTGGAAATATTCGACCGATCCAAATGGCCGTTGGCATGACAATTACAGGTCTCAACGCGTATTGATAGAGGTATCAATCATCGAAATCGGAGCACATTTGCAGATTTTCGATTTTCGTGGCTCTGAATTTGTGGGCTATAGTTCAGTTGATTTTCAAAAAAAATGAATTCTCCACAAAACGTGTAGAAATATTCGACCGATCCAAATGGCCGTTGGCATGACATTACAGGTCTCAACGCCTATTGATAGAGGTATCAATCATCGAAATCGGAGCACATTTGCAGATTTTTGATTTTCGTGGCTCAGAATTTGTGGGCTATAGTTCAGTTGATTTTCAAAAAAAATTAATTCTCCACAAAACGTGTAGAAATATTCGACCGATCCAAATGGCCGTTGGCATGACAATTACAGGTCTCAACGCCTATTGATCATCGAAATCGGAGCACATTTGCAGATTTTCGATTTTCGTGGCTCTGAATTTGTGGGCTATAGTTCAGTTGATTTTCAAAAAAAATTAATTCTCCACAAAACGTGTAGAAATATTCGACCGATCCAAATGGCCGTTGGCATGACATTACAGGTCTCAACGCCTATTGATAGAGGTATCAATCATCGAAATCGGAGCACATTTGCAGATTTTTGATTTTCGTGGCTCAGAATTTGTGGGCTATAGTTCAGTTGATTTTCAAAAAAAATGAATTCTCCACAAAACATGTAGAAATATTCGACCGATCCAAATGGCCGTTGGCATGACAATTACAGGTCTCAACGCCTATTGATAGAGGTATCAATCATCGAAATCGGAGCACATTTGCAGATTTTCGATTTTCGTGGCTCTGAATTTGTGGGCTATAGTTCAGTTGATTTTCAAAAAAAATGAATTCTCCACAAAACGTGTAGAAATATTCGACCGATCCAAATGGCCGTTGGCATGACAATTACAGGTCTCAACGCCTATTGATAGAGGTATCAATCATCGAAATCGGAGCACATTTGCAGATTTTTGATTTTCGTGGCTCAGAATTTGTGGGCTATAGTTCAGTTGATTTTCAAAAAAAATTAATTCTCCACAAAACGTGTGGAAATATTCGACCGATCCAGATGGCCGGTGCCATGACAATTACAGGTCTCAACGCCTATTGATAGAGGTATCAATCATCGAAATCGGAGCACATTTGCAGATTTTCGATTTTCGTGGCTCTGAATTTGTGGGCTATAGTTCAGTTGATTTTCAAAAAAAATGAATTCCCCACAAAACGTGTAGAAATATTCGACCGATCCAAATGGCCGTTGGCATGACAATTACAGGTCTCAACGCCTATTGATAGAGGTATCAATCATCGAAATCGGAGCACATTTGCAGATTTTTGATTTTCGTGGATCAGAATTTGTGGGTTATTGTTCAGTTGATTTTCAAAAAAAATTAATTCTCCACAAAACGTGTAGAATTATTCGACCGATCCAAATGGCCGTTGGCATGACAATTACAGGTCTCAACGCCTGTTGATAGAGGTATCAATCATCGAAATCGGAGCACATTTGCAGATTTTTGATTTTCGTGGCTCAGAATTTGTGGGCTATAGTTCAGTTGATTTTCAAAAAAAATGAATTCTCCACAAAACGTGTAGAAATATTCGACCGATCCAAATGGCCGTTGGCATGACAATTACAGGTCTCAACGCCTATTGATAGAGGTATCAATCATCGAAATCGGAGCACATTTGCAGATTTTTGATTTTCGTGGCTCAGAATTTGTGGGCTATAGTTCAGTTGATTTTCAAAAAAAATTAATTCTCCACAAAACGTGTAGAAATATTCGACCGATCCAAATGGCCGTTGGCATGACAATTACAGGTCTCAACGCCTATTGATAGAGGTATCAATCATCGAAATCGGAGCACATTTGCAGATTTTCGATTTTCGTGGCTCTGAATTTGTGGGCTATAGTTCAGTTGATTTTAAAAAAGAAATGAATTCTCCACAAAACGTGTAGAAATATTCGACCGATCCAAATGGCCGTTGGCATGACAATTACAGGTCTCAACGCCTATTGATAGAGGTATCAATCATCGAAATCGGAGCACATTTGCAGATTTTTGATTTTCGTGGCTCAGAATTTGTGGGCTATAGTTCAGTTGATTTTCAAAAAAAATTAATTCTCCAAATGGCCGTTGGCATGACAATTACAGGTCTCAACGCCTATTGATAGAGGTATCAATCATCGAAATCGGAGCACATTTGCAGATTTTTGATTTTCGTGGCTCAGAATTTGTGGGTTATAGTTCAGTTGATTTTCAAAAAAAATTAATTCTCCACAAAACGTGTAGAAATATTCGACCGATCCAAATGGCCGTTGGCATGACAATTACAGGTCTCAACGCCTATTGATAGAGGTATCAATCATCGAAATCGGAGCACATTTGCAGATTTTTGATTTTCGTGGCTCAGAATTTGTGGGCTATAGTTCAGTTGATTTTCAAAAAAAATTAATTCTCCACAAAACGTGTAGAAATATTCGACCGATCCAAATGGCCGTTGGCATGACAATTACAGGTCTCAACGCCTATTGATAGAGGTATCAATCATCGAAATCGGAGCACATTTGCAGATTTTCGATTTTCGTGGCTCTGAATTTGTGGGCTATAGTTCAGTTGATTTTCAAAAAAAATTAATTCTCCACAAAACGTGTGGAAATATTCGACCGATCCAGATGGCCGGTGCCATGACAATTACAGGTCTCAACGCCTATTGATAGAGGTATCAATCATCGAAATCGGAGCACATTTGCAGATTTTTGATTTTCGTGGCTCAGAATTTGTGGGCTATAGTTCAGTTGATTTTCAAAAAAAATTAATTCTCCACAAAACGTGTAGAAATATTCGACCGATCCAAATGGCCGTTGGCATGACAATTACAGATCTCAACGCCTATTGATAGAGGTATCAATCATCGAAATCGGAGCACATTTGCAGATTTTTGATTTTCGTGGCTCAGAATTTGTGGGCTATAGTTCAGTTGATTTTCAAAAAAAATTAATTCTCCACAAAACGTGTAGAAATATTCGACCGATCCAAATGGCCGTTGGCATGACAATTACAGGTCTCAACGCCTATTGATAGAGGTATCAATCATCGAAATCGGAGCACATTTGCAGATTTTTGATTTTCGTGGCTCAGAATTTGTGGGCTATAGTTCAGTTGATTTTCAAAAAAAATTAATTCTCCACAAAACGTGTAGAAATATACGACCGATCCAAATGGCCGTTGGCATGACAATTACAGGTCTCAACGCCTATTGATAGAGGTATCAATCATCGAAATCGGAGCACATTTGCAGATTTTTGATTTTCGTGGCTCAGAATTTGTGGGCTATAGTTCAGTTGATTTTCAAAAAAAATTAATTTTCCAAATGGCCGTTGGCATGACAATTACAGGTCTCAACGCCTATTGATAGAGGTATCAATCATCGAAATCGGAGCACATTTGCAGATTTTCGATTTTCGTGGCTCTGAATTTGTGGGCTATAGTTCAGTTGATTTTCAAAAAAAATGAATTCCCCACAAAACGTGTAGAAATATTCGACCGATCCAAATGGCCGTTGGCATGACAATTACAGGTCTCAACGCCTATTGATAGAGGTATCAATCATCGAAATCGGAGCACATTTGCAGATTTTTGATTTTCGTGGCTCAGAATTTGTGGGCTATAGTTCAGTTGATTTTCAAAAAAAATTAATTCTCCACAAAACGTGTAGAAATATTCGACCGATCCAAATGGCCGTTGGCATGACAATTACAGGTCTCAACGCCTATTGATAGAGGTATCAATCATCGAAATCGGAGCACATTTGCAGATTTTTGATTTTCGTGGCTCAGAATTTGTGGGCTATAGTTCAGTTGATTTTCAAAAAAAATTAATTCTCCAAATGGCCGTTGGCATGACAATTACAGGTCTCAACGCCTATTGATAGAGGTATCAATCATCGAAATCGGAGCACATTTGCAGATTTTCGATTTTCGTGGCTCTGAATTTGTGGGCTATAGTTCAGTTGATTTTCAAAAAAAAATGAATTCTCCACAAAACGTGTAGAAATATTCGACCGATCCAAATGGCCGTTGGCATGACAATTACAGGTCTCAACGCCTATTGATAGAGGTATCAATCATCGAAATCGGAGCACATTTGCAGATTTTTGATTTTCGTGGCTCAGAATTTGTGGGCTATAGTTCAGTTGATTTTCAAAAAAAATTAATTCTCCAAATGGCCGTTGGCATGACAATTACAGGTCTCAACGCCTATTGATAGAGGTATCAATCATCGAAATCGGAGCACATTTGCAGATTTTTGATTTTCATGGCTCAGAATTTGTGGGTTATAGTTCAGTTGATTTTCAAAAAAAATTAATTCTCCACAAAACGTGTAGAAATATTCGACCGATCCAAATGGCCGTTGGCATGACAATTACAGGTCTCAACGCCTATTGATAGAGGTATCAATCATCGAAATCGGAGCACATTTGCAGATTTTTGATTTTCGTGGCTCAGAATTTGTGGGCTATAGTTCAGTTGATTTTCAAAAAAAATTAATTCTCTACAAAACGTGTAGAAATATTCGACCGATCCAAATGGCCGTTGGCATGACAATTACAGGTCTCAACGCCTATTGATAGAGGTATCAATCATCGAAATCGGAGCACATTTGCAGATTTTTGATTTTCGTGGCTCAGAATTTGTGGGCTATAGTTCAGTTGATTTTCAAAAAAAATTAATTCTCCACAAAACGTGTAGAAATATTCGACCGATCCAAATGGCCGTTGGCATGACAATTACAGGTCTCAACGCCTATTGATAGAGGTATCAATCATCGAAATCGGAGCACATTTGCAGATTTTTGATTTTCGTGGCTCAGAATTTGTGGGCTATAGTTCAGTTGATTTTCAAAAAAAATTAATTCTCCACAAAACGTGTAGAAATATTCGACCGATCCAAATGGCCGTTGGCATGACAATTACAGGTCTCAACGCCTATTGATAGAGGTATCAATCATCGAAATCGGAGCACATTTGCAGATTTTTGATTTTCGTGGCTCAGAATTTGTGGGCTATAGTTCAGTTGATTTTCAAAAAAAATTAATTCTCCACAAAACGTGTGGAAATATTCGACCGATCCAGATGGCCGGTGCCATGACAATTACAGGTCTCAACGCCTGTTGATAGAGGTATCAATCATCGAAATCGGAGCACATTTGCAGATTTTTGATTTTAGTGGCTCAGAATTTGTGGGCTATAGTTCAGTTGATTTTCAAAAAAAATTAATTCTCCACAAAACGTGTAGAAATATTCGACCGATCCAAATGGCCGTTGGCATGACAATTACAGGTCTCAACGCCTATTGATAGAGGTATCAATCATCGAAATCGGAGCACATTTGCAGATTTTCGATTTTCGTGGCTCAGAATTTGTGGGCTATAGTTCAGTTGATTTTCAAAAAAAATGAATTCTCCACAAAACGTGTAGAAATATTCGACCGATCCAAATGGCCGTTGGCATGACAATTACAGGTCTCAACGCCTATTGATAGAGGTATCAATCATCGAAATCGGAGCACATTTGCAGATTTTCGATTTTCGTGGCTCAGAATTTGTGGGCTATAGTTCAGTTGATTTTCAAAAAAAATTAATTCTCCACAAAACGTGTAGAAATATTCGACCGATCCAAATGGCCGTTGGCATGACAATTACAGGTCTCAACGCCTATTGATAGAGGTATCAATCATCGAAATCGGAGCACATTTGCAGATTTTTGATTTTCGTGGCTCAGAATTTGTGGGCTATAGTTCAGTTGATTTTCAAAAAAAATTAATTCTCCACAAAACGTGTAGAAATATTCGACCGATCCAAATGGCCGTTGGCATGACAATTACAGGTCTCAACGCCTATTGATAGAGGTATCAATCATCGAAATCGGAGCACATTTGCAGATTTTCGATTTTCGTGGCTCTGAATTTGTGGGCTATAGTTCAGTTGATTTTCAAAAAAAATTAATTCTCCACAAAACGTGTGGAAATATTCGACCGATCCAGATGGCCGGTGCCATGACAATTACAGGTCTCAACGCCTATTGATAGAGGTATCAATCATCGAAATCGGAGCACATTTGCAGATTTTTGATTTTCGTGGCTCAGAATTTGTGGGCTATAGTTCAGTTGATTTTCAAAAAAAATTAATTCTCCACAAAACGTGTAGAAATATTCGACCGATCCAAATGGCCGTTGGCATGACAATTACAGGTCTCAACGCCTATTGATAGAGATATCAATCATCGAAATCGGAGCACATTTGCAGATTTTTGATTTTCGTGGCTCAGAATTTGTGGGCTATAGTTCAGTTGATTTTCAAAAAAAATTAATTCTCCACAAAACGTGTAGAAATATTCGACCGATCCAAATGGCCGTTGGCATGACAATTACAGGTCTCAACGCCTATTGATAGAGGTATCAATCATCGAAATCGGAGCACATTTGCAGATTTTCGATTTTCGTGGCTCTGAATTTGTGGGCTATAGTTCAGTTGATTTTCAAAAAAAATTAATTCTCCACAAAACGTGTAGAAATATTCGACCGATCCAAATGGCCGTTGGCATGACAATTACAGGTCTCAACGCCTATTGATAGAGGTATCAATCATCGAAATCGGAGCACATTTGCAGATTTTTGATTTTCGTGGCTCAGAATTTGTGGGCTATAGTTCAGTTGATTTTCAAAAAAAATTAATTCTCCACAAAACGTGTAGAAATATACGACCGATCCAAATGGCCGTTGGCATGACAATTACAGGTCTCAACGCCTATTGATAGAGGTATCAATCATCGAAATCGGAGCACATTTGCAGATTTTTGATTTTCGTGGCTCAGAATTTGTGGGCTATAGTTCAGTTGATTTTCAAAAACAATTAATTCTCCAAATGGCCGTTGGCATGACAATTACAGGTCTCAACGCCTATTGATAGAGGTATCAATCATCGAAATCGGAGCACATTTGCAGATTTTCGATTTTCGTGGCTCTGAATTTGTGGGCTATAGTTCAGTTGATTTTCAAAAAAAATGAATTCCCCACAAAACGTGTAGAAATATTCGACCGATCCAAATGGCCGTTGGCATGACAATTACAGGTCTCAACGCCTATTGATAGAGGTATCAATCATCGAAATCGGAGCACATTTGCAGATTTTTGATTTTCGTGGCTCAGAATTTGTGGGCTATAGTTCAGTTGATTTTCAAAAAAAATTAATTCTCCACAAAACGTGTAGAAATATTCGACCGATCCAAATGGCCGTTGGCATGACAATTACAGGTCTCAACGCCTATTGATAGAGGTATCAATCATCGAAATCGGAGCACATTTGCAGATTTTTGATTTTCGTGGCTCAGAATTTGTGGGCTATAGTTCAGTTGATTTTCAAAAAAAATTAATTCTCCAAATGGCCGTTGGCATGACAATTACAGGTCTCAACGCCTATTGATAGAGGTATCAATCATCGAAATCGGAGCACATTTGCAGATTTTCGATTTTCGTGGCTCTGAATTTGTGGGCTATAGTTCAGTTGATTTTCAAAAAAAAATGAATTCTCCACAAAACGTGTAGAAATATTCGACCGATCCAAATGGCCGTTGGCATGACAATTACAGGTCTCAACGCCTATTGATAGAGGTATCAATCATCGAAATCGGAGCACATTTGCAGATTTTTGATTTTCGTGGCTCAGAATTTGTGGGCTATAGTTCAGTTGATTTTCAAAAAAAATTAATTCTCCAAATGGCCGTTGGCATGACAATTACAGGTCTCAACGCCTATTGATAGAGGTATCAATCATCGAAATCGGAGCACATTTGCAGATTTTTGATTTTCATGGCTCAGAATTTGTGGGTTATAGTTCAGTTGATTTTCAAAAAAAATTAATTCTCCACAAAACGTGTAGAAATATTCGACCGATCCAAATGGCCGTTGGCATGACAATTACAGGTCTCAACGCCTATTGATAGAGGTATCAATCATCGAAATCGGAGCACATTTGCAGATTTTTGATTTTCGTGGCTCAGAATTTGTGGGCTATAGTTCAGTTGATTTTCAAAAAAAATTAATTCTCTACAAAACGTGTAGAAATATTCGACCGATCCAAATGGCCGTTGGCATGACAATTACAGGTCTCAACGCCTATTGATAGAGGTATCAATCATCGAAATCGGAGCACATTTGCAGATTTTTGATTTTCGTGGCTCAGAATTTGTGGGCTATAGTTCAGTTGATTTTCAAAAAAAATTAATTCTCCACAAAACGTGTAGAAATATTCGACCGATCCAAATGGCCGTTGGCATGACAATTACAGGTCTCAACGCCTATTGATAGAGGTATCAATCATCGAAATCGGAGCACATTTGCAGATTTTTGATTTTCGTGGCTCAGAATTTGTGGGCTATAGTTCAGTTGATTTTCAAAAAAAATTAATTCTCCACAAAACGTGTAGAAATATTCGACCGATCCAAATGGCCGTTGGCATGACAATTACAGGTCTCAACGCCTATTGATAGAGGTATCAATCATCGAAATCGGAGCACATTTGCAGATTTTTGATTTTCGTGGCTCAGAATTTGTGGGCTATAGTTCAGTTGATTTTCAAAAAAAATTAATTCTCCACAAAACGTGTGGAAATATTCGACCGATCCAGATGGCCGGTGCCATGACAATTACAGGTCTCAACGCCTGTTGATAGAGGTATCAATCATCGAAATCGGAGCACATTTGCAGATTTTTGATTTTCGTGGCTCAGAATTTGTGGGCTATAGTTCAGTTGATTTTCAAAAAAAATTAATTCTCCACAAAACGTGTGGAAATATTCGACCGATCCAAATGGCCGTTGGCATGACAATTACAGGTCTCAACGCCTATTGATAGAGGTATCAATCATCGAAATCGGAGCACATTTGCAGATTTTTGATTTTCGTGGCTCAGAATTTGTGGGCTATAGTTCAGTTGATTTTCAAAAAAAATTAATTCTCCACAAAACGTGTAGAAATATTCGACCGATCCAAATGGCCGTTGGCATGACAATTACAGGTCTCAACGCCTATTGATAGAGGTATCAATCATCGAAATCGGAGCACATTTGCAGATTTTCGATTTTCGTGGCTCAGAATTTGTGGGCTATAGTTCAGTTGATTTTAAAAAAAAATTAATTCTCCACAAAACGTGTAGAAATATTCGACCGATCCAAATGGCCGTTGGCATGACAATTACAGGTCTCAACGCCTATTGATAGAGGTATCAATCATCGAAATCGGAGCACATTTGCAGATTTTCGATTTTCGTGGCTCTGAATTTGTGGGCTATAGTTCAGTTGATTTTTAAAAAAAATTAATTCTCCACAAAACGTGTGGAAATATTCGACCGATCCAAATGACCGGTGCCATGACAATCACAGGTCTCAACGCCTGTTGATAGAGGTATCAATCATCGAAATCGGAGCACATTTGCAGATTTTTGATTTTCGTGGCTCTGAATTTGTGGGCTATAGTTCAGTTGATTTTCAAAAAAAATTAATTCTCCACAAAACGTGTGGAAATATTCGACCGATCCAAATGGCCGGTGCCATGACAATTACAGGTCTCAACGCCTGTTGATAGAGGTATCAATCATCGAAATCGGAGCACATTTGCAGATTTTTGATTTTCGTGGCTCAGAATTTGTGGGCTATAGTTCAGTTGATTTTCAAAAAAAATTAATTCTCCACAAAACGTGTAGAAATATTCGACCGATCCAAATGACCTGTGCCATGACAATCACAGGTCTCAACGCCTATTGATAGAGGTATCAATCATCGAAATCGGAGCACATTTGCAGATTTTTGATTTTCGTGGCTCAGAATTTGTGGGCTATAGTTCAGTTGATTTTCAAAAAAAATTAATTCTCCACAAAACGTGTAGAAATATTCGACCGATCCAAATGGCCGTTGGCATGACAATTACAGGTCTCAACGCCTATTGATAGAGGTATCAATCATCGAAATCGGAGCACATTTGCAGATTTTTGATTTTCGTGGCTCAGAATTTGTGGGCTATAGTTCAGTTGATTTTCAAAAAAAATTAATTCTCCACAAAACGTGTGGAAATATTCGACCGATCCAGATGGCCGGTGCCATGACAATTACAGGTCTCAACGCCTGTTGATAGAGGTATCAATCATCGAAATCGGAGCACATTTGCAGATTTTTGATTTTCGTGGCTCAGAATTTGTGGACTATAGTTCAGTTGATTTTCAAAAAAAATTAATTCTCCACAAAACGTGTGGAAATATTCGACCGATCCAGATGGCCGGTGCCATGACAATTACAGGTCTCAACGCCTGTTGATAGAGGTATCAATCATCGAAATCCGAGCACATTTGCAGATTTTTGATTTTCGTGGCTCAGAATTTGTGGGCTATAGTTCAGTTGATTTTCAAAAAAAATTAATTCTCCACAAAACGTGTAGAAATATTCGACCGATCCAAATGGCCGTTGGCATGACAATTACAGGTCTCAACGCCTATTGATAGAGGTATCAATCATCGAAATCGGAGCACATTTGCAGATTTTCGATTTTCGTGGCTCTGAATTTGTGGGCTATAGTTCAGTTGATTTTTAAAAAAAATTAATTCTCCACAAAACGTGTGGAAATATTCGACCGATCCAAATGGCCGTTGGCATGACAATTACAGGTCTCAACGCCTATTGATAGAGGTATCAATCATCGAAATCGGAGCACATTTGCAGATTTTTGATTTTCGTGGCTCAGAATTTGTGGGCTATAGTTCAGTTGATTTTCAAAAAAAATTAATTCTCCACAAAACGTGTAGAAATATTCGACCGATCCAAATGGCCGTTGGCATGACAATTACAGGTCTCAACGCCTATTGATAGAGGTATCAATCATCGAAATCGGAGCACATTTGCAGATTTTCGATTTTCGTGGCTCTGAATTTGTGGGCTATAGTTCAGTTGATTTTTAAAAAAAATTAATTCTCCACAAAACGTGTAGAAATATTCGACCGATCCAAATGGCCGTTGGCATGACAATTACAGGTCTCAACGCCTATTGATAGAGGTATCAATCATCGAAATCGGAGCACATTTGCAGATTTTTGATTTTCGTGGCTCAGAATTTGTGGGCTATAGTTCAGTTGATTTTCAAAAAAAATTAATTCTCCACAAAACGTGTAGAAATATTCGACCGATCCAAATGGCCGTTGGCATGACAATTACAGGTCTCAACGCCTATTGATAGAGGTATCAATCATCGAAATCGGAGCACATTTGCAGATTTTCGATTTTCGTGGCTCTGAATTTGTGGGCTATAGTTCAGTTGATTTTTAAAAAAAATTAATTCTCCACAAAACGTGTGGAAATATTCGACCGATCCAAATGGCCGTTGGCATGACAATTACAAGTCTCAACGCCTATTGATAGAGGTATCAATCATCGAAATCGGAGCACATTTGCAGATTTTTGATTTTCGTGGCTCTGAATTTGTGGGCTATAGTTCAGTTGATTTTCAAAAAAAATGAATTCTCCACAAAACGTGTAGAAATATTCGACCGATCCAAATGGCCGGTGCCATGACAATTACAGGTCTCAACGCCTATTGATAGAGGTATCAATCATCGAAATCGGAGCACATTTGCAGATTTTCGATTTTCGTGGCTCTGAATTTGTGGGCTATAGTTCAGTTGATTTTCAAAAAAAACTAATTCTCCACAAAACGTGTAGAAATATTCGACCGATCCAAATGGCCGTTGGCATGACATTACAGGTCTCAACGCCTATTGATAGAGGTATCAATCATCGAAATCGGAGCACATTTGCAGATTTTTGATTTTCGTGGCTCAGAATTTGTGGGCTATAGTTCAGTTGATTTTTAAAAAAAATTAATTCTCCACAAAACGTGTAGAAATATTCGACCGATCCAAATGGCCGTTGGCATGACAATTACAGGTCTCAACGCCTATTGATAGAGGTATCAATCATCGAAATCGGAGCACATTTGCAGATTTTTGATTTTCGTGGCTCAGAATTTGTGGGCTATAGTTCAGTTGATTTTCAAAAAAAATTAATTCTCCACAAAACGTGTGGAAATATTCGACCGATCCAAATGACCGGTGCCATGACAATCACAGGTCTCAACGCCTGTTGATAGAGGTATCAATCATCGAAATCGGAGCACATTTGCAGATTTTCGATTTTCGTGGCTCTTAATTTGTGGGCTATAGTTCAGTTGATTTTCAAAAAAAATGAATTCTCCACAAAACGTGTAGAAATATTCGACCGATCCAAATGGCCGTTGGCATGACAATTACAGGTCTCAACGCCTATTGATAGAGGTATCAATCATCGAAATCGGAGCACATTTGCAGATTTTTGATTTTCGTGGCTCAGAATTTGTGGGCTATAGTTCAGTTGATTTTCAAAAAAAATTAATTCTCCACAAAACGTGTAGAAATATTCGATCGATCCAAATGGCCGTTGGCATGACAATTACAGGTCTCAACGCCTATTGATAGAGGTATCAATCATCGAAATCGGAGCACATTTGCAGATTTTCGATTTTCGTGGCTCTGAATTTGTGGGCTATAGTTCAGTTGATTTTCAAAAAAAATTAATTCTCCACAAAACGTGTGGAAATATTCAACCGATCCAAATGGCCGGTGCCAAGACAATTACAGGTCTCAACGCCTATTGATAGAGGTATCAATCATCGAAATCGGAGCACATTTGCAGATTTTCGATTTTCGTGGCTCTGAATTTGTGGGCTATAGTTCAGTTGATTTTCAAAAAAAATGAATTCTCCACAAAACGTGTAGAAATATTCGACCGATCCAAATGGCCGTTGGCATGACATTACAGGTCTCAACGCCTATTGATAGAGGTATCAATCATCGAAATCGGAGCACATTTGCAGATTTTCGATTTTCGTGGCTCAGAATTTGTGGGCTATAGTTCAGTTGATTTTCAAAAAAAATTAATTCTCCACAAAACGTGTGGAAATATTCGACCGATCCAAATGGCCGGTGCCATGACAATCACAGGTCTCAACGCCTGTTGATAGAGGTATCAATCATCGAAATCGGAGCACATTTGCAGATTTTTGATTTTCGTGGCTCAGAATTTGTGGGCTATAGTTCAGTTGATTTTCAAAAAAAATTAATTCTCCACAAAACGTGTGGAAATATTCGACCGATCCAAATGGCCGGTGCCATGACAATTACAGGTCTCAACGCCTGTTGATAGAGGTGTCAATCATCGAAATCGGAGCACATTTGCAGATTTTTGATTTTCGTGGCTCAGAATTTGTGGGCTATAGTTCAGTTGATTTTCAAAAAAAATTAATTCTCCACAAAACGTGTAGAAATATTCGACTGATCCAAATGGCCGTTGGCATGACAATTACAGGTCTCAACGCCTATTGATAGAGGTATCAATCATCGAAATCGGAGCACATTTGCAGATTTTTGATTTTCGTGGCTCAGAATTTGTGGGCTATAGTTCAGTTGATTTTCAAAAAAAATTAATTCTCCACAAAACGTGTAGAAATATTCGACCGATCCAAATGACCGGTGCCATGACAATCACAGGTCTCAACGCCTGTTGATAGAGGTATCAATCATCGAAATCGGAGCACATTTGCAGATTTTTGAATTTCGTGGCTCAGAATTTGTGGACTATAGTTCAGTTGATTTTCAAAAAAAATTAATTCTCCACAAAACGTGTGGAAATATTCGACCGATCCAGATGGCCGGTGCCATGACAATTACAGGTCTCAACGCCTGTTGATAGAGGTATCAATCATCGAAATCCGAGCACATTTGCAGATTTTTGATTTTCGTGGCTCAGAATTTGTGGGCTATAGTTCAGTTGATTTTCAAAAAAAATGAATTCTCCACAAAACGTGTAGAAATATTCGACCGATCCAAATGGCCGTTGGCATGACAATTACAGGTCTCAACGCCTATTGATAGAGGTATCAATCATCGAAATCGGAGCACATTTGCAGATTTTTGATTTTCGTGGCTCAGAATTTGTGGGCTATAGTTCAGTTGATTTTCAAAAAAAATTAATTCTCCACAAAACGTGTAGAAATATTCGACCGATCCAAATGGCCGTTGGCATGACAATTACAGGTCTCAACGCCTATTGATAGAGGTATCAATCATCGAAATCGGAGCACATTTGCAGATTTTCGATTTTCGTGGCTCTGAATTTGTGGGCTATAGTTCAGTTGATTTTTAAAAAAAATTAATTCTCCACAAAACGTGTAGAAATATTCGACCGATCCAAATGGCCGTTGGCATGACAATTACAGGTCTCAACGCCTATTGATAGAGGTATCAATCATCGAAATCGGAGCACATTTGCAGATTTTCGATTTTCGTGGCTCTGAATTTGTGGGCTATAGTTCAGTTGATTTTTAAAAAAAATTAATTCTCCACAAAACGTGTGGAAATATTCGACCGATCCAAATGGCCGTTGGCATGACAATTACAGGTCTCAACGCCTATTGATAGAGGTATCAATCATCGAAATCGGAGCACATTTGCAGATTTTCGATTTTCGTGGCTCTGAATTTGTGGGCTATAGTTCAGTTGATTTTTAAAAAAAATTAATTCTCCACAAAACGTGTAGAAATATTCGACCGATCCAAATGGCCGTTGGCATGACAATTACAGGTCTCAACGCCTATTGATAGAGGTATCAATCATCGAAATCGGAGCACATTTGCAGATTTTTGATTTTCGTGGCTCAGAATTTGTGGGCTATAGTTCAGTTGATTTTCAAAAAAAATTAATTCTCCACAAAACGTGTAGAAATATTCGACCGATCCAAATGGCCGTTGGCATGACAATTACAGGTCTCAACGCCTATTGATAGAGGTATCAATCATCGAAATCGGAGCACATTTGCAGATTTTCGATTTTCGTGGCTCTGAATTTGTGGGCTATAGTTCAGTTGATTTTTAAAAAAAATTAATTCTCCACAAAACGTGTGGAAATATTCGACCGATCCAAATGGCCGTTGGCATGACAATTACAAGTCTCAACGCCTATTGATAGAGGTATCAATCATCGAAATCGGAGCACATTTGCAGATTTTTGATTTTCGTGGCTCTGAATTTGTGGGCTATAGTTCAGTTGATTTTCAAAAAAAATGAATTCTCCACAAAACGTGTAGAAATATTCGACCGATCCAAATGGCCGGTGCCATGACAATTACAGGTCTCAACGCCTATTGATAGAGGTATCAATCATCGAAATCGGAGCACATTTGCAGATTTTCGATTTTCGTGGCTCTGAATTTGTGGGCTATAGTTCAGTTGATTTTCAAAAAAAACTAATTCTCCACAAAACGTGTAGAAATATTCGACCGATCCAAATGGCCGTTGGCATGACATTACAGGTCTCAACGCCTATTGATAGAGGTATCAATCATCGAAATCGGAGCACATTTGCAGATTTTTGATTTTCGTGGCTCAGAATTTGTGGGCTATAGTTCAGTTGATTTTCAAAAAAAATTAATTCTCCACAAAACGTGTAGAAATATTCGACCGATCCAAATGGCCGTTGGCATGACAATTACAGGTCTCAACGCCTATTGATAGAGGTATCAATCATCGAAATCGGAGCACATTTGCAGATTTTTGATTTTCGTGGCTCAGAATTTGTGGGCTATAGTTCAGTTGATTTTCAAAAAAAATTAATTCTCCACAAAACGTGTGGAAATATTCGACCGATCCAAATGACCGGTGCCATGACAATCACAGGTCTCAACGCCTGTTGATAGAGGTATCAATCATCGAAATCGGAGCACATTTGCAGATTTTCGATTTTCGTGGCTCTTAATTTGTGGGCTATAGTTCAGTTGATTTTCAAAAAAAATGAATTCTCCACAAAACGTGTAGAAATATTCGACCGATCCAAATGGCCGTTGGCATGACAATTACAGGTCTCAACGCCTATTGATAGAGGTATCAATCATCGAAATCGGAGCACATTTGCAGATTTTTGATTTTCGTGGCTCAGAATTTGTGGGCTATAGTTCAGTTGATTTTCAAAAAAAATTAATTCTCCACAAAACGTGTAGAAATATTCGATCGATCCAAATGGCCGTTGGCATGACAATTACAGGTCTCAACGCCTATTGATAGAGGTATCAATCATCGAAATCGGAGCACATTTGCAGATTTTCGATTTTCGTGGCTCTGAATTTGTGGGCTATAGTTCAGTTGATTTTCAAAAAAAATTAATTCTCCACAAAACGTGTGGAAATATTCAACCGATCCAAATGGCCGGTGCCAAGACAATTACAGGTCTCAACGCCTATTGATAGAGGTATCAATCATCGAAATCGGAGCACATTTGCAGATTTTCGATTTTCGTGGCTCTGAATTTGTGGGCTATAGTTCAGTTGATTTTCAAAAAAAATGAATTCTCCACAAAACGTGTAGAAATATTCGACCGATCCAAATGGCCGTTGGCATGACATTACAGGTCTCAACGCCTATTGATAGAGGTATCAATCATCGAAATCGGAGCACATTTGCAGATTTTCGATTTTCGTGGCTCAGAATTTGTGGGCTATAGTTCAGTTGATTTTCAAAAAAAATTAATTCTCCACAAAACGTGTGGAAATATTCGACCGATCCAAATGGCCGGTGCCATGACAATCACAGGTCTCAACGCCTGTTGATAGAGGTATCAATCATCGAAATCGGAGCACATTTGCAGATTTTTGATTTTCGTGGCTCAGAATTTGTGGGCTATAGTTCAGTTGATTTTCAAAAAAAATTAATTCTCCACAAAACGTGTGGAAATATTCGACCGATCCAAATGGCCGGTGCCATGACAATTACAGGTCTCAACGCCTGTTGATAGAGGTGTCAATCATCGAAATCGGAGCACATTTGCAGATTTTTGATTTTCGTGGCTCAGAATTTGTGGGCTATAGTTCAGTTGATTTTCAAAAAAAATTAATTCTCCACAAAACGTGTAGAAATATTCGACTGATCCAAATGGCCGTTGGCATGACAATTACAGGTCTCAACGCCTATTGATAGAGGTATCAATCATCGAAATCGGAGCACATTTGCAGATTTTTGATTTTCGTGGCTCAGAATTTGTGGGCTATAGTTCAGTTGATTTTCAAAAAAAATTAATTCTCCACAAAACGTGTAGAAATATTCGACCGATCCAAATGACCGGTGCCATGACAATCACAGGTCTCAACGCCTGTTGATAGAGGTATCAATCATCGAAATCGGAGCACATTTGCAGATTTTTGAATTTCGTGGCTCAGAATTTGTGGACTATAGTTCAGTTGATTTTCAAAAAAAATTAATTCTCCACAAAACGTGTGGAAATATTCGACCGATCCAGATGGCCGGTGCCATGACAATTACAGGTCTCAACGCCTGTTGATAGAGGTATCAATCATCGAAATCCGAGCACATTTGCAGATTTTTGATTTTCGTGGCTCAGAATTTGTGGGCTATAGTTCAGTTGATTTTCAAAAAAAATGAATTCTCCACAAAACGTGTAGAAATATTCGACCGATCCAAATGGCCGTTGGCATGACAATTACAGGTCTCAACGCCTATTGATAGAGGTATCAATCATCGAAATCGGAGCACATTTGCAGATTTTTGATTTTCGTGGCTCAGAATTTGTGGGCTATAGTTCAGTTGATTTTCAAAAAAAATTAATTCTCCACAAAACGTGTAGAAATATTCGACCGATCCAAATGGCCGTTGGCATGACAATTACAGGTCTCAACGCCTATTGATAGAGGTATCAATCATCGAAATCGGAGCACATTTGCAGATTTTTGATTTTCGTGGCTCAGAATTTGTGGGCTATAGTTCAGTTGATTTTCAAAAAAAATTAATTCTCCACAAAACGTGTAGAAATATTCGACCGATCCAAATGGCCGTTGGCATGACAATTACAGGTCTCAACGCCTATTGATAGAGGTATCAATCATCGAAATCGGAGCACATTTGCAGATTTTCGATTTTCGTGGCTCTGAATTTGTGGGCTATAGTTCAGTTGATTTTTAAAAAAAATTAATTCTCCACAAAACGTGTGGAAATATTCGACCGATCCAAATGGCCGTTGGCATGACAATTACAGGTCTCAACGCCTATTGATAGAGGTATCAATCATCGAAATCGGAGCACATTTGCAGATTTTTGATTTTCGTGGCTCTGAATTTGTGGGCTATAGTTCAGTTGATTTTCAAAAAAAATGAATTCTCCACAAAACGTGTAGAAATATTCGACCGATCCAAATGGCCGGTGCCATGACAATTACAGGTCTCAACGCCTATTGATAGAGGTATCAATCATCGAAATCGGAGCACATTTGCAGATTTTCGATTTTCGTGGCTCTGAATTTGTGGGCTATAGTTCAGTTGATTTTCAAAAAAAACTAATTCTCCACAAAACGTGTAGAAATATTCGACCGATCCAAATGGCCGTTGGCATGACATTACAGGTCTCAACGCCTATTGATAGAGGTATCAATCATCGAAATCGGAGCACATTTGCAGATTTTTGATTTTCGTGGCTCAGAATTTGTGGGCTATAGTTCAGTTGATTTTCAAAAAAAATTAATTCTCCACAAAACGTGTAGAAATATTCGACCGATCCAAATGGCCGTTGGCATGACAATTACAGGTCTCAACGCCTATTGATAGAGGTATCAATCATCGAAATCGGAGCACATTTGCAGATTTTTGATTTTCGTGGCTCAGAATTTGTGGGCTATAGTTCAGTTGATTTTCAAAAAAAATTAATTCTCCACAAAACGTGTGGAAATATTCGACCGATCCAAATGACCGGTGCCATGACAATCACAGGTCTCAACGCCTGTTGATAGAGGTATCAATCATCGAAATCGGAGCACATTTGCAGATTTTCGATTTTCGTGGCTCTTAATTTGTGGGCTATAGTTCAGTTGATTTTCAAAAAAAATGAATTCTCCACAAAACGTGTAGAAATATTCGACCGATCCAAATGGCCGTTGGCATGACAATTACAGGTCTCAACGCCTATTGATAGAGGTATCAATCATCGAAATCGGAGCACATTTGCAGATTTTTGATTTTCGTGGCTCAGAATTTGTGGGCTATAGTTCAGTTGATTTTCAAAAAAAATTAATTCTCCACAAAACGTGTAGAAATATTCGATCGATCCAAATGGCCGTTGGCATGACAATTACAGGTCTCAACGCCTATTGATAGAGGTATCAATCATCGAAATCGGAGCACATTTGCAGATTTTCGATTTTCGTGGCTCTGAATTTGTGGGCTATAGTTCAGTTGATTTTCAAAAAAAATTAATTCTCCACAAAACGTGTGGAAATATTCGACCGATCCAAATGGCCGGTGCCAAGACAATTACAGGTCTCAACGCCTATTGATAGAGGTATCAATCATCGAAATCGGAGCACATTTGCAGATTTTCGATTTTCGTGGCTCTGAATTTGTGGGCTATAGTTCAGTTGATTTTCAAAAAAAATGAATTCTCCACAAAACGTGTAGAAATATTCGACCGATCCAAATGGCCGTTGGCATGACATTACAGGTCTCAACGCCTATTGATAGAGGTATCAATCATCGAAATCGGAGCACATTTGCAGATTTTCGATTTTCGTGGCTCAGAATTTGTGGGCTATAGTTCAGTTGATTTTCAAAAAAAATTAATTCTCCACAAAACGTGTGGAAATATTCGACCGATCCAAATGGCCGGTGCCATGACAATCACAGGTCTCAACGCCTGTTGATAGAGGTATCAATCATCGAAATCGGAGCACATTTGCAGATTTTTGATTTTCGTGGCTCAGAATTTGTGGGCTATAGTTCAGTTGATTTTCAAAAAAAATTAATTCTCCACAAAACGTGTGGAAATATTCGACCGATCCAAATGGCCGGTGCCATGACAATTACAGGTCTCAACGCCTGTTGATAGAGGTGTCAATCATCGAAATCGGAGCACATTTGCAGATTTTTGATTTTCGTGGCTCAGAATTTGTGGGCTATAGTTCAGTTGATTTTCAAAAAAAATTAATTCTCCACAAAACGTGTAGAAATATTCGACTGATCCAAATGGCCGTTGGCATGACAATTACAGGTCTCAACGCCTATTGATAGAGGTATCAATCATCGAAATCGGAGCACATTTGCAGATTTTTGATTTTCGTGGCTCAGAATTTGTGGGCTATAGTTCAGTTGATTTTCAAAAAAAATTAATTCTCCACAAAACGTGTAGAAATATTCGACCGATCCAAATGACCGGTGCCATGACAATCACAGGTCTCAACGCCTGTTGATAGAGGTATCAATCATCGAAATCGGAGCACATTTGCAGATTTTTGATTTTCGTGGCTCAGAATTTGTGGGCTATAGTTCAGTTGATTTTCAAAAAAAATTAATTCTCCACAAAACGTGTGGAAATATTCGACCGATCCAAATGGCCGGTGCCATGACAATTACAGGTCTCAACGCCTGTTGATAGAGGTGTCAATCATCGAAATCGGAGCACATTTGCAGATTTTTGATTTTCGTGGCTCAGAATTTGTGGGCTATAGTTCAGTTGATTTTCAAAAAAAATTAATTCTCCACAAAACGTGTGGAAATATTCGACCGATCCAAATGACCGGTGCCATGACAATCACAGGTCTCAACGCCTGTTGATAGAGGTATCAATCATCGAAATCGGAGCACATTTGCAGATTTTCGATTTTCGTGGCTCTTAATTTGTGGGCTATAGTTCAGTTGATTTTCAAAAAAAATGAATTCTCCACAAAACGTGTAGAAATATTCGACCGATCCAAATGGCCGTTGGCATGACAATTACAGGTCTCAACGCCTATTGATAGAGGTATCAATCATCGAAATCGGAGCACATTTGCAGATTTTTGATTTTCGTGGCTCAGAATTTGTGGGCTATAGTTCAGTTGATTTTCAAAAAAAATTAATTCTCCACAAAACGTGTAGAAATATTCGATCGATCCAAATGGCCGTTGGCATGACAATTACAGGTCTCAACGCCTATTGATAGAGGTATCAATCATCGAAATCGGAGCACATTTGCAGATTTTCGATTTTCGTGGCTCTGAATTTGTGGGCTATAGTTCAGTTGATTTTCAAAAAAAATTAATTCTCCACAAAACGTGTGGAAATATTCGACCGATCCAAATGGCCGGTGCCAAGACAATTACAGGTCTCAACGCCTATTGATAGAGGTATCAATCATCGAAATCGGAGCACATTTGCAGATTTTCGATTTTCGTGGCTCTGAATTTGTGGGCTATAGTTCAGTTGATTTTCAAAAAAAATGAATTCTCCACAAAACGTGTAGAAATATTCGACCGATCCAAATGGCCGTTGGCATGACATTACAGGTCTCAACGCCTATTGATAGAGGTATCAATCATCGAAATCGGAGCACATTTGCAGATTTTTGATTTTCGTGGCTCAGAATTTGTGGGCTATAGTTCAGTTGATTTTCAAAAAAAATTAATTCTCCACAAAACGTGTGGAAATATTCGACCGATCCAAATGACCGGTGCCATGACAATCACAGGTCTCAACGCCTGTTGATAGAGGTATCAATCATCGAAATCGGAGCAAATTTGCAGATTTTTGATTTTCGTGGCTCAGAATTTGTGGGCTATAGTTCAGTTGATTTTCAAAAAAAATTAATTCTGCACAAAACGTGTGGAAATATTCGACCGATCCAAATGGCCGGTGCCATGACAATTACAGGTCTCAACGCCTATTGATAGAGGTATCAATCATCGAAATCGGAGCACATTTGCAGATTTTTGATTTTCGTGGCTCAGAATTTGTGGGCTATAGTTCAGTTGATTTTCAAAAAAAATTAATTCTCCACAAAACGTGTGGAAATATTCGACCGATCCAAATGACCGGTGCCATGACAATCACAGGTCTCAACGCCTGTTGATAGAGGTATCAATCATCGAAATCGGAGCAAATTTGCAGATTTTTGATTTTCGTGGCTCAGAATTTGTGGGCTATAGTTCAGTTGATTTTCAAAAAAAATTAATTCTCCACAAAACGTGTGGAAATATTCGACCGATCCAAATGACCGGTGCCATGACAATCACAGGTCTCAACGCCTGTTGATAGAGGTATCAATCATCGAAATCGGAGCAAATTTGCAGATTTTCGATTTTCGTGGCTCTTAATTTGTGGGCTATAGTTCAGTTGATTTTCAAAAAAAATTAATTCTCCACAAAACGTGTGGAAATATTCGACCGATCCAAATGGCCGGTGCCATGACAATTACAGGTCTCAACGCCTGTTGATAGAGGTATCAATCATCGAAATCGGAGCACATTTGCAGATTTTCGATTTTCGTGGCTCTGAATTTGTGGGCTATAGTTCAGTTGATTTTCAAAAAAAATGAATTCTCCACAAAACGTGTAGAAATATTCGACCGATCCAAATGGCCGTTGGCATGACAATTACAGGTCTCAACGCCTATTGATAGAGGTATCAATCATCGAAATCGGAGCACATTTGCAGATTTTTGATTTTCGTGGCTCAGAATTTGTGGGCTATAGTTCAGTTGATTTTCAAAAAAAATTAATTCTCCACAAAACGTGTGGAAATATTCGACCGATCCAAATGACCGGTGCCATGACAATCACAGGTCTCAACGCCTGTTGATAGAGGTATCAATCATCGAAATCGGAGCAAATTTGCAGATTTTTGATTTTCGTGGCTCAGAATTTGTGGGCTATAGTTCAGTTGATTTTCAAAAAAAATTAATTCTCCACAAAACGTGTGGAAATATTCGACCGATCCAAATGACCGGTGCCATGACAATCACAGGTCTCAACGCCTGTTGATAGAGGTATCAATCATCGAAATCGGAGCACATTTGCAGATTTTCGATTTTCGTGGCTCTTAATTTGTGGGCTATAGTTCAGTTGATTTTCAAAAAAAATTAATTCTCCACAAAACGTGTGGAAATATTCGACCGATCCAAATGACCGGTGCCATGACAATCACAGGTCTCAACGCCTGTTGATAGAGGTATCAATCATCGAAATCGGAGCACATTTGCAGATTTTCGATTTTCGTGGCTCTTAATTTGTGGGCTATAGTTCAGTTGATTTTCAAAAAAAATTAATTCTCCACAAAACGTGTGGAAATATTCGACCGATCCAAATGGCCGGTGCCATGACAATCACAGGTCTCAACGCCTGTTGATAGAGGTATCAATCATCGAAATCGGAGCACATTTGCAGATTTTCGATTTTCGTTGCTCAGAATTTGTGGGCTATAGTTCAGTTGATTTTCAAAAAAAATTAATTCTCCACAAAACGTGTGGAAATATTCGACCGATCCAAATGGCCGGTGCCATGACAATCACAGGTCTCAACGCCTGTTGATAGAGGTATCAATCATCGAAATCGGAGCACATTTGCAGATTTTCGATTTTCGTGGCTCTTAATTTGTGGGCTATAGTTCAGTTGATTTTCAAAAAAAATGAATTCTCCATAAAACGTGTAGAAATATTCGACCGATCCAAATGGCCGTTGGCATGACAATTAGAGGTCTCAACGCCTATTGATAGAGGTATCAATCATCGAAATCGGAGCACATTTGCAGATTTTTGATTTTCGTGGCTCTGAATTTGTGGGCTATAGTTCAGTTGATTTTCAAAAAAAATTAATTCTCCACAAAACGTGTGGAAATATTCGACCGATCCAAATGGCCGGTGCCATGACAATTACAGGTCTCAACGCCTGTTGATAGAGGTATCAATCATCGAAATCGGAGCACATTTGCAGATTTTCGATTTTCGTGGCTCTGAATTTGTGGGCTATAGTTCAGTTGATTTTCAAAAAAAATGAATTCTCCACAAAACGTGTAGAAATATTCGACCGATCCAAATGGCCGTTGGCATGACAATTACAGGTCTCAACGCCTATTGATAGAGGTATCAATCATCGAAATCGGAGCACATTTGCAGATTTTTGATTTTCGTGGCTCAGAATTTGTGGGCTATAGTTCAGTTGATTTTCAAAAAAAATTAATTCTCCACAAAACGTGTGGAAATATTCGACCGATCCAAATGACCGGTGCCATGACAATCACAGGTCTCAACGCCTGTTGATAGAGGTATCAATCATCGAAATCGGAGCAAATTTGCAGATTTTTGATTTTCGTGGCTCAGAATTTGTGGGCTATAGTTCAGTTGATTTTCAAAAAAAATTAATTCTCCACAAAACGTGTGGAAATATTCGACCGATCCAAATGACCGGTGCCATGACAATCACAGGTCTCAACGCCTGTTGATAGAGGTATCAATCATCGAAATCGGAGCACATTTGCAGATTTTCGATTTTCGTGGCTCTGAATTTGTGGGCTATAGTTCAGTTCATTTTCAAAAAAAATGAATTCTCCACAAAACGTGTGGAAATATTCGACCGATCCAAATGACCGGTGCCATGACAATTACAGGTCTCAACGCCTGTTGATAGAGGTATCAATCATCGAAATCGGAGCAAATTTGCAGATTTTTGATTTTCGTGGCTCAGAATTTGTGGGCTATAGTTCAGTTGATTTTCAAAAAAATTAATTCTCCACAAAACGTGTGGAAATATTCGACCGATCCAGATGACCGGTGCCATGACAATCACAGGTCTCAACGCCTGTTGATAGAGGTATCAATCATCGAAATCGGAGCACATTTGCAGATTTTCGATTTTCGTGGCTCTTAATTTGTGGGCTATAGTTCAGTTGATTTTCAAAAAAAATTAATTCTCCACAAAACGTGTGGAAATATTCGACCGATCCAAATGACCGGTGCCATGACAATCACAGGTCTCAACGCCTGTTGATAGAGGTATCAATCATCGAAATCGGAGCACATTTGCAGATTTTCGATTTTCGTGGCTCTTAATTTGTGGGCTATAGTTCAGTTGATTTTCAAAAAAATTAATTCTCCACAAAACGTGTGGAAATATTCGACCGATCCAAATGGCCGGTGCCATGACAATCACAGGTCTCAACGCCTGTTGATAGAGGTATCAATCATCGAAATCGGAGCACATTTGCAGATTTTCGATTTTCGTTGCTCAGAATTTGTGGGCTATAGTTCAGTTGATTTTCAAAAAAAATTAATTCTCCACAAAACGTGTGGAAATATTCGACCGATCCAAATGGCCGGTGCCATGACAATCACAGGTCTCAACGCCTGTTGATAGAGGTATCAATCATCGAATCGGAGCACATTTGCAGATTTTCGATTTTCGTGGCTCTTAATTTGTGGGCTATAGTTCAGTTGATTTTCAAAAAAAATGAATTCTCCATAAAACGTGTAGAAATATTCGACCGATCCAAATGGCCGTTGGCATGACAATTAGAGGTCTCAACGCCTATTGATAGAGGTATCAATCATCGAAATCGGAGCACATTTGCAGATTTTCGATTTTCGTGGCTCTTAATTTGTGGGCTATAGTTCAGTTGATTTTCAAAAAAAAATGAATTCTCCATAAAACGTGTGGAAATATTCGACCGATCCAAATGGCCGGTGCCATGACAATCACAGGTCTCAACGCCTGTTGATAGAGGTATCAATCATCGAAATCGGAGCACATTTGCAGATTTTCGATTTTCGTGGCTCTGAATTTGTGGGCTATAGTTCAGTTGATTTTAAAAAAAAATGAATTCTCCACAAAACGTGTAGAAATATTCGACCGATCCAAATGGCCGTTGGCATGACAATTACAGGTCTCAACGCCTATTGATAGAGGTATCAATCATCGAAATCGGAGCACATTTGCAGATTTTTGATTTTCGTGGCTCAGAATTTGTGGGCTATAGTTCAGTTGATTTTCAAAAAAAATTAATTCTCCACAAAACGTGTGGAAATATTCGACCGATCCAAATGACCGGTGCCATGACAATCACAGGTCTCAACGCCTGTTGATAGAGGTATCAATCATCGAAATCGGAGCAAATTTGCAGATTTTTGATTTTCGTGGCTCAGAATTTGTGGGCTATAGTTCAGTTGATTTTCAAAAAAAATTAATTCTCCACAAAACGTGTGGAAATATTCGACCGATCCAAATGACCGGTGCCATGACAATCACAGGTCTCAACGCCTGTTGATAGAGGTATCAATCATCGAAATCGGAGCACATTTGCAGATTTTTGATTTTCGTGGCTCAGAATTTGTGGGCTATAGTTCAGTTGATTTTCAAAAAAATGAATTCTCCACAAAACGTGTGGAAATATTCGACCGATCCAAATGGCCGGTGCCATGACAATTACAGGTCTCAACGCCTGTTGATAGAGGTATCAATCATCGAAATCGGAGCACATTTGCAGATTTTCGATTTTCGTGGCTCTGAATTTGTGGGCTATAGTTCAGTTCATTTTCAAAAAAAATGAATTCTCCACAAAACGTGTGGAAATATTCGACCGATCCAAATGACCGGTGCCATGACAATTACAGGTCTCAACGCCTGTTGATAGAGGTATCAATCATCGAAATCGGAGCAAATTTGCAGATTTTTGATTTTCGTGGCTCAGAATTTGTGGGCTATAGTTCAGTTGATTTTCAAAAAAAATTAATTCTCCACAAAACGTGTGGAAATATTCGACCGATCCAGATGACCGGTGCCATGACAATCACAGGTCTCAACGACTGTTGATAGAGGTATCAATCATCGAAATCGGAGCACATTTGCAGATTTTTGATTTTCGTGGCTCAGATTTTGTGGGCTATAGTTCAGTTGATTTTCAAAAAAAAATTAATTCTCCACAAAACGTGTGGAAATATTCGACCGATCCAAATGGCCGGTGCCATGACAATCACAGGTCTCAACGCCTGTTGATAGAGGTATCAATCATCGAAATCGGAGCAAATTTGCAGATTTTTGATTTTCGTGGCTCAGAATTTGTGGGCTATAGTTCAGTTGATTTTCAAAAAAAATTAATTCTCCACAAAACGTGTGGAAATATTCGACCGATCCAAATGGCCGGTGCCATGACAATTACAGGTCTCAACGCCTGTTGATAGAGGTATCAATCATCGAAATCGGAGCACATTTGCAGATTTTCGATTTTCGTGGCTCTGAATTTGTGGGCTATAGTTCAGTTCATTTTCAAAAAAAATGAATTCTCCACAAAACGTGTGGAAATATTCGACCGATCCAAATGACCGGTGCCATGATAATTACAGGTCTCAACGCCTGTTGATAGAGGTATCAATCATCGAAAATCGGAGAACATTTGCAGATTTTTGATTTTCGTGGCTCAGAATTTGTGGGCTATAGTTCAGTTGATTTTCTAAAAAAATTAATTCTCCACAAAACGTGTGGAAATATTCGACCGCATCCAGATGACCGGTGCCATGACAATCACAGGTCTCAACGCCTGTTGATAGAGGTATCAATCATCGAAATCGGAGCAAATTTGCAGATTTTTGATTTTCGTGGCTCAGATTTTGTGGGCTATAGTTCAGTTGATTTTCAAAAAAAAATTAATTCTCCACAAAACGTGTGGAAATATTCGACCGATCCAAATGGCCGGTGCCATGACAATCACAGGTCTCAACGCCTGTTGATAGAGGTATCAATCATCGAAATCGGAGCACATTTGCAGATTTTTGATTTTCGTGGCTCAGAATTTGTGGGCTATAGTTCAGTTGATTTTCAAAAAAAATTAATTCTCCACAAAACGTGTGGAAATATTCGACCGATCCAAATGGCCGGTGCCATGACAATCACAGGTCTCAACGCCTGTTGATAGAGGTATCAATCATCGAAATCGGAGCACATTTGCAGATTTTCGATTTTCGTGGCTCTGAATTTGTGGGCTATAGTTCAGTTGATTTTCAAAAAAAAATTAATTCTCCACAAAACGTGTGGAAATATTCGACCGATCAAATGGCCGGTGCCATGACAATCACAGGTCTCAACGCCTGTTGATAGAGGTATCAATCATCGAAATCGGAGCACATTTGCAGATTTTCGATTTTCGTGGCTCTGAATTTGTGGGCTATAGTTCAGTTGATTTTCAAAAAAAATGAATTCTCCACAAAACGTGTGGAAATATTCGATCGATCCAAATGGCCGGTGCCATGACAATTGCAGGTCTCAACGCCTGTTGATAGAGGTATCAATCATCGAAATCGGAGCAAATTTGCAGATTTTTGATTTTCGTGGCTCAGAATTTGTGGGCTATAGTTCAGTTGATTTTCAAAAAAAATTAATTCTCCACAAAACGTGTGGAAATATTCGACCGATCCAAATGGCCGGTGCCATGACAATCACAGGTCTCAACGCCTGTTGATAGAGGTACCAATCATCGAAATCGGAGCACATTTGCAGATTTTTGATTTTCGTGGCTCAGAATTTGTGGGCTATAGTTCAGTTGATTTTCAAAAAAAATTAATTCTCCACAAAACGTGTGGAAATATTCGACCGATCCAAATGGCCGGTTCCATGACAATCACAGGTCTCAACGCCTGTTGATAGAGGTATCAATCATCGAAATCGGAGCACATTTGCAGATTTTTGATTTTCGTGGCTCAGAATTTGTGGGCTATAGTTCAGTTGATTTTCAAAAAAAAAATGAATTCTCCACAAAACGTGTGGAAATATTCGATCGATCCAAATGGCCGTTGGCATGACAATTGCAGGTCTCAACGCCTGTTGATAGAGGTATCAATCATCGAAATCGGAGCAAATTTGCAGATTTTTGATTTTCGTGGCTCAGAATTTGTGGGCTATAGTTCAGTTGATTTTCAAAAAAAATTAATTCTCCACAAAACGTGTGGAAATATTCGACCGATCCAAATGACCGTGCCATGACAATCACAGGTCTCAACGCCTGTTGATAGAGGTATCAATCATCGAAATCGGAGCACATTTGCAGATTTTCGATTTTCGTGGCTCTTAATTTGTGGGCTATAGTTCAGTTGATTTTCAAAAAAAATTAATTCTCCACAAAACGTGTGGAAATATTCGACCGATCCAAATGACCGGTGCCATGACAATCACAGGTCTCAACGCCTGTTGATAGAGGTATCAATCATCGAAATCGGAGCACATTTGCAGATTTTCGATTTTCGTGGCTCTTAATTTGTGGGCTATAGTTCAGTTGATTTTCAAAAAAAATTAATTCTCCACAAAACGTGTGGAAATATTCGACCGATCCAAATGGCCGGTGCCATGACAATCACAGGTCTCAACGCCTGTTGATAGAGGTATCAATCATCGAAATCGGAGCACATTTGCAGATTTTCGATTTTCGTTGCTCAGAATTTGTGGGCTATAGTTCAGTTGATTTTCAAAAAAAATTAATTCTCCACAAAACGTGTGGAAATATTCGACCGATCCAAATGGCCGGTGCCATGACAATCACAGGTCTCAACGCCTGTTGATAGAGGTATCAATCATCGAAATCGGAGCACATTTGCAGATTTTCGATTTTCGTGGCTCTTAATTTGTGGGCTATAGTTCAGTTGATTTTCAAAAAAAATGAATTCTCCATAAAACGTGTAGAAATATTCGACCGATCCAAATGGCCGTTGGCATGACAATTAGAGGTCTCAACGCCTATTGATAGAGGTATCAATCATCGAAATCGGAGCACATTTGCAGATTTTTGATTTTCGTGGCTCTGAATTTGTGGGCTATAGTTCAGTTGATTTTCAAAAAAAATTAATTCTCCACAAAACGTGTGGAAATATTCGACCGATCCAAATGGCCGGTGCCATGACAATTACAGGTCTCAACGCCTGTTGATAGAGGTATCAATCATCGAAATCGGAGCACATTTGCAGATTTTCGATTTTCGTGGCTCTGAATTTGTGGGCTATAGTTCAGTTGATTTTCAAAAAAAATGAATTCTCCACAAAACGTGTAGAAATATTCGACCGATCCAAATGGCCGTTGGCATGACAATTACAGGTCTCAACGCCTATTGATAGAGGTATCAATCATCGAAATCGGAGCACATTTGCAGATTTTTGATTTTCGTGGCTCAGAATTTGTGGGCTATAGTTCAGTTGATTTTCAAAAAAAATTAATTCTCCACAAAACGTGTGGAAATATTCGACCGATCCAAATGACCGGTGCCATGACAATCACAGGTCTCAACGCCTGTTGATAGAGGTATCAATCATCGAAATCGGAGCAAATTTGCAGATTTTTGATTTTCGTGGCTCAGAATTTGTGGGCTATAGTTCAGTTGATTTTCAAAAAAAATTAATTCTCCACAAAACGTGTGGAAATATTCGACCGATCCAAATGACCGGTGCCATGACAATCACAGGTCTCAACGCCTGTTGATAGAGGTATCAATCATCGAAATCGGAGCACATTTGCAGATTTTCGATTTTCGTGGCTCTGAATTTGTGGGCTATAGTTCAGTTCATTTTCAAAAAAAAATGAATTCTCCACAAAACGTGTGGAAATATCATGCCAACGGCCATTTGGATCGGTCGAATATTTCTACACGTTTTGTGGAGAATTAATTTTTTTTGAAAATCAACTGAACTATAGCCCACAAATTCAGAGCCACGAAAATCGAAAATCTGCAAATGTGCTCCGATTTCGATGATTGATACCTCTATCAATAGGCGTTGAGACCTGTAATTGTCATGCCAACGGCCATTTGGATCGGTCGAATATTTCTACACGTTTTGTGGAGAATTCATTTTTTTTTGAAAATCAACTGAACTATAGCCCACAAATTCTGAGCCACGAAAATCGAAAATCTGCAAATGTGCTCCGATTTCGATGATTGATACCTCTATCAATAGGCGTTGAGACCTGTAATTGTCATGCCAACGGCCATTTGGATCGGTCGAATATTTCTACACGTTTTGTGGAGAATTCATTTTTTTTGAAAATCAACTGAACTATAGCCCACAAATTCAGAGCCAAGAAAATCGAAAATCTACAAATGTGCTCCGATTTCGATGATTGATACCTCTATCAATAGGCGTTGAGACCTGTAATTGTCATGCCAACGGCCATTTGGATCGGTCGAATATTTCTACACGTTTTGTGGAGAATTAATTTTTTTTGAAAATCAACTGAACTATAGCCCACAAATTCAGAGCCACGAAAATCGAAAATCTGCAAATGTGCTCCGATTTCGATGATTGATACCTCTATCAATAGGCGTTGAGACCTGTAATTGTCATGCCAACGGCCATTTGGATCGGTCGAATATTTCTACACGTTTTGTGGAGAATTAATTTTTTTTGAAAATCAACTGAACTATAGCCCACAAATTCTGAGCCACGAAAATCAAAAATCTGCAAATGTGCTCCGATTTCGATGATTGATACCTCTATCAATAGGCGTTGAGACCTGTAATTGTCATGCCAACGGCCATTTGGATCGGTCGAATATTTCTACACGTTTTGTGGAGAATTAATTTTTTTGAAAATCAACTGAACTATAGCCCACAAATTCTGAGCCACGAAAATCAAAAATCTGCAAATGTGCTCCGATTTCGATGATTGATACCTCTATCAATAGGCGTTGAGACCTGTAATTGTCATGCCAACGGCCATTTGGATCGGTCGAATATTTCTACACGTTTTGTGGAGAATTAATTTTTTTTGAAAATCAACTGAACTATAGCCCACAAATTCTGAGCCACGAAAATCAAAAATCTACAAATGTGCTCCGATTTCGATGATTGATACCTCTATCAACAGGCGTTGAGACCTGTAATTGTCATGCCAACGGCCATTTGGATCGGTCGAATATTTCTACACGTTTTGTGGAGAATTAATTTTTTTTGAAAATCAACTGAACTATAGCCCACAAATTCAGAGCCACGAAAATCGAAAATCTGCAAATGTGCTCCGATTTCGATGATTGATACCTCTATCAATAGGCGTTGAGACCTGTAATTGTCATGCCAACGGCCATTTGGATCGGTCGAATATTTCTACACGTTTTGTGGAGAATTAATTTTTTTTGAAAATCAATTGAACTATAGCCCACAAATTCTGAGCCACGAAAATCAAAAATCTGCAAATGTGCTCCGATTTCGATGATTGATACCTCTATCAATAGGCGTTGAGACCTGTAATTGTCATGCCAACGGCCATTTGGATCGGTCGAATATTTCTACACGTTTTGTGGAGAATTAATTTTTTTTGAAAATCAACTGAACTATAACCCACAAATTCTGAGCCACGAAAATCAAAATCTGCAAATGTGCTCCGATTTCGATGATTGATACCTCTATCAATAGGCGTTGAGACCTGTAATTGTCATGCCAACGGCCATTTGGATCGGTCGAATATTTCTACACGTTTTGTGGGGAATTCATTTTTTTGAAAATCAACTGAACTATAGCCCACAAATTCAGAGCCACGAAAATCGAAAATCTGCAAATGTGCTCCGATTTCGATGATTGATACCTCTATCAATAGGCGTTGAGACCTGTAATTGTCATGCCAACGGCCATTTGGATCGGTCGAATATTTCTACACGTTTTGTGGGGAATTCATTTTTTTTGAAAATCAACTGAACTATAGCCCACAAATTCAGAGCCACGAAAATCGAAAATCTGCAAATGTGCTCCGATTTCGATGATTGATACCTCTATCAATAGGCGTTGAGACCTGTAATTGTCATGCCAACGGCTATTTGGATCGGTCGAATATTTCTACACGTTTTGTGGGGAATTCATTTTTTTTTAAAATCAACTGAACTATAGCCCACAAATTCAGAGCCACGAAAATCGAAAATCTGCAAATGTGCTCCGATTTCGATGATTGATACCTCTATCAATAGGCGTTGAGACCTGTAATTGTCATGCCAACGGCCATTTGGATCGGTCGAATATTTCTACACGTTTTGTGGAGAATTAATTTTTTTTTAAAATGAACTGAACTATAGCCCACAAATTCAGAGCCACGAAAATCGAAAATCTGCAAATGTGCTCCGATTTCGATGATTGATACCTCTATCAATAGGCGTTGAGACCTGTAATTGTCATGCCAACGGCCATTTGGATCGGTCGAATATTTCTACACGTTTTGTGGAGAATTCATTTTTTATTGAAAATCAACTGAACTATAGCCCACAAATTCAGAGCCACGAAAATCGAAAATCTGCAAATGTGCTCCGATTTCGATGATTGATACCTCTATCAATAGGCGTTGAGACCTGTAATTGTCATGCCAGCGGCCATTTGGATCGGTCGTATATTTCTACACGTTTTGTGGAGAATTAATTTTTTTTGAAAATCAACTGAACTATAGCCCACAAATTCTGAGCCACGAAAATCAAAAATCTGCAAATGTGCTCCGATTTCGATGATTGATACCTCTATCAATAGGCGTTGAGACCTGTAATTGTCATGCCAACGGCCATTTGGATCGGTCGAATATTTCTACACGTTTTGTGGGGAATTCATTTTTTTTGAAAATCAACTGAACTATAGCCCACAAATTCAGAGCCACGAAAATCGAAAATCTGCAAATGTGCTCCGATTTCGATGATTGATACCTCTATCAATAGGCGTTGAGACCTGTAATTGTCATGCCAACGGCCATTTGGATCGGTCGAATATTTCTACACGTTTTGTGGAGAATTCATTTTTTTTTAAAATCAACTGAACTATAGCCCACAAATTCAGAGCCACGAAAATCGAAAATCTGCAAATGTGCTCCGATTTCGATGATTGATACCTCTATCAATAGGCGTTGAGACCTGTAATTGTCATGCCAACGGCCATTTGGATCGGTCGAATATTTCTACACGTTTTGTGGGGAATTCATTTTTTTTGAAAATCAACTGAACTATAGCCCACAAATTCTGAGCCACGAAAATCGAAAATCTGCAAATGTGCTCCGATTTCGATGATTGATACCTCTATCAATAGGCGTTGAGACCTGTAATTGTCATGCCAACGGCCATTTGGATCGGTCGAATATTTCTACACGTTTTGTGGAGAATTAATTTTTTTTTAAAATGAACTGAACTATAGCCCACAAATTCAGAGCCACGAAAATCGAAAATCTGCAAATGTGCTCCGATTTCGATGATTGATACCTCTATCAATAGGCGTTGAGACCTGTAATTGTCATGCCAACGGCCATTTGGATCGGTCGAATATTTCTACACGTTTTGTGGGGAATTCATTTTTTTTGAAAATCAACTGAACTATAGCCCACAAATTCAGAGCCACGAAAATCGAAAATCTGCAAATGTGCTCCGATTTCGATGATTGATACCTCTATCAATAGGCGTTGAGACCTGTAATTGTCATGCCAACGGCCATTTGGATCGGTCGAATATTTCTACACGTTTTGTGGGGAATTCATTTTTTTTGAAAATCAACTGAACTATAGCCCACAAATTCAGAGCCACGAAAATCGAAAATCTGCAAATGTGCTCCGATTTCGATGATTGATACCTCTATCAATAGGCGTTGAGACCTGTAATTGTCATGCCAACGGCCATTTGGATCGGTCGAATATTTCTACACGTTTTGTGGAGAATTCATTTTTTTTGAAAATCAACTGAACTATAGCCCACAAATTCAGAGCCACGAAAATCGAAAATCTGCAAATGTGCTCCGATTTCGATGATTGATACCTCTATCAATAGGCGTTGAGACCTGTAATTGTCATGCCAACG